>CM053597.1:227900494-227964152 GCA_028646575.1 Pseudocheirus occidentalis
TGAGGATACTTTTTTCATTTCTAATGCCAGGAAATTTGCTTCAGTATTTAGGAGCTATAGAAAACCTGGGAATACTAAAACCACCTCCCACCAAGATCAGTGAAATTCCCCTAGGCATTGTGGGTCCTTTGCTCATACCTCTGTTCTTGCCTTACTTTAGAAGGGAAAAAAGGTCATGTTCAATGGAATCCAAAAATAAGTCAGCCTTTGTAAACAGGTTGAAGAGGCATGGTTTCTTTCAAATTTTTGTAGGAGGTGATGAGGACAGGGAAAGAAACTTGAAAAAGTCACAGAAATCAAAGGAGAATGAGTAAAAGAAGCCAGACTCAAGTGACTCAACCCTTTTGGGAGCAGTTTCAGAAAATGTCACAAACCACCCGAAAGAACTGTTATTCAGTTGATATCATCACAAAGTCTCAAGTTGTGGGACAGGAAAAGCCCTGAAAGATCTGAATGTGTATATTAAACAAGAGACTCAAGGCAAACCAGGACATGCATTCAAGACTGGCTGATAGGTAGCCTCTGATCTCCAGTGTTTGGCCCATGTGGGTACCAGTGGGTACCATGTGAGTAGTACAAGTGGGTACCATGATTCCCAAGATAAAATCAAAGTAAAGACAACACTCACCTGCCCAGTGGGGTTCTACCAGTGGGAGTGTATCCCTCAAGGAATTTGGGGGCCAACTTTTCAGGGAGAATGTGGGGACATGAATCACCTAACTCACCTACCATATCTGGGACGATGCTGGAAGAACAAGAACAAAGTGAAAGGTTCAACTGGTTTAAAGACACAGGTCTGAAGCACCTGATGCCACTTACAACTCTAGCCAAATCTCTGTCATGTGGAGGAGTCAGAAAGTATCCCAGCAGGAAGTCAGGATGTAACCCAAGAAGAGAGAAGTAGTCATCACCAAGTCACCCTCAGAGACAGCAAGAACCAAGGGCTTGTCTAGGATTTGCGGGTATTCATTGGATATGTGTGATAAATGCTCACATTCCCTCAAAAGCCTCTCAACATCTCACCTGTGATTATGGTGGGTCCCTGGGGCTGACCAGATCCTGGGTGATACCCAGTACATTCTCCTTCCTTCCTCAAAGAATTCAGTGCCTAGCTCATGGTCTTTCTTTCCATCCTATCCCCTGTCCTCACACTAAGGGACTTCAATTACATAATGATGCTCCTCCAAATACCAAAACCTTCCAGTTCATAGTTCCTCAATTTACTCCTTTCCCATGATTTGCTTTTCCACCCACCCTCCTAGCTACACACAGATGTGGGCAGATCTTTGCTCTTGCCATCACCCATAAACACTTCATTTTCATGTTCATGAACTCTGAAATTCCTTTGTCTGATAACAAATCTTGTCATCCTTCCATCTTTCCCCTCTCACTCAGCCTCACTGCGACTGATAATCCATCTACCCTTTGATGCTCCCAGAGCATCCCAGCACCAAACTCACTTTCCTCCTCTCCATATTTTGACTCCCTCGTTAGTCAGTTCAGTTCCCTACTATGCTCTACTCTGGAATCCTTTACCCTCTTGTCCTATCACCAACCACGTCTTGTCCCATTGCCGACTCTGGCTGATTCCCACCGTTTACCTCCTTTGACCCTATTCGTGGATTTCTGAACAGAGCTAAAAGAAATCAATTCTACATTCTTGCAGGAGGTCTTTTCTTGTCCCCTCCCCCATTGCCCCACCTCCTAGTCAGCTAATGTCTTCCTCTTTGAGATTACCTCCCACCTATTCTGTATATATACAGCTGTTGTGTGTTGTCTCCTCCCTTAGACTGGGAGTTCCTTGAAGTCAGGGACTGTTTTGGCCTTTTCTTGTGCCAGGTACCTCTTAAATGCTTCCTGACTGACTGAACTCTTCAGTAGCATTTGGAGACTGTTGGGATAATACATGTGAAAAGGTCTTTATGGGTCTGGTTCATCAGTAACTTCTGCAGCTCCAGAGATGGCTCCTACAACAAAGCCCTGGTGTCAGATGCTGAGGCCGGCTGAGCGCACTTAGAAGGGGTCTCATACCAGGAAAGGGATGGATGGCTGAAGCCTGTTACATTTGCCAGGAATCTTACTTCCCTTACTAATAATGAGACTGAAGCTCTTGGCTTTGCAGTGGGCTGCTTCTGGGAAGTTCTGAGACTGCATGGCCACACTGACTTCCTGTCTCATCTGAACTGACCTAGATGTGGATACATGGTGAGCCACATGTGCTCAGGCCCACACGGTCTCCAAAAAATGTACACACTGGCATTCTGTCTCATATCTTTGAAGCAAAGTTTCACTATATTTTCATTTCTTGAGTTTGTACTACATGCCCACAGATGAACATGATCCCTAGAATTGGATGGCAAAGCAAGCTGGCTCCAGAGCATTAACACAGAGAAGGGAGATCCCCACTGCCCAGCGCATCAATCTGGAGCATTGTCCTTGGATGTGAACGAGGATGAGCTACAAGAAATTAGACAGGTCAAGCCAGGAAGGAAGCCTCTGCCAAGTAAAGGGCCCAAGCTGGACTCTGGAAGACAAGGTCCCTGAAAGAGCCCAGGGCTCTCCAAGGCAACTGATCTGATGAGCCTGGACATGGGTGAGCAGAGTCTATGGGCATCCCAAGATGGTCCCAGATATCTCTCCTAATGCAAGACTTAGGACCAAGGTCTTCAAAAGAAAGTGTGAATGAGTGTACTTTGGAAGTGGACAGTACAACTATGAGACAACTTTGCAATGAATGTGTATAAAGACAGGAAGAACAGGAGCCACAATTCAAATGGCAGCAACCCAGCTTGTCTAATGAGCAAACTGCCATGGAATTAAAGAATTGAGAATTCTGGCACAAGGAGACCTGCAGCCTGAGCACATCAACTGCTCCCTGCCCAAACAGCAACAGCCACAGGTAACTGCATTCTGTGAGAGTGTTGAAGGAAACATGGAAATTCACTGCCCACTCGTCTCCAAACTAAGATTAGGAGTGACTGGGAAATGCTTTACCGAAGTCTAGATAAACTCTACCTACTCCTGCTCTACCAATTTATTAACCCTGCTCCCAATAGGAAACCGTGATTCTTGATCTCAACAAAGCTGTGCTAGTGACTTACTGCTGCTTCTTTTTCTAAGTCTTCATTTACCATCCCTTTAATAGTATGTTTGGGAATTTTGCCAGGAATCAGTCAAGCTTATTAATCTACACTTTGTAAACTCCATTCTCTTCCTAATTGTGAAAACAGGAGTAACATTTGCTTTTATCTAACTCTACTGGACCATGATGAGCATCTGAGACCTTTTAAAGATTGCCGACAGTGGCTTAACCTTATCTGCCTGTTCTTTCAGTAGCCTGAGGTATAGTTAATCTTAGCCTAGTGACAAAATCATCAAGGGCAACTAACTCAAATTTTTTAAACATTTTCTTACTTGTTTTGGATATACTCTCCCCACTAGCCAATTCTACTCTGCTGTTTCCAAGTCAAAGATCATTTTCCTCAGCACAGAAAACAAGCAAAGTGGCAGTTGAGCATTTCTCTATTCCCTCCACTGCCGATTATTCCTGTGACCCTCACCTTGAGCAGGAATACTCTCTCCTTCTGGACTTGACCTCTGTGTACAGTAACTCTAACCCCTTCCTGGTAGTTAGAGTGCAGCTAAGCTCAATTTTTCTTATGGCACAATAAATTATTTTTGTTATTATTGGCAAAAATACCTTTATTTTGGCTCATCTCATCATCATTCTCATCTTTTTTGACCCTGAATTTGTTCTTGCTATAATTGTGGTGACTGACAACCCACTTCAGGATGCTAGATGCAGCTGTTCGCCTGAAGTCATCTGAAAAAAGAAAAAGCTGGTGATGTGTCTTCCTGTTGGAGTATGAATGTATTCTTCCTGAGGGGAGCAAATGGTAATGTACACACCTTCTATAGATTTTAATTCAATGCAAGGAATTCAATTTAATCATTAAATCATTTAACCTCCACAGAGCTTAGTTAACTTATCTGAAAAGTGGGGATTCAGTGCAGCACCCATACAAGCACCCATTGTATGTGGGCTTGAAGGATTGTATAGAGGGCATCACGACACTCCTTTTGGCCAGGAAGGGTGGTTTTCTGGGTGCCAGTAATGGAGGGGGAGCAGGGAGGAGAGCTGAGCATTGCACAGACATGGGGGCTTCCTCCTTGTGGGCACCCGAATGGCATGAGAATGCTTTCTATGCTACGACCATAAGGGAAGGCTCTTTCAGAAAGATCCTGCAGTGGCCCCCCACTGTCCTGGCCAGATATCCCAGCCTGGGTCTGGAGCCAAGAGAGAAGCCTGCATCTCTGGGCACAAGCCCATCACTCACACATGTTCAATGTTGCATCTGTTGCCATAGCACTTAAAAACCAAAGATTACTTTGGCAAATGCTATCGACTTTTCTTCCTTTTGGTAACTGTTCTTTCCTTCTGACTTTTCATTCCATGACAAAAGTATAAATGACAGAGGGAGGGGGAAAACAGTACCCAGAGAAAAGTGGGTCAGTAAGTGTAGCCTGAAGCAGCTGCTCCTGAGCACCCACATGAGCCTTGGGCCTCTCATGCCCCTGCAAGCAGGAGGGCAGCTCCCACAGGGAGCAAGTCAATCCCACTATTAGTGGTCACCACACTCACCCAGAAACTCCTGTTTCTCCCCATCAGAGCAGAGACCATAACAACGAGGGAAGAAGGAATGAGGATTAGCTGGGACATACCAGGGCAGATTCCGCATGTTCATACACAATCCAATCTTCAAAAACAAACAGATGAGATGCCCATCAGCACCTGCTCGATCAGGGTACACTATCTGCAGGGACCTGGGGCCTGCAGGTCCAAGAAAGGCCCCCCACCTCCATGGAGCTCATGGTCCCAGAGGGCCCTGGCATGCACAGAAACACCAGCAATGTATGTGTGACACAGGTCAAGGAAAGGACAACAGAATGTGCTTTCCGGCCTTAAAAAGGAAAGGTCAATGTCTGCTGGAGGTACCGAGGAAGGCTTCCCAAAGGGGGTGGTAGCCTTTGAATTGGGATTTAAACAGCAGTCAGAGGCTTGAAAAAGGCACTGTGCATGCAGGCCACAACTTGAGCAAAAACACAAAAAAGGTGAAGGTGTGTGCTGGATGAGAGTATCGTCCAGCCTGGCTGGAGTGGGGCAAGATGAGCTGGCCAAAGTCGGGTGGTGCCAGACTTTAGAGAGCCTCAAAGGCAGGACAGGAAGGGGCCACAGAGGAGTGGCATGGGCACCTCTATCTGCAGGAAGACTATGCCCAAGGGATTGGGAAGGCTGGAGAGGTTAGTGTAAGAGCTCAGGAAGGTGGGAGTGAGGGTTTCATTGAAGCGGGGAGGACAGAGAAAGGCTGAAGAGAGAGAAGTCAGATTGTCCATCACCCTGTGAGATGGGGGCCATTACTTCCTTTCTACTGGGGAGAAAACTGAGGCTCTCAGTGGTTTGGCCAGGATCCCACAGCCAGTGGGTGCCCAAGGTAAGAATGGACCCTTGGAGCCCCTGACTCCAGGTTCAGGGCACCATGCACCCCCTGCTCCCCCAAGGTACTCCCTCCCCAGGCAGCCAGTGTGGCTTCACTCAGGTTTCCCTGACAGTAAGCCTCCATGAGACCTCTACTCTCACTGCTAGTTCTTCTGTCTTGGGCTGACCGAGGCAAAGGCCTTTTCTATGGGGTGGACCTTCCTTGCTGGAAGGGAGTTCTCCAGGGCTCTCTCTATCTCTCCTTTTCAGATTAATCAGTCCATCCCTCCCTAGAGCTCCTTTCTCCAGACATTTTCTAGGTTAGCCCTGTTCTTTCTATACCATAGCAGCATGCCCTGCAGACTAATGGTGGAGGCCTAACTTTGGTCACAGGCTCTTCTCCTCCGGGCTAGTTCTTCTCCACAGCCCCAGTCACAAGACATGGCCTCAGGGAATGGGAGATAGAATCATTCAGCTCTTCACTCTGCCCAAATGGGTATGGCTCCAATATGGGGTGGGGTGGGGTGGGGTAAGCAGAAGATGGGACACTCTCCATAGATGCTAGGTTGGGGCTCAGAGCTTGTGTTGTGGCCCACCACTCTGACTGCTATAGGGAGCTCCTCTCCTGGAGCACCAACCATGTAGGCTTTGGGGAGGGGCCATCAGAGACCGAACTCTTCCTAGAGGGAGGCCCCAAAGGGTGCATGATTCAAAGAACACAGTTATTGTTGTCTCCAGCTGCAAAATGGGTCTGGCCAGAGAAGCTTCTCCCCTAGTCTTAGTTTCTGTAGCTGTAACCTGGAAAAATAAGCTAGATAAATAACAGTGACAACAACAGGAACAGTCCCCTGATGAAAGAAGCTGAACACCTGGACCAATAGACCAACAGAGGCAGCTGTTAAGCCACAGCCCTGAAGCCAGCCCTGGGGGCAGGCCAGAGGGTCCTGAGGCTCTGGCAAAGGCTTGACTGGCCCCCTTTGCCTGCCACAGCCCTCAGATCACAGAAGACACCCGTTGAGGTAGGACAGCACTGGCAGAGAATAATAATTGTTCTTGTTTCTATGTGCACGGACCAATTCAGATCAGAACCTACTCTGATCATGGATTCTGCAAGAATAGACATAAGAAGCAGGGTTTGCTTCCCTGACCTGTGACAGCCTTTAAATGAATGTCAGATCTGAATCGCCTGTGTCCTTTGCTCATCAACATAAAAATAAGCACTGGGTTGTTAACAATGGTGCTTGACTGGGATCATGGGTCTGCTGGTGGTTCTACAGCTGAAGGGGAAGAAAGCAGGGCAGGAAGTTTCAGTATGATTCTGTAAGCTTCTTGCTCTGACAGATTGCTCTGAAGTACTCACCTTGGTGGTAAAGGAAGCTGTTTTTCCATAGTGATTCAACATCTGATCACAACTCAGATTGTGGTAATCAACCACATCCTTCTTTATAGTCCAAAGGAAGTAAGGAATTTCTGTTTTTACCAACCTAGACTGGCACAAAAAAAATTCTTTATCAGCAGCAAATACATCTTCAAAGGTCATACTCTGAACAGACAAAACACAAACAGGAGTTAAGAGTTAGTTGTGTGTGGAGGGACAGGAGGCACCAGGCTGAGCCTTCCCTGGGACTCCTTTAATGTGGAACAAATGAAGAAGCCTCTAAAAGGGGTGAGGGACGGGCAACTGGGGAAAGAGTCCTCTGAATTTAGTCCGTGAGGATGACAAATATGTGGACAGAGATGCAAGAAGCCTGAATCTCTTCCTAACCTACCCCAAGATGGATGCACAGATTCTCCAGTCCATGACTGGCAAAGACCACCCAAGGTCATTATTTCTGCTTCATTCACATGGGAGCAAATTTGTCTTTTTTTACTGTTTTTCTCATACTGTCTAACATACTACCCAGAGTAGTCTGCAGCTACTTCAGAAATAATAAATAGAGTGAATGCTCCTTTAAATCCTTTTCATGGGGCTAGAAAAATGTTTTTTAAAAATAGCTCAAAAGTTTAAACTAAGAGAAATTCATAAATGGACTAAGTTTGCTATTCTTTGATATCAGCCCCCCAGTGGTTATTCTAAAATGTTCAGGAGCCTGGGGACCTCAGAAGAGAAACCTCCCACTTCTTTTCCAACGAGGGCCTGTAGAACATGTGGAAATCACTAGAGGCATCTGAGCTGGGAGGGACTTTAGGAATGATAGGCCCCTCACTTTACTAAGGAAGTAACTGAGGCCCTGAGAGGGTATATCATTTGCAAAAGGCCAAATAAGGAACAGGAAGAATTTGTACCCAAGCTCTCTGATTCTATATCTACTATGTATCTTGTCTCCTCCCTGAATCACTCAGGATGAGGTGACTTCTCCCCTCACCCATTACCCACCTCAGGCTAGCACTGGAGGAGGGTGGCAGAGGAGAGAAGGAAGCACCCCATACCAGTGTGCTAGTAGTCAGGGGGACACAGCCTGCTCTGCCTTTGCTAGGAGCCCATCTACAATAAGATTAAAAAGTTGAAGACCGGGGTCAGCTAGGTGGTGCAGTGAATAGAGCACCGGCCCTGGAGTCAGGAGTACCTGAGTTCAAATCCGGCCTCAGACACTTAACACAAAAACTAGCCATGTGACCTTGGGCAAGTCACTTAACCCCAACTGCTCTCCAAAAAGAAAAAAGAAAAAAAAAGTTGAAGACCATGGAGTCCAGCAGTCTCTCTCTGCTCCATCATTCCAGGCTGCCTTGCTGATGTGAGCTTGGTCATCTGCCTACATCCAGGGCAGAGGCCTTGTCCAATGACCCTGGCAGGAGAAGGACAGCTATGACACTATGCTATCTCACACTGATGTCTTCTTTCTCAGGGTTCTTGCACAGCACCCAAGTAGGATCCCTACCAGCTGAGAATTTCAGAGAAGATCCTGTATGTAAAAACCATGAACCATGAAGCACCAACAGAGGTGGCTGTGACTTGTGATTTACTCCATGTAAGTACATAGCTAAGGTAGTACAAACATGGCAGTGTTCACAGATGTGGTGATGACCACATCTAGGGATCAGCAGGAAACGTGAAAATTCTAGTTAAACTAAAATATACAAAGCAAAAGCCAATGGGATTAGGGAATACTGGGGTCTAGTCCCCTCCAGGCCTCTGAGCTGGGTGAAGAGTGAGAGGAGAGGAAGTCGGGGCACCTAGCGTAAACAGCCTTCTCAAGGAGTTAGAGAGAGATGGGCCAGGAGCTCCTTCCTCATTCACAAAAGTAGCTGAGCTTCTAATTGGGGGGCAACCTAGAGTAAGGGTTGAATCCCCAAAAATGTAATTGAGAGACAAAAACAGGAGGATCACACACACACATCTACACACAAGCCATATATCTATGTAATCTTACCATCACATCATGGATGTTATTTGACTTCTGAAAGATCATCTCATCTTCTTCAACTTCAATATATTTGTTTTCTATTTAAAAAAATAACATTAAAGAAATCACCAGCATGAATAACATTCCTTCCCACACTAGCTGCACTCCCATACTTTACTTAGGAGGGAACATGCTGGTTGCTCTGGAGCTCATTTAGCCCCCAGGGTTCTCGGCTCCTGAGCTGGAGGGTGACAGGGTTGCTTTGGATGATGACTACTGGCTTGGACGGTCTTCAAGCAGAGGAGGAATCTGGAGTTCCCCGTCAACTCCCTCTTCTCCCCTCTTCCTCATTTCCCATCACGCAAGCAGGCACCTACTGCTCCTCTTTCCTCTTCCACCTCATCTCCCACAATGAGGTGGCTTTACTCCTAACCAAGGTCAAACCCTCTACCTGTATAAATAATCCCATTCCATCTCATCTCCTCCAGCATATGGTCCCCTCTGTCATCCCTACCATTTCATTCATTTTCAGCCTCTCGTGTCTATTGGTTGTGTTCTTACTGTCTACAGCATGTCCACACTGCCTTCATCTTCCCAAAAACTCCACCAGATCCAACTAGTCTTGCCCTGGCCTCATCTCCCTCAAACTCCTTGAGAAGGCTGTCTACACTAGGTGCCTCCACTTCCTCTCCTCTCACTCTCTTAAATATTTTATTTTTCATTTGTTCTTAATTTTTTTCAGTCTCCTTCTGACTTCATCATTCCACCAAAACTGCTCTTAATCATTAAATCATTCCTCAGTCCTCATCCTCCTCACCCTTTTTGCAGTCTTGAACATAATTAACAAGCCCTTGGCCACCTGCCCCCTCCTCCCTTTCCAGTCCTCTCATACCTCACTCCCATACATGCACTCTGCACTCCAAGGACAATGGCCTCCTGCTGGTCCTTGAAGAAGAGGTTCCATCTTGGGACTCCAGACATTTTTGGCAGACTATCTATCAAGTCTGGAATTCTCTCCCTCCTCACCTCCATCTCCTGGATTCCCTGGCTCTTTTCAAGTCCCAGCTAAAATCCTGCCTTCTATGGGAAACCTTTCTAAATCTCTCTTAGTTCCAGTGCTATCCCTCCCCTGATTGTATCCAACTTATCCTGTGTCTGGCTTGTCTATCCATTGTTGTTTGCATTTTGAGCTCCTTGACTGTTTTTTGCCTTTCTTTGTATCTCCAGTAGTTAGTGCTGTGTTTAGTAGGTCCTTAATAAATATTTATTGACTGACTGACTCACAAAGTCACTCACTTAGTTTTGTCCTCATTACCTTTTGCATTGGTTCTGATGGAGAGCCCAGGGAGGGAAAATTGGAATAGCCAAGGCAGAAGTTCCACACCAAAGAGGAGCTTCAATTTTTTTTAAGGGGGGAAGTAGGGTAATTGGGGTTAATTGACTTGCCCAAGGTCACACGACTAGTGAGTGTTAAGTATCTGAGGCCAAATTTTAACTCAGGTCCTCCTGACTCCAGGACTGGTGCTCTATTCACTGCACCACCTAGCTGCTCCCCTGAATTTTTGTCACTATGAACCCACAGAGCCTCCCAGCACCTTCAGTCTGAACAAACAACAGACAAGCTTGACAGACTCAAATCTGGGTTAGGAACTTGCAGAGCTCAGCCCAGGAGGACAGGGAGCAGACTTCACCCAAACCCACATTACTCTGCAAGCACTGAATGTTGGAAGGCTCTGAGACCAAACTATGAAAGCAGTAGGTAAGCAGTAAGAGGAGAGAAGCTCAAGCCAGACATTCCCTCCAGAAGTTTGAAGACTTCAGCACTGATTAAAGTCTAAAATCAAGGAGGCTGGAAGAAGGAGCTAAACCACAAAGGGGGTGGTAATAAGGAAGAGAAAGAAAGGAAGA
Source organism: Pseudocheirus occidentalis (assembly GCA_028646575.1). NCBI lineage: Eukaryota > Metazoa > Chordata > Mammalia > Diprotodontia > Pseudocheiridae > Pseudocheirus > Pseudocheirus occidentalis. The sequence continues at coordinate 227,911,223 of CM053597.1, forward strand.
GTAGCAAGGAAACAAAATGATCACTTTTTGCAGATGATACAATGGGTTACCTGGAGAACCTGACAGAGTCAACTAAAAAACTAATCAAGACAATGAACAACTTGAGCAAAGTTGCAGGAGATAAAATAAACCCACAGAAATTATTTGCATTTCTGTATATTACCAAAAGAATTTATCAGGAAGAGATAGAGAAATTCTATTTAAAATAACTCCACCCAGTGTGGTGGAGCAGGCAAATACCAACACCAGGACCCCCCATGTGCCTTAGCATAGGCAGGGGAACCCACAGACTCCAAATCCAAGAATCATCACATGCTTCAACATATCCCAGGGCAAACAGGTGTCTTCCAGAGACCAGAACTCTACATGCTTCAGTGTAGCCCTGGAGAAATGTAGGAAAACCCCACCTGGCCTCAGCACATGTCAGACACCACCACTAGGATCCTAGCTCAGCACCAGATAAACTGCCAGACCCATACAACCTCCAGTGGCACCAGTCACCCACCACCCCACCTCCTCCTCAGAATAGCAACAGACATAAGAGTCCCCCCGGGACCTTGGGGCGACACCAGTACCAAACAAAGTAAGCAGCCAGTGCCTTTAGCAACAGGCACAAGAAACCTAATACAGAGCCCCTCCCACCCCAGGTGCAGAGCTCAAATTTAAAAGAAAAAGAAAAAGCACCCTCCCCTCCCCAGAAAAAAGAAGCAAAAAAAAAAATCTGACCATAGAAAGTTATTATGGTGACAGGGAAGACCAAGACACAAACTCAGAAGAGGACAACAATATCAAAACACCTATGGGCAAAACCCCAAAGAAAAATGGGAAGTGGTCTCAAACCCAGAAAGAACTTACGGAAGAGCTCAAAAAGGAGCTTAAAAATTATATAAAAGAGGTATATTTTTTAAAAGGAGAAAAAATGAGAGTGATGCAAGAGAATTATTTTTAAAAGAGTAAAAAACTGCTTAAAAAGTAGAATTGGCCAAATGGAAAAGGAGATATAAAAATCCCCTGAAAAAACCAACTCCTGAAAAAATACAATTGGCCAAATGTAAAAGAAAGAGCAAAAGGTAATTGAGGAAGACAACACCTTAAAAGTTAGAATTGGGTGAATGGAAGCTAATGACTCTATGAGACATCAGGAATCAATCAAACAAATTCAAAAGAAAGAAAAAAATGGAAGAAAATGTAAAATACCTCATGGGAAAAACAACTGATCTGAAAAATAGATCCAGGAGAGACAATATCAGAATCATTGGACTACTTGTAGGCCATAGTCAAATGGAGAACCTGGACAGCATCTTTCAAAAAATTATCAAGGAAAACTTCCCCGATGTCCTGAAAACAGAGGGCAAAAGAGGCATTGAAAGAATATACCTATCACCTCAGAAAAGGGATCTCCAAATAAAAACTCCAAGGAACATTATAGTCAAATTTCAGCACTATCATGGCAAGGAAATAATACCACAAGAGGCCAGAAAGAAACAATTCAGTAGAATCTAACACAAAACAGAATCCAACAATATACTGTTTACAAGAAGCACATTTTAAAATGAGAGACACACATAAGGCAAAAATAAAGGTCTACAGTAGAATTTATTATGCTTCAGCTAATCTGAAAAAAAGCAGGGGTAGTAATCATAATCTCAAAGTTAAAGTGAAAATAGATTTAATTAAAAGATATAAGCAGGGATACTATATTATGTTAAAAGGTTAAACAATGAAATAATGTCAATACTAATAATGTATGTACCAAATACTATAGCACCCAAATTTATAAAGGAAAAGGTAAATGAATTACAGGTGGAAATAGAAAGTGAAACTATAGTAGTGGGTAACCAAAAAGTAAATAAGAAAGGAAACAAAGAGATAAATAGAATCTTAGATAAGTTAGATATGATAGATATCTAGAGAGAAGTGAATGTGAATAGAAAGGAATACACCTTTTCTCAAAAGCACATGGCACCTTTACAAAAACACCAAATATTAGGAATAAAAACCTTATAGTCAAATGCAGAAAAGAAGAAATATTAAATGCATCTTTTTCAGATGATAATGCAATAAAACTTATACTTAATAAAAGACCATAGAATCACAGATTAAAAACTAATGGAAGACTAAATAACTTAATCATAAAGAATGAGTGCTTTGAAAAACAAATCATAGAAACAATAAATAATTTTATTATAGAGAATGACAGTAATGAGACAGCATACCAAAATCTATGAGATGCAACAAAAGCCTTCATTAGAGGAAAATTAATATATCTATATGCTTATATCAATAAAATAAAGAGCATATCAATGATTTCAGTATGCAATTTTTAAGAGCAAAAAAAAAAGTACAAATTAAGAATCCCCAATTAAACACCAAATTAGAAATCCAGAAAATTATAGGTGAGATGGATAAAATTGAATGCAAGAAAACCATTGAATTGATGGATAAAAGGTTTTATGGGGTAAGAAATAAAATAGATAAACCACTAGTTAATGTGATGGTTTTTTTTTAAAGAGAGAAGAAAACCAATACTAGTATCAAAAATGAAAAGGGGAAATATACCACTAATGAAGATAAAATTAAAGCAATTATTAGGAGTTATTTTGCCCAATTATATGTCAATAAATTTAACAATTCAAATGAAATGAATGAATACTTACAAAAAATATAAACTGTTTATATTAACAGAAGAGGAAATAGGGTATCTAAATAAATCTATTTTAGAAAAAGAAATTGAATACATCTTAAATGAACTTCCTAACAAAAAAGCATAAGGACCAGATGGATTTACAAGTGAATTCTACCAAATACTTAAAGAACTAATATTAATTTAAATAAATTATTTGGAATAAGGTAAAGGAGTCCTACCAACCTCCTTTTATGAAACAAATATGGTGCTGATACCTAAACCAGTGAGTAAAAAAAGTGAAAGAAAACTATAGACCAATTTAATTAATGAATATTGGTGCAAAAATCCTAAGGAAAATACTAATTAGGAGACTAGAGCGGTATGTTATAAAGATTATACATTGTGACCAAATGGGATTTATACCAAGTGTGCATGGCTAGTTCAATATAAGGAAAATTATTAACATAACTGATTATATAAATAACAAAAGCAACAAAAATAATATGATTATATCGATAAATGCAGAAAAAGCTTTTGTCAAAATATTACACTCATTCCTATTTGTAAAAATTTGAAAGCATAGATATAAATGGATTTTTCCTTAAAATGAAAAGAAGCATCTGCCTAAAACCATCAGCAAGCATCATCTGTAATGGGAATAAATTAGAAGTTTTCCCAATAAGATCAGGGTGAAACAAGGATGCCCATTATCACCACTATTATTCAATATTGTACTAGAAATGCTGTTGTTCAGTCATTTCAGTCATGTCTGACTATGTGACCCCATTTGGGGTTTCCTTGGCAAAGGTACTAGAGGGATTTGCCATTTCCTTCTCCAGTTCATTTTACAGATTAAGAAACTGAGGCAAACAGAATTAAGTGACTTACTCAGGGTCACACAGCTAGGAAGTGTCTGAGGTCAGATTTGAACTCAGGTTGATGAATATTCCTGACTCCAGGTCCAGTGCTCTGTACATTATGGCACCCCTAGCTGCCCCTTCCTTACCTTTATCCCTATTCTTTCTGCTCACGTGATCAATAACATATTCAGATAAAAATATTGCTTCTGTCTCTGCCTTTGCTGATTTTCACCCAAATGCTTTCCCATTATGCTGTCTCCCCATTTGATTCCTGGATTATCTCACATGAATATCTCAATATTCAGTGCTACTTTGCTTCTCCTTTCTACCTCCACCTTTTAACCTAACCCGTTCCTTTTCAATCTAGCATATACACTTCTTGCGTCATAATCTGGTCTCATCACTCCAGTCTCCAGGATGCCTTGGAGATCAAATTTGTTCCCTCGAATTAGACTCTCTGGGCCACTTTGCCCCCTTCTTTGAGCATTTGTAAATAACATCTGAGGCCAAAGATTTTGTTGCTGGTTACTTTGCTGGATTTTGTCTCCAGTGAATCTTTGGGTGTCTCTATGACTAGTCTCCTTCCTGTATTCTATAAGGTATATAAGCTTGATGGATAGTCGTTGGAAGCATACCACTTATTCATTCCTTTTCTATTTAAAATACTTTGCTTTGATTTTCCAGGCTTCATGCAAATCCATTCTTACTACCTTTGTTAAGGATATTTTCACCCAGGAGCCTACCATGTCGATTCATATATTTAAATCTACAGTCTAAAAATCCACATTCTTTTCTCAGACTCCACCTTTTTAATGTGCCGTTCACTTGCTAAGGCAGCCCTTCATTTCTCAAGTCCTGGCTTTTGATACAGCTGGAATTTGCAGAAAGTTCTTTCTAAAACAGGACTGTCAAAGTAGGTATTATCATGGTCTCCTTTTACTTCAGTTTCTTTCTTCATTGTTTCTCATCCCTCCTCTAACCTCCCGCACTTCCTGTCTGTTAAGACATGTCCATCCAATCTTGTTCCATCACCTTTTAAAGAGACTCAACATGTTTAAGCCTATGTTCTCCTTTTGTCTCCTGAAGCTGCCCTGCCTCCTCCCAATGTCCCTATTTTCTTTGATGGCACCACACCTTCTTCATAATCTCCCAGGCTTAAAAGCTCAAATCCATTTTGGCCTCTTCTCTCTTCTCCATCCCACACATCCAATCTATCTGTCTCCTCACAGTCACCACTCTGGTCCAGGCCTTCCTTAACTCTTGCTTCTACTATTAAAATAATCTCACAACTGGCCTCCCTTCTAGTTTCTTTCTTCATCTTTGAAGAAACATAACTGCAAAATACTCTTTCTAATATTCCAGTCTTCCTACTACCTGCTCATACTCAGTCTCCTGTTTTCACTGCTTAGAAGACAAAATGCAATCGCTTACCCTTGGCATTCAGGCTCCTCCACCACCTTGCATTACCCTAATCTTCCAGCTTCTGTTTTCTATCACAGTCCATATGCCCGTTCTTTACATACTAGGTGCTCCCGCAAGACTAGGTCCTGAACGCCATCTCATCCTGACTTTTCCTAACTCTTGGGCATTTGGTTGGACCAGAGATCTTTAAACTTGTGGGCTTTTAAAAAATATTGATAATTGTATTTCAATGTAATTGGTTTCTTGCCATATTTTTCTTTTATTCTTAGAAGTAATGTCTAGATTTCACCAGCTGGCCCAAGAGATCCATGAAACCAACAAGGTAAAGAACGCCTGGATTGTCAGGCTATTGGCCATGCCTACATGAGAGTGTCACAACGCTGTGTCCCAGGAAGAGCATTGGGCTTAGAGTCAGGGAGACCAAGGTCACTATATGACCATATACAAGTCATGTGACCTCTATCAGACCCATCTGTAGAATGGGGATAATAGCACCAACCTCACAGTGATAATATATATAATACACTTTACAAACTCTTAAGCATTCTGTAACAGCTTTCATTATTACTATCTTTATTTATTTCAACACTATTTTAATGATGTTAGAGAAATGAGTATTTCCTCCCAAAAGAGAGGGCACAAAGTATCAAAATGAGATAAACATAACTATACATTCAAGTGTCTCGATTTTATAAAATTCAGCTGCATAGAGGGTTCAGAACACTGTCCTGGGTAGTAGGAGAGACATGAATTTAGGTAAGATGTAGCCCTGGCCATACTGGGGTTCAAAGTTTAGCAGAGGGGTGAAAATGCACAAATACAGATCTTTATAATCCTAGGACAGTCCCACAACCCAAGGACTCATCGAGCGAGTTCTCAACTTCAGAACTTTTGGTTAATCTACTAGCTTGAATTTTGTTTCACATGAATAATAATAGGAACAGTGGGTATGCTACCAGTCACCTTCACATTCATCTTCACCATTTGGCATTATCTTTGAAAAAAAGTTGAATTTCTTCTCCACCCATCCCTTCCTTCGTAGAGTATTACGGATTACTGGGTAGTGTCCATAGATAGAAAATATCTTCTTGTCCTAAAAGGAAAAAAAAAGTATTTTGAAGTATCGAAGGAAAGCAGAACTCATAATACAAGAGGGTCCACAGCACTGGTTTCAGAGTTTGTAGAACATGACAAAAATTGACTCCGATTGAGAAGATGTAGTTATGCTGATCGTACTTCCATCACTTACCAGTGTGATCTTAGGTCATAATTAGTACAATATCTTGGAAGATTTACAACTTATGTACAATTATCAATTTCCTAGCCATGTCACTCCTTAATTTAACAAATAGCCTCTAAAGAGAGTTTCAGTTCTAAAATTCTGAAACTCAACAAGGATTTAAGAGAAGGTGTTGTGGAGGGAAATGCCTGGGTGAAGCCTTGAAAAAAGGGAAATCCATGAAATGGGAAAGGCTTGAGGGCATTTCGGACAAAGACAGAGACAGAAAGTTGGAGAAAATGGGACAAAGGGAAGACTTTGACAGCTAGAAATGTTTCTGGGAAGTAGAATTCAGAGGGCCTAGACAGCAGAAGAATTTGCATTTTATTCTGTTAGAAATGCAGAGTATGGAAGGTTTTTGAACCCAGATTATAAGACCAAAATAACAAAGAAGGACACATGAGGAAGATAAATCATGGAGTATGTGGGGGATGGTTGTAGACAGGGAAGATGCTGGAAGCATGGAAAAGAGTCAAGCGGTTATTACAAGAGATTAGGGGAAAACAGATAGAGGTTATTACTGGGGTAGCTGTTGTGGGAGTAGAAAGAGAAGACAGGGTATGAGAGACATTGAAAAATTAAAATGAACACTCTAAGATAATTTGAAGTTTTTCAGCCTGGGTTGGTGGTGATACCAACAAAACAAAGAGAGAAGTTATATGAGGGGCAAGGGATGAGTTTTCTTTTTTTTCTACCAAGTACCAGCCCATCTCTTTTTCTGGTTAGATCTAAGCCCCATCTCATGGAAGTGTTTTTAATGGTCTCATGCTTTTAATGGTCTCAATTTAGGCTCACAAAGTGTCTTTTTCCACTGTTCTTTGAATTATCAGTAATTTCATTTCATCTGAGATTGACATTTCAGGATTCACAGTCACACAGAACCATTAGTGTTAAAGGGATTGACTTTTGGAGACCAATTTGGAACCTACAATTTCCCAACAAGAGACAACATAATCTCTTCTCCCGGTTCAATTTCAAGCCCAGGTAATTCTCTAGTAGTTGTCCCAAATATACATATTGATAGACTAATCTGAGGGGCTGCCATCCAGATCTGTACCATAATCTGGGCAATACTGCTTTGTCACTGATTCTGGTTTTTTTTCAGTGCAGATATCTAGTCCGATCTATTTCCTGTTGCTTCAGAATTTTATTGAGGTAACTTTGTAGTGTTCCTAGGCAACTGACACAAATTAGTATATCATCTATTAAGAGAGGATCTCTTTTGTTTGTTTGGATCTGATACAGATTAACCTTTATAATACACGTTTGATACCATCTATACCTAATTGTCCTCAGTCTAAATTGCTGGAGCCAGATCAATTGCTTCATAAAGTACTGTGGAATTGGAGAAGGGCATATGCCTAATGGTCAAATCTGTCAACTAGAGGCCAGTAAGAGGGTTTCTGCTCCTGGCAAAACTCTCCAAACTAATATTATAGCATTTATGAGCATTGAGAGAAGAAAGCAGTATTCCTAAGAAAGAATCTGGACTAATCAAGAATGGATGCTCTCTGATTATTAGATCTAGCTGATAAAGTCTCTGGAATTGTCCCTGAGGAAAAGGCTCTATGCTGGAAGAGTGGCTAGTCTCCAGTGGTTAGAAGACAATTTAGCAGGAGCTCTCTGGGAAAGTGCCCCAGAGAACTGTGATTGGCCCCGTGATAGTCAACATTTTAACAACTGATCTAGATATGAAGACACGGAGGGTAGATAAGATTATCAATAGTACAGATGGCAAAAAATCGGAAGGGAATACTGACGCTTTGGACAATAAAGCCAAGATCCAGAAAAATAATCCTGACAGACTATAGAATGATGACCAAAATTTTAAAAAGGGAATTTAATATAAATGACACATTGGTGCTTGGGTTTTTTTAAACTTATTTTACATCTATTGAAAGATGGAAGTCTGAATAAACACTAGATCTTGTGTGAGGGAAAAGCCAAGATAGAAGAGTGGGAAGAGGTAGTGTGTAAGACTTCAACTCCTCCAAAGAGATTTAGTAACTACACTAGCCTGGAGCCTGATGGGGAAATACAGGAGAAAAAGTCACAGTGAGTCTTTTGTCTAGCCTGGGTTTGTATAGGGACACAGACAGGGAGGTCTGCAGACATTGGGAATGAGTTGCCTGTGAGCACTCCAGGGTTCAGGGAAAGACTGTGAACCAGGGCAAGAGGAGATTCCATGTCTACATTGGGGTACCTCAATGGGGACAAGTATGAAATGGCACTCTTACTGCTTGTTCCCCAGTTCCATATCACAGATCCAAAGTGGAATAGGAAGGGGACTTGTGTCCTGGGATTGAGTCCTGGATATTGAGGCCCTGAATAGTATGCCAAAAAAGAAGTACAACAAGCAGATTTGGCTTAGATCTCCCATTCAAAGCAAGGTGTCACTTCCAACACTGTGTCCAGGCTACAGAGAAATAAAAAAGACACAGTCTCAGACCAAAAGCTGGCTGAGAGGGAAAGAGTCAAGCAGCATCTACTCTTGCTCAGACCCAAACCCAGCTCAGCAACTTGCAGAGCTCAGACTGGGCAGGGTAAGGGAGGGGGGGCAAACTTTGCACTGGATCAAACTACTTTGGGAGCACTGAAATCTTACAGGTCCCCAGCCCAAGCTCTTCCTAGGATCATGGAACAATATACATTCAGTGCCCTGAGAAAGCAGCAACAAGATCAGAACAGACCTTCCCCTCCCTTCCCCCCCACCCCCAAGAAGTACCCAAAGTTCAGCCTTAACATCAAGTTCAAAAGTCAGGAAGGAAAGTGAAAGAAGCAAACAAAAAAGAAGAATCCCACCTTCATTTGCATTTCTCTAATCAATAATGACTTAAAGCATTGTTTCATATTATTGTAAATTGTTTTAACTTCATCAGAAAACTGCCTTTTTATATTCTCTAACCATTTTTCTACTGGGAGATGACTCATATTCTTATAGATTTGACAAAGTTCTTTACATATTTAAGATATGAGACCTTTTATCTGAATAATTGTCTATAAAAGTTTTCCCCAATTTTCTGCTTTCTTTCTGATTTTGGCTACACTGGCTTTATTTGTATTTTTTAAACACCTTTTAATGTAATGTAATACAAATTATCCATTTTATACCTCCCAATGCTTTCCATCTCATTTATTCATAAATTATTCACCTGTCCATAAGTCTGATAAGTAATATGTTTCATGTTCTTCAAATTTTCTTCTAATGTCTCCCTTTATATCTAGGTCTTGTATTCATTTTGACCTTATTTTGGTAAATGGTGTAAGGTATCAGTCTATGCCCAATGTTTGCCAGACTGCTTTCCAGCTTTTCCAAAAATTTCACCAAATAAAGAATTCTTAACCCCAAAGATTAAGTCTTTACACTTGTCAAATACAACATTATTATAGTCATTCATTGCTGTAAATTGTATGTGTACTCTGTTCCACTGATTTATCTCTATTTCTTAATCAACGTCAGGTAGTTTTGATAATTACTGCCTTATAGTATTAAGATTTGGTACTGCTGGGGCGGCAGTGAATAGTGCACCAGCCCTGGACGCAGGAGGACCCGAGTTCAAAGCCAGCCTCAGACACTTGACATGCTTACTAGCCATGTGACCTTGGGCAAGTCACTTAATCCCAATTGCCCTGCCTTCCCCCTCCAAAAAAAAGCAAAAAAAAAAAAAAAGACTTGGTACTGCAAAACCTTCTCCTTTACTAGAAGGATTTTAAAAGAAGTTCAAAATGTTTTTATAAATTAGAGTACTTAGGCAAGAAAATCAGAAAAGAAAGGACTGAGAAGGGAGTTACTAACTTAGTACAAGATACTGCCCAAGCAACAAACTCCCTGAAAAGTGAATTAGACCAAATGGAAACCAACAGCTAATGAGATAATATTTGTAACAGTGCTTGGCAAAGTGCTTGCCACAGAGTAGGTGATAAATGGAAGAAAACATAAGGTATCTTTGAACTATAAAACAGATCTAGGAGTAAAAAAAAATCACTGAACTGCCTGAAAGCCATGATCAAATAGAGAGCTTTGAAATCATATTTCAAAAAATATTAAAACTGCGCATATTCCTTAAAACTAGAGGGCAAAGTATAAGCAAAGAATCCCAGTCACCTTCTGAAAGAAACCCCCAAATGGAAACTCCAAGGAACATCATTACCTTTTGGTCAAAGAAAAAATCCTGCAAGCAGACAGAAAAAAAGAAAGAATTTAAGTACTGAGGAGGCACACTCAGGATCACATATGATTTATCAACCAGCTCTATGAAAGAATGGACAACTTGGAATATAATATCCCAGAAGGCAAAGGTTATGGACATACAACCAAGAATCACTCACCCAGCAAAACTGAGAATAATCCTGGAGGGCAGGGAGGTGAGGAGAGAAGATCTTTAATGAAATATTAGACTTCCAAGCATTCCTGGTAAAAAAGACCACTGCTACAGAGAAACTTTGAAGTTTAAACACGAGTCAAGAGAAAAATCAAGAATATGCATGAAGGCACAATGATAAATGATTAAGCAAGAATGAACTACTTACATTCTAAGGAAGTCTAATCAGATGAGGCCTGGAGTGGTTCTGTTATGTCTTAACGATTTTAAGAATGGAAAAAAGAAGAGAAGAGGAATACAATGTGGGTAAAGGGAAAGGAAGGTTAGGGAAAATGATCTCACATAATCAAGGTACACAGAAAAGAATGAGAATCCGAGAGGATGCTCATCATTTGGCGTGAATTAGCAAGTTATAGTATATAAGTGTGATGGAATAGTATTAGGCTGAACTTTTATTGATTTAATGACCAACTTGAATTCCAGAGAACCAAAGAGGAAACATTTTACTACCCACCTTCTGATAGAGAGGTGAAGGGTTTGGAAGGAAGAATGAGACAAATTATTTTTTGGAAATGGCCAGCATGGAAATTTGTTTTGATTGACTATACATTTCTGTAACAAGGGGTGTGTGTGTGTGTGTGTGTGTGCTCTTTCAGTTGGTGGAAGAAGGGTTGGGATTGCCTGATAAAAAGACAGATTTTGGCTGATTAAAGTAAAAAAAATTACATATATTCATATATGTATATCTACATACACACGTGTGTATATACATGTGTATGCATATGCACACCTATATACACACATACATGCATATGTATCCAATAGTTCTTATAGAAAAGAGTTGTAGGTTTTCAAAGGATGCCACAATAGCTACAATATAACATGGCCCCTTGAAAAGCTCATGATTCCCCCTAGGCTACCCTAAGAAGCTATAATTCTGTTGAATTCAGTTCTGGGAACCATATTTGCCAAAGAATATCAAGCTGGAGAGCCTCCAGAAGCTTGGAGGATGATAGTGAGATAGCTCAAGGCCATGCCATATGTGGAAAGACCGGATCATTTACCAGAAAAGTAGTCTTAAAGGGGCACAGAACAGATGCCTTCAAGTATCTGAAAGGTAACAGTCAGAACTAGAAAAAATGAGAAGTGGCATAGAGGCAGACTTTGGGTTACTAGAAGGAAAGACTTCCCAATAGTATGAGTTGTCCTAAGGTGGAAGGGCATCCATATGCCTTTGGAAAGCCTGTCACCCAAGCCTAAAATGTCCTTCTGCCCTCCCTCTGTCTGATCCTTGGGAGCCCTCCTAGGATGCATCAAGGTTCAGCTCAATTAGCATTTCCCACAGAAGGTCTTTTCTACTTTCTTCAGGTGTTGGGGCTCCCACTGCCCTCAAATGATTTGGTCAAATAAATTTGTAAGAATTTTGTTGTTCCTCGTTTTTCAGTGTGCATCTGATTCCTCATCCTGCTCCTGCTGACCTCATCCCCAAAGCCAGTAGAATGTAATTCCTGGACAGAAGAGGCTGCTAAGTTGGGGGGCTCTGTAAACCTCTTTGCTTAACAAATCACTATCAGCTTCATTTTGCCTATTGTAGAGGAAAGTCTAGTCTTCCCTTGCTTAATACATGTGTGACTTCATTTCTTCCCAATGAAAGCCTTCAAATATTTAAAGACATTTTATCATGTTTTCCCATGGGCCTTATCCTAGCTGCACACCCAAATTTGCTTCAAGGACTCCTCCTCTGGAGTATTCCAAGTCACTCACCTTACTGATGGTACTAATATATGGGTAGTCTTCATTTTATCCAAGAGGAGTGCCCCATGACTGCTCTGAAGTGTGGTCTGACCAGGGCAGGGGCCACTGGAACCAGCACATCCCTGCTGGGAGGTTATAAATTTGTCAGAATGCCCAAATCCTCTTCCACATGAACCACTCCTGTTCTTTCCTTTCTCCCTGATCCTGGTGTTTTGCAATTGATACTCTGACCCTAAATACAGATCATGAAGGTAATTCTGAATCTTGACTGAAATCACAGTATCTCAGTGGCAGAGTGAACTCTCCAAACATCATGGCCTTTTAACTCAAAGTCTATGAATTGTTCTTTTAAAGTATTCTGGGAACAGTTTCAATATAATTAGCTTCCTTTGCTTGGCAGACTGATTGCCAAGGGTGTCCATGACACACAAAAGTCAAACAACCTCTCTGATTTGGATCAAACTATCCATGAACAAAATTCCCTTCTCTAATTCCTGTAACAAATGTTCCCTCAACCTCTACAATAGGGCTTCCAGCAAAGAGGAACCCACTGCTTCCCCATCCTTCCTCTGTGCTCTAGATGCCATTTCCCTATATTAAGGGGCTCTTGTTTTGTCAGCCACGACCCATTGCTGACTCATATGGAGCTTGCTGTCCAGTTAAGTCCCCAGTTATTTTTCATATAAACGATTGTGTAGCTATATCTCTCCAAAATTGTGTGGCTGAAACGGATTTTGCTGAACAAATATAAGGCTTTGTACTGATCTCAATCACATTTCTTCTTAATAAATTCAACTCTTTATTTCAGTTTGCCAAGATCCTCTTGACTCCCATCAGACAATGTAATCGCTCTGCATTTCACTAGAGATAATTTAATTAATGGTGACTACTCATTCCGTAGGTTCCTATTCAAATATACAATCCTTTCCAGCTTTGTGTCTTCCACAAATTGGATAACTGTGCCATCTAAACCTTCATTCAAATAACTTTCAAAATATTGGACAAGGTAGAGCCAAAGAACCTGGTCATCAGCCCTCTATAAGAATGCGAATTCTCATAATTTTACAGTGGCAGAATCCATTACTTGAAACAACACTTCAGCAGAACTTATGTAATAAGTCATTAAAATTATATTATTTTTAAATTACTACTACTACTACTACTACCTGCAGTAGTTCTGAAGCTACATTGAGCTACATTTTCATATAATTCATATCACCCTAACCTCCCCCACCCAATACTCTTAACAATAACACATACTACCTACATAGGCTAACAATTAGACTGCACATCACACTCTACAGTGATTTACCACAGACCAATTAGCTTTTAGTCACATCAGCTATCATGTCAATCTCCAAATGTTCTCTGAATGGGCATATCACTGTATGTTATTAGCATAGATAGTACACAGCTTCAGAAACACTGTGCTAAATTGACTTCCCCTCCAGGCTGACATCCAGTATTTACAGGTGTTTGGTGTAACCCTGGAGATTCCTTTGAGGTGAATGCTACCAGCCAGTAACCAGTCTATTGAGTCTTGGAGTTCTACCAACTCTTCCTTGAGTGGGGCGCTTCCTAGGTCAAAAATCTTCAGTCTGTGCCATGGGAGACCTTCTGTTAATGTGGAGCCAATAGACTGTAGACCCATATTTTTTATCAGTCAGTCCTGAAAGCCATCACCAAATCATACTGCCTTGAAGAAGCAACAGGTATCAAAGAGAGAGAACTAGGCAGGAGAAACAGAGTGAAAATCCTGGTTGTAAGATTTATTCAATACTGGACCTTAGGCATCTCTCAACTCTAGTTTCTTCCCCTATGAAATGGAGATAGTAACACTTGGACTGGCTACCTAAAGACAATGTGAGGAAAACTCTTTGTTCATTTTAAAGTGCTATAGAAAGCAACATGATATAAGGTGAGTTATGACCTCTGGGTCACCCATCACATGATATACGGCCCTTTGACTGAATTCAAACTTCACAGAACAAAACCCCTTCATAAAAGGATTTGTTCTGTAAAACTTGGACTCAGTCAAAAGTCCACACCCAAGGACTTAAGGGGCCACTTGTGGCCTCAAGGCCAAAGGTTCCCCACCCTTGGTCCAGGATAACTCCTAAGCTGTGAGCCTGAGGGTCTGGGAGGATGGTGTTGCCCTCTACAGTAGATAATAGGGAAGAGAGGATTGAGGGTGGGGGATGAGTTCAGTTTGGGTTCCGTTGAGCTTAAGATGTCTATAGGGCTTCTACTATGAGATGTCTGAAAGGCAATTGGAAATGTGAGATTGGAGATCAGGAGAGAGACTGAGGGAAAAAAGGTAGATTTGAGAATCAGCATGGAGATGGTAATTAAATCCATGGGAGCTGATGAAATCATTGAGTGAAGTAGTCTAGAGAGAGATGAGAAGAGGACCCAGGACAGAACACTGGTAACCCCTCAACTAGAGGGCACAATTTGCATGAAGATCCAGATAACTGAATGAGCCCAGAACATCTCTGAAATCAGGAAATCACATCACATTCAGGACCAAGAAGGTAAAGAGAGTTTGGTATCTAAAGCAAGGGCATAAGATTGGTGAATGTTGGTCAAGAGATGTAAGATCAAAGCCTATGGACCAAGGGCAAAGTCCTTTGGACTGGTTCCAAGAAGCTGGACAACATGGTATAGTATGGAGAGCCTAAGAGTAAGTCATGGAGGAACAGCATTTTAAAGTTGTTCGACCTTGGCCAGGTCACTTAACTCCTCTAGGTCTGAGTTTCCTCCTCTCTAAAATGAAAAGGCTTTGTCTACAAACCCAGGAACTGCCTGGCCCACTTAATTAAGTTCTGAGAGGTTAATTACCAAACAAAGTTGGCCACAGGGTGATTTTTTTTCAGCCACAGCAACTCAGATCATCTAAGGCTTGAAGGGAATGCAATCTGTATTGGTGGAGGGAGTATAAAAACCACGGAGCTCAAGTACAGATGCATTCACAGGTATATTCAGAATCACATTGTTTTATCCTACTTGACCCAAGCCATTGACCCATGCTGGCCAAAAGGAAGTCTCCACTTTGTAAACATTACCATTTTCACTCCCAGGCACAGGAACAATTTGTATTGTTCACAAGTTCTAAGAAGAAATGAACCATGTTCAAGTGACAGGACATGTTGTGGCAAGAACAAAGGAAATGGATTTTATTTTCTTTATAAGTTTCTTATGGAACCCATGAGGCAAAATATTAACCTTCTCTGGAGGAAGGTCTCTTACTCTTTTTTGTGAAAAAACAAAAACAAGTCCAGCTGCATGCCCAGTATCAGAAAGATAATAGGTCCTTGGGCAGCTTGGGTGACTACACCAGTAGCCCCCATAACCCAACCAAAAAGCATTTATACTCACCAAAGCCCCATCATTCTGCAATTTACCCTTGGTGGGCTACTGACCGCCAACCAGGTGGTTTTGCCAGCCTAGGACTCAGCCAACCTGAAGCTCTGATCCCTGTACCGTTTGTATTTCAGACTCACTTTCTCTCTGCTCTTGTCATCCAAGCTTTTGATTTTCATATCCTTTCTCTAACATTTGCACAGGCAAATTGAATATTGGGAGTGGTGCCCATCTGAAGTGAGGGGCTGCTGTCCTGACTCCTGACACCCCTGACTCCATGTCATACTCCTCCAGGGGTTCTTAATTGTTTCTGTGCCCCTCTGGCAGTCAGTCTGAGGAAGCCTGTGGATGCCTTCTCAGAATCATATTTTTAAATGTTTAAAATGAAATACATAGGATGACAAAGAAATTAACTGCAATAGTTAATCAAAATAGTTTGGTGCTTTGGGGTTTTTTTGCTTCTTTGGAGGGCAATTGGGGTTAAGTGACTTGCTCAAAGTCACACAGCTAGTAAGTGTGTCAAGTGTCTGAAGCCGGATTTGAACTCAGGTCCTCCTGACTCCAGGGCCAGTGCTCTATTCACTGTGCCACCTATCCTTCCCAAAATATTTTTTAAATCAATTTGAGAGACCCCAGGTTAAGCATCTATAACTACTCCAAGAAGTTCAAAACTGCCACACATATGCCAGAGTAGAAGAAACTGGAAACAAAAGCTACCTCAATGCCAAGTGATACAATTTTGAGGGGTTATCTATCAAAGATCATGAAAAACTGCCCATCAAAATCCCAAATTCCTGTAAACAAGTCCCAAGACAAAGCAATGGCAAAGCAGGTTCTTTTCCAGGTGCATTTCACAAAATGTAAGTTATGAGTCCTCAGAGGTCACGTAGTCCAATCCAGACCCAAGCAGGCATTTGTTCCCCTGGGAAGGGGGGGGGGGGCCTCGGGGCAGGATAGCGGCTGCTTCTCCAGGTAATTAATTCCATTTATAAGCAGGGCTAATATAGAAAGCTTTCCTTACATGTTAAGTCAAAAATCTGCCTCCACATAACTGCTACCTCTGAGTCTGCTTTCCCTCAATTCTGAGCAAGTAGTAAAGGATAGATACAGGAAACTGGCAGAAGGAATGAAAAGCCAAAAAGATTTCAGCAGGTCAGAACCATGGGCTGAAGCTAGAAAGCTGAAATTTCACGGGTTTTTTTTTTAAATTCTTGACCTTAGCTTTTTTTAAAATCACCTGAACCCAAAGAGGATGGGGAAGCTGTGAGTAGGCACTCATTCATGACTTCCAACTCAGCAAATGCAATCTTATGTAGCACTAACAACCAAAGACTAGTGTTTAGAGAATGATCACAATTGATCTCATTTGGGGCTTATAAAGATTCCATGAGTATAAAGGATAGAGCCCAGACCTGGGACTTCACTGATGTGAACTCCCTCTGTGCAGGTGGTGCCTTTTCTGTCTGCATTGGCAGGTATGCTTTCACAGCCAGCAGGGGTCACAAGGTAGAGCTGGGGCTCCACTTTTCCTGGTTTTGAGGGCAGCTCCTCACCCACCAAGCCCCATGGCTTCTGAAAACACAAATCCCCATTCTATAGATGTACAGCTTGCCAAATTCAGAAAAGTGAAACAATTTGTCCGCAGTCAGAGAGCCAGCAAGCACATGATAGAATTCCAACCTTGGCTTTCCAACTCCACATCCAGCATTCTAGCCTTGACCTCACACACTGACACTGATGCAAGGCAGGCCTCTAGCATGGTCAGACCTCATTTTAAAACGGGCAGTAATGAATTGGACCATGTACAAAGGAGAGCAACTCTACCTTCACCCTCAGGAGAAGGAAATGTTTTTCTTGAAGAAAAGACAGCGAAATGCTGGAAAGACTGCCATCTAAAAAAGGATTCCTGACGTCTGTCTGGCCTCAGGGGGTGAAATTAGGACAGAAAGCTACGTGGGCACAAATTTCACCTCAATATAAAGAAAAATTTCCTAAAACTTAGGAATAAACTGCCTCAGATAGTATTTCCCTGTCAGTGGACTCCCCCAGCAGAAGTGAGGTTGGCTGCCTGCCTCTATGGCATCCTCTAGGCCAAAGCTTCCTCTGGACCAAAGGACTTCTGAGGTCTCTTGCCACCATCAGGATTCCTCTGGTTCCTGGATTTCCATTGTGTTGTGTCTCACTCATTGTTCTGATGTTCACTCATCCACCTCAAACTTACAAATGAACCACTCAGATTCTGTTACTTGCCTGAAGACATCAGCATCATCGGATCAGGCCAAAGACTTCCAAGCATCAATGCATTTGAGTCAGTTTGGTTCCAGCAAGGACTCTGGGGCACCCCAAGTACCCCTTGCCCACTGGTCAGGCTTCTGGCTCAGAGCTGAGTCCTGGGTTCATCAATTGCCTTCTTAAGCCAGGCCTCTTCAAATCTGACAAGAGCGCCTACTGCGCTGGGTACTGCGAGAACTTTTTTTCCCCAACAAACTTCATCTTTTTTCTTCATGAACTTTGCAAGGTAAAAGCAATTAAGTCTGAGGCTGGATTTGAACTCTGGTCTTTCTGACTTTAGATCCAATGCTCTATTCAGCTGCCTCTGATTAGTTTTTCATCTTCTCAGATGAATCAGAATTTGGAACCATCTTGCCACTGCCAATCCATCACCTGTAAGCCAAAGACCACTTCCACCCAGATAGGCCTGGAAGAGACCACTTCAACCATCACCCACTTTGTTCCCCCACCTTCATTAGCTGCCCTTCCACCTGGGCAGCACCAGCAGCTTGCCCAATGAGGAGTTTTTTCTATGGAATCCCCACAGCCAGGAGTCCTCTGTATAGTAAGCAGGCTGGTCACTCCTGGAGATCTTCAGAGGGGCCATTCTAGGGGACCCACTAGCAAGCACATATATGCCCCAGTCAGCCAACCAAGCTCTTGGTTGTATTCCTGGACTACAAGCATCCAGATCATCAGATGTTCTAGCAAGCTATGAAGCTTCTGAAAACTTCACCAACATTGCTTGGTAGAGTTCTCCCCATGGTCATAGCAATTACTGCTAGCCTTCATGGCTCAGGTCAGGATGGGACATGCTGACAACTCCCCTTGATGTGCTCTTCTCTCACCTGGCTCCTAGGGTACCTCTGGTTGGCCTTCATGACCCTGAGATGACACAAAAGGCCTTTTGGTCAGACTGTTACACCCAGCAATACCTCCCCCCACAGGCAGACTGGTGCCTACCCCTGGATTTTTGAATACAGAGGCTTTCAAGGAGTTTTCAGTACCTTAGAGGCTGAAGTTCTGTACTCCAAACCAACACCACCAGCTGCGACTGACTGGGCCATCTATTTAGTCCTTATGCTAGGAGTCCAGATTCAAGCTGGGCACCTATACTCCTTAAGCAGACCAAAAAGATCTCCCTTTCTGAGAATGCCTTGATACCAATATTCACCAGGAACATGTCAGTTTTCTTTGGTCCCAGAGGAAACCCTGGTCCTGTCAGGGGTGGGGGGTGGGGGGTACAGGGGAAGTAAGACACTAAGATTTAGCCACAATTACCAGGTTTTGAATGCCATTGGGGCATTCCCACCACCCACTGGTCCCTGACCTGAACCAGTTACAAAATGTCCACATCTTCGTAGTGATTCTTCATGGGACCTACAATGAATGGTCCACATGGGAGGGGATAGGTGAATGGAAGACTGCTTTAAACGTGAACTGTTTCTGTCCATGGTGCTGCTGCCTGTTAGCTTGTCAGTCTCCACATTTCATAGGTCTTCTAGGGGCAGTCAGCTTTATGAAAGGAGAATCTATTCGAGAACACCTAGCTGGGCAGCCCCTTTCTGCTTCTTTCAAATACACCACTTCCTTGTGAAGCTGAAGAAATGCCAGTTCAGCCAGGAGGAATGAGAATGTCTGGGGCACATTCCCAGGAGGCAGCCCACAAAGATCTACCATCTGCTCTCAAGTAACAATTATTTCTGACATTCATGCAGTATTTCTACCTTGACATCTCCTCATAAATATGGCTTATAAAACAAACTAGGCCCTTTCTGATGATCTGCTGACAAAAGGGCAGTAATGAGTCTCTGGGAAAAGGGAAGGCGACAGGATAGAATAGAATCCTCAGCAGCTATAGAAGAAAGAGACACAGCAGAATGGAGAGAAGAGGGTGAGATCAGTTCTGGAAGTGTGCCTTTTAAGATGCCAGATGGAAATGTCCAACAACAGGGAGCCGAGGGAACAAACCTGGAGCACAGGCATTTGGAGAGATGTGAGAACTGAAGCCACGGGAATGCATAAGACTGCCAAAAGGTGGGAAGGAAAGAGAAAACCAGTAAGGCAAGAGCTCTGGCCAGCTAAGCACAGAATATGCAGAAGGAATTGGCAAATGAGCCCAAATCAGAAGGATGAGTCAGAAGACTCATGAGAGAACATTTTCACGGATGGGAAAGGATAAATGAGACTGCCAAGGTGATCAATAATGTCAGATACTGCAGAGATGCTGAGGAGGACAAGGAAAAAAGATCAGTGGACTGAGTGCCAAGGAGGTCATTAATCATGTTGCAGAAAATTATTTCAGCAGAACAGTGGGTATGAAAGGCAGATTACAAGGGTTGTGAAATGAATGAGTGGTGAGAAACTGGAAGGCAGTGAGAATATGCAGGCTAATGATTAGTACTTGGGGCAAAAGAAATGTTGAATGAGATCTTGGGGTGGGGGTAGGCAGGATCAAGGGAAGGATGGGGGGGTGGGGTGGTTGGGAAACAAAAGGTTTGTGTAGGCTGAGGGGAAGGAATCAATCAAAAGCTGAGTTCACCAGACAAAACCAAGTATCCACATGCTGACAAAAAGGGAGCATTTCCTACTGTGTTTCAAATCTCCCATGGCCATGGAGGCAGCCTTGTAGAGTACTCCAGAATGCCTTCTGGTATGACTAGATGTCATATACTTAGTAGTTTCCGAACAAGGACTCTTGATTTCTCTCCCTTTTCTGGACACAAAAAAGTGCTTAAGGGTCAAAGCCCACCTCTCCTTTTCCCGATACTGTCCCTCATCAGCCAGACTGCAGTCAGTGCTTCGAGTTTTCTTGGCTAGGTCTCCTCCTATCAGGCCAATAGAGACAGTTCCAGCCATTCTTCACAGTAGACTATCACCTCCTCTTTCACCCATGTTAAGGATTCTGCCCCTAGGAAAGAGGTTCTTGCCAGGGATGAGTTCCTAAAAGAACTGAAGAATCACCTAAGGCAGGCAACTCAAAATGCGCGGGTTGCCTGGGTCTCGACCCACATTTCACTTCTGCTCTGAAGGATGCTCTCTGAAGGTGATGATCATGTCCACAGTATTGCTCCCGGCTGCCCCCAAGGATCATGCACCTTGTCCCTCTGCTGGTAGACTATTTTAGAGTCCTTCTTCCAATCCATCCCTCCTGTTAGGCAATGTGGACCCTACACCTTCTTTCCCATCAGCTCCATTGACAAGGAGGATTCCAGGCTGAGCCTACTTCCAATGAAAATGACTGACTGAAAATGGTCAAAGGACCTGCAGACTGGAAAATTATCTCCAGACCTCCACAGCTCAGGAAGCGGTTGCTCTGGCGCTACCCCACACTAAGTCAAACCCCAGATTCTGGTGCAGTCCTGAGAGGGAGTAAAAGGGTGGATGGTGGCAGGATCCAGGCTCACAGAACCATGGATCCTGGAAAGACTCTGGAGTGGGTGGGTCCACCACATCGGCCCACCCCATCCAAAAGGTAAACTGCTCCCCACTGGCTCTGTTGCTTCACTGTGGCCTCAATCTACTCAGTAGTAATTCTCTTTGTTGCCTGCCCATCTGATCTTAGCCCATCCTCTCTCTCCCCAGCTACCCTGGTTTCTTTACTCAATGCACTTGGTTGAAGACCACCAGGATCTATGCCCACTGACTCCTGGGGGTGCCACCACTTTCTTAGTGGACTACCCTTGTGACCAATAATAGCTCCCACAAGTTTTGTGGGTCCTTGGAATGGTTTCTGGCTCCTCACCTCCACTGGTCCACCCATTGTGACCAGGCTCTGACAACATCCTGTACAACCCAACTTGAATTGGCTGGACCATACCCAGCACTGATGCCACCTCTGCTTCTTGATGGAGCCTCCTAGCTCTCTGGCACTGCCAGGAATGTTTTTTGTCCCAAGGTCCTGCCTTGGGTTATGAAGGGCAACGTTCTATGAAGGGTGTGCTCTATGCAGCAGTTAAGGAAGCAAGGGTATCTCCCCTTGGTGTGGATCAGCATCTTCCTTTGTACTCTCCCCCCAAACAGAGCTCTCAAAGGGAAGGTACCTGAGAAAGGAAGGATCTTCCCCAAAGCCAAGAGCTGTGCTGTAAAAGGGGCACGACACACATTCGGGTCAAACCTGATCTGCTTTATTCAAATTAGTTTGGACAAAGCATGACATTAACAAGCAAAGAACCCAAACTTCCTTTACCGAGGGTCCATGGCATCTGAAAAGAAAAGAAAAGCAGTAACAGTCCCCCAAGCCTCACTGCATACCCCTAGGGAGCTCGGAGCTCAGCAGCTACTGCTGCCCCAGAAGCAGCATCCAGAGCTGAGGCCCAGGCACCAATTAGTGTCTCTGCTTATAAATAAGTCAGCTTCAGAAAAGAAGGGAGGAGAGAAAGGAAGGAAATAAGGGGGAAAGAAGGGAGGGAAGGAAATGAATGTGGGAGAAAAGGAGGGAGGGAAGGAATAAAAGGAGGAATGGAGAGAGGAAAGAAAGACAGGAAGGAAAGAAAGGAGGAAGAAAAGGAGGGAAGGAAAAAAGGAAGGGAGAAAGGAAGGAAAAGAAGAAGAAAGAGGGAGGGAAAGAATGAACAGAGAAGGAAAGGGGGAGAGAGGAAAGGAAGAAGGGAGGAAAGAGGAAAGAAGGGAGAAAAGAGGAAAGGAGGAAGGAAAGGAGGGGGAGAAAAGAAAAAAGGAAAAGAAAGGAGGTTAAAGGAGTAAGGGAGGGAAGGGAGGAAAGGAAGAAGAAAGTAAAGGTGGAAAGGGAAGGCAGAAGGGAGGGAAGGAGGAAAAAAGAAGGGAAGATAAGAGAAGAGGGAGAGAGGGAGGGTCATCTTTGAGAAGAATTGTAGTACAGGTATAAGAACATTAGCCTGGGCATCTCGACATCTCCAGTCCCATTCTGGCTCTGATGTGTTATTCGTTATCTAACCTGGGGCAAATCACTTCATTGATCTCAGTTGCTACTAAAGAGAGGCCACCTGGGTCGGTGGACAGAGCCCAGGCCTTTGAATGCCAGCTTCTCCAAGCTGGAAGACATTCTGAAGTTCAACTGATCCAAAAATTCCAAGCTCTAATGCATTTCTGAGCCTCAGAATCCTCATTAATAAAATGGGCACAATCCTTACACTGCTCACCTCATAGGACTGTTCCACAGGACTATGTGTTCATGTAGAAAGGACTTTGGGAACTGGGATGGGCAGATGTATATCTGTCCTCACAGGGTGGTTTTGAAGGAGGGGTTTTGCCAAAGGTAACAGGAACATGAGCCCATGGCAGGTGCTGAGGAGAAGCTCTGGACCATGGCTCTCTGGGCAGATACAGAGGCAGGTACCAGCACCGACATGTTCCTTCATGAGAAACATGAGCCTCATGTCTCCTCCTGACCTCTCAACTCCTCAAGCTGACCTACCTCGACTCTGAATCCCCATCAGCAGAGCCCTTCTAAAGCTCCCAGTGAGAAGAGAAGACCTCAGAAATGGAAGAGAATTGGGATAGATATCCTGATTGTGCTGGTGGTCTTGGACCAATCTATAATGAACTGGCCAGGGATTTCACCCGAGTGCTTCCCTAGTAATGATCTCAGCTGTTTCCTGATATCTCAAACTGTCCACGGGGGGTGTAGAGTGAACAAGCAAAGAAATACTCACCAGGAATGGGGGGGGGGGGGAAGGGGAGATTGGAGAAGGGGATACATGCACTGTTCAAGCCCTGTCCTGGCTTATTCATCAGAACCAGCTTATTCCAGCAATGTCACAGTACAGAGATGGTAAAAGTCAGGCTGTTTACACATAGGAACAAGAGGTTCAGACAACTGTCTATATGCAAATATGTAGAAGGGGAATCTCAGGACCCCTGCTATGGAAGCAAAGACAAGGGAATAGCAGAGTGAACATCAAATGAACATGAAATAGCTAATCAAGAGAACAAAACAGTGAGGCAGGAAAGGCTCTTACCTTGGCAATTAAAAGCCAGCCAGGTCTTCCAAAGCCTCATCCAGAAAGATCTGGTCTTGCCAAACCCACTGAAAATGCAGCAGGCAGTGGAAAATCATTCTAGCTCCTAAAACATGTTGAGACATCAGGAAGGCCAAGGTTTTCCTGACCCAGGTGTGCCAGCAAACAAACCACAACTACTTGGTGAAGCCTGTGGAGCCCACGATTCCTTGTCAGTGAGCCTTATACCCCAGCAATAATAGCACGTCGGAGAAAACCAAAAGAGCTTTTGCTTGCTGCCTGGCTGCCATCCCTCCCACCTGGCATCCTGTGCAGGAAGAGAAACCTCAAAGTCCTCTAAGCTGACAGAGGACCAGGGGCTCCTTGGGCATAGGATGTCCCAAGTATTCTCCACCACCTGTTATGGGACAAAGAATACTAACTATTGGGGGCAGCTAGGTGGTACAGTGAATAGAGCACCGGCCCAGGAATCAGGAGGTCCTGAGTTCAAATCCAGATTCAGACACTTAACACAAAAATTAGCTGTGTGACCCTGGACAAGTCACTTAACCCCTGATTGGCCTCCAAAAAGCAAAAAAATAAAAAATAAATAAAAGAATACTATCTATGCTGACCAAGAAGGCACCACCCAGCTAACTTGGACCAAAGAACAAACTCCAGTTCACATCACCTGAGTTCTCTAAAGTTGAAAGGGAAGCATAGAGAGGGAGAACAGGACCACCTACCTACAGACATTGGTAGAACTTATAAAGAGACAGATTGCTGTAGCTCACTAGGAAAAAAAAGAAGCCACGAGGGTCACGGAAAAACAAATTGGGTTGTGTTGGGAGTAACGAACTCCATTGTTGCTGGAATCAAAGGCTGGATGGCTGGATGTTTGGGTGTGTGAGAAGGGGCCTCAGACTTCAGATGTGCCCAAGCAGATAACTATGAAGAGCCCAAGAGGGAAAGCAGATATTAGGATTACAAGAGAGCACCAATGTGTGCCATTTGTGATCTCTCAAGAGGGTTTTCCAGGAGAGGGTAAAAAGTGGAGAAGCAGAAAAAAGACCACAAAAGACCAAATGATAAGGCCTGAATCTGAATCTGCATTCTGGGAAGCAAATAGAATAAACTGCAGGAAGGGAGAACCAAAGGAAAGCATACTGAATCCAAGCAATATCGTCAGGTATGGCCTCCTAGAGTTTTACAAGAAGCTAATTCTTCAAAGGTCACTAAGGGGCCAGGTAGTCCTGGGCATTCCCATTGAAGGGTCTCTGATCCCATATACCAGGACAGCAGCAGATGTATGGGGCATTGGCAGAATCAGACAAGAGGTTCTTATGTTCTCAAATTTCATCAAAGCCTACACCATAACTAAAGCAAACAGGAAAAGGTTTCCAGGCTTATGGGCCTTATCCCCAGGAACCATGATGAGCTGTCATTGTGCCCCAAGTGAACACCTTTTGTTTAGGGGGAAAAAAAAAGACCTAAATGTGTTCTGTGCCAGTGTGTTCTACTAGAAATCATGGGGGAGAGGGAGAGCAAGAACAGGAATCTGCACCAAGAGAAGAGGTTCACAGTGCCCACCTTCTGGGATTGTGGGGAGCCAAACACAACCCTCATACTCCCAGTCTGACAAAAAAAAAAATCTAATCCCATCACTGTGGAAAACAGAGGACCACACTTAAAATATAATTCATTCCAAATACCAGCAGACACCTTTAAAGACTGAAGTCTGACTGCCATTATATATATCCATCTACTTGTCCCACAAGTGAAAGCTTTTCATGTTAGAAATGAGGGTTCCTGCATGACACTGCTCCAGAGTACTCCAGGTAGATGAGAGAGAGCTGACATCACTACTAAGGAGCACCCCCTTAGAGCAAAGCCCCAGCCCCCCTACCCCGCATCCCCAGGCTCTCCAATTTATATACCTTGATTGCTTTTTCAGTTAAATGTCTTGCTAGTTTGAATCTGTCCAATTTGGGGGAAGGAGTTGATTCTCGAGAAATTTCTTGGTTTATTTCTACAAAAGAAAAAGGAAAACCATTACCAACCAGAGCCACAAATGCATCTCTATCTGTCACTTCTGAATAGGGTTGGGGGAGGGGGGTGACAAATGCTCAGTCAGGACTTTGCCAATTAATAGGCTTTCTCTCTTTCACTCCCCTAAACATCCCTTGGAGTAAAAGCCACACAAGGAAGAAGGGAAGGCTCTGGGACCTTGGGGCAGAGGGACAGAAAACACTGAGCCACCCCCCCCCACCCCCTCCCCAGTTAAGAATGAAAAATGAGTCAACACCCACTGAAATGTAACTATTGGAGCCAGAGACAACAGATGACCTGAGTCTGATTTCCAGGCAGTTCTCTTTCCATCTTTGTGACATTGGACAAGCTACTTCCCAGCTCAGTTTCCTCATTTAAAATGAGGGGATCAAGCGAATACATCCCCTGAGATTCCTTCTGGTTATAAATCCTTGAAGCCTATGAATCTCTGTATATTTGTTATGACACAGAAACCAGATCCCAAAGAAGCTCTTTTACTAAGCTGGAATTATTCTTAACACTCAAGGACCAGGTGCTAAGACAGGGCTTGGCTTCTGAACATTATTTGCTTACAGGGTGATCCACAAGTCACCTTCACCCCCATTTTGCTCTCTCTGGTGTTGGTGTTACTAGGAGTTCTTTTCATTTCTACTCCCCATTAAGTCCAGCAGGGACCAGAGTGGGAGATTTTCCTTCCTCTCCCCATTCTGAGACTCAGAAATCAGGAAATAACTCAGGATCCACCCCCACCTCGCAGAGTGTTGGGAGCCAGAAAAAACAGGTTTTAAGTGAGTAGGATTTCATTCTTTGGCTAAAATTTTTATGTAAAAGCATTCTTGTGCAAATATATCAGAGAGGCATAATCATTCATTCAAACAGAAGAGCACAAGAATTTCTAAGGCTAATCCAATTATCTACTTAATGATTACTGAGCATTATTATCTACATGTAGGTAGGAAAACAATCTAATATGCTACCAGACACCTTTTCCCTGAACAAGTTAATTAATTTGTAAATACAAACTATTTTCTTCTCTTCTTTCTTCATCAGGTGAAACTGTTGAAAGTCTCTTTTCAACATAATTCTGATCCATTCTGGCTGTAATTAATAATTCCTCATTTCTGCCTTTCTTGTCTCTTTTTCCTGCATTCGAAAAGAAAGTATTTATGCCACTAGGTTAAAAAAAAAATCATTCCAAACAGCAGGAGTTTTGATACCTGGAAGAAAAAAAGCAGAGAATCCTGGAAGATTCCCCATATTAATTTTCCTTCCACCGACTCTTCCCCCTCCTCCAAAATGACACCCCCCCCCCCACCAGTCTAACCTATCCTAGACAAGGAAAAGCTGGCAGACCGCCAAAATCGTCTAACACAGATCTAGGACATTCAAAAACTTCCCAAATGCTCGTGAGACAAAATGCCAGCCCCTCAGCCTAGCATTTAAGACCCTCCAAATAAGCTCGTATCTCAGTTTCCCCGCATGGCCTGGCATCGACACTGGTTCCTCAGCACTGATCCCTCGATCAATCTACCCGGTGAAAGGCTGTGTTTTTGAGACACCACCTCTCTTAGGAAGCTCTCATTGTGCATCCAGCCTCTTCAAACACCGGCCTGCTCCTTAGCCCACATCCTGCACTCTACCTGGTCTAGAGCTTTCTTGTCCACTGATGCGCGCTCAGCCCTGTCCTTCCCCGCCCGCCCCCGCATTTTGCCCCCAGGGGGAGGCCCTCGATGGGGGCAGGGACTGGCTGCTTCGGTCTATTTCCCCAGCACCCCGCCCACTGCAGCGCCGGTACTAGGCAGGGCTCCATCACTGTTTACACTAAACGGACGGCCTCCTCACCGAAAATAAAAAAAAGTTTGAAAAAGCATTTATTAAAGCACCTCTTTGGGCGCAGCTGCAGTCTTCCCACTTTGCTGATTTGGGTCGACAAGGCGCCGCGAAGATTTCGGTCAAGAACACACCTTGTCCCCTACCCTGGCCCTGCATTTAATGCAAAGGTTGTTACCACCTGAGCGGCCTTTGGGAAGCAGTCAGACCCACCGGGCCTCGAGGCTCCTGGGGCTCAAAAGGCCGTTTCTACAAACTAGGAGGGCGCCGAGATCCCTCGGCATTCTTTAGAAACGCGGCCAAATCCAGACCCGAGTTGAGTGAGGTTCGGCTCCGGGGTTCTAGGCGGGTTCCCCACTCCCCGCGCACCAAGTAGTGGTGGACCCCCTCCGGAGGAAGGCAAGAAACCTGGCTCTGTGTGTCCCCCACGCTGGCATTATGTACCCCCTGCCGATGCAGCGTGGACCCGGGCTCCGAGGCTGGGCGGGGCCGTTCCCAAGCTTCCTCTTCGAACCGGAAGGGAGAGGGAGGGAGGGGCTTTCCCCACAGAGCCCTGCACTCCGCCCGCTCTCTCGGGGTGCGGAGCTTCGAGCCCCGCGAGCGGAGGCAGGGCCCGAGCCCGGGGCCGGGGCCGGCCGCCTGGCTCACCGTGGGTCCCAGGCGCGGGGGTTCTGGCGGCGGCGGCGTTCCCCTGCACAGGTCGAGCGGGCCTGGGGGCCGCCTCGCCGCCGCCACGCTGGCCGCGGTTGCCCGGGGCAACCCAGTCGGGCGGGGTGGCGCATTGTGCGGCCCGGAGCTGCGGCAGCGGCCGGGAAAGCCAGGGCCCCGGGCCGCGCCGCGGGCGGCGGCCCCGCGGGGTGGGACTGCGGGGCCGCGGAGGTGGCGACGGGCCCGGGGCGGCCTGGGCCCGACTCTGGCGGCACCGCGGCGGCGCAGTCGGCCGCTCCAGCGCAGCCAGCGAGCGGCGCGGCGCCGATGTCGGGGCTGGGAGCCGCCCAGGGCTGCCGGGGAAGGGCGGGAGGAAGGGAGGAGGGGACGCCGGGCCTCGCCGGGCCGGGCAAAGCCGCGCCGGGCCACGCCAGGCCTGGAGACCGAGGGTCCCGGCGGCGGCGGCGGCGGCTGCCGCGCTCACTGTGAGCCGCGAGTGCGGCGCGGCCCTAAGACCATTGTGCGGCTGGCGAAGGGGGAGGGGCGGGGCTGGAAAGGAGGGAGGGATGAAGGGGGAGGCCAAAGCCCGGGTCCCCTCACGGCTGCTGCGCGCCTTCCAGTCGCGAGTGCCGAGGCTGTCGGACCGCTCTGCCCCTAGAGACGAGATCCCGGCGCCTCTCCACTCTCCACTCCGCCTTTTCTCAGCAGCCACTCAGTACTGGACCCGAGATCTCAGAGCTTTCCGAACTGAATCTCAAACCACCAGTTCACAGTTAAACGCATCCTCTGTGATTGTCCCTTGGATTTCCCCTCCACCGCCCCAACCTGTCTCGGGATGTTCCCAGCTCTCCGCCCCCATTAGTCTCCTAGAAACTCAATCAGCTGCTCAATCTTCCCGACCAGGGAGCACCCTTCTGGGGCAGGCCCACCTAACTAACCCTGCACTTCATCTGGTATTCCCAGATCCCCAACCTCTCCACACAGTTAACGGATGAGGGTGTGGAACGACTTCCCAGGAGGTCATCTACTTAGAAAATAAAGGTTATTTACGAATTCCCCTTCCCCTCTACATCTCAAAATTCTCCTCCAGGTTTCCGGTGCAGAGGTGGCCTTTGTCCTCGCCAAGCACAAGCGTTTTGCTTGTGTCCCTTCCCCCTCCCCTGTATCTTAACCTTCCATCTTTCCGAGACATTCTCCTTAGCTGCTGCCAAAGCAGACCACCGAGTCTTCACTGTATGTGCTCCCCTCCCTGCCCACTTTTCTCTCCTCTCTATCACCTTTCAGCCCCTTTAAGCATGCATGTTTCTAGCTTCACGACTCACCTGAAACTTTGCTCTTCTCTGGATTTCCATGACACTGCTCGTCCTTCCTAGTGAACATAAGTTTCTTGAGGACAAGAACTGGCACAGAAGTGCCTGCACTTAATAAATGCCTGGTGGTTAGTTAATTCATTGCCTGGACTATAGAAAAAGTCTACGTCTTCTCCCTTGAGGAAGACGTTCTACTTTGTTCCAGGATAAAATACAACTGAGTCCTATTCCATTTGGGATTTTCTTGGCAAAGATCCTGGAGTGGTTTGCCATTTCCTTCTGCAACTCATTTTACAGATGAGGAAACTGAGGCAGAGTGAAATGACTTGCCCAGGGTCACACAACCAGTCAGTGTCTGAGACAGGATTTGAACTCACAAAGAGGAATCTTCCTGACTGCAGGCTCACTGCTCTGCGAACTGAGCCACCTAGCTGCCCTGCCTGGCATTGAAAGCTCTTCATAATCTTGCTTGTCGCCCCATCTTCCCAAGCCCCTTACACCCCATGAGCCACTTTGCTCTGGCCAAACACACCCTATGATGCCCTATCTTGAAACATTTGCCCAAGGTGTCCCCCAACCTGGAATATCCCTCCAAACCATTTCCTCTTCCTTCAGAAAGGTTCAACTCAAATGCCTCCTGCTTTGAAGAGGCCTGATTCCCAACACCCCAATCACACTATTTCTTTTGTATCCTTCAGTTAGTCGTCACCATGTTTTATCCCAAGTAGACCTCAAGCTCACTTATTTTTGTATGTCTCTCCAACACCTAGCATAAGAATACCCAAGAAGGGTTTAAGAAATACTTGCAGAGAATGAAAACTGTGCCTAGAAGTACAACAGAAAATAGAACTGAAAAAGTCAGGTTGAATGGGCCAAATATGGAGTTTGGACTTGGAAAACCGGGAACAGCAGGTGATGGGGACACCAAGTCAACTGTGGGGGCAGGGGGTGTGGAGAGGGAAGGGCAGTGATCCAGGCTGAGAAATGGATGGATGCAAAGACTTCTAGCAGGAGTCAACAGAACCCACCATCTGAACAAGATGAGTGAAGGATGACACCCATTAGGGGGCTTGGTCCTTCAGGCAGGGGAAGCACTCATGATGTGGACAGGGATAATTCCATTCCAGGTATGTCATCAGAATGCTGACTGCCAGGGGATGGGTTCTGGGCTCAGTCCCTCATGAAGACTGTCTAGGGAGCTGAGGTCATTGATGGCAGAGGGAATGCTCTCATCTAAAACCATGGATTCTTTTCAATGAGCAGCATTTATTATGAAAACATGAAGATACACCATAACAGAAATATGAATTAAAAGAAACTATTATCTTGGAAATGACAATTATACTATTTTATTGGGCTTTCTAACTCACATGGAAACAGAGAAATTATGATATTACTGCTCAAGACATGATTCCCAGGTCCTAAGCTAGTTTGCAACTTTTCTATGGAGTGATTCCCTAAAAATACGTAACATTATCTCCATTCTAACACTCCTCTTGGTAACACCCATCTCCCTATGAGCTCAGAACTGAACACTGAGCATCTAGTAAAACAACCAGCTTTAAGTTGGGTCAGTGATGCAGCAATTCCATAGCATATTACATTAAGTAGCCAAAGGAAAAATGAGTCATCTGATGACTAACACTGGACAAATCTCTTGAGCCTTGGACCATGACTTTGGGGTGGGACTCAGGGTCCCACAGTCATATACTTAACCAATAGAGGGCACACTTCAGGTCTTGGGAGACCTTAACAATTTACTCAGAATTCCTTTTCAAGGAACTCCAAAACCCAAATAAATCCTGAAGGCAATCCATTTTCCTGTTGAACACAAAGCACATTATTGAGGAACAGGCTTTGCAGGACCACTGATAGTGCATGTGCCTTCTAGAAGCCACCTTAGAGAAAAACTGATCCTAAGAAGCAATCAGAGCCTAAGCCTTGACAGAGCTGCCACCCTGGGACCCAGACAGAGAATTCATGCCCAAGTGTCCCAAAAGTCCAAATGCAGTTCTTGGTAGCTTAAATCCTGCAAATATAACTAGGGCCTACACCGTGCAAATAGCAACATCAAATGAAGTACCTATGTGGGACAAGATAACTGTCACCAAACCTGATTCCCTACCACTGCTCAGGGCCTCATTGGCATTATTTCTCCATCCCAGCCAACATCCCTGTCAGATGGCTAAAAAGGAGATACAGTGACCTCCATTTTTCCTTCAAGTTGGTGAACTGCCTAAGGGGAAGGACGGGAAGGTAAAAATGAGGCTAGTTGAGAGAGAATCACTCTCTTGGGCTGGGAAAGAGCTAAAGGAAGGTAATGATGTACTATCTTCATGAAAGAGCAATGATATCATAAAGTCTGTCCAAGGGATCACCAGCCTCAAGCTTAAGAAGGCCTTCAGAAAAGGTCATGAGAGTCTTTAAACTTCTGTATTCCAGACAAGGCAGGAAGATCTGTGGTAAAAACTGACTGTGGGACACTCAACTAAATGAGATCTAGTGAAAAAAAGCAAATAGAGTACAGGGAAACTGCCTGATAAATCTATCATTCATTGAGGCTAAAGGAGAATCCATTAATAGAATCTTTTGGACCTTCCAAAAGGTTGTGAAAAGCTTCCACACCAAAGACTGTCTGGGTGCCGAAAAAAATAAATCACGAGGAGATGGGGAACTTTTTTTTAGCAGAGAGGGAACTGGCTTAAACTCAAGAAACAAAGGGTCATTATAAAGTGGCCAGTCTCAGCAAGGGGCACTCTACTTTATGAAGTTTCATACTGAAGGGGGTAGGATCATTTGTTAGATGACTACCCACAGACCCACAGCAAAAAGGAATACCTAGCAAGTTCCTCAGTCCTGAGGGATTCTTCTGAATAATGATAACACCAAGTGAAAGGGTTAAAGTATAAGAACTTGCCAATGAGTACCAGGAAGATAGTATATGGGTTCCAATGTGGGGGAAAATAATGCAGACTCTACATATGAGGGCTCTGAGCTGAGAAGCCCAAAAATAAGACCGAGATACTAGGGATCATTCCCCACAGACCTGGGCCCAGTACACTAGTACCAAGAAGACTGGAGACAAAACTGAAAATGTTCATTTCCCTTTGTGCCCAATTACATCCGGAATGTCATAAGTAGTTCTGGGGATGAGAGAGAGAGGTAGAGAGAGAAAGGAAGTGAGGGGAGAAGAAGAGAGAAAGAGGGAGGGGGAAGAGGGAGGAGGTGAGGGGGAAAGAGAAAAAGAGAGAGAGACAGGGAGAGAGAACCACAATGATCCAGGGAATGAAAGCAGACTCAACTGGGACTCAGAGGGAAAATGACTCAACTCTGTTATATGACCAGCCTCAGTAAAAGTAGATAGACTTCCTCACCAAATCTGGGCATATTAAAACTGAGACCAGAAGGGTACACTCTGAAGCTTGAAAACAAACAGAATGAAGTCCTACCTTACAGAGAACTCAGCACAGTTACTGAGCGTCATCATTTGAAGAGGTGCTACAAAGGGCTGATTTTTAAAGGGTTTGGATAAATTCACGGATGATGGACTCATAATGGAATACAAAGGAAAATTATATTATGATTATATTTGGGGCACATCCTTGTATCCCAAAACCCATTGAGAAAGACAACAACGACCTTCCTCAACATATTCCATGGTAACTATGAAACAGAACACTGCGTTGAATTAACAATGGATCTGATCCAGTAAGACAACTCTCAGGCTCTAATAACCATATTTTCAAGATAACTGAGAATGAATTTCTCTATTATTCCAAAACAAGAAAGTGATTGAATGTATACCTTGTTCAAGACCAAACTGCCATAATATAACCTACACTACCTAGATCCATCCTCACCATCCCATCTTAACCTGGGCATGGTGAGCCTTGCTACACATGGCTCAAGTAAGTACAAAGATGAATACAGTATATTAGACAAGTAGTGAGGTGTTGCCCAAACACTGCTGAACATGACAAAATCTAAAATACTGAGACCCCAGGGCAGCTGCCCCATCCATGCTGTTCAGGTCACTGTGCCATCTGTACCACAACAGCTTTCCAGGCTTTGTCTTTGTCGAACTCCTTCAGTGTGTTACTGGATACCTAGAGAGCAAAATATGTTAACAGTTATTTCATCAAATGCTTACTGTATTTAAAACAGAAATGTTAAACCAAATTTCATCCTTTAAATTACATACAATGCCCAACTTTGGAAGGAACCATGGGATCAATGTTTGATATTTTAACTTGGTTAAAATTAGTTCTTTTCCTCTAATGAAAAGGCAAAGGAGAAAACCCAGGCACTTGAATGACCATGGCAGCGAGTCTATTCATGGAGTTTCCTGACATTCTTGGGAATCACAATCCTGCCATAATCTCCTAGCAACTTTACCTGCTCTTGCCTCTCATCCCTTCTATCTCAAAGGTATAACCTAAGCCTATCCCTAAGCATGCCTCCATCCCGAATGAGCTTGTTACCAGCTATGGCCCTGTATCTGCCTTCCCTTTCTCAATAGAATTCCTTGAGGAAGTAGTGGCCCCTTTATTTGGTGCCCATCCTTGTCTGCTCTCACTCTGACAGCCTCTCAGCTGAACCTGCTCTTTCCAAGCTGACCCATGATCTTCTCATCACCAAATCCAATGACCTCTTCTTAACACTCTGCCTTTATGACCTCCCTGCAGAATCTGTCAATGCTGACCCCCTTCTACTGGATGCTCTGGGCTCCTTCCTGGGTTTTACTTGCTGGATCTTTATATGTGCCATACCTGGGGGTGCCCCTTCAGCCTCTCTCTTGGACCCTCCTCTCTTTTCTCTGTTTTCCTTTGGTGATCCCACCATTTGTGGTGGGTTCAATAATCATCTCTCTGTACATGGTTTCCCGATCCATTTATCTGACCTCATCACTCCCCCTGATCTCCAGTCTCCCATCACCAAATACCTACTGAATGGTCTGAATGAGATATCCTATAAACAGAACTTATGGTCTTACCCCCCACCCCCAACCTCTCCTCTTCTGAATGTCCACATTCCTGTGAAAGGGACTGTCATTCATAACCTCAGTGTCATCCTGACTCTGGTTCATCTCCTCACATACATAATGGCCAAATATTGTCATTTCTTTTTTTATGCTATCTTGTGAATAAAACCCCTTCTCCCCACTCATGTGACCACCCCTTGGCTCAAGTCTTTACTTCTTTTTTTGCATCATTACGACAGATTTCTTTCTAATTCCTCTCTCTCCTTGCTCCAACCAATCCTCCAGTTGCCAAAGTGATTTTTCTTAAGCACTGGTCTATGCCACACCCCTGCCTAAAAAACTCCAGTGGTCCCCTAATATTTACAAGACCAAATATTCAAATACAAAATCCTTTTGTTTGGAAAAGTTATTTACAAACTGGTCCCTTCCTACCTCGCCAGTCTTACATTCTGCCCCGCCTTATTCTCTACAGTTAAGCCCATGGCCGACCTGATCCCCCATGTCTTTGCTCTGGTCATTCCCAGCTCATGGAATGCTCTCCTCCTCTCTGCTTCATCTTCTCTTCCCTGGATTCCTGGAAGACTCAGCAAGTGTCACCTGCCCCAGGAGTCTCCTAGCTGCTGGCACCAACCCCACTATGGCCACTTTGCATGCAGTGTGTATCTAATTTGTGGATCCTGGCTTGTCAGTGTTGTTTCTCCTATGAGAATATCATCTCATAGGCTGCAGGGACCAACACTTAGCCCAACGCCCATCACACAGACAGTGCTAAATAAATGCTTAACGATGAATGGATTAGAAAGCCACAGCTCTCCTTCACCAAGACAGAAAAGGGAAGAGAACACTTTTCAGAACAAATCACAGGGTCAGAAATACTTTCCTGATTCCAGGGCTGAGAAAGCTGAAGTCACCAAATAGAAAACACTCACCTCCACAGTTTGGTAGTCTTGTTTATTTATTGGGGAAGCCCCCCAAGATGAATCTTGCAACTTCATTTTAATTTTATAAGTAACACACTGTATGACAGTGCCAATGGTAAGGAAAGCTTGGATCAGCAGCAGCAGCATTAGGAGCAACAGAAGGACATCATAAGATTGCTGAAACATACACGGCCAAGAAAAGACTTTAAATGGTGAAGTCAAGGAAGCTATAAAATTATACTTACAGGCAAAGAGAGGCAAAGAGTAAACTTGGGCCTATAAAACTCATTTTCTGGGGTACTGTCCAGGTGTAGGGCTTTGGGCATTTGGGTTTGTTTCCCTCAATTTTAAAATCAAAATATTTGACTATAATCACTAATGCCATGGCCAGAATGAGATAATCCTGTGGTCCAGCAAAGCCACAGGAAATAGTTAACCAGCTGACCAGTCAACACACTCAAAAGAATGATAGATCTCAAGACATGATAGATCTAAAGCTGAGAAGGAATTTCAGAGGCCCTTCAGTCCAAGGCCCACCCTAGTCCAGGACATCCTAGCACATGTTTCATCCATATGAGACTATTGAGACAGGGACTGTGTCTTACCAAAGCTTTATATTTAAAATAACACCACACTCTGAGAAAAAGTCTCTGCTTCCCACTCCACTGCATAAAGGCCCTGGTCCCCTTCCAAACCCACAACATAATCTGTAACTCTCTAATACATTTTTAATGGAATACTCTACATCACAGCTATCTGTCTTATATCCTGTACACTTCATGGGATCAAGTGAGGTAAGGTCTGTAGAGCACTTGGCCAACTTTAGAGCACCCTGTAAGACTTAAGTTGTTGCTGTAACTGTTCTTATATCAGTATTGTATCTCTGATAGCACCCAGAAGATCCCTCCAAACAGCAGACCTTTAATAAATGTCTGTCGATTTAATGAATCTGTTTTAAAATGGTCTTGTTTTTAAAGGAAGAAATGTATGCTATCCATCCACCATAAGACAAAATGCTTCAAATCACTAATAAAAAGAAAGATGGATATTTTTAAAACTCTGAGGTTCTAATTCTCCTGTCTACTGGACTGGCAAAGGTGACAAAAGTAGAAAATGGCAACTGTTGGAGGGGCAATTGGGGGACACTAAGGCTGGTAAAGCAGGGCATTGGTCCAGCCATCCTGAAAAGCAATTGGGGATTACATTTCCATAGTCACTAACCCATGTGCCTGTACTCTGTGCCGTGTACTCTGTCTCAATAATACCACTGCTAGTTACACTCCAAAGAGAAAGAAACAGTCCTCATCTGTATGAATATGTTCATGGTAACATATTTTGTTGATGCCAATGGGTTTCCACTCATAACAAAGTGGGTGCCCTTCAAGCAGGCACTGGCTGAATAAAGTATGTGACTGAAATGGAATATTACTGTGCCGCAAGAAATGAGGAACAGGACAGATTCAGAGAACCCATCTCTCTCATTCTTGTAAGTAACATGCAGAGCAGAACTACATCTTTTGTTACTCCCTCAAAAGTCAATTGATGACATACATACTTTGATTGCTGGAGGATAATCTTTAAAGATGGCGACAATTTTCATTATGCTGAAAGACAAATACCCAGAAGCCGTGAACAATAATGGAGAGGTGATGCTGCATATGGCAATCAGAACTTCAACCTATTCAAAGCAAGACAAAGATATTGCATGTAAGGTTCAGGATTCTCTCCACATGCTCGTGCACAGTCAGACACCCTCCTCATGGAGGAAGGAATGCACAGCAGTCATCACAGCTGCTCTGCCCTTATTTCTCACTAGCAGTTTGATCTGTCCTCTAACAAAGCAGACCAGGAGGGGGCTAGGCACGTTGATGGCTGTGGTTCAATTGAGCCCACTGGCCCCTACTCCATCAAGCCTTTCTCACCTGGTAGAACCCAGCAGTGTATTCTCTGCTGCACTGCATTCAAGAACCAGGCCACTGCCATGCCAGGGTCAGGTATCAGAGGTGAAAAAATGATAAAACAGGCTTCCAGCATAAAAAACGAAAACAAATTTCATTGGATTCAACAAAGAAAACATTTATTGAGCCATATAATTTGTTCAAAGGAATTGTAAATAAAAAAGGAGCTGGCATTTTACTGGAATGCTGCCTCCACATATGTGGAACAAGCTAGTTCCATCAAAAGTCAAGACTACATGGCTGGAGACGATTACAGCCTCCCCACCCTGTCTGTTCTTTCTAGAAGCTCTGGATCTGAGAACATCTGTGCATCCTGACAAGTCACATGGCTGGTCCATCAGGACATGTATCTCAGATGAACACTCCCAATGGCCCATGGACTAAGTCTAGAACTGAACAGGAAGAAGAGCAAAAGCTAGATTCCAGTTGGGAAAGAGTGCTATGCTTTTGATGATCTCGGGCTTCTCTGGGAAGCTGTTAAAACCTCAACATTGCTGTGGTGATTCCTTCTAGTTAAAATCGTGGAATATCCCAGGCAGAGAGAAACTGAAACGGCTGGCAGTAGAGATGTGCATAGTGACTGTAAACAGGCCATAGCATGTTAGGAATGCAGAAATATGAAAGATATGATCCAAGTCTAGGAAAAAAGTGACCAATCACAGAACAAAAGTAAAAGACAAAGCAGAGATAACCTATACATCACATGGGGACCTGTGTAAGACAAGCCAACAGACAGATAGCTGTTGAGTTCCAACTATATGCCAGGCACCCTACTAAGCACAGAGGATACAAAGAAAGGCAAAGACAGACCCTGGTATCAAAGAGTGGCTCCTGGTGTAGCAGGAAAGACAGCATGCTACAACATACAAGATAAAACATATATAATTTCTGAGGGCAGACACTAGCACTAAGGGGAAACAGGAAGGACTCCTTGTGAAAAATGGGATTTTAGCTGAGGCCTGAAGGAAGTCAGGGATGCCAGAAGGTGGAGATAATGAAGGAGAACATTCCAGGTATGGAAGATAGTCAGTGAAAATGTCATAAGTAAGAGATGAAATGTCTTGTTCATGGAACAACAAGGAGGCCAGGGTCACTGGATTGGAGAATGAGTGAGTGAGTGTGTGTGTGTGTGTGTGTGTGTGTGTGTGTGTGTGTGTGTGTGTGTTGGGAAGGGGGAGTAAGGTATAAGAAGCCTGGGAAGGGGGAGTAAGGTATAAGAAGCCTGGGAAGGGGGAGGGAGGTTATTCAGGGCTTTGAAGCCAAGCAGAAGATTTTCTATTTGATCCTGGAGGCCAGAGGGGCACTGGGGTTACTGACTAGAGGGCTGTGTTCAGATCCGTACTTTAGGAAGATCAAATTGACAGCCAAGAGGAAGATGGACTACAGTGGAGAGAGACTTGCAGCAGGCAGGCACCCCCCTCCCCCAGCAGCTGTTACAATAGTCCAAGGATCAAAGGAGAGAGAGCAAAATAAATAAATGACAGAGCTTTCTTAAAGTCAGAGAAGTTACTGAGAGATGACGGTGGATGGAAAGCCCAGAAGAGGCAAAGGTTAGCAAGGTATATTCAGACTCCCACCCTCAACAAGTGAACTGAAGGGTTCGAGTGAAAGGGTAAGCAGTGCTGGGGATGGTGGCCAGGAAAACCTCCTCCAGTCTCAGAAAACATCATTTGATCCTTCCATTCCCCATGATCTATGCCTTTTTCTCTCTCCTGCCTTGAAAAGGTGTCTTCAGTCAGCACCTCCATTTCCCTTCTTCTTTCCTCTCTATAACCGAGCTCCTGACTTCACCATTCAACCTCAAGTAGTGATTTCCCCAAAATTACCAATGGTTTTGTCCTCAATCTTCAGTCTTCCTGGCCTCTTTGCAGCCTCTGACACTGCCAACCAATCACTCTCTTCTCTCTAGGTTTTTCGGACACTACTCTCTCCTGGTTCACCCCACCTCTTGACCACTTTCACTCATCCCTTTGCTGTATCTTCATCTAAGTCACATCCACTAAGAGTTAGTGTCCCACAGGGCTCTGTTCTGGGCCATCTTCTCCCTCCAGACCACTTCACTTGGTGATTTTATCAGATTCCCCTGGATTCAATGATCACGTCTATTCTGATGACTTTCAAATTTACTTATCCAGCCCTCAATTCTCTGCTCTCAAATGGTTAAGTCCAGTAGATGTATTAAGGTCAACGTGTCTCAAATAGAATTCATTCTCTTTCCCCTTAAACCCTCTCTACTTCCTCCTCTCCTACTCCAGAGGATACCACCATCTTCCTAGTCCCTCAGGCTCACAGAGGAGGAGCTATCCTGGAACCTTCACTTTCTCTCCACTTCCCTTCACCCCACAATATCCAAGCTGCTGCCTGTAGACTTCACCTCTGCCACACCTCTCCAATATGACCCCCTTCTGTCCTCTGATACTACCCCTCATCACCTCACATCTGGACCATCGTCATAGCCTGTGCATGGGTCTTTCTGTCTCAAGTCTACCCCCACTCCAATCCATCCTCCATCTGGCCACTAAAGAGATTTTCCTAAAGTGCAG
Organism: Pseudocheirus occidentalis; assembly: GCA_028646575.1. Taxonomy (NCBI): domain Eukaryota; kingdom Metazoa; phylum Chordata; class Mammalia; order Diprotodontia; family Pseudocheiridae; genus Pseudocheirus; species Pseudocheirus occidentalis. The sequence continues at coordinate 227,951,278 of CM053597.1, forward strand.
GTTTGACTTTGTCACTAACTCAGTAAGCCTGAGTGGCTCCTACTGCCTCCAGGAGCAAATACAAAATGCTCTGTTTGGCATTCAAAGCCCCTCATGCACAGTCCCTCCTACCTTCCCAGTCTTCTTAGACCTTATTTCCCAGAGCACACCCTTTGATCCAGTGAAACTGGCTTCCCAACTGTTCCAGGAACAAGGCCCTCCATCTCGAGTCCAGGTATTTTCTCTGGCCATCCTCCATGCTTGGAATGCCCTCCCTTCCTCACCTCCATCTCCTCATGCCTTTCTTTGTAGCCATGCTTAACATAATATCTAGCACATGGCAGGTCTTTAATGCTTATGGAATGCTAGGATACTCTACAGAAGGAGCCAGGTTTTACAGAAGGAGTGAGAAAGAAAAAATGTTAAAATGAAAGCAAGTTTGTTACCTATAAAGTCATTCCAGAAAGCACAGTGGAAGGAGTGGGTCAGAAAGTCAGAACAGGATGCTGTGGGGTTTGGATTAAGGGAGATGCAACCATGCACCATCAAAAGCTCAAGAGTAAAGCCCCCTCCACTCCCCACTCTGCCTGTGGAAAAGAGAAAGAAGAACATGGACAACAACTGTATGAGTATACACCAATGGAGGAAAAAAAAACTTCTTGAACAACTGAGAACCAGCCTAGCAAAAAAAAAAAAAAATTTAAAATGAATAAGTACATCTCTTGAATATTTAAAACTGTACCATAAAGTGAATTAGGAGAAAAGTAGATCATGTAACTTTCCTAGCTATGAGGATAATGGATCAATTCTCAACCAAACAAGGGAATGGAGTTCATTACAAAAGATAAAAAATGGGTGATTTTGATGATACGAAAATAAAAAATCTTGCACAAACAATATTAACACAGTGAACAGAGAAAGCATGCTACTGTAAACAATCAATGTATCCAATCTGCTGGATGAGTTGCTGACACACCCACCAACACAGAGAATACACACAAGAGAATCCATGAGCCCCAAAGCCACTCCCAGGCGATCCAGGTGGAGGGTCAGAACATGGAAGGCCAGGAGTGGTCCCTTCTTGGCTGCCCGAGGGCTTCTGGAGAAGCCTGGACCTGTGTGAAGGAGCTGATAATTGCTCTTAGCCATGTCCTTTCTAGGGCCTACCACTCTGTCATCTTAACCAAAAGCAGGCCTATGCTTCAGGAGTCACAACATGGCAGCCGTGTAGAGGGGAGACTGGAGAAGGAGAAGGTTGCTAAAGTAGTCCAAGTCAGAAGTGACAGAAGCCTAACCAGGGATAAAGGCTTTGTGAGGGAAGAAAAGGGAGATGAAAATATGAGAAATGTTATGCCGTAGAGAGACATCAAACAAGATTCGGCAACTGAGAGGTCTGGAGTGGCTAGGGGGTGAGGGGGAGGGGCATGGAGAGATGGAACAAAGGGAAAAGGAAAGAATGACCGAAGCTGGAAAAAACAGAGATGACTAGAAGGAGGACATTGTCTACAATGGAACAGGGCAGTCTGGAGTAAGGATGGGGAGGAAAGAAGCATAAAAACAGACCCTCTAAGTGCCGTATGGGGCACCTTCAGTTTCAGATAGCCAGTGGGCAACAAAAAGTATGCACATGGAGCTCAGAGAAGAGACAGAAGACAGAGACAGGAGAATTGGCCCTCAAGAGACTCCTCTTTATAATGGGAGTCTGTAATGGCAGCCTTGAGCCCTGGAATACCATGTCCATTTCCATCTCACCCAATGATGAGCAATGGCTGCTGCTAAGATGTGTCAGGATCTCATTGCCTCCGTCAGTGACCTGCTATGCATCCAGCCCAGAATGAAAGGCCAACTGGGATTCAATGAACATTTACTGACTGACTCTGCTTACTAGAGGATAACTCATGAAAAGAGACAAGAAATCAGCCTTTACTTACCAAGCACTGACTTGGACATTCAGCTGCTACATGACTTGCAATGGCACTTGGAAAACACTGAGAAAAAAGGAAAGACATACTTTCTGTCTTTACATTGTTTCCATTAGAGCACATGTTCTGCAGTGTGATTTTGTACAAGCATTGCAAGTGACACGCCTTGGTCAACAGAGAATTTCTTCTAATTGTCTCCAAAGAACAACTTGGCATCTTATCAGTTACCATCTTGATCATTAGTCTTTGGGGCTATGTTCTGTCTCCCCAACAGCCTCTGACCTCCCTGTGGAAGAGAGTGTATCTGATATTTATTTTCTCTTACATGGTCCCAATTTATGGACAGACCATAAATTCTCAATAAACATTTGCAGACTGATTCTTTGGATTAAGTAGAAATATTCAGTGGAGAAACCCACACACAGTTGGGTAGAGGAATACATTTCACTCAATAGGAAAATAAGGGGAGAAGCTAGAAAGATGGGGAATTAGAAGGAGGACAGATTAAGGCAGGAATTCCTTCTAAGCAAAACAAACTCTAAGTAAGGACATACAAAATATTTATATCTCTTTTTGAGATGTGAAAGAATGGGAATCTGAGGGGGTATCCACCAAATGGGGACTGACTAAACAAATTATAGTACATAAATATAATATATATTTATATAACAGTATAAATGTAGCACATAAATGAAATGAAATACTATGATGCTATAAGAAATTCTGAAGGATAGACGGTTTCAGATAAACCTGGAAGACTAATGGACTAATACAGAGAGAAGTGAGCAGAACCAAGAGAACAATGTATACAATAACAACAACGCTGTAAAGACAAATAACTTTGAAAGACTTAGTAACTCTTATCACTGTGATATTACCAACCAAGATTCCTGAGGATTCATGACAAAACATGACCCGCCTCCTAATAGAGAAGGGAAGGATTCAAGGTACAGAACAGAAAACAAAACCAACAGGGTCTGTGTGGCACGATCAACATGTACGTTTGTTTTGTTTGACTACATATGTCGCAGTGGCCTTTGTTTTTCTTTAGTTCTCAATGTGGGGTGGTGAGAAGTTAGAAGAGATATTGAGAAAGTAAATTTCTGATGACTGGGAAAAAATGTAATCTATAAGAAAGTTTTTAAAAGGATAAAAGCACACAACCAGATGAGATCTATAAATTCCCAAATCTGATCTTACCTTTGGTTTTTGGTTGTTTATTCCCCCAGATGCTGCCCAAATTTCAAGGACTGGCTGAGAGAATTCCTCTCTTGCACAGAATACTCTCAGAAGGAAACAGTATAGAGAGGTCTTCTCTTTATCTTGTCTCTGCTTTACTTTCTAAAGCTATGGATGATTTTTGACTATCAGATAAATTCATCTTAGTCCCCATCGATTTCCCTTTCCTACCCACGAGTTTCTGAACTGTTTATCCCTTTTGAGTGTTAAAGGAAGTATGTTCACTTTAAAGATGACGATGCTACATTGTATATATTTCTTTATTCTCATATATTACTTGTATGTATTTCATAGCCCTCCTTACAAACTGTAAAATCTCCAACAGGCCAGTGTCTTTTTTTTCAGTAGCAACTTCAATGTCATAGTAGGTGCTTAATAAATATGCCAAATTTAATTCATTTTTAAGGCTTCTGTGAAAAGTAATACAAAGCATTATGCAAATAATAATGTCTCCATATTAACTAATCAGTCAACAAGCAATTATTAAGAGTTCAATAGCTTAATCCAGATATGCACAGTAAAATGGATTATTTAATTCCTCAGTACTTACTGCCACCAAAATCCAAAAGAATGTCACTGAAAGGTATGGGCCTGAAACTAATACATCCATGTTCAAAGCAATTATACCACCAAACACTGCAGAAATTCCAACAATTATTTCAATAACCTGAAAAGAAACAGAAAAATAAACTGTAAGAACTATAGTAAAATGCAGTGAGTATTTATTATGCACCTACTAAGTGCAAGGCACTGTGCTTGGTGCTCAGTATATAAAGACAAAAGTCAAAAGTCCTGCCTTCATGGAGTTTCCTAGTCTACTGATAATTAAATACAAAATACATTATGCTAAAGGAATTTGGGGTAAGGTAGAGTATGGCTAGCTGGGGAGGTCAGGAAGAGAAGAGCGCCTCCTATGGGGGAGAAGGCAAACATGGTGGGCACAGGAGGTGAGCAGGGAAGTGAGTGAGAGAGAGGAGACAAGAGGGAAGGGAAGAGGAGCAGAGGAGAAGAGAGGAAGGGGAGGGGGAGAGGAGGAGATAACATATAAGGTGAACATATAAGTCTTAATTGGCTGTTGAGCTTTTGTTTCATTGGCACTGCTCTAATACTTAGAATTCTTATACTGTATTTTTGAGCCTGATACCACCAGAATTCTGCCTTTAGTCATGTACAAATTTAGGAACTCTTTGGAGTTATAAACTTCTGAACTGCAAGTCAACCATGGAGCCTGATACTCTGATCCCACTCTGAGAATTATCAAAAATACTGAGTTCCTGTTAGCACTTAGGGCTAAAATCTCACACAGATAAATTCTTTGTCTACCCTGCACAAAACTCTGGACTGACCAGAGCTGAAAAGCTGGAACATGTGATGACAAAAGTGAAAAAAACATTTTTGCTAAAAATATCCTCCACTGCTTCCTCTACAATTACTACCCCAATTCTGTCTCCATGCCATAGGATCTTTCCTTTGGCACTTCTGACCACCCTTGCTGCCAGAAGAAAGTCCTCCTCCCTTCCTTCCTTTGCCATCACTTCTGCCTACTTTGTATTTCATAGCCAACTTTTGTCAGCCTCCTCCCCCTTGGTAACAGGAGGCAGAAACAGAGAAAGGAAAACTGGGTCACCTTTGTCCCAAGAGAAGCCAATCACAGTCACTGAAGCAGCAACACCAGTAGCTGCAACAGCAGAAAGAGTTGGCCTGGCTTTCTTTATTCCTTGACTAGACTGTAACTTGGCAACAATTTGGGGGCGGGGGGGGGGGAGGTTCTTGGCGACACATCACAGGCTCTATCCTCTGATCAAAGCCTCTGACCCATCCCTCCTCCTGATCCAATTCTTTATCTTCACTGTTACCTCCAGCACTGGACCAAACCAACATGCCCACTCTGGTTACACTCTCCTTCCCACTGTCAAACTCTTACAAACAATTCATGCCACGTATGGCAGCTATTCCCTCCCTCAGGTGAAAATTTGACCTCTTTCATTACTGAGACCATCTACTGTTCCCTGTGAGCTTCCTCTTCCTGCCTTCTCTCATACCCCTTAACCTTGTCCTTCCCAACTGTCTTCCTCCTTTACTCCAGTGTGTGATGAAGAGAACCCTCTCCTCTCAAGCACAGTCCCTCTACATGGGCATCCTGACCCCATCTCTTGCCCCATGCTCCCTCTGACTGTCATGTCTCCATCTACTGCTGGCTACAGACACACCTGAGAAAACCAAATATTTATTTTATGTGTTATATTTGATTCCGTTCCATAACTGATTCATTCTGTAACTGCTCAAGCCATGTTTCTACGTTCACAAGTTCAGCTTTCCTCTCACAGTTCAGTTGTTCCATACATCAACTCAGTTCAAAGGAATATATTATCTCTCCACATCTTACTGCTCATGCACAACTAAGGAGACCTGTTATCTTACTAAGGAGCCATGCATATCCAGGCCCAACTCAGAGGAAATGTTATCTCGCTAATAAGTCTTGGAAGATGCAGGAAGCAGCCAGGAAGTCTTCATCTCTGTAACACTGGCTCTTCTTCCAGAAAGTCTGATATGTTATCATAGTAGCATTGGTTAGCCATGGAGATGGAGCCTTCCAGAACAGTGAAATGGAAGAAGGGCTTGCTGCCAGCCCTGCAGACTGGGCTTCCCAGACTTTTCCACCCAATCATATTGTTCTCCATCATCTAGGATACTTCAGACTGTGACACTTCCTGTTCTTTGTTCTTTTGTATGTCCCAAAACTATATGAAGTCTAATAAGCCCTACTTTGTGGTCTTTTAGCTGGCTGAGGAGCCAAGAGGACCATTTTATTAGTAATTCCTTGTCTTACCAACAAATTAAACATGCTCAGAAATGTGTGCCTCAGTTTACCTTAATTTCAATTGCAACACGCCCACGTCTGCCTCATCCTTGGAAAAAATGAAATTAAATCATACATTGGATCCTACCATCCCTGTAGCTTTCAACCTTTACCTTGCCTCCCTTTCACAGACAAGCTATGTCTTCCTTTCCCCTTACTCACTCACAACTCTCTGCTATCAGCTTTCAATTTTATCACTGAACTCAAATTGTTCTCTCCAAATAATTGCCTTATTGCCAAATTAAGTGGTCTTTTGTCAACCCTCAGCCTTTCTGACCTTTACACAGGGGCATCCAGTCATGCTGCCAAATCCCAGTTCCATTCCCCAAATGCCCCTCCTTCTCCTCTCTGTCTCCCATAACCTGAATGTTCTGTCCTCCACACTTTTACCTCCCATAATCACTGGTACTACCTTTGGGACTCAGCCCCAGCATTGCCTTTGGCAGAACACTTTGTTGGGCCCACACCTCTGCTGATGCCTTCCTTTCCAAGGTCCCTGTGATTCTGTTCTCCATGTGCACACATCCTGTTGCCCAATAAAATGCAAGCTACTTAAAGGCAAGAACTGCCATGCTCTATGCCTCTCTATCCTCAGTTTTTATTTATTTAGTACTGAGTCTTAGTAGATTCTTAACAAGTGCTTGCTAATTTATAACACCCCTCCCCATCCCACCACCCACTAAAAACACAATGCAAGGGCATGGCTGAGGAACTGAAGCTACAGAGGACAGCAGCAGTCACCCAGCCCAATCCACAAACCCTAGGAATCCTCAGTATAACACATCTGACAAGCAGCTATTCAGTCTCTGCTGGATGATTGTGATCCAGGTGATGGACCCAGGACCCCGGCTTCCTGGCTGTCATGAAAAAGACTCATCTTCTGACTCTTCGCCTTTTCCTGCACTGCCCCACAATCTCTTCCTGCCGCCACTCTACCCCCAGCTTCCAGCAAGGCTCAACTCTAATCTCACCTTCTGCTAGAAGCCTTCAGCCTGCAATTATGTCCAGTTTAGCCTGTTTGCGTCTTGTCTGAACGTAAACATCTGCATGCTGACTCTTTGATTAGACTGTGAGCTCCTTGAGGACAGGGACTGAGTTTTTGCCTTTCTTTGCATGCCTGGGTCTGAGCTCAGTGCCTGACATGGAGTAGGCAGCACCTGCATCATCTCTATGTACAAGACCTAGTATCTTTAGAAGGAACCAGGAGAGCCACCTTGCCTTACAGATAGAAAAGCTGCCGCCAATCCCCGTTCTAGCATGTCCCCAGAGAAGAGATGACCCTAGGCAGCACGCTATACCTCCCTGCGTTCAGTTTTCTCCTCTACAAAATATTTCCCCTCACACAAGCCTGTTATCTCATGAGACTGCTGTGAGAAATCAAAATCTGAGCAATCTAAAACACTGTAAATATGAAGGAATAGTTGGAAGTGCACTCTGGGCACTTACTAAGCAGTACTATTGGCAGCTAGGTGGCACAGGCCTGGAGTCAGGAAGACTCATCTTCCCAAGTTCAAATCCAACCTCAGACACTTACTAGTTGGGTGACCCTCAATCTCCTCATCTGTAAAATGGGCTGGGGAAGGAAATCGCAACCCCCTCCTGCATCTCTGTCAAGAAAAACCCAGATGGGCATGGAGAGTCAAACACAACAGTGCTGTATTGGCAAATGTGTAACTGGCTTTCTGGAAATGTAGCTCAAAGAGTTACAAAACAATGCATAACTTTGAAGCAGCAATACCACTGCTAGGTCTATATCCCAAAAGATTAAAAGAAGGGGAGGGACAGACCCACACATACCAAAATATTGTAACTCTTTCTGTGGTGGCAAAGAATTGGAAATTGAGGGGATGCCCATCGACTGGGGAATGGCTGAACAAGTTGTGGTAAATTATTGTAATGGAATACTATTGTACTAGAAGAAATGATGAGCAAGCAGATTTCGGAAAGACCTAGAAAGACTTAGATGAACTGACACAAAATGAATGGAGCTGAAGCAGAAAAACAGTGTATACAGTAACAGCAATGTTGTACAATGAAGAATTGTGAATGGCTTTACTCTTCTCAGCAGTGCCATGATCGAGGACATCCCATGATGAAGCAGACTGTCCGCCTCCAGTGAAAGAACTGATATTGACTGAACACAGCCTGAAGCCTGCTATCTTTCTTTCCTTTTCTTTCTTTCTTCCTTGTTTGAGTCTTCTTGTACAAAATTACTAACGTAGAAATGTTTCACATGACTATACATGTATAACCTATAGCAGACTGTTTACCATCTCGGGGGAGGGAAAGAAAGGAGGGACAGAATATGGAACTCACAAGTAAAAAAAAAAAAAAAACGTTAGGAGCAGCTAGGTGGTGCCATGAATAGAGTATCAGCCCTGGAGTCAGGGGGACCTGAGCTCAAACCTGGCTTCAGACTGTGGGCAAGTCACTTTAACCTCAATTCTTGCCTTCTCCCCTCAAAAAAAATGCTACAAATTGTTTTAATATGTAATTGGGGAAAAATATTAATAAAAAATGAAAACAAAAAACTGGCTGGGGGGAAGGGTAACGTACAAAACATACCCTTTCAAGTTTTATCTGCCCTGTTAATATTTTCTCCATCTATTTAAGTCTAAAGAATTAAAAAAACATCAATCAAGTCCTGGCTTATAGCATTTGTCTATTCCAAGGTATGGTGCCCCTGAGGGGGGTATGCTGGCTCCAGCACACCACCATTCCCACCTTCTGCAGCTGTTAGATGGGAGGCTGGCATGGTTTCCTAACATATTAGTTACATTCAAGTTTTGTACAGAAGAAAACTTAAAGGATGTATATGTTCTGTTAATTAAAATTGTTTTGAAAGATTATAATGAATTGAATAAGTAGAGTTTTACAAAACCAATGGCATGGCTTGGGATCATCAGCTACATCACAAATACAAGATTCACACATCATGGCATCATTTTCTTTTAAAAGATGCTTTTCATCACTGACCCTCCCTCCCAGTTAATATCCTTAGTAGAAAGTTTTTCTTACTGAATAGGATTTCAGGACTCGAGTAGGAAATGTTACACTGTTCATAATATTGGAACTATCACATATGGCATTCTAAAAAGAAAAAAAATAAGGTCAATAAACCACATTGTTTCTTACATAGGCATTTGTACAAGTAAATGGAAGTCATACTTGGTCTAGATCTCCAGTCCTTGCTAAGGAAGCCAGGACAGAGTTTTGTCACCTAGAATGCATGGAACAAAGCTTCCTTACTTCATGGAGCTGTTGAGAAATAGAACATGTCAAAGTCAGTAGGGAAACCTTAGACCCAGGAACAAAGGAGCCTGACAATTGTTATTTCTTATGATTCCTCCATCAAATCTTTTTGTGTTACTGTGGCTTACTGAGGCAGTTGATAATTGAAGACAGAGTTCTTTCAAGGGCTTAAAGAACCAAATTCTTAGAAGTAAAAGGGTGTTCCAACCACTAACAGAAATAGGAATCGCTTCTCTACCCACATCAAGAAACTCATCCAACCTTTGCTTTTAGACTTACTATGATGGGGAAAATCACCACCTCCTGAGACAATCCACCCCATTACAAGTGGATCTAATCATTGTTCTTCTAATCAGAATGCTATAAGCTCCTCTATTTATAGCAAAGCCTGGTATAGTGGCCTGCACTCCCTACTGCACCCACCACACAAAGACATTCGTGGAGGTGGGCACTGCTTCAAGAACAATCACCAAGAGCAATGCCTTAAGGACCCCTGGGTCAGTCAATACGTACCCATTTTAAGTGTCTAGCATGTGCCATTTTGCCTGACCTGGGAAGAGGACAATCAATCTGTTACCTCCACCATTCTGAACACATTTTTAAATGGAGCCAGAAATTGCATTACTTTTTGGCAGCCACATCTTCCTGCTAAGTTACATCAAATCTTTAGCACACTAAGAACACTAGGACCAATTTCATATAAACTCCCACCTTGCCACATCTCATGTATTGTTTTTAAGACAAATGTGGTTCCTCCACACATACAGGAGAAAACGTTTCTATTAATGAGTAAATGGCTCTTTACAACTTTCCGACCTACACATTGATCACCTGATGGCCCATGAGCTATTTACAACCCAACCAGTCTAGCTGTTTCTTCCTCTAATGACAGACATGCAGGCTACATACAGCCTGGTGTCTGTTCAGATCTTTTCTAGCCTGGGACAACCTGCCAAGGTTTGCAGTTTACAAACACAGGCTTCAAGAGTCCTGAATCCTTCCAGGCCACAGACGGGATTTCAGTGGATAACTTTACATTTTCACTCTCTGTTTTCATCAAATACAGGACATTTTAAATAACATTACTAAGAACATGTACAACCGAGAAAGGAGGAGGAACAGTCATGAAAAGAATGGTCAGACAACACATGAACAGCCCAAAAGCTTTCTATTTGTAACCCAAGATTTTAAAAGGATCAGTTCTGAACGTCTCCAGGATTTCAGTGGATCTTCTATGGGAAGCTTGAGGGAAAAAAAAAACATGTACAAAATCCACACGTCTCTAAATTTCTACCTAAATAAAAACAAAATGTCATATCTGAGTTCTACTTATAAAATGATATGTAAAGATTGTATGAAAAAATAAAGTCAAATTTACACCAAAGGTGAAGGAGATTAATCATTTGGGAAACCTTAAAAATGAAAATAATATGAATTATGCAATTTGCGTGAAAAAAATTACCTTCTTTCTTTTACAACATTCTTCATTAGATCTTGCAGAAATAATCACAGTAGTTGCCATCAAGATTTCTAATAGAATTAGCAGAATCAAATTGAAATTTATCTAATAAGAAAATGATAATGAAAAAACATTATTCTTTTTTAAAAAAATCAAACTTCTCTAAAATAATTACTGTACACATCTGCTCTAAGATTAACCCTCTTATGCTTCTAAACATTCTGGGTTCTCTTAAGAGTATCTAAATAAATTTTCTTTTAACAAACATGTATTAAGTGACTGTTATGTGCCAGGCACTGTGCTAAGAACCTATTGTGGGTATTTAATATCTGCCAACTTCTGCTGATTTTCCTCTATTAAGAGAGTTTATAAAAAGTGAAGGCTGGACAGGTACCTGTGAGCAATGTTCGGTTCAGCTAAACAAAAAGCTGGCTTGGCAGAGCAGGCCACCTGAGGCACTGAAGATACAGAGAAGAAGCACAAACCAATCTCTCTCCAACAAGGAAAGCTCAGTTAAATAGGGGAGTAAGACACATGGACAAAGAACAGGAATCCAGATTTGACTGTGGCAACATACACACAGAAACCAAAGAGAAAGAGGTAAAGATGTGAAAATGAATATAAACCCTGGTGAGCAATAGTGAAACATGTTCTCATTTGCACACCCATGTGGACATGCACACATGTGGGACTGAGTCTGTCCTGTGGTGCAGCTGGCTCAAAAGATTGGGGCATCACTTCTACTCCACTGTGGGGGTACACCAGGGAACGCCCAGCCCCCATCTTCTTTCTCCAAGGAAGTGGGGCCCTGGAGAGGGAAGGAATTCCTCTTGCAGCTTCTTCACCCAACGAGCTCCTGGCCCCCTCCTATTCTTATATGCTTTACAAAAGCAACTTGGAAGAGATTTGTTTAATCTCAGTTATAGCCTATTATGTATTTCACACTAATTAACTACTAATGAGTTGTTAAAGCCAATATAATAAAAATGGCAAAACTACCTAAATTAATTTATTCAATGCCATACCAATCAAACTTCCTAAATAAGTTTAACAGAGCAAGGAAAACAAAACAAAATTCACCTGGAGGAAGAAAATGTCAAGAATCTCAAGACAATGTAGGAGGGCGGAGCCAAGATGGTGGCATAGGAGCAACTCCCATACAGTCACACTGAATACCCATAAAATATGACTCTAAAGAAATTCTAGGGCTCTCAAACTCACAAAAATACAGAGAACATATCTCTCGCTGAAGGCAGCTCGGCAGCAGGGGCTCATCATGGAGGACCGGAGCTGAGGCCAGCCCAGCCCAGAAACCGCAAAAGTGGCCAGGCCCCAGGGCTCTCAGGAGGAGCCTGCCCTCCCAAGCCACAACGTGAATCTACTTCAGAGAAAATCTACAGCACCTGGGGCAATCTTCACATCTAGCAAGCCAGGATTAGAGAAGGTCAGTGAAAGTGAAACTTTCAAGCTAAATTTGGGGGAGGAAAAGCAGTTCAGCCAATCTGCCCCCAGGGCAAGGAAGCAGTGGAGGAAGGGCAGGAACTGCTATAACTGGCGGCTGCCCCCACTGGGCTGCTTCAGAGCCCCTGGCCTGCAGACCCCGCAGGGGGGCTGAGTCAATTGATCAGTGCCAAGTGCTCTTGCACTGAACGGCCTGGATCTGGATTGTGGTCTTGGGTGGTGGTCCTGGGGTGTGCTTTCAGCAAGCCAAAGCTGGTGGGGGCTGCAACACCCCCCCCAATACCTCTGGCAGCTAGGAAAACCCCAGTGATTTGGAACAGATTTCCCCCCCGGAAGCAGAGTTCCACAAAGCTAAAAAACCAACAAATTAATTGACTGGCCAACATGAGGAAAGGGAAGCAAAATAAGAACAGCAATAAAACTCTAGAATCCTTTTTTCTGGACAAAAAGGATCAAAGCATGGAATGGGAGGAAGACAACCCAGTCAGAACTCCCACACCAAATGCTTCCAAGACACTTGAAGAATGCCTAGAAGCTATAGATAATCTGAAAAAGGACTTTGAAAAACAAATAAGAGAAGTGGAGGAAAAATTGGGAAGAGAAATGAGAATGATGTGAGAAAATCATGAAAAGAGAGTCAACAACCTGATTGAAGAAAACAACACTTTAAAAAAAAAAAAGATTAACTCAAATGTCAAAAGAG
>CM053597.1:227964652-227996869 GCA_028646575.1 Pseudocheirus occidentalis
AGAGAGAGAGAGAGAGAGAGACACACACACACACACACACTCTCTCTCTCTCTCTCTCTCTCTCTCTTCTCTCTCTCTCACTGCTACAGAGTTGGTAAACTCCCATGCATAGCCTTGAATATCTAAATTTCAGTCTGAGAAGTTGTCATTGGTTTCCCTGCTAACCCACCCCAGTCCAATCCAAGGGTCTTCCAGCCCCCGTCCCCCCAAGCCATCCCCAGCTCCCTGCATGGATTTTGTCCCATGGTCCTAGGAGAAGGAAAAGAGTGGCCACAAGTGGGACCCACCCTGGGAAGAAGCCCATTCAAAATTCAGCCACATGAACAGGGTCCCAACCTTTCAGGCCACCTAGGATCTGTCCATAGAGCCGAAGGAATCTCACTGTCGGGCTCTTGTCCTTGCCCACGCCAGCATTCTTCCGGGTTTGCTTGAGCACTTTGGAGAAGGCCAGCTGTGAGTGCTGCTCCACCGTCTTTAAAATGAAGTATCTATAGGGGTAGAGAAGCAGAGGTCACTGACACCAGGGCAGACATTCCCCCCCACACACATACACCCCCACACAACCCCCTCCTCTTGTCCCACCTGGTAGCATGAGAATGTACCTACAATACTCCCTTTGCCCATGCCTGGCACACACAGGAAACAATAATTGCTTGTGACCAAGGACAGAGTTGTACATAGGAGACGTTAAACTTTCTTTAAAAGGAAAAAATGGTGAAAAGCAGCAGCATCTCAGAGAGGCCCAGGAAAGGGCACAGGACAGAAATGGGTCTGGGGTTCTCAGCAAGACAGAAATATGAAAAGCACAGTAAGCCTGAACCTCTCTTTATCCAGGCTGCCCGGGACAGTCCATGGGGACCCAGGGCACCGCAGCTCAAGGAGGGACACCAGTACTTCCCATACTTTACTAAAGGGAGGGCTCCCTCCAATAGCAGACTGCTGATTGTCGAGACAAGAAAGTGATGAAGAAGCCGTTAGTAATGCAGGCTAACCCTAAATGTGACTGCGTACTTGTCTCCCCCCCCTGCTGGAGAGCCGGCACTAGGCAGCACCCACATTGACGGAAGCTCTTTTGGGGTTCTCAATTTTTCTTTTTTAAAAGGGGGAAGACATTGCTAGTAAGTGTTAATGTCTGAGGCTGGATTTGAACTCTGGTCCTCCTGACTTCAGTGCCTCCTAGACGCCCCTCGGGAAGAGTATAAAGGGTCCTGAGACCCAAAAGCTTGAGAACTAGAGGGTGAGATCTCAGGCCACTCCCAGTTCTAACATCCTACAGCCTGAGTCAGTGATCACATATAAGGGAGGCTGTGCCCCAGAGAATGGAGCCCCATGGCCAGGCTCTTACTTGGTGTTGAAGTACATCAGGGTAAAGAGAAGGGTACTTGGTGAATGAGCTCCCAGCTGGCGACAGTCCCAGAGCATCTGCTCCACAATGCAACTGGACGGCACACACCCTGCAAGACAACCAGCCAATGAGAGGCTGGTGGCAGTATGGCCCAGCCCTCCCCCTTTCCCGCCAGCCTGCCACAGACACCCACCCAAGGGGCTGACTCGAGGACACCATCCTTTCATCACTTGGTGAAGCCTTTCCAAAAACTTCAGGTAGTAAAGGTCCGTGAAGATGTTGTCAATCCGATTATTGTCAAACATATGCTACAAAGGAAAGCAAAGAAAGCCCTTCCTGGGTCACTACAGACTTGCTTTAATAAGAAAATAATCCCCTCCTCATTACTGTAGCCCTGCTGCCATGATGTCCAGAAAAGGGTCCTTCTAGCATGACAAGAGGGCTCCCTCCCATCTCTATCTGAACCAATTAAATCCCATTCATCCATCTTGCTCCAGCCTCCTGCAGGGTCTGTTTCCTCCAAATGCACTCATGGTGAAACCACTCCCTATGGTCCACCTGGTGCCACTGAACACATATGGTGCTATTTAACCCTGGGGGGAGTGTGTGTATATGAGTATGAGTGTGTATATGAGTGTGATTGACTCTGTTAAATGGGCACATGTGAGATTTCATCTTCCCAACTAGGCTCTGAGCCCTTTGTGGACAGGGTCTGTGGACACCCTAGGCTTCAGCCACATGGAATCAGTAAATCCTGCTGGATGTGGGCTGGGAGTCCATTGATGATGCTGAATATAAGAAGGTACAGGAGAGAGGACAGATGGGCATTCATGTGTCCAGGTGAGCCACCTTAGAGCAAACAACTCAGAAACCAGTTTCTTCCCAGATGAGACCCCAACACCACCAGAGAACCAGAAACATTCAGGACCTGCAGTTGGAAGAGCAGGGTTCCAAACCTGCCCTGGCCCCTCACTCCCTGTGTGACCTAGCATGAATCCCTTCCCCAGGCTTCAGTTTCATCTGCACAGTGAAGGGGTGGCCTCGGTGACCTCTCAGGCCCCTCAGTTCTTGATCAAGGACACTGGGCAATCCTATGAGCCTATGCCCCAATTTCTGTCAGAAAAAGTGAGTGAGACTGGGCCAGGCCAGATACTTCTTGTGACTGAGCACACCAAATGGTTAGCCTTGTGCCAGAAAAGAGCTTCCGAATCAACATCCTGCACATCAGAGGAGACCAGGACAGGCTTTGTCAAGTGCAGGCAGCTCTGTCTGGGGAGATGATGTTTCCAGAATATACTCAGGCACAGGGCAGACTCTCCAACCACTCCCCTCTGCCGGTTCCCAGATGGTAGCCCAAGTCCACACGACACCCCAGCCTCTTCTCTCATGTCCCAGCACAGCAAAACATTGGGAAGAACAAAAGCCACAAGCGAGGGAGCTTTCAGAAAAGAAAGCCATTCTGAAAGCCTGACTTCCAACTGGGACAAAGAAAAATCTTTGCATCAACAACCTAGCAAGGGTCCACCATATAGGGAACCAACACAAATCTGTGAGATCCAAAGCCATTCCCAGCAGACAGACAGATGACTAGCAAGCATTTGAAAGAATGGCTAACATAATGTCAAACACTAATATGGCACCTACTACTAAACTTAAGATCCCTTGTGGTCTTCACAACAACCCTGGGAGGGAAGTACTGTTACTAACCTCGTTTTATGGAGGAGAAAACGAAGGCAAGCAGAAATGAAGTAACTGTGTCCAGAAGTCACCTATCTCTAGGTATCTGAGACCAGATTTGAACTCAGGTCTTCCTGACTCCAAGCCTGGTGTCCATTGGGATGCCTCCAAACTTCTCCAAATGACCAATAACAGGAGAAATGCACACCCAAACAACTCAGAGGTTTCCCTTCACACCCAGAAAATGGCAAAGAGGCGATCAGCCAATGTTAGGGAGCTGTGAACTGGTGGGCTGGTGCAGGTTGCAGAGGCTGTGAACTGGCCATTCTGGAAAGCAAAAGGATTCTGGAAGAGGAGCCCTGCCCCTTAAGCCAAGTGACTGAGGGAGGCCTGTGAGGGCAGAATTAGAAACAAAGCAGATGCCTGAGGATGGAGAATCCAGTGGTGGAAGCCCATTGGGCCATGAGAAGTCATGGACAAAGAAAAGCACTGGAAGTCTTGTACACACCCATGCAAAGAGAAGTCAGCAGAATCAGAAAAACACAATGGCTAAGAGGCCATGACATCCAAGCCCATCTCAACTGGACACTGGGAAATTAGAAGGAAACAAGTAACAGCTCCCAAGCCTTCTTGGTGCAAAAAGGGAGTGGGAGAGGGAAATGTCCAGAAAATGGGGACATATGGTCAAGGTGGAGGCTAGTTTTGATGACCTGGGATTTTTTCTTGTATTTTTTTCCATAAGGGATTGCTCCCTGGCAAGGGGAACAGGAAGACATATCAGAATGTAGAAATGTTGAATTCAGCCCCATAGCTTTTAAAAAAATTTAAACAAAACTGTTATTGTTTTTAGAAAACACCAAAGACAATCCAACCCCGTTTGTCCAAATGGAAGTCATGGCTTTATTCTGTACTAATGCTTTGAAATAACAATGTTAAAAGTTAAATTACTGAAGGAATGTTCCTGCTCCTACCTGTCCCTAGCTCATGGTGGTCTGGTGGTCAGTCCTACAGTCCAATGCCCTCCAGAATCATCTCTCAGAGCACTGGAGGTATCATGGGGTGAGAAGGATCAGAGAAAGGATACTTTGGCTTGGCCATCTGATAGGAAGCCCAAACCCCAGATGTCACCAAGACAGGCCTACCCTACTTTCCACAGGACCTAAAGCTAAGGACCATGTAGATCAATAAAAATGTGTTTTTTAAAGATGAAAACCCCAGCAGAGTGTTGGGGGAGCATATGCAAATGCATACAACTCGCTTACAAACTCGATTGAATGCTGGTGGCACATTAGATGTCATCGCTCTCATAGGACCCAGGGCATGGCCGTCCCAAGACAGCAGAGCTCTCTAACCTGCAGAACAAAGACTTTCCAAATAAGAAATCACAGACTCACAGTTGTAGGGGTCCTCAAGAGGCCAACAAATCTCTCATTTATTTATGAAGACCCTACCATGTGCCAAGCACTAGAGATACAAAAGGGAAACAGATCCTATCCCCCCACAAAGAAGGACAAGTGTCTAGATATACCTCAATACCCAAGAGTCAAGCCAGAAAGCAATGATTAAGTGCCTACTGTGTGCTAAAGCACAGGTCACACAAAGAAAGGCCTCAAGGAGCTCCCAGTCTAATGGGGCCTAAGGGAAAGGCTCCCAGCAGAAAGAGGGATTTCTGCTGAGACTCAAAGGAAGCCAGAGGGCAGAGACGAGGAGAAGGAAATTCCCACCATGGAGTGCCACCAGTGAAAATGCAGGGAGCATGTTCTGTTCAACACCCAACAAGCACCCACCTGGCCTCCACCCAAAGACTTCAAATGATGGGAATTTTCAGTCCCCATGAAGAAAGCAGGGATGGCAGCCCAAACTACTCAATTCTACTCTAATGGCTCTGCCTTGGAGAGCCAACACTTCCTTGCCCCTCAGGCCATTCTCCATCCTTGCCATTTGCTCCATGTCCTGACAATTGTGTCCTCAGATGTCCAGCTCCAAAGGCCATCTCCCTGCTTTAGTTACTACAGAATTCTGGATGGAACCCAGTAAGGGCACAGGCAACCAAGGCATCCTTCTCCTCAGAGGAACTCTGCTCCTTACTTTGCTTTTTGGTGGATTATTTTTGTTAGCATAAGTTTATCAATAAAAATGTAAAGGTTTGGTTTTTTTTAAAGATGAAAATCAAAGCAAGTCCTTTAACAGAAATCTCTATGCCTTCGATAACAACCTCTGACGAGTTAATATGTTCCAAGGACCAAAAGAGTAACTGCTGTATTATCTGGGGCCCTAGCCCTGGATCCCTGGCACCTCTGCCACCCTATCCCACAACTGCTTCTTGAAGGAAGCCCACGAATCTCTCCAATTCCACATCCACCCACCGAAGGAACAGCTGGATCTATACCCCCATCATATAATTCCCCTACCCCACCATATTCAGGTCTCCTTCACTGCTGGAAACAGTGCAAGTCTTGACTAAAGGCCAGAGAGATGTAAAGAAGGGGCAGAACTAACACTCCAACCCTGGACCAAATCACCTTCTTTATATGACAATGAGGAGAGGAGGTTCTCCTCTGAGTCACTCCAGAATGATTATTAAATGGTAGCAGAGTGCTCTGGGCAGAGCATTGGGAACGCCTGGGTCCCAACACAGCTCTGACACACAAGCCTCATTTCTGCATGAAAGTCAAGACTGGCAGAGCTGAGATCTGCACTAGGGGAAGGCAACAAAATCACAGATCCTACCCATAATGTTGAGGACAAAGAGTAGCACTAGGGATGAAATGGCAATGCATGGATCTGGGAAAAAAAAAAAACCCTCTCCATCCTGAGACTCCAAATCGCATCACAGCACTTGCTACCCATCCACCAGATACAGACCCCAAATCCTATTAGTTGTGGGGGAAGGGAAGATGACAACATGTCCTCACTCCTAGCCCAGGCACTTCAGAGTCTGCCCACTTTGGCCACATTTCACCATCACCAATGTAGACAGTAACAACACCTCCTCGGAAGTGGAGACTAGGTTGGGACCACAAAAGCTCTTCCATGGCCCCTCTGTATTTATGAGGTGGGAACCACAGGCTGGGGCTGGCACAATGGGCTCTCACCCCTAGACCTACACAGGGATAGCTCTGAGTTCTCCCAGCCAAGTCCCCAGGGAAGTCCTTCCACTGGCCACCCCCAGAGGGGCCCTCCGAGCCAAGCTCACCCCCTCCCTCCAGGGTCCACACATGCTTTACCTTCTGAATACAGAGAAATAAGTAATAGAGCACGTCTGCCTCGTAGCTGGAGCCATCCCGTCTCCTGGCCTCCTGGGTCATCAGGCAGAGGCCTTGGTTCAGCTCTGCTATTGGCACAGAGAGTACGTCTTCCTGGAAAAGGCTGGGCTTTCTTCCTATAATATAAAAGAGCACCTGCCATTAGTCTGAAGCTCTTTCTCACTGACTTCCTGACTTTATCAAACCAACACCAACCTTACTATGTGAGACTCACTGCACCCAGGTCCTGCCTCAGAACATAACTACGGGTCAGGTAACCAGGATAGCATGAGTGCTCTCCACAGTGCCTAAGAAATGCTTGTCACCTGACTGGCTCAGCAGAGCCACGGAGGGGATCACTTTCTCTTTCTACAAAGACGAAGATACAAGCAACTATCAGCAGAACCCGAGTCAAGTCAGCGTCCTTACTTCCCACTCCCTGAGGTTCACTTTCCGCCTTCTTCAGAATCCTCTCATTCTTCCTTTGGGCCCAGGTCTTCCAGAATGAAGCTCCTTCCTGGGGCTGGAGAGTCGATGGTGGGTCGCAATCAGTCTCAAGCAGGGAGCCTGCCTCTGGAAGACATGCCAGCTCCCCTGGGGGCTGTGTGGAAACAAACACACAGAAAGGAGTGTGCACAGGGGTGAGAGCCCCCAACCAGGCTGCCTTAGCTCCCCTTTTCTGGAGCTCACTTTTTAGGATGAATTCCTGGGCTTCAGTCTTCAGGGGAAAAGTCAATTAATAGATAAGGGAAAACTCATCCCAGGCAAGATGATGTTCATTTTTAAAGAGCAATAAGCAACAAAGCCTACTGGAGTGCCCCCCAGCCCCTAAAAAGTGGGACCGTGAATCCCAGTTCATTTGGGGAGTTGATGCCATTTGTCACAAGCTGCTGCACCTGCCTGTTCACTGTACCATTTTACACCCCACAATGATACTCCCGAGCACCCACAGTGGCAAACACATGGACTCTACCAAGATCCAACGTTGGCAGGATAGTTGATGGGCACTGATACATTGTTGGTGGTGCTGCAGCCTGCTGCAAGGGTGGCTCAGGGAAATAAGGCAACATGCAGTACACTACAACCCAGATCCTAATTCTCCACCAGCACAGCCATCACTCCAAAACATCACAAAGAGAACAAAAGGGACCACAGCATTCACAGCTGCTCTATCTGTAACAACAGAAAAATGGGAATAACCTAGAAACCCAGCAATAGAACATAAGGGGAGAATGGGAGAGAAGTGACAGCATGTCACGGCATGAAACATGAAGTGGTTTGGGGTTTGGAAACATGAAGAGATCATGGGGAGCCCCTGGCCCCACTGCTGGGCCTACTGCCCACTCTGCAGGCAGAGTCACCTTGGGCACACAGAGAACATAGAGCATGGCGGGCACAGCAGCAAGAGGGAGCCCATCTCCTTCCCCTTTCTCCCCTCCTTCTCTCCCTTCCTCCCTTCTCTTTCTTCTCTTCCTCCTTCATCCTCTCCCTTCCTCCTCCTTCTCCTCCTCCTCCCAGAGCCTACTTCACCCCTCCAAGCCTCCAAAACAGCGAAGGATGGAGACCAGCTGTGACTCAGCTCACCCTCAGTTCTAGGCACCTGCCAAGACTCTCTTGACAAGACCTCAATGACCTAGTGTCCCACAGTCTTCACTGTGGGAAGGGGGGCCCTGAGGAAAGGGGGAAAACACATCTTCTACTGACAAAAATTGGGTGAAAACTTTCTCCATCTATTATAGGAATTCCCCAAAAGGTCACTGCTGCAGTGCCATCAAGGTAAGTCCCAACAAGCCACCAAACCCCAAGTAAGAAACTGCCCGAAACATCAGGTTGGCTCAGTGCCTCAAAAACTGACCCCCCCCCCCCAGCGGCCCAGAGCTAATGACAAGAACTGATCCTGCGAGCAACATCTCAGCTCTGCCCCTTGACATGGATCTCACTCAGCCCTGCCCAGAAGCCCAGTGCAACACTTACTAGCAGCTGCTCTGGAGTCCAGTACTGAGATGAGGAGCAGGTCCTTTCTCCCACCTGGCCCAGTACGGGAATGGGAACACTGGCATCTACAAAGTCCTCCAGGAAGCCAGAAGAAACCAGGGCAGAGGGGTCCTGAAGGCTCTTCCCAGACCCTGAGGTGTCCTGTAGGTTCTTGCTGCCTCCCTCAAGGCTCAACAAAAACCCATCTCCAGGCATTGCCCTCATGTGAAGGCCATCACAAAGAGCTGGAGAAGCTGGAGTGAAAGGAATGGCATGGGCCTCCGGGCTGACACCAAGCATGGGGAAAGCAGACCAAGAGTCCACACTAAGCAGCTGGCCCATGGCGGAGGCAGGTTCCAGTCCATGGTCGTAGAGCTGACTGCTATCCACTGTCAATAGTTCTGGGAGTAAGGGTGCACCAGGAAGGGGCAGTGAGGTTTGCCCAAGAGGGAGCGGGCTCTGGGACAAAGGCAACCTCAGTGGAGAAAGGTCGTCACCAGAGAAGCTGAGCTTCTTTCTCTTCAGAGGTTGAGAAATTTCAAGAGCACCAGGCTCGCTGTCCTGCTGTGTCTGTTTCTCTGGGGAAGGCCAGACAGCCACATGCAGCTGCCCCAGTGTGACCTCCTGGCACGGCTGGAGCCGCCCAGGTGATGAGGAAGGCGGATGGGCCTGCAAGGAAACCCCCTGTGCTGCTCCCAGATGAGGCAGGGGCAAAGTAACAGATCGTGCCAGCTCCAGGAGAGAATCAGCAACAGCCGTGGAGTCGATGTACTCGAGGTGTCCTTCTGGATAAAATGAAGCTGGGTGATGTCCAGCCTGCTGCCCAGTCTCTGGCCCTGGTGTAGAGAAGGCAGCCAGCCACTCAGAGAGTGGCTGCTGTGGCATCATGGGGGCCGTCATCCTGACAGGATCCTCAGAGAGGATGGAGTTCTCCAGAGAATGCCTCATCCTCCTGGCGACTGAAAACAAGCAGAAAGAAGCAGCAGCTTAGAATGCCCACCACAGAGCTCAGTACTACATTTCTGGCCTCCCCCCAAGCACCCGTATTGAATGGGGCATTAACAAACAAGATTACACAAGTACAGAGAGGCCGGCAAGAGGAGGAAAACACCCACTGCCCACCACAACAGCGGGCTATCCAGAAAGCCAGCCTCTGCTCCCAAGGCCCGGCTCCTCCTAGCCTGGACAAAGAGATTTCTTCTTGGGGATGCCCCAGAGCAGATTCTTGGGCAGGTAGAAGTCACAATTAGAATCCTCCATGGAGGTCCCTCACGTCATGATGGGCTGCTCATCAGTACTTCAATAATCAGTGTCTGCTGACCCTCCCCAAAGGAGTCTGACTCCAACATACCCCACACACCTTCAGCCTGCCCCCATGTTTCTCCCTCTTGCCAGGGGTTCCAGAAAGTGAAAGGAATCATGGAGACCAGAAAGAACATCAGCCCTGCATCAGCAGACCCGACTTCAAGCTCTTCAAGGAGAGAACTAGGTGGCACAGCGGATGAAGCACTGGTTCTGCAGTTAAAACCATACGTTGAAATCCTGCCTCAGACACTTACGAGCTGTGTAGCCCTGGGCAAGTGAAGCACCATGCATGAGCAGATTCCCAAAATGATGCTACTGTGAACAGTTTTTAAGGTGTGGATTACACAGTATAATGAACTCTGTTTATTTCATTACAAATCAAGGCAAACATTCACAACAAATCACAATATAATATCCACATTACATCTTATCACAGAAAATCACAATGTAGTGTTCACAACAGCTTAACATTAGAATGGCCACATAGCTTTCACTACAGTGGCCACAATATTTAGAACAAAGAACAAAAGAATAATCATCTGGTTTCCCCAAGGGGAGAAACCCTCCTTAATCATTCAGTCATTTCACAATACAATAATCAATGTTCCACTCATGGGGCAATCACAGATTAACTTAATCAGTCACTTATCTAACAATCAGTCACTAAGTATTGTTAATCACTAAATACAATGATTAGAAAATTACACAAACCCTCTACCTCTTGGTATCTAGTAGACTTCAATCTCATCATGCATCTAAGGGGAGGCCTTTTCTTCATCTTGACTCAGGGTGGTCTCTCAGATTCCCTGGATCCCCTTCCATGGTCCCAGCTCCTACCTGAATCCACCAAACAGTCACCTGGATTCAGAGGTAGACAGCTCCAGGTTCTTGGCTAGTCCCCCGGGCAGTTCCTGGTACACACTGAAGTTCACAGGGTCCAGCACATTTCAAAACCCTCACCACTTCTGTTGCTGGGAACTCAAGGATCAACCAAGCCACAAACAAAGTCTTATCCTGGTCATGCTTCTTCAGTCTTCCAGCAGTTCGGCTGGCCCTAGGACTCAGAAGGAATCTCAGTCTTCCAGGCAGCAGCAACTTCAGTCTTTACCAGATTCTGGTCTGAAGAAAAACTCCAACTCAGTTCTCAGTCAACTTGTAGATGCGGAAGAGAAATACTCTCTCTAAGGCAGCAGCAACTTCAGCCTTCACCAAATTCTGATCTCAAGAAAACTCCAACTTAGTTCTCAGTCCAGCAGGCCCAGCTCCCAGATGCTGGGACAATCCTGCTTCCTCGACCAGGAGTCTCCAGGAGGAAAATTCTTGACTCTGATTCTCTGTCCCTGGAACTCTTCTTACACAAACACACAAACACAAACACACACAAACACACACACACACACACACACACACACACAGGCTTCCTGTCTCAGCCAAAAACCCTATTTACATAACAATATTTATAGCAGCTCTTTTTGTGGTAGCAAAGAATTAGAAATTGAAGGGATGCCCATCAATTGGGGAATAACTGAACAAGTTATGATATCTGCCTGTAATGGAATAATAGTATTGTGCTATAAGAAATGACAGGATGGTTTTAGAAAAACTTAGGAAGACTTGTATGAACTCATGCAAAATGAAGTGAACAGAACCAGGAGAACACTTTATACAGTAATAGGAATAGTGCAAGGATGACCAAACGTGGAAGACTTGCCTACTCTGCAAAATGCAAAATGGATAATTTTGATTATATTAAATTGAAAAGCTTCTCTACAAAGCCAATGTTACCAAGATTAAAAGGGAAGTGGAAAACTGGGAAAGAATTTTTACAACCAGTGTTTCTGATAAAGGCCTCATTTCTAAAATATGCAAAGAATTGAGTCAAATTTATAAGAATACAAGCCACTCCCCAATTGATAAATGGTCAAAGGATATGAACAGGCAGTTTTCAGAAGATGAAATTAAAGATGTCTATAAGCATATGAAAAAATGTCCCAAATCACTAGTGATTAGAGAAATACAAATAAAAACAACCCTGAGGTACCACATCTCACCAGCCAGATTGGCTAAGATGACAAAACGGCAAAATGATAAATGCTGGAGAGGATGTAGAAAAATTGGAACATTAATGCATTGTTGGTGGAGTTGTGAACTGATCCAGCCATTCCGGAGAGCAATCTGGAACTATGCCCAAAGGGCTATAAATAAGTTAACCAGCAATACCACTTCTAGGGTTATATCCCAAAGAGATCAGAGAAGTGGGAGGAGGACCCGTATGTACACAAACATTTACAGCGGCTTTTTTGTGGTGGCAAAAAATTGGAAAACAAGGGGATGCCATCAATTGCAGAATGGCTGAACAAATTGTGA
Source organism: Pseudocheirus occidentalis (assembly GCA_028646575.1). Classification (NCBI taxonomy): domain Eukaryota; kingdom Metazoa; phylum Chordata; class Mammalia; order Diprotodontia; family Pseudocheiridae; genus Pseudocheirus; species Pseudocheirus occidentalis. The sequence continues at coordinate 227,976,566 of CM053597.1, forward strand.
TATATGAATGTAATGTAATACTACTGTGCTATAAGAAATGAGGAGCAGACAGACTTCATAATAACCTGGAGAGACTTAATGTAAACTGATGCTAAATGAGAAGAGCAGAACCAGGAGAAATTTGTATGCAATCACAGACACAACATATGTGTGACGGCTAACTTCAACAGACTGGGCTCCTCTCAGCAATATAAGGCTATAAGACAACTTCCAGAGAAAGAGATGCAGAGTCTGAATGCAGATTGAAACAAACTGCTTGCTCTGTTTCTTTTTCTTGTTTTGTTTTCTCTTTCCCACTGATCATTCCATCAGTTACAATCCTTCTTTTACAACCTGACTAATGATTAATGGGAAGATATTTGTAGATCCTGTATCTGAGTGCATGCCACCATGATGGGGGGGGGGGAGGAGGGGGAGAAATCTGAAACAAGGGACTGTGGAACCGAGTGTTGTAAACTAAAAGTAAATAAACCAATTAAATTTTTAAATTTTTTTTTAAATTTAAAAAGAATAAAAAAAGACTTCCCTACTCTGATCAAGACAATGACCCAAAACAATTCCAAAGGACTCATGAAGAAAAATGCTATCTACCTCCAAAAAGAACTGATATACTCTGAATTCAGAATGAAGCATAAATTTTTACTCTTTATTTTTTTTATATTTTTATTGATTTTGTTTGTGTTTTCTTTTGCAACGTGGCTAGCTAATACAAAAAATAAATAAGTAAATAAATCAGAAAGCAAGTAAATAAATGAATGAATGACAGGAATCACCATTCTATGACAAACCTTTAAAAAAAAAGGTATAAAGTTAATCTGGCATGGTCTTTTCTTAAAGATGTCAGACTGGCTCTTTGTGATCACTACTTCCTTTTCTAAATGTTCACTAACCAGCCCTTTAATATAATTTCCAAGGAATTATAATCAAACTATTTGGCCTAAGGATTGAAAATTCTATTCTTCTTTTTTTGGAAAATCTTGACAATAATTCTCTTCTCCAGACCTGTGATACCATTCTCCATTATCTTTCAAAAATCACCAACAGGGATCACGTCTTCCAGTTCTTCCCATCTCTAGAGTGTACAGAGGTTCTCTGTTTGGGTCAGGTAGCTTCAACTCATCAAGGGCCACGAGCAGCTCCTGCCCTACATCTTTACTGACCTACTCTCTTCTGTACTGTCAGATCCCAAACTCATTCACCTCGGCATAGAAAACAAAGATCAAATAAGAGGGAGCTCCGCCTTTTCTCTGTGGCCTGCTGTCTGTCATTCAGTCCCATCAGCCCTGGTAGTGGCCATCTCAGCCTTTTGTCTGTAATCACCAGCTCAAGTTCCTTCTCGACCTTAGTGCTCCTAACTCTTCCTCTCCAAGCCCACATCATGCTTTTGCATTTATCCTATGTTAACCCTGATCTCACTTCCATCTGTTTTAAGTGTCTCTTGATAATCTAAGCTTGCTCTCTTTAGAAATGTACCCCCTTCCCTCCTTAGAAATCCTCCTCTTTTGTCTTCATAATTTTACTTGAGTACCTCCAACCCCACACCTTGGCTGACATTCCTGGGAGGATCTAAGTTCCTGGAACCAATCAATTCTATCTACCCTTTCTCTAAATGCTCTGAAAACTGCTCTCTCAAAATTTAAGTTATGATATCTCTACCTAGTCCCAGATTTCTCCTTCTGAAACACAATTTCTAGGAGGAGTAATCACTTCCTCCCACAGTTCCATCCCAACAACCAATTCCTTTCTGGTAGTGGATGTCGAACACAGATCAGATGTTGGTTTCTCTACCTAGAGGAGGGGGATATTACCATTAAGACTGGATGTTGGAGGTCTCTTCCAGCTTTTCAGGCTGAATGGATTTCACATCATTGATAGTTCCCTCACCTGCCCTCTCTCATCTGAAATTCTCAGTCACATTCTCCAGACAATGAAGGAGCCCCTTCTTTATCTTCAACCCCGATCCTGAAAACACACAGACCTCTGGTCTCAGGTGGCAATGTGCATCAATCAACAAATACTTCTTGAGCATCTAAGCTGAGTCTTGAAGTATAGGACCCAGTCAGGGCCTGCAAGGGAACCTGTCCCCAAGTCTGGTAGATGAGACAACACAGGAAAAATGAAGACATCAACCACAGTTCTAAAGAGTGGCCAGTGATCACGCCTTCATGGCCATGGTACTTTGAGGTTGACAAAACCATGACCTCACAGACAACCCTGAGAGGCGAGTGATGTTGGGTCATGATCTCTATGTTACAGATGTCACAAAGCATGCTGTGATGACCTGCCACAGGAGGGATCAGGGAAATGACTGCAGGAGGAAGGCCCAGGTCCAATGACAGGACTGGGTGGGGGAGATGGCCTCCAAGTCTGTGGTGCTAAATCCATTCTTCATGTTATCTCAGAGCTGGACATCATTTCACCCAGAATCAATGCCATCTCTACAATGTACCTGACCAGCAGTCACCCCCAATGAGGGGGAACCTCCCAAGCAAGTCAAGTGGGATCACTTTGGGCAGTGCTTATAAATAGGACTCTCCTTCTCTCAAGCCAAAATCTGCCTCTGCCACTTCTACCTCAGGGACCACACCAAATGAGTTCAATCCCTCTGCCCCACAACAGCCCTCCCGGTCCCCAAAGTCACTGTGCCCCAAAACAAACATCCTCCTTTGTTCCAGTGAGTGAGGCCCTTAGCCGGACTGGCAGGCACATTTATGAAGCACCTACTATGTGCCTGGGCCCTGTGCTAAGAAGCACTCAGTTCTCCTGGTTGTCCCCCCCTAGACCAATAGCCTTCCTAAGCTGTAGAGCCCAAAACTCTGGTTGTGGTCTGACAGAGGCTTGGAGCAGCAGGAACATCACCTGTCTCCCTTATGCTGCACCCTAGACTTCTCCTGATTCAGCCCAAAATGAACTGAGCTCTTCTGACTGTCTTGTCCCAGCTGACTCATTAAGCTTGCATCCCTCTAAACACAGAGACCTTTATCACACGGGCTATTATCTGGAGCTAGGCCCATGTTTTATCCTGGCAAAGCCAACTTTTTGGAATCCACATATAAGACTTTCCACTCACTCCTTTTATATCTCACCATATTTGATTGGTCCATTGTTCCAGCCGATCAAGATCTTTTTGGATCCTGCATGTGACGTTCTGAAATTGCAGCTCAGCTCCCTTCCCGCCTTGGGGTGGCCTGCAATGCTCTAAACCAGGGGTGGGGAACCTGCGGCTTTGAGGCCTTCAAGGTCCTTGGGTGCACCCTTTTCACTGAGTCCAAGTTTTACAGGACAAACCCTTTTATGAAGGAGATTTGTCCTGTGAAGTTTGGATTCACTGAAAGGGCTACACTTGAAGACCTAGAGGATCACTCGAGGTCCTAGAGGCCACAGTTTCCCCACCCCTGTTCTAAATCTTCATCAAAGTCAATGATGAAATTAAAACCAGGTGAGAGTTAAACAGCATGAAGCCAAGAACAGAGAAAACTTCAGGGCACTCCTTCAGAGACCTGCCTCCAAGCTGACACTGAGGTTCATTCAATCACTTCTCAGTCCGATTAACTGAGCCTGCAGGAGCTCTCCAGCTTGTCCACACAAGAGCATTTAACCAAGTCAAATCTATTCCCCAAACTTGCAGCCACAACACCTCCAGAACCCATAGGTCTGTCAGAAAAGGAAAAGAGTGTTTCCTGGCATGACCCTGACTCTATTATGCTCTCAGAGACCACCACCCTTTCTTAAAGTCTGCTAACATCATTTTCATCATAGATTCTAGAATTTTGCCAGGTCAGCTCACAGATCAGGTTATAGTTTGCTGACTCTATTCACTTCCCTTTTAAAAAAACACACCCACAGACCTTTCTCCAGGTCCATGGTCCCTCAGCATTCGCCACAATCTTTCACTGATGACCCATCCTTCCTTCAGGTCTTTTCATGTGTCCCAACAATGGGAACTAACTTGAGGGCGCCTGGGTACTATTTTTCGTGTAGCATAACATAATACCCACTGGTTCCCAGGACATTCCCTTCTCTTACACTCCATATTACCAATGGAGAATTACTGCCCAGGAGAAGCAGCATAAAGCACACTATCAGAAAAACCCAGGACCCAAAAACCAGATGGGCAGGAGGGCTGATGGATACACTCAATCCACAAAGGGCAGGCAAAGTGGGAATCAGACAGAGTGCCCACAAGGAGATGACAGACCCACTGAAACATGGCCCAGAGCGGTGGCTCCTCCCTTCTTCTCCTTGCTCAGGCCAGACCCAGCATTTGAAATATCAGAAAGAATGTCAGGCAGGCAGCCAGAACTCAGTGGAAATGTGAAGATGTAGGAGAGTGGAGAGCAGCAGGGCACCAGGAGATGAGCCCTGGCTGGCCGGAGAGATTAAGTCATCTCAGCTGAGGCTGTAGGTCCAGTTAAGTTCCCAAACTATAACCACTGCCCCCTCTAAGAGCCCCTGAAGCCAGAGGCTAATTGGCTGTTCTCCTGCAGCACCTGACACCTATAAAATCCATGCAGTCATGGGGCTGTTGCAGAAAGAACTTGAACTCTGATGCTTGATGCCTGAGAGGTTTCCTGACACCAGCCTCTCCTCCATTTTGTAAACCAAAGTGTTACACAAATGTGAGCATCATTCCTACTGCTCCTCCTCCATCTGCTCTACTGAAACACCTCCCCCCCACAACAATCCCCCCAGCTTTTCTTCCCTATCTTTTTAATGTCCTTCCTCCAGGCAGCAGCAATCATGAGGCGACCAAGGGTAATAAGCCCCCATATAAAAATGTTCTTCCTACATACATCCCAACCCAAAGAGATTCAAAGAGTCCTCTTCCCAGCCCAAAGTGTCCAACCTCCCTGACACAGAACTCAGTCTACACTCAAAGCCATTAAGGGGACACTGATTTATAAAGCAAATTGTTCTAACTCTTGGATGTCCCCTAAAACTTGATGGACCCAAGGCGCCACTGTGAGTAATAAGGCCAGAAGCCCAATATACTTCATTTATTCCCAAGTCCACTGTTCCTGCCCCCTTCCAAGCTACTCCCTTGTTTAAAAATCTGAAAGAAATAGAACAGCACAGGTTCAAAAGACAAGGCTTAGTCTGATTCCAAGCACTGTCCAGACAACAATTCTGCCATGCAGGACATAACCTCCAAGTGACACTACGATATCTGGCTGGAGCTCCAGGGCTACATATGACCCCACATGAACTAGAGCCATGGGCTCTGAGAGCTGGAAGGGACTGGGGGCCATCTAGCCCAACCCATTCCCTGATCAAGAATTCCCAGTATGACATCCTGGTGCAGTGCAAACCCAGGAGTCACACGACCAAAATACCATTTACTACTCCCTGTGGGATGTTGGACAAGTCCTGGTGTGACTTAGACCAGATGGAGTCTGTAATGAACTAGAGAACCTCCCTTCCAACTCCAATCAATGATCCTAGGGCAGGGATGGGGAACTTCCTGCCTCCAGTGGTAGCCTGTTACACTCCGGGACAGTTCTAATGGTTAGAAAGATTTCCTTTTAATTTGTATCTTTGACTCTCCCACCCATGGCTCCCGGCTCTAACATCTGAAACTGGGAAGAACAAAACTCATCCCTCTGATGAAGGAGGGGTCCTGCTAGGATGGAGAGCTCCATTTTGCCTGTCTCTTACACTCTCCACCACCTGCCTGCTAAACCTCCTCTCGGAAGGGCCCTGATGCCCTTCCCCAACACAGCTACTCTGCTCTCAGCATCTTCGTTCATCCAGTCAAGGGCCCCCCTATTTCTCCCCTTCTAGATGAAAATCCAGAGATACCCGAAGGTAAGACTGTAAAAGAACAGAGACAGCCAGGCTTGTGGACAAGTGAAAATCCCTGGCTTGCACTTTTGTGGGAGAGCCGCAGGTGCCTAAAGTCTAAGGCTTAGGAAGGAGGAGCTTTCCCTTTTGCACAGAACCCTGCGTTTCTCTGAAAGACCGGCCCCCTGGCCATCTCAGAGTCATTCAATCTGAGAGCTGCAGGGGAGCTTGGGGCCACATAGCTCAGCCCGGGAAAGGACAGGGGTCCCCACTATGACGCACTGTAGACCCGACGGGGAAGGGACTTGACCAAGGTGACAAGGCCAGGAGCAAATACATCATTCATTCCCAACTCCTTCCGGGCCGGACACGGCGCCCTCCGCGCTGGGCGTCCCGACCAGGGCTAACACGGGCTGGGTCCTCGGGCCCTGGGTGGCGCTGCCCAGACCCGGAGAGAAGCGACGTGGCCTGGCTGCTGGCTCTCAGATGATCCCAGCCCTCGCTGCGGCCGGGGCCCTCTGCACCTCCGGGCAGGGAGCGGTGTCTTCTGCACCCAGAAGACCGCCCGCTACCCAAAGGACCCGTCCGGGGGCGCGCTGGGGGCGGGGGTCGCAAGTGAGCCGGACACAGAACCCCAGCCAAGGGCCTTGGGGGCGAATTCCTGCCTCCACCCGCTCTCGTGCACGCGCACACAAAACACCTGCTTGCAACCCCCGATAGTAGATGCCAGAGACTGACAGGTGGAGGGAGACACAGAGACCTGGAGACATATGGCGAGACAAGCAGAGATCAAAGAAGGCAACGGTAAGGAGAGACGCAGGCAGGGACGCGCCCCGGCTCTCGGCCTCCAGGGTCGCGGCCTCCAGAGCCCGGGGGATCCCAGGCTCGAGGCGGGAGAGGGGGGTATCGGGGCGTCACCTCAGCTCGGGTCCGACGCCACTGTCGCCGCCATCTTGCTCGCTCGCTTCTTCTCTTGGACTCCCGCCCCTTCGGTTGCCAACCAATCAGCTGTCCTCAGCCCCGCCAATGGGCAGGGCCGGGGAAAACTTCCTCAGCCAATCCACGCCGCCCGCCCGGGGTGGGGAGGCGGGGACAGAGGTGTAAAGGACCGGGCGGAGACTCCTTACCCAATCGGAGGCGGATTCGGGAAGCGTGGCGGGTCATACGGAGAGGCTTCACCGAATAAGAAGTGGGTCCTTGGAGCAGGGCGGAGCGAGCCCGCTCTCATCCAATCAGCGGCGGTAGGGGGCGGAGCCGGACGTTTGGCGGGCCGGCTACCTAGAGTGGTGGCTCAGAGCTTCGGTAGGGGACGGTCGGTTGGCGTCAGGCTCCCGCTTTGCCGCCGCGGAGGGCCTGAAGGCGACCCCCAGGCCGGAGACGCCGGAGCTCGGAAGGACAAAGGGACGCGCCTCCCCTGGGAGCTCCCCACCTGGAGCCCAGCGTGCATACAGTAGGTGCTGCTTAGGTCTGGTTTCGAGTCCCTGGCCCCAGCCCAGCCCACGTGGAGCCGGGTCCATGGACTAAATCCCCTGCGAACGACCGAAAAGAGGGGGAAACCTCACTTCCTCCCATATTGTCGACATTTGTGTCGACATTGCCTACTGTGTACTTGGGACTGCAGAAAGTGCTCTGGGTAAAACCTCCAACTCCGAACTTGGCCCTTCCTGGGGGGGGCCTCCTACAAAAGGGGAAACTGAGGCCCGGGTGAAGGAGACGACTCGCCCAAGAAGCCACAGCCCGCTGGGAGCCCCCTTAATTGCCTCCACCTCCCGAGGATCCTCAGGTGGGGCTTCACCTCCCCCCAAGGATGGGGGGAGGAGTCCACAGGTAGGGCTTCCCCTCCCACAGCATCTGGAGGGATCACCCATTTGACCCCTCCTGCCTCCAGGTTTCCTTCAGGGTTGCAGCCAGGCGGGTATGTAAGCCCCATCCCTTTCCTAGACAGTGCCAACGGCTGAAGCCCCCTCGGTGCCAACCCCTGGTTGGGACCCTTAGCAGGCACAGTTTAGTGCAAAACATTGACATTGAGCTAAATGGCAGAGAGACATTGGGGTTCAAATTCAGGAAAGAAAATTATTCCTGGAAATAGTGATTGCAAACCATCTCCTGGAGAAGGTGATTGAGCCTAAGGAAGCAATGAGATCCCAAGGAGGACTGAGCCAAAACCTTGGGAGAACCAGGAGAAAGCATCACAGAATGGGGGGGTTTGGGTGGGGCGGGGTCAGCAGTGTTAAAAACTTCGGAAAGGTCTTATAATTTAGCAGCTAAGAGATGACTGGTTAGTTTTGTCAGAACAGTTTGCATAGAGCAGCTAGGTCAAAAGCTAACCTGTAGAAGGTTGAGGTGTAGGTGAATGGGGAGGAAGTGCTTTTGCCCATCACAGAGCACTCCATCTAGGAGTTCCACTGTCAAAGCAGAAAAAGAAAGTGCTGAGAGTGATGATTGCAAAGGGCAGTGGTGGAGACAATGAGGATCCCAGCTCTTCTCCTGGACCTGTTTATCTGAGGGCCTGAAGAAAGAAGTGGCCAACACAAATGGAGACAGTGGCCCAGAAGGGATGTGGCTTCAAGAGAGACCCAGGGGGCAGCTAGGTGGCACAGTGAATAGAGCACTGGCCCTGGAGTCAGGAGTACCTGAGTTCAAATCCGGCCTCAGACACTTAACACAAAAACTAGCCGTGTGACCTTGGGCAAGTCACTTAACCCCAACTGCCCTCTAAAGAGCAAAAAAAAAGAGAGAGAGAGAGAGAGACCCAGGCTTCCATGAACATCACAGAAGATGAAAAGGGGGTGTTTGTGAAGGATGGGCTCTTCTCCCAAGTCAGTAATTCTGACTTGCAGAAAAGGAGCAGGAGGTGAGAATTTCTAGCCACAGAAACAGAAGTACCAAGAAAGAGGTGTTGACTAAGACCCAAATTTGTCATTAGCATTCTGGTCTAAAGTTATCCCTGCTCATGGTGTCTGTCTATTGACTATTTACTTTTTCACAGGAAGGACAGGAAGAGGGTTGGGAACCTTGGTGGCAAATGAAATCGTTCAGAAATGGAGAAACACAAACTCCAAAATAACAATGTAAGTCAACAGAAAATAAGATTCTACTTGAAAAACATTCATAAAAACATTTTGTGTATCAAAGAACTGAAAACTGGCTGCCCATTGAAAGGGAAGGGATGACTTAACAATTTGTGGTACATGAATAGAATGGGGTATTATGAAAAAATTGGAGAATCCTGGGAAGACTTAAATGAACTGATACAGAATAAAGAGAGCAGAACCCAGAGAATGAGATGCACAGATACCAACTGAGCAAAACACAATCAATCTTTCTGTCATTATAAATGACCAACAGGGACCCCCAGAGAAGAGGTAAAAAAAATAAGCCTTCTTCCTCTTGATGGAGAAGCAGGACCGTGGGTGTGGCATGATTTCTATGCTCTCAGAAATGGCTAGCATAGGTGGCACAGTGAATAGAGCACCACCCTGGAGTCAGGAGGACCTGAGTTCAAATCCGGTCTCAGACACTTGACACACTAGCTGTGTGATTTTGGGCAAGTCACTTAACCTCCCAATTGCCCTCCAAAAGGCAAAAAAAAAAAAAAAAAAGAAATGCTCTAAATCACTATTGATTAGAGAAATTCAAATTAAAACAACCCTGAGGTACTACCTCACATCTATCAGAAATGACAAATGTTTACAGGAATCAGTATACTAATGAACTTCTGGGAGAGCTGTGTAAAGACAAGATTTGTAGAGGGGCAGATTGCTGCGTTTTCTCATGAGACTCAGTCCTTTTCAGCAGGCGGACAAAATAGTGTAATGAATCCTAGCGTCAACCCCAGACCACGTCAGATATTTTATAGAAACAAATCAATGAAGGCATAGTGCCAGGGACAGCTCAGGGTCAAGTGTTCCCATCAGATAGTTGGAGTTTCTATTTACATTTACTCAGAGTGGTTTACATTTTTCTGTTGGGTCATAGGTCACTTGCCTACTCTATACAAGCAGTGAACTGGTCCTGTCAGTCTAGAGAACAATTCTGAACTATATCTAATGGGCATATACATGCTGGGTATACCCTTTGACTCAATACAGCTAGATCAAAGAAAAAGGCAAAAGGCATATATGTACAAAAATATATTAGCAACTCTTGGTGGTGGCAAAGAATTGGAAATTGAGGGGATGCTCATTGTTTGAGGAACAGCTGAACAGTCATTAGCATATGATTGTGATGAACTACTGTGGTACTAGAAGAACCAGGAGATCATTTGTAATGTTAATGAAATCAGAAGATCTTCCATGCCCCTTTCTATTGGCACCTAGTAAAGGCACTTAGCTCCTTCCAGTTAACTTTAATGTTAATGAAATCAGAAGATCTTCCATGCCCCTTTCTATTGGCACCTAGTAAAGGCACTTAGCTCCTTCCTTCAAGTTAACTCCTTGGAAGTAGTTAACACCTTAACAGGAAGGTGCAGAACAGGGAGGAGCTACACTGTATATATGAAAGAGAACCAGGAGGACGACCTTCAGATTTTCTCTCAGTCACCACCTGGAGACTGCACCTTTTGCTGACCTCCTCCTTCTGCAGCTTCTACTGAGAACTTCCAAGGACCAGGCTGAGGAACTGCTATGAGTCTGAGAGGGATCCCTGCTTGAGGGAGCCTGTTCTATTTGTGAAGGCTTGGGAATGTGGGTGTCCACTGCATTAATTATGTGTATCAACTTTGTGACCACTATAATGACTTTGGCTTTCTGGTTTGGGGACTCAGTGTTCTGGTTTCTGAATAAAGACCTTGGTTCTGCCTTCCATGTGGAGAGTTTGCTACATTTTGTGATCCAAAACTATACCAGCATATTCATAACCACCATGGGTGTTGTGAATATCTCATTATTGATACATCATTGTGCACAGTAACATGGATGTTGTGATGATGATCACTGTGAAAGACTCGGCTACTCTGATCAGTACAGTGATCCAAGGCAATTCCAAAGAACTCATGATAAAATGTTTTAAAATGCTGCTCACCTCCAGAGAAAGAACTGATTAACTCTGTGCAAATGGAAGTATAATTTTCTTACTTTCTTTATTTGTCTCACTTTTTTTGAAATATGTCTAATATGGAAATATATTTTGCATGATTTCACATGTATAATTGAAATCGTTTTTTGCCTTCTCATTGAGTTGGGAGAGACTGAAGAGAGAGAATTTAAAATTCAAAATTTAAGAAGGAAATTCTAAAAATAAATGATAAATTAAATGAATGTGCTTTCTGAGCCACTAATGATTTTCTTGGAAAGACTGTGGAGTCCAGGTTATAATTCTACACAAAACCAGTGTACCTTCATCCAGACTTATGTTTTTTTCCCTTTTTTGACAGGATTGGTTGCTAGATTGCTAGACCAGGGGAATACCATAGATGTCTTTTATCCTGATTTTAAAGAGGCATTTGACCCACATCTTTCAATCTCATAAAAACACTAGACAATACTAAAGAATAGTTGTCACAAATATCTGGGACTAGTTGAATGGGCACACCCACAGAGTACCCATGTCAGTCTAGAGGAAGAATTTCAGGGAAGTGTTCCAGGGATCTGCCCCTAGCCTTATTCTGTTTAACATTCTTATCAATGATTTGGATAAAGACAGCAGATATCCTTACCAGAATTTTAAGTGACACAAAACTAGGGGCCATAGGATCAGAGCCCAGGTCCAAAGAATCTTAACAAACTTAAACACTGGGCTGAATGGAATACAGTGAAATTCAAGAAGGATAAAGGCAAAGTCTTAGATTTGGGCTCAAAAAATGACTTTGCCAGCTCACAATGGCAGAGCTATGGCTAGTTAACAATTCATCCAGAAAGGATCTGGGATTTTCGGAAACCCGAGGTCCATACAAATCAGCAGTCTGATTCTAGACTGCCTGGAAAGAAGCTAAGTCCAGGACAAGGTAAAGGATGGACCCTCCCTACTCTGCCTTGATCACATCAAATCTGGAAAAGGGTTTTCATTCCTAGGTGCCACATTTTAGTAAGAACACGATAAGCTCAAACATAAGCAGAAAAGAAAAATCAGTCATGGCTGACCCCTAGACCTGGCAATGCAAGGATTGCTTGGAGGAACTTGGGGGGTGTAACCTGGAGGAGAAAAGACAGACATGGCATGATTGCTGTCTTCAAGTATTTGAAAGCCTGTCATATCTGCTTGGCCCCAAAGAGGGGATCTGGAAGCAGTGTGGGTAAGTTACAAAGAGACAGATTTAAGCTTAGTATAAAAAACCAGGCAAGATGTCCTGACAATTGAGCTTTCCAAAAATGGAATGGACTGCCTTCAGAAACAGTCACTTCTTCCCTCCCTGATGACCCCTTGTCAGTTAATGTTTTAGAGGAGATTTAGAGTAATATAACCACTAGACTGACTAGCCATGTGACCTTGGGCAAGTCACTTAACCCCAATTACCCTACCTTCCCCCCTCAAAAAAAAAAAGGCAAAAAGTAAAATAATTACATTTTTTAAAAATTAACAAATATCTATTTTCTGGGGCGGCTAAGTGGCACAGTGAGTAGAGCACTGACCCTGGAGGCAGGAGGGACCTGAATTCAAATCCGGCTTCTGACACTTGACACACAAGCCTTGTGACTTTGGGGAAATCACTTAACCCCAATTGCCCTGCAAAAAAAAACCCAAACAATAAATATCTATTTTCTCTTCCCCCCACTTTCTTGTTCCCCAATTGGGGGGGAAAGAAACAAGAGAAAACAACCTTTGTAACAAATATGTATAATCAAGCAAAATGAAATTCCCCTGTTAAAAAGTTGTGGGCCATGTTAAAAAATTACATGTCTCAATTTACACCCTGAGTTTATCATCCTGTCAAGAAATGCGTAGTATGCTTAATCATTAGCCCTTTGGAATTGTGATTGGTCATATTAATCAGAGTTCTTACATAATTCCTTATGTATCTTGGAAATTAAAAATTTTATCAGAAAAACCTGCTGCAAAGATTTTCCCCAGGTGTTATTTCTAATTTTGTCTGCATTGGCTTTGTTTCTTCAAAAACATTTCAGTATTGTGGAATCAAAACCGTCCATCTTCTGTGATCCTCTCTCTCGTTTGTTCATGAATTCTTCCCTTATCCATACTACAGAAATGCCAGTTCTTCTTTGTTCCTCATTTGTTTATAATGTCACGCTATATGTCTTAGTGGTAGAGCACATATCCATTTGGAACTAATCTTGCTATAAAGAGCTAGGTGTTGCTTTAAATGCAGATTCTGCCAGACCTTCCAGGTTTCCCAACAGTGAGCTCTTCTTGAGTTGTTCCTCTGCTGTTTTCTCCCCATACTATGTCCCTTGTGAATTGCATCAGCTCCCATGGGTTTGGTCATTATCTCTATGCAGCTGGTTACTGGGCCTATAGCTAGGATCTTAATCTCTCTTCTGACCGCCAGGCCTGCGCCTCATCTGCCTGTTGACCACTTCGAACCCGGTGTCCTGTAGTCATCTCCCATCATGTCTAGAGCAGAACTTACTGTCTTTTCCCCAAAGCCATCCTACCTTCTGAACGTTCCTGTGACTGTTAAGGGAAATACCCCCCTCTCAGTAGCTCATGTCTACAAACTTGGCCTTATCCTTGACTCCTCCCTCACATTCCCCTCATTCAATCCATTGTCAAAAAATAGTTATTCTGACCTTCCCAACATCCGTCATCTGTGTCTCCTCTCCATTCACACACCTACCACTTACTGTATCCAGCACAGTTGTATGGCCTAGCTACCAGCTGAATAAAAAAGAGAGACAGGGATGAATTTGATAGTCTGTTTATTACAGAACCATTTCATACAGAGCCAGGATGCAAGAAAATCATAAGGCTTATATTCCCTATAGCAGAAAGTCTTAGGTAACCAGACTGCAAGGACTGTCCTTTGGAATCAACCACTCCTTACCCCAACCCAAGGCTTCATTAAGACTTCATCCTAGGACCATGTCCAGAGGCACAAACAAACAGGGAGTCACAAACAAGACTTGCTAATTAACTACCCTGAATTTTCTTTAGTTATTCATAGGACCAATGGAGGCATCCATCCAATAAGATTATATTCCTCCTGCATATCAGCCTACTGACCTCATAGAAGAGGGGAGCATTTCCTTAATGGGGCCGGGGGGGACCCCTGAAAGTCTAGTCTACTGCAACCAGTTCAGGCTCTCATCACCTCTCTCCCTCCCCCCCCTTTTTCTTTCTCTCTGCAATGCTGGTAAGTGACTTGCCTAGGGTCACATGGCTAGTAAGTGTCTGAGATTTGAATTCACATCCTCTTGACTCCCTGGAGTCACTGCTCCACCTAGTTCTAATCGGCCTCAAATCTCTCCCCGCCATAATCTATCCTTCACACTTTGGCAAAGCAATTTCCTACAAGTACAGATCTGACTGCATTACCTCCCTGCTCAATAATTCCTTTGATTCCCTATTATCTCTGGAATTCATAGAAAGTTCCCTGTTTGGTATTTAAGGCTCATCATAGCATTGCCCCTTTCTAGCTTTCTAGTCTTCTCTGTTCCCTTCCCTGCATGGAGTACTGCCATCCTGGCCCATTTGTTGTTCCTGGATCACCACAGGCCATCTCTGGTCTCAGTGATTTTGCACCGGCTCTCCTACACGCCTGAAATGCTATTCTTCCTCACTTCTACCTCTTGGTGTCACTGGCTTCTTTCAAGACTAGTTCAAATCTGTGTTCTTTTGGTCTTCCTTGATTCCCCCCACCACCACCACCAAGGGTGCTACCTTCCATCTTTCAGTTTGTTTCAGTTCTTTCTCCTATCATATATAAGTTCCTCGAAGGCAGGAGTTGTCTTAGCATTTTTGCCTTTCTGCATAACCTTGGCATTTAGCACAGTTCCTGGGGCACAGGAAATGCTTACTGAGTTGCTGGTGGTTGTTCCCTGGCCTCAGAGATCTGCTGTACACAATCAAGGGAGTAGGGAGGGATGATCATGTGTTTGGGAGTCAGAAGCCCTGGCCTGGTTTCAGATCCTGACTTTATCCCCTGTTGTGTTCTTGTTCAAGTCACTTGTCCCTGGGCTTCAGTTTTCTTGTCTGGAAAAAATGAGAGCTTTGAACTGGATGGCCTCACAGGTCCCCTGCAGCCCTAAGTGTGTTGTCCTTTGATCTATCATTCCCATCACCCGGCTCATCCTCCTTCATTCCTCTGCCAGTGTCCCTAACTCCTTTCTTGGCATTTTGTGCCTAGATCTTATTTCCTTCTTCTTGCTAACTACATGTGTTACAGACCCCAAGAATGGGTTTTCCAGCGTTCATTTAGGAGGAAAAAAATGCATTATACACATTGAAAACTAATACAGTCTGAACAATGCTTTTAAAAGAATCTGGCTAGACTCCCCCAAGGTGACTGTGGATTTCATCCAAACAGGATCACAGAAGTTTAGAGCTGTGAAGGCCCCATTGACCTAGACCATTTTTGGATCGAATCCTAACGTCTCTCCAGAATTCCACTCTTGCCTTATTGACTGCCCGCTGGAACGTCTGCATTTCTGTTCCTTCAGCACCACCAGTTCAATATCTCCAAAACCAGACTCTTTGTTCTATTTCCGTTGAGGGCACCACCAGTCCTCTATCCCCGGGTCTATTTCGTTGGAACAATCTTTGGCTGTCCACGCTTCCTTCTCCCCCATATTCCATCAGTCAAATCTCATTGATCTTACTGAAATCAGTTCTTTTCTTTCAGGGTGGAGAAGGAAGGAAACAAGCATTTATAAGTGTGTAAATAAATGACCTACTATGTACCAGGCACCATGCTAAGCAATTTTTACAAATATCTCATTTGATCCTCACAATAACCTGGGAAGTAGGGGCTTTTATTATTCCCATTTTGCAGCTGGGGAAACTGAGCCAGACTTGCCCAGTTAAGTGATTTGCTCAGGGTCACTCAGAGAGCTAGTAAGTATCTAAGATAAGATTTAAACTTGGGACCCGGTGCTTTCTGCTGCATCATCAGTTGCCTGGTTGGTTGTTATTGTTTGTCCTTCATTCTTGAAGAGAACCATGACATTAGGGAGGTGATACCATGACTTTCAAGTGAATTGGATCTAAGTGAGGCAGGGCTGTGCAAAGGCACCAGCCTCACTCTCTCCTCTGGAGCCATCTGGGTCCAGTGGCCAGATAGAGGTCAGGACTATGTACTTGGTACCACCCAAGGTCAGGACTTCATTACTTCTTACCTGAATCAATTAGAAGAGATTCCTAGGCTTCCTGTTTCTCCCATGCCCATGTTATTCCCGGCCTTCATACTTTCTGAAAAAGAACCTTCCCAAGACAGCATGGGCACAATCACCACATTTGGAAGCCTTCCGCTCTGTAGCTCCCTATTGGCTCTATGATAACGCACAAACTCCTTAACCTAGCTGGGAAAGCTCTCTGACAGTCTGGCTCCCACCAACCCCTCCACTGGTTCTGTTTCAGCCAAACTCCTCTACCAGCCACATCCCAACCCCAGTACCCCATCTGTCATCTCTGTGCTGTCCCCACAGCCTGCCCCTCATCTGGAAGCATGGCTTCATCATTTCTGCCTCTTTAAATCCTTTCCTTTCGAGGCTTAAGGCATCAGACAGTCCTCCTTAAAGCCTTACTTCTTCCTCAGACTGCTGCTATTCTCTCCCTCCTTGGATTACCTTGGCTCTGCTTACCGACTGGATGATACACATACGTGTTGTAATTCACCTGGAGAATGGGAGCTTGCTGCAAGTGAGAAATTGTTTTGTTTTATCCTTGTAGGCACAGAGCCTTATACTTTAAAAGTTTTCAGTTTTGGCTTGCAATTTCAGCAGCATGAGAAACTCCCTTGTGGAAGCTCCCTCCACAGATACAGATCAGCCACTACTTCTCTATATCTTAGTCTTAGAAAGTGGTCTCTTCAAAAGCCACTTTGACCTAATGATGACATGATAGCTTTCTTCAAGTATTTGAAAGGTTGCCCTGTGAAAGAGGGATTAGACTTCTATGTCATCTCACAGAGCAGAATTGAGAGCAATCTGGGAATTAACAGAGTCGGATTTTCTAATAGGGCTCTCCAAAAGTGAATTAGACTGCCTCTTCCCTCATCTCCTCTGGGCATACCCTTGAGATGGTGGATGGAGGATGGATGACCACATCTTGGGGATGTTGTAGGAGGGAGCACAGGTCAGGTAAGCTTTGTCCCAAAAAGCCTCTGAGCTGCCTTCTACTGCTGAGATCCTAATGACCTTCCTTAGTGCCTCATATCCCAAACAAGTGTCCCCCCAGCCTTTGCTTAAAGAATTCCATTGAGGGGCAGCCAACTCGGCCACCATAGTTCATTCCATGACAGAATTCTTTTCATGGCCTTAGTATCAAGCCAGAAGTTGTTGCTTTTCAATATTCCCCCAGTCCTCCAACTTGTGCCCTTTGGGGCCAGGCAGGCAAGTCCAATCCCTCTGCTAGTATCAGTCGTGGACATACTTAAGCAGAACTATAGTGTCCTACTCTCGGCTCTCTCCAGGCCATCCATCCCCTCTTACTTCAGCTGATCTCAAGGTACTTCACCTGCTTGCTTTCCTTTGGACTCTGTCCAGCCAGCTCATCAGTAGTGTGTAACACCAGAACAGATCATGATCGTCCTCAGCACACACTTAATGGGCAGCCGCCTGCTGCCATAGATGCCAGAGCCCTCTTAGCACAACCTGAGGTCAACATTTTTGCCTGCTATATCACAGTGATTATTCACATTGCACTTGTAGGCCACTGAAACCCCTTCAGGGGATCTGTTCTGTGAAGTTTAGATTCAGTGGAAGGGCCACACTTCGTCACAGGTTCCCCACTCCTTCCTAGATCTTTAAAAATTAACTTCAATCTGGGCATGGCTCCCTCATTTTGCACTTCAACAGTTGATACTTGGAACCTACTTACAGAGTAGATCCTTTGAAATCCTTAGCCTTTCCCCAACAAAGGGATGATCCCAACTTGGGTCATCAGAACCTGAATGTTTGATAGTAAATTGTGTATAAATGAGCCCTGGGTTAAGAAAACCCAACCTGGAAGGTAGGGGATTATTCACATTAGAAAGATTTATATTCCCTCCAAAAAAAAAAAAAAAAAGGTTTATATTTTCAGAGTTCCCGAGGGCCCTTGAGGATTTGCTTAGAGATAATCAACCCCTGGACCAGGTATTCTGACCTTTCCTGAGTCCTGGGCCCTGTTGGCAGCCTAAAGAAGCCCGTGGTCCCTTCCTTAGAATACTGTTCTTAAATTCATAAAATAAAATACATAGAATTACAAAGGAAACCAGTTAGATTGAAATATCATTATCAAAATTAAAGGAAACCAGTTAGATTGAAATATCATTATCAAAATTTTTTTAAGTCCTTGGACTGAGTTAATAACTTCCCTAAACACTTCCCTTCCCTAAACATTTAAGAGAAGCTAGCTGACACAGAGTCTACTATTGTATGCCAGGCACTGTGCTGGGCTCTTTGGATCACAAAAGACAAAAAATGAAACATGCCCTGCCTTCAACGTAAGCTTACAGTTTAAGGAGCTATTGCCTGCGGAAGAGTAATTGGAAATGAGCTAGGTGCAGAGGAGAAATGGGATTCTTTTGGCAAAAAATTGATTGGCACAACTTTTCAGGGATTCCTATGCTGTACATCAAGGGATACCTGTGGTGAAAATACTCTCCCTGCAGAGCTGAGAATGTGGATCTCCAGAATATGGATGGTCTTACTTTGACTTCATGACCAAAGGGAAACCAAGGACAAGTACTTTGGATCATAGAGCCATTTTGTGGCTTATGATTATTAATGGTAGATTTCCCCCCATCTTATTCCCTTATGCTTGTCTTTCCTTTTTTTTGTTGTTTCCTACCCCCTCTTTATAAAAAAGAGGTTGGTGACAGATGAGTGAGCTCAGTCCCACACTCTAGGTTGGTGTAATCTGATCTTGCTGTCCTATCCCTTTTCTCTTTCCCTTACCAAAGGCCAATAACAGATTTAATTTTCCTTTAAGCCCCCTTCAAAATCCACCCTCCTTAATTAGAGTTCATTTTACTACACCCTCCTTAGATTAATCCTCTCTTCCCTCCTGTCCAGGAAACTGGATTTGCACCATCATGTTTCTGGGAGTTTTCATCTAGGGATTTCTTTGAGGAAATGATCAAAGGATACTTTCTGTTTTCTCTTTGCCCTCTGAGTCTAAGAGATCTGAGCAGCTTTAAGATTTATTGAAGTATAATATTTATGCTTCTTTTTCTTTTTTTTTTAATCACGGCTTTCCATTACTCCAGATGACTGTTGATTTTTTTTCTTCTTGATCTGTTTCCCAGATCAGTTGTTATTATTATGAGTACCTTGTTTAATCCCTTATAGTTGTTCGTTTATGTTTACCTTTTTTATATTTCTCTTAACTACTGTGTTTGTAGTTGAAGTTTCTATACAACTCCTGTCTTTTCATCAGGAATGCTTAGAAGTTCTCTGTTTTGTTAAAGATACTTTTTTTCCTATCAGCCAGCTTGAAAACTTTACTCATTGAGAGTAACAAAATTGCAGGCTCCCCTTTGGTCTGGGATTTCTGCCCTAGATATACAGCTCTGGCTGTACACTTCAGACTGAGCTGAAAGCTCAAACTGAGACCCAGCTCTACTCCTGGGGTCAGAGTGGCACTGTTACTGGTTGTTTCTAAGCTCCATCCTTACTCAGTGCACAGGAGAGCCCCTGTTACCACTCCTCACTCTAGAATTCCATCCTGGGCTGCAAGTCCAGGTCCTCTCCACAATCCACCCTGGATCTGAGTATAAAATGACATAACTGTCCATTGGAACCTCTTCCCACGTCCTGAGCAAGGCCAGGGCCCTTGGGTATGACTCTAGAGCCTCTTCTTTCCATGACTCACAACCTTTGTTGTCTTCCATGCCTTCACACTGAAATGCTCTTTGGTGCCCTGCTGGGTAGACCCTGTCCCACTGTCCACAGACCTCTGTCTCTCTTCCTATCCTGACCTGGTTTGGAAATACGATTTGCTCTAATTTGTTTTCTTGTGTTTCCCAATCACCATTGCATTTGTCTAGATCTTTGTGGAGGAGGTGTGCTGGGGAGCTCAGCTGGACTTCTCCACAAGCTTGGCCTGAGTGACTCCTCCCTCTCTTGATGCATATAGCGATCCAGCCATTCTTTCTCATTTTCTGCAACTCTTTTCTGTACCCTCTCACAAATTCTCCACAAGGAGCCTCTAGGTGGCACAATGAACAGAGCACGCCATGGAGTTAGGAGGACCTGAGTTCAAATTCAGCCTCAGACACTTAACATAAAACTAGCCATGTGACCTTGGGCAAGTCATTTAACCCCAACTGCCCTGCAGAAAATAAATTAATTCTCCACAAAAGGTATATTGAAGTAGGAGGTCCTTCTTTCCTACCTCTTGACATTACCTGGGTGCCAGTTTGTCATGTAAACTATCAGCTATTCTTTGTTGTTGATACCCAGCCCACCCTTTTTTCCTGCTCTGTCT
>CM053597.1:227997369-228108430 GCA_028646575.1 Pseudocheirus occidentalis
TGTGTGTGTGTGTGTGTGTGTGTGTGTGTGTGTCTCTGTGTGTGTGTGTGTGTACGGGAACACTGGTAGTGTGCAGACCCTCCCAGCTTTCATTGCCCCGGCCTTGAGAAGAGACAGAGGGGTTCTGCACAGCGCGCCGCCCGCGGAGCAGCCTAACGCTGGACAGCTCCAACGGAGCTGAGGACTAGAAAGCAGAGTGCAGGCTGGCTGGGCCTTTACGAGCTGGCTCAGAACCCCAGGGCCGCGGGCTCTTTCCCACAGAATGGGATAAAACAAGCCAGGCAGCCTCCCCGCGGGTGCCTCTGGGAGCATCCTCAGTCCCATCACCAGGAAACTGTTGCCAGGCAGGAGTGGCCACAGAACGGGGCTTTCCTTCACTGGGCCCTGGGTTAACTGGGGCCTTCCCATGGCTCCTCTGTACCCATGTGACCTCTTAAAATTACATTCAGCAATTCCTTTAAGGAAAAGCCCTAATACACAGTCAGAGCCACCAACCGGAAATGTTCGGTCCCCTGGTAGCATAGAACCCCAGAGAGGGCTAAAGCTAGGCAGAAGTTGTTGGCAGGCATCTTTCTGTTATCCATGCTGAAGGAGGGGAGATACCAGAAAACACTTAAATTGGGTGTTGGGTGGATCCCACCCACCACACACACACTGGTGTACAGAAATGCCCAGCCACATACTTGCAATTACTGGGGTGAATTACCCTGTTTTAAATAAATGCATACCTCTGGTAAAGAAGAGGACCGGGACTAGCAAGCTTGGTCAACAGAGAAATCAGTCAGAGGGTAGAACCAGATGAGATCCAGTGGACACATCCCAATTTCTCAGTGCCCCAAACTGAGATGAGCCTGGCCTGGGGTGGGGCAGGGTTTGGGGAAGGGGTGAGACATGTAAGACTGTTTTCTATTGTTAAAAGAATGAGATAGGGCTGTTTACTTCGAGAAAAGGAGATTTGAGTGAGGAGGGAATGGGGAGGGGAGAGGATAAATGACAAGAAAGCTGCCTTCAAGTATTTGAAAGGAAGAGGAATTCCCCTTGTTTTGCTTGACTCTAGAAAGCAGACCTAGAAACTGGACTAGAGGGGAAAGGTGCCAAGAATAAAATCGGGCTGGATGGAAAGAAGATTGTCTAATGATGACAGCTGTCCAGCAGTGGGGCAGGCTCACTTCTCTAGGAGTGAACTCCCTCACACAAGTGCTTAAACATTAGCTGAATGAGCCCCTGATAGGGATCCAAGGAGGGCATTCCTGAACTGAGCAGAAGGCTGAACTAGGTGCCCTCCCAGGCCCTTCTAAAGGTCTCAGATTCTAAAATTAGGTACTTTGATGTCTCAGTGAGCAGTAACAGTACTAATGAGATAATGTGTGTGAAGCTTTTTGTAGATCCTAATGTCACATGTGAATCAGTTATTCTTTTCAGCATCTTCATAATTATTATTTTAATAGGTGTCAGTTAGCTTTATTTTTTAAATATCCACACAGCTCCCAGCTGCCAAAATAATTTTGCTGAGACTCCAGCTTGACCAGGTTCAAGTCTCCTCTGGGTCCAAATGCTGTGTGTGTGTGTGTGTGTGTGTGTGTGTGTGTGTGTGTGTGTGTGTGATCTCAGAATGTAGAAGATCCAAGCAGATGGAAGGGATTCCCTTTAGAGGGAATAATGTTTTTAAGCTGGGGGGAATCAGGGAAGGCCTCCAGACAGAGGTGGCCCTGGAACTGAGTCTGGAAAGAAGTAAGAATTCTAAGAGAAGAGAAAACACCCAGGCACGAGGCACAGACAGTGCAAAGACACAAAAGCTGAAGATGAAATGTGATGTAGGGGGAATGGGAAATGGGCTCATTTGGCCAGGACTTTGGCATGTGAGAGGGAATAATGTGAATCAATCTGAGAAGATTCATCAGAGACAGGTATTTTGTGAAGGGTTTTCATTGTCTACCAGAGAAGTTTGCATTTTGTTCTAGGGAACTCAGAATAACTTTAGTAATTTTATGATGAAACATTAGCATCTCAAATGCAGAATGTGCAAAACACAACTGACAACACCCCCCCCACACCAAACCACTCTTCCAGTCAATTGCTCTATTTCTTTAGAGAATCCCACCATAGTTCCAATGGCCCTCCAGTGATCAGATCCTCATCTTAACATGTCCTACCACTGCCTTTCATGCACTCCAGGTCTCGGCCAAACTGGCCTTGTAGTTGCTCTTCTCCACTTTCATTGTTCTATCTCCTTTCCTCGAGCATTTGCACAAGCTGTGCTCCATGCCAGGAGTGCTCTCGCTCCTTCTGCATCTCAGTCCCTTGGGATGCACATCTTTCTTCAATGGTCCCTGGCCATCTAGTTTATGAAGTATTTTCTTTTGTCATTTAACATGTCTTCTTTTGGTCTCTCTCCCACCTTCCTCCCACTCCCTCTGATGTGCACATTTGAACCAGCCATGCCCACAAAACTCTCTCCTTCTGCATCTTGAGTCCCTCCCCTCTGTCAGGAGGCTGGTAGCACGCTGCATCATTGGGTCTATAGACCAGTGGTTTGATATTGAGCTGACCAAAATTCTCAAAGTTGCTTCAAAGTCAGAGTTGTTTTCCTTTATAAGGTTGTTTATTGTACAGATTGCTTTCCTGGTTCTGCTCACTTTACTCGGCCTCAGTTCATTCAAGTTTTTCTAATTTCCCCTAAAACCTTCCATTTTATCATTTCTTGTGTAATTAGTTTCTATTCCATTCATATACCATATTTTGTTCCTCTGTTCCCTAATAAGTGGATATGCCCTTAGCTTCTTTTTCTTTCTTTTGTTGGTGCTATTACAAAAAGAGCCGTTATAAATATTTTATACATATGGGTCCTTTTCCTTCTTCTTTGATCTCTGTGAGACAGAGGCCTAGTATTGGTATCACTGGGTCAAAGAATATGCACACTTGAGTGATTTGGGAGGGGCATAGGCCCAAGTTGCTTTCCTGAATTACTGGACAAATTAATTTGCAGCTCCACCAACAATGCATTAGTGTTCCTGTTTTTCTGTAGCCCCTCCAACATTTATCATTTTCTTTTTTGTCATCTTTGCCAATCCAATGGGTATAAAGTAGAACTCTAGAGCTGCTCTAATTTTCATTTCTTTAATTATTAGTGATTTGGAGCATTTTATATAATAATTTCTTATTTGGTTTTCTTCCTCTGAATACCACTTCTTCATATCCTCTGATCATTTATCAACTAGAAAATAACTATTAGTCTTATACATTAACATAAGATCTTTATCAGAGAAACTTGCCACAAAGGTTTTTACTTTTATTCTTTATACTAACCTAATACACTTCTTTTGTTTTCAATTTACTTTTGTTTATTTTTAGTTTACATCATTCATTTCCACAAGATTTTGAGTTACAAATTTTCTCCCCATCTTTCCCCTACCCACCACCCCAAAACAGTGCTCCCATGTTTACCCCCTCTCCCAGTCTGTTCTCTCCTATATCCTCCGCCATCACCCCTCTGACTTTCCGGTAGGGCAAGATGGATCTCCTTACCCCAGTGCCTGTATATCTTTTTTTTTTTTGTGCCTGTATATCTTAATTCCTAGTTACATGTAAATAATATATATATATGTACATACATACATACATATATATGTATATATATCCTAATACACTTCTAATTTCAACTGGAATGATTTTGTTTATGCAAAACTTTTAAAATTTCATATAATCAAATGTATCTTTTACTTTCTTAGATCTTCTCTGCTCGTTGTTTGGTTATCCATAGATCTGTTAATTTATTCCTTGCTCCTCTAATTTGATTATGATGTCACCCTGTATTTCTCAGTGACTTATCCATTTGGACCTTATCTTGGCATATGGTGTGAGATGTTGGTCTAGACCTAATTTCTGCTTCATGAAGCATTTTCTGGTCCCCCAATTGTTGACATTCTCCTGGCTTCCTTTCCTGTCCCTCACTCTCAGCTGCTCAGATGCCTTCATCCCTTTGAGCCCCGACAGCCTAGGGAGGCAGGGAACTACTCCCACCATCTGAAACCCCATTTCGAAGATGAGTAAACTGATATCTCAAGGGGGAAGTGACTTGTCCCAAATCATGCATCAATCATGGAGGAAATTGAATCCATCTTCACACAATGGACCCAACAGGTGGTTGTCTGCACTCCACCTGAGCTTCAGTGATAAGTGGCCCATTCCCGTTTGGGACAGCTCTGGGAGGTAGGGCCTGAGGGAGGTCACCAGGGTGTCAGGAAGACATGGAAGAGGACAGGGGAGTCTCAAGAGTCCAGGGAGTAAGGGAGGCAATCCTCCCAAAGCAGTCTGTTCCAGTTTGAGAATGCCCTAATTACCAAACAGTCTTTCCTGACATCAGACCTAAATTTGCATTTCTGCACCTTCTCCTCAGTGCTTCTAGCTCTGCTCTTCCCTGCCCTAATCCTTCTCCCAAGTGGCCATGCTTTAATTACAGGAAGTCGGTGATCAACCCCCACCTGATTTCCTCATCTCTGCTCCTCATCCCCTGCCATCACTTCTCTTTTCCAGGCCAAACACTCAGTTTCTTCAGCTCATCCTGGGATGGCTTGGTTTCCATGCCTATCCCTGCCCTTGCCACCTTCCTCTGGCCATGCCCTGTTTGCTGATGCCCTTCCTCAAATGCAGAATCCAGAAAAGAGCCCGCTGCTCCTGATGGGGCTGATGGGCAACGCCTCTCTTAAAGGGAGCTGGAGGCTGCAGTCCCTTTTTTGCTGCCCTGTCATTCTGCTGACCGCCATTGAACCTGCAGGCTGCTAATACTGGCTGAACATGAGCTTCCCCTGCCTCTGGAGGAGCAGACCCCCATCTGAGCTTGAGGATCCCCCCATGTCTTTTTGTAGCATCTTTATCTGATTTCCCGCCTTCTTCATCACCACCTCCTTTGCCACACTGTTCAGACAGTGATTTCTGTGGACCAGGGAGGATCCCAGGAGAGGGAGAACAGGCCACAGCGAGACCACCCATTTGTAGCACCTGCTATGCATCAGGCTCTGGAAATACTACAACAAAAAAACCATCACAGCCCTCAAGGAACCTGTGTTGGTATCAGGGGAAACACACATGTACAGTCAGTGAATGCAAAATCTTGGGAATGGGGTGTGTGGCATGTAGTTCTGCTGGAGAGACCAAGAAAGACCTACTGGAAGAAGCAGCCCAGGGGCTCCTCTCAGAGGAGCTCGGGCTTTCCAGAAAGGGCAGGTGGAGGAGAAAAAGCATTCTAGGCACTAGGGAGGAAGCTTTCTATGCAGAGGTGAGGAAAGAAGAGATGGTGTTTCCATGGCATCTGAGAACATAGCAAGCTTGGATTGTGGGGTATGTCAAGAGCAATAAGACTGGGAAACAGGCAGAAGACTGTGAAGGACTTTAAATGCTGAATCAATTATAAGGAACCATAATAGTATATTGGGCAGGGGACCCCAGACCTGGGCTTTAGGAGAATCACTTTGGCAGCCAGGAGAATGGAGGCTGTACTGGAGTGGGGACAGACTTGAGGCTGAGACCAAGCAGGAGATCACTGCCTAGGCCAGGAGGAAGTGATGAGGGCTAAAGGCGGTGAATCATGAGGTGAGTGGAGAGAAGGGGATGGATTAGAAATATTCTGTGGAGGGAGGAAACAGAAAAATGTGGTAAGCGACTGGATGTGGAAAGTGAGGGAGAATGAGGAGCAAAGCATGACTGATAGAGTGGTCTCCTTGACAGTATTTGGAAATTTGAGAAGGAAGGGTTTGGGAGGACAGATAATAGGTTCAGCTTTTTACCTGTTGAATTTGATATGCCTGTAGTATATCCAGAAGGGGAGATCCAAAGGATACAGGGCTGGAGCACAGGAAAGAGGTGCCAGACCTATGGGTCATCTCTGTAGAGAAGACTGTTAAGCCCAGAGACCTGATGAGATGAGAGAATTTAGAACAAGAAGAGGGCCCAGCCAGAGCCCTGGGAGCCAATGAAGCCTATGACTGTGACCCCTGGAGGAGGGTCAGGCTCAGGCCTGTGGTCAAGAACTGCTTGGTCCAGTGGAACAGAGGCAAACCTTTTCCTGGGTTTTTTCCCTCCAGAGAGGAGAATTTTCAGGCTCTTTTATGGTTCTTGGGAATTAATAGGATCAGTTAATAAAGAGGCATTTCCATCCAAAAGCAGCTGGATTTGAGATACATCCAGTTAGAGAAATCCAATAGATATTTGGTGGTGCAATAAGGGGGAAGGACTGGGGAAGGGGGGGCAGCCCTAACCATTTCTTATTTGGGAGGTAGGCTAGTGACCATTTGGGGCAAGGCAGGAAGTGAACTAAGTCATCCAAGAGTGCCCCCTGAGCTTTCTTCTCCATCAGGCTGAGGACCTTTGCAGGCAGACCCCTACCTTCAAGGAAACAGAGGATGAGGAGACATAGCACCTGCCTGGGGGGTGGGGGGAGGGATCCCTGGGCTCAGCAGGGCCTTCAGCTCTGTGCTTGGGCCTGCAAATATTCAGTTATTCAATTCTCTCTATTATATTTCCACAACGTCTATGCCTATGGAATACGTGCCTCAAGTGTGGGGGCTGTGCCTCTGATCTTTCAGCTTTGTCCCCCCACTACCTAGCATTGTGGTTTAGGCATTTCATTCATGTCTGACTCTCTGTGGCCCCATTTGGGGTTTTCTTGGCAGAGACACTGGAGTGTTTGCCATTTCCTTCTCGTTCATTTTACAGATGAGGAAACTGAGGCAAACAGGGTAAAGTGACTTGCTCAGGATCACACAGCTAGTGAGACCGGATTTGAAACTCAGGAAAAGGAGTCTTCCTGACTCCAGGCCTGGCACTCTGTCCTGGCTGCCTGTATACAGTAGGCCCTTAATAAAGAACTATTGCTGGACTGAACATCACTTCCATTCTCTCCTTCATATCCATGACCCCTATTCTAACTCACATCCTCCTCATTTCTTGTCTGAACTATTGTAACACCTTCCTGATAGGCTGTCAGCCTCCAGTCTCTCTCCTCCAAACCACCCTGGCCACAGTGTCCCTACAATCTGTCTAACACGTACATGTCTAATCATCTCAGCCACCTACTCCCCTGGCTGCCGTGTCATTGTGGTGACTTGTATGGAGCTGACAGCTCCCCAGATACCCTTGATCTTTTTTTCAACTGGACATCAGACAAGCTGCCCGTTCCCCATTCTGGAACTCTGAAGCTGATACTTTTCAAACTAATAGTAGAATTTTATATTCATCCTTATTCATCTTTACATTTAAGCCCAATTTTCTAATCTATCAAGACTTTTTCTATTCTGTCACCCAGTACGTTAGCTGGGCCTCTGAGATATGTGTCATCAATAGACGCAGTAAGCATACTTTCTATCCCTTTATATGAAATCACTGACAAAAAAATAATAACACAAAAAATATCATAAATCCAAACAGATCCCTTTGAAGACCTCCTCATGAACTGACATCAAGCCCAGCCTATTGACCAGCAATGAATGCTGCTCATTATACTTCATTTATCCTTCTTTTTTCTTTCATTTTGTCTACAATGATAACATAAAAGGTTGTATCAAATGCTTTGCTGAAATTTCAGTTAGTTCTATCTGCAGCATTTCCCCAATCTACTAGCCTGGTAATCCTTCTCCAAAAGGGAAGAGGTTGGTCTTGTGTGACTTGTGCTGATACTTTGTGATCACTGCTTCCCTTTCCAGATATTCACTAACCGTCCTTTTAATGCTATGCTCCACAATTTTGCCCCAAATCAAAATCAGGCTCCCCAGTTAGTCATTTATAGACTCTAATCTCCCCCATTTTTGGAAATCAGAACATTTGCCCTTTTCCATTTCTTCAGCTCATCTTCCACCATCTCTCCTACAGAACTATCTAAACTATGGAAAAGTGGCATGTGTCTCTAAAGCTGACGCAATGTCAAAGGTGAGGCACTGGCTTTAGAGTCCTTGGACGTGAGGCAAAATTACAGTTTGGGGTCAAAGGTTCCTAGGGCTAGACCCTGAAGACACTTTAGAGATCATCTCTCCCCCAGCCCACCCCCATTTTACAGATCTTCAAACAGGCACTGAATGTTGGATTCAAGGTCACACAGGTATCGGTGTCAGAATGAACCCAGATCCTTTGACTCCAAATCCACTGTTCTTTCACACTGTCCATGTGACCTGGGGCAAATCTCTACACAGGCCTCACTTCCTTCCTCTGTAAAATAAGTAGGTTGGACTATATGATCTCAGAGGTACCTTCCAACTTTATATACTTGTTTTGGAAACTTCACAGATATGAAGAATTAGTATTATGGAAGGACATTTCAGAGAATGACCCTGGGTCATTTGTAGTCAAAGTCAGGTGCCCTCCATGGAAGAAGGAGGGGGAAAACGGGAGAGCTCCCAGACTATGTACAGCCTGCCAGTCCTTGTCCTGGCTGGGCCCCTCAGGGCTCCTTCTGTCCCCAACCAAGGTCTGCCCTGGGCCAGTCTCTGAGTTTGTATAAAACCCTTAAACCCCAGGGACAGGTGGGATGGGGATAAAGGAAAATTGCTGGTTCCCCTCCTTGGACATCAATACTGTATGAATGTTTCTTTCAGTGCCCACCCCAATCTCTGCCCTCCCTTTGCCAGTAGGGATGAGCACTGTGGACCCCTCCCCATCCCTGCCATGACCCTGAGCCGTGTCTCTCCTCTCTGCCCTCCAGAGGAACCCATCTACTGCTATACCCCTCACAACTTCACCCGTGACCAGGCCCTCTATGCACGTGGCTACTGCTGGACAGAGCTTAGGGATGCCCTGCCCGGGGTGGACTCCAGCCACTGGCCCTCCCTCTTCGAGCACAAGTTCCTGCCCTATGCCCTGCTGGCGTTCGCTGGCATCATGTACGTCCCTGCCCTGGGCTGGGAGTTCCTGGCCTCCACCCGCCTCACCTCCGAGCTCAACTTCCTTCTCCAGGAGATTGATAACTGCTACCATCGCGCGGCTGAGGGCCGGGCCCCCAAGATCGAGAAGCAGATCCAGTCCAAGGGCCCCGGCATCACAGAGAGGGAGAAGCGGGAGATCATCGAGAATGCTGAGAAGGAGAAGAGTCCTGAGCAGAATCTGTTCGAGAAGTACCTGGAGCGCCGTGGCCGCAGCAACTTCCTGGCCAAGCTCTACCTCGCACGGCATGTGCTCATCCTGCTCCTGAGTGTGCTCCCCATCAGCTACCTGTGCACCTACTACGCCACGCAGAAGCAGAACGAGTTCACATGTGCCCTAGGTGAGCCCCCCGATGGCCCCCGGGGCTCGGTGCGGGTCAGCTGCAAGCTGCCATCAGTGCAACTGCAGCGCATCATTGCGGGCGTGGACATCGTGCTCCTCTGCTTCATGAACCTCATCATCCTCGTCAACCTCATCCACCTCTTCATCTTCCGCAAGAGCAACTTCATCTTTGACAAGCTGCACAAGGTGGGCATCAGGACACGCCGCCAGTGGCGCCGCTCCCAGTTTTGTGACATCAACATCCTGGCCATGTTCTGCAACGAGAATCGTGACCACATCAAGTCGCTCAACCGGCTAGACTTCATCACCAATGAGAGCGACCTCATGTATGACAATGTGGTGCGGCAGCTACTGGCCGCCCTGGCCCAGTCCAATCATGACGCCACACCCACTGTCAGAGACTCAGGCATTCAGACGGTGGATCCCAGCGCCAATCCCGCCGAAGGTGACTCAGGGGAGCCTCCCGTTGTTAAGCGCCCCCGCAAAAAGATGAAGTGGATCCCCACCAGCAACCCCCTACCCCAGCCCTTCAAGGAGCAGCTGGCCATCATGAAAGTGGAGAATCACAAGGCAGACAAGCCCAAACCTGTGCGGAGGAAGACAGCCACAGACACGCTCATTGCGCCCTTGCTGGACGCCCGGGCTGCTCACCACAAGGGGGCTGTGACTGGAGACCCCACGGCCTCTGGCCCCTCTTCTGCCCCAACTTCTGCAAGCAGTGAGAAGAAGCACGCCAGGCATTTCTCCCTGGACGTCCATCCCTACATCCTCAGCAGCAAGAAGCCTAAACCAGAGCTTCCACGCATTGCTGCCCTGCCTGCCTCCAAGAGCCAAGAGGGTGCCTTCCTGACCCAGGGGGAGGAGTGTGGAGGGACCCACAGCATGGCACCTGCCAAAGGTAGGAGGGTGGGGCAGGGGTGGGGCTCAGTGAGGTCAACTCAGGGATGGACAGGATGGGAGTGGGAAGGCAAGGAGAACCAAGAACAACAGATCATTACAAAATAATAATAATAATAATTATAATCTAAAAAATAAAAGAAGAGGGGCGGCTAGGTGGCGCAGTGAATAGAGCACCGGCCCTGGAGTCAGGAGGACCTGAGTTCAAATTCGGCCTCAGACACTTAACACAAAAAACTAGCCATGTGACCTCGGGCAAGTCACTTAATCCCAACTGCCCTCCAAAAAAAAGCAAAAAAATAATAATAATAATAAGAGAAGAGTAATTCCCTCCTCACCTAAGAACTAGACTTGCAGGGGAAAACATAGCCATGAGCCTAGAAATAAGAACAGGGACCCTGGCTCTGCTGGAAAATCCCAGCAGCTATAAAGGCTGTGTGTGCTTTACTCAGGAGGAAAGGTGCAAAGCCACCCCTCAGACTCTGGGTCAGAGCCATAGGAAGTGCCTGAAATGATTATGCCTAGACTAAAATTAGGTGACTGCCTTGGAATTAGGGTTAGGGTGATTTTTATTTATTTTAGCTTTATTTTCAAACAGATTAGCAGGAAAGGGTGAACTGCTCCCAAAACCTGCAAGGAGCAAGATGATCCCAATACTGGGGGTATCACAGGGAACCAGTTCCCCTCTGAGCATGGGGAATAGATACTTCAGGCCTGTGCCAAGTGCTCACCAGGACCTCCCTGGGCAAGAAGTTTGTGTTCAGTAGCCTGTGAACAAGAATGGACAGACACGTGGGATGTGGGAGAAAGATTTCCATTCAGAGAGGTCAAGAAACATTTTTGCATGATTCAGCAGTTTAAAGAGAGGAGTGAGTACCTCTGGACAGAAGGTCCATTGATGGGAGACAACATATTCTTTGATGATACTTGGCAGTAAGATAGGATAGTCCCTGTCTTTTGAAGTGATCTTATCCTTCTCTATCAGCCAGATAAAGAGAGAATCCAAAAACCCTCGGGGACCTTTAGTCACTTATTTGGGGGTTTAAAAGTCTTTCAGAGTACACTCAGTGATGCTATCTCAGGAGGTGCCAAGGAGGGTTGTTTAACCTGCAGATGATCAAAGAAGCAAGATGTGGAGAGAGAGCATCTCTAGTGTCTGACCAGAGGGAAGAGTACCTCCCTGGGCAGCTGTTCTTGGCATTTGAGCTCTTGCAGGACTTGGCTCATAACACAGAAAACATTCCCCACTCTGTAGCAGGATTCAAGGTGGATCAGCTACAAGGTGGTTTCCTGAAACAGCCCCATGAGTAAACCAGTCAGCCAACAAGCCCCTACTATGTGCAAACGTGTGGGAGAACTGAAAGTTTAACGGCTGAAAAGTATGGTCTCTGCCGAGTCTGTGCTTTTTTTTAGTGGTGGGTGGCAGCTGTGAGTGCACAAGGCACAGCTTTGCCTCCGTCCTGGAGGAAGAGATGCAAGGGCTGGAGAAAGGCACCTTTCCTTAAAGTAATGGAAGAAGAGTTCCAAAGGAAAAAGAAAAGAGAAGATGCTTCTGTGGTCCCTTCCAGCTCTGGAGCCAGGATCCTTTCATTCTTGGGGAATCCTCCCCTGTGTCAGAAGGGGGGAGATTGCAACACAGGGAAGAAAAGGAAAGACCATGGAATACTTTTGGAACAAGGTATTAGCGATGAAAGAAGCTTTGATTGCCAAGGAATCTGAGTCCACCAGGGCCACTAGAAGGAAAGACATCACCCAGGACTTGTCAGAGGAAAGAGACAGATGTTGGCGCTTCGTGGCGGTTGGTGAGTCTGACTAGGACAATCAAGAGACATGCTTCCTTCCAAGGGCATGTGCCCTGGATATGACCCTTTCCTAAGGTTTACTAAGCCTGGTGACCACTATGCAGTCTTGGTGACTTATGTGGGGACAAATAGGACCCCCAGAAAGCACCTATAAAGCATTTCTGGGGAAGATGAAATCCCGAGTGAAGAACCAAAGACCTTAGGGAAACAAGTAAGGTTTTTCTTACTATTGCTGGTTGAAGGTGGAAGCTTAACAAGAAAAGGTGATCCAATGTCAGAGAGTGAAAACTGGATTTATGGAACAGATTAGACCAATAGGCTCTTTTGCCACGGGTAAAGTATGTCTCATGAGGACCATTCAAATTAATTTCTTCGGAGACTTGCAGGGTTTTAAGCTGAACATGTAAGGGGAAAAAAATCTGCCAAGCTGGAGACCACAGAAACTAAAGGCAGCTGTTAGTGAAGAGAACAGTAACTCATAGGGGGACGTATCCAGGAAGAGAGCCACCACTAAGGCCCATGGCCTCAGGACATCCAGACATCATGTGGTAAAAGAAATAGTAAGTGAACTGAAGAAGGAAGCAAAGTGAGCACCCAAGATATGGGAGATCAGTCATAGCAGAAAAATGGGAATAACAGAAAGGTATTCAGACTTTAGAAGAAAATGAACCAATGAAAGGAGAGATGGAGTAGGACTCATGTGAGAAATATATTCATGGAAGTGGAAGGAAGTGGAGGAGCATGGGAGAGATGTTTTGTGAGAGGGAGATCAGAAGTGATGTTACGTCTGGCGTCCGTTACAGACCAGTGGGTCACAATGAAGAAACAAAAGACAAGTTCTAGAAAGTGATCTAGAAGCCAGCATCTCCACTTGATAGAGAAGGGATGGGGGACCTGAACTCTTCTTAGACCTCTCTGGTGCTCTGGTGCTCACTTTGCCAAAAGTCACTCTGCTAACTTCTCAATTTGGCTTTATCACTCTTGGAATCTGTTAGAGGAAGTGACCAAGGGGAACTACTAGTCTGGAGCTAATTTTGACCAGCAAAAATGAACCTACTGCTGCTGAAATAGAAATGGTGAGAACCTTGGAAGAGAGCCCTCCATGTTTAACTTTGCGATAAATGAGTAGGGAAAAGAAGGTTGCATTTGAGTTTTATAAAATGGATTTCAAAGGCTTTACAGGAAGGATAGCCAGTAACTCCTGGCCTAAAACTCTCCAAGGAAGCTGACCTGAGAAAAATGTGATGTTCTTCCAAAGCACAACATTCTAACAACACAAACTCCAAGGACTCCAATCAGGAATAAAAGGGGAAGTTCCCTAAATCAAGTAATGTGGATATGGGGTACTCATTGGCCAACTCACATTTGAAAAAGGCAATGTACAAAAATCGAAGAAGGGCATCACCGAAGACAAATATTAAAAAGCATCAACCAAGGTGTAAAGGCCGGAAGGAGCCTGCAGAGAAAGCTAGGACAACAAAGAGGGTTTCAGGGATGAAAAGCTTGAAGAAAGGATAGCCCTGCTCAAGGTAGATAGGATAATGACCAAAGGAGGCAACAGAGGAAAGGAAGAACTACTTAATTCTTTACTTCTGTTTTTCTCTACAAAAAAAGGATTATTTTCTGATTCAGAATGGAAAAGCAGAATTGACCCACAATCAACTAAAATCCAAGATAAATGTGGAAATAGCAAGATAGGAGAAATAAGGTGTCCTCAGAGAAGTCAAGTTACCAGACCCACATAAGCTACATGCGAGGGGGTATAATAAGTGATGGATGTCATTGCTAAACAGCTCTTGGCGATTTGTAAGAAAGTGTGGAGAATGGAGAAAGAACCAAGGTCCTAGAAGAGGGAAAATGCCACCCTAATTTTCATAAAGGGGGAAAAGACAGTTTCTTCAGATGATAAGCCAATGAACTTGACTCCAGTTCTTATCAGAAG
The DNA here is from genome assembly GCA_028646575.1 of Pseudocheirus occidentalis. NCBI lineage: Eukaryota > Metazoa > Chordata > Mammalia > Diprotodontia > Pseudocheiridae > Pseudocheirus > Pseudocheirus occidentalis. Next base: position 228,011,260 of record CM053597.1, read on the forward strand.
TCTAGAAGGGACAATTAAAGGAGTGGTAGGTCAAGTTAGAAAGGGAAACAACAGTCACTGAGAGTCAGCATTGCTTCCTCCAAAATAGATCTTGCCAGACTAACCTCCTTTCCTATTTTTGACAGGGTTAATAGACTGGTCAATTAGAGAAATGCCCTAGAGCAGTGGTTCTCAACCTTCCTAATGCTGACCATTTATTACTGGTATGTGGGTGTATCTGCATGTGGGTGACACGCCTGGAGATGGATAGAGGAGCAGTGTCTTGGTTCCCAAGACCATCCGAAATATGGGTTTTCCCATGGTCTTAGGCAACCCCATTTGACCCCCAAAGGGGTCACAACCCACAGATTGAGAACCACTGCCCTAGATTAAGTAGATTTCAGCAAAGCATTTTACCAAGACTCTCATGCCCTCCTTGGACAAGATGGAGAAATGTTGAGCTAAGTGGCAGTACAGTTAGATAGATTCAAAACTCATCAGATACCTGAACCCAGAGTGCTGGCACACTGAGAGGCAGTGGCATGGAACCCAAATAGAAATGGACACATATTGACCTACAGAACCACAAAGTAGCATTATCTGTGTTGTATCATTTTTGTTATTTTGTTTAACGTTTCTCAATGACATTTTAATCTAGATCAGGTCTGCTAGGGAGTTTTGGGTGCCACGTGAGGGCTCCGGCCAAGAGCTGAACATCTCTCCTATAGTTATCCAGAGAAGGGCAGCTGGTATGGGAAGAAGGCCAGGGACCAACCAGGCTAAATGAAGATTGCTTGAAAGCTCTGGGGATGTTTAGTAGAAAGAGAAGACTCAGGATTTGGGGCCCTCTTCAAGCATAACAGTCCTGATGTTTACATGGCTTTCTAAGGCTTACAAAGCCCTTACAGATGTGATCTCATTGAGCCTCACCTTACCTCTTTAGGTAAGTACTCTGGCTATTATCCCATTATAGAAATGTGGATACTGAGGCTCAGAAGAGAGGGGACTTGCCCAGAGTTAGGCAAGTTAGGTCTGAAATGGAATTACAGCCCACATCTCTTCTGACTCCACACCTTGGAAAAGACCCTGATGTTGGGGAAAGATTGGAGGCAAAAGGAGAAGGGGACAGCAGAGGATGAGATGGAGAGAGAGTGTCGAAGCAATGAGCACGAGCTTGGACAGCTTTTGGGAGACAGTAGAGGACAGACAGGCCCATAGGGCACAAGAAGTCTGACACAACTGACCAACACCACCTCCCCCTCCCACCCAAGTTTGTCTTTAAAAGTTTAGTGAAGGAAACATTCCACAGTGCTTGTCCAGACACCCCCAACTGCCATTCCTGCTCTGATATGGAGTCCTCAGTTTGAGGGAGAGCTCTCACAGAGCCCCAGGCCAGAGGAAGGAGGCAGCCTGTCCAGCCAGCTGTCAGCCCAGCCTCATGGTGCAGGGCAGCTCTCATCACTCAGCGTCCTGACTTGCTTCAAGGACCAGCTCAGCTATTTTCTTCTGCCACCTAACAGGATCCAGGCCTTGGTGAGGCCTCTCTGCTGTCCTAGGAGCATGGAACCCAGGAGGCTCAGTTCCCTTGGATCATTGCCACTGACTCAAAGGCAACATGCCCATACATGAGTGTATGGTTGTCTTAAGCACCAGGCCCTGCAGGAATGTTTCCCTTGCGTCTTGGACCATGCATAAGCTCCATCAGGGACCTCATTCTTCAGGAGATCCCCAGCAAAACTGGAAGGGGCCAGTAAGCATCAGCAGCACTAGAAGGTCCCCACTGCTAGGTTGTATAACATTAGCCTTGGGCACAGTTTCTCACATGTGTCTGCCATATTTGTTTATAACCTGCTTGGTGGCTGCCCAGTGTAGAGGGAAGAGGGTTGGATCCAGAAGTCAGAAGAGCTGCCACTTATTTGTGTGTCCTTGGGCAAATCACTGGACCTCTGCGAGCCTCAGTTTCCTCATCTGTAAAGTTAGGAGGTTGAAATGGATGCTCTCTAAGGTCCCTTCTAGGGTAGTGGTGTTTTGGACCTTCCTCAGCCTCCTGAAGATATGAATAATCATTCCTTTCTAAGGCCTTTGGCTGGTTACCAGTGTCTCCATGGGAAGTTTACAGGATCCAGCCTTAAACCTTGCCTTTCTTCATGACTGATACAGATCCCCTGTTCAGGCTGACCAATTTGTCACCCTAAAAGACATCCCCAAGCTCTTTACCTTTGACCCTGTGATTTTCACAGTTCACAACTTTGTGACTCTTCCCTGATCCATCACTAAGGCCCATCCACAGGCCCTAGAGCTAACCTCCTTGGGCTCTGGACACCTTCTCCTGCCACTGTCACCATCTCCAGATGTCCTTCCAGGCACCTGCTTTCACTCTTCTTTTCATCACATGTCTCTAAATCATACAAGTTCCATAGTTCCATAGCACATGACCCTAAAACATGCAACAGTGAGGCTGAGCTTGGTGTGTGACCTTTCTAGCCAAGGAGCCCCAGGTCATGGCTCAGACCTCTTTGAGATCCCAATGACGGAATGATCCCATCATTCCCCTCCAAATACCTCACACTGATTCAGAACTTGCCATTAGCTTGTCTGTCTTAGGGTGTTTGCTTAAGACAGAGAGGCAGCACAATAGAGTTCTGGGCTTGCAGTCAGGGAGACCTGTGCTCACATCCTACCTCAAGTGCTTACCTTGTCACCTGGAGCAATTCATTAACTGTTTTGTGCCTGAGAAGGATGAACAACTACAACAAACATCCTCGTGTGTAAAATGAATGAAGGGAATGGCCCCTAAGGTCCATTCAGCTCTAAATCTCTCTCATCCCCATCTAGCTTCCCTCTCCTCACTAAAAAAGAAAAAAAGATGAAGTCATACCAAATCAGGATTCCCACCTTGGTTGAGTCTTCAGTTTTACAAAGCCCTGCCCCCTCCACCCCCAGCCCTATGCATGGGGGAATGGTATGATGAGAACCCATCCCAGTGTGTCATGTTTACTTTTTGGTCACAGGGGAATGAGTGAGAAAATGTAGATGTCTGGATGCAGCCCTCCCCACTGCTAAAGGTACAGCTGAGTGCATCTTGGTGGGTTGGGAAGAGATAACTATGGTTTGAAAGAAGATAGGGGCAGTTTGACACAGGTATTTTTTATCCTGTTTTCAGATCCCCCAGGCCCAGAAAAAGAAATTCTGTACCCAGTGGAGCCATGCCGGGCCATGCCACCCCCTCCAGGATCCTTCCATCCCTGCCCTCCAACCACAACTACTGGGGTCCCTGGACCCCCACCTAGTGTCACCCCTGGCCTTGTGAAGCCTGAATCCATGGCTGTCTTGAGCCACAACTCCACTCACCCCCTGCTGCACATTAGCACCTTGTATGAGGACCACCGGGCAGAGGAGGAAGAGGAAGCCCCACCTCGAGCTTCCCCTGACATGGCTGACCTCATCACCATACCCCCCCCCAAGCAGATTCTGATTGCTACTTTTGAGGAGCCCCGGACAGTTGTGAGTACTGTGGAATTTTAGAGACAGGCAACAAGGATCTCGTCCCCTAGTGCCCCCAGTACTCATAGCCACCCCACCTCCAGCCCTGGGTCATCATCAGGACCTGCCCCTGTCCCCACCCCTCACCAACCTGAAAGGAATCCAGCCACTGCATGCCCTCGCCAAGATCCCCTGAAGCATCAGACCCAAGCACGAGTCTCCCACTAGACCCACTGCCAGTGCCCAGGGGCAGCTAGGGATCCTGCCTTCCCCCATACATCCTCAGCCCCTGCTTAGCTACTGCTGCCTTGGCTCCCTGACCTCCAGTCCGGGGACTAGGGAGCGGCCTGTCCGCAGCCACTGTGGTTCTCAACATGCACTTTAGCCAATGTCCCCCTCCCATTGTGGCTAATACCACCCAGAGCCACTTCCCAGGCCTTGCCTGACCCTGCCTGGCTAGCCTGTGCTTCCTACAAGAGTCTATAAGACCCTGGCCCAGCCCAAGCCACCTGTTACCTATGCTTCCTGCAAACCACAGAGACTCATGGCTTAGCCCACAGGGCCTTCCCCATGGCCTCATGAACATCTGATATGCAATACAGTTCTGGGGACCAGGCTCCCCTTTGGTGGGAGGGGATGGGGGAAGGACTGCCAGGGTAGGTGCTCAGGATTGGTTCTGTCTTCAGGTGGGTTTGGGACAAGGCCCAAAAGCCTCCCCCAACCCCAAGAGGAGCAACATGTGGCCCTGTGAGTGGCCAGATGAAGAGTTTATTTTTTTAATCTATTTTGTCATTAACCTAGGGTGCTGGGGTATTTATTTCAAGGATGGATGTCTCCTCCGTGGGTATGGAAGGGTGGAAGGAAATTCACTTGGGAAACGAATGGGGGATCTGGAAGGGTGGGAATATTCAGAAGGTTCCCCACCCTTGCTGGGCCCAGGATGGCTGGTCACAGCCCACCAGCTACCCTCAGACTGGGGCTATCCCACATGGTGCAGTGATCCACCCAAAATCATTCCCTCTCAGGAAGGTTCAGTCTTCCTCTTAAGGAATCCTAACCCCCAACCACATCCCAGCTTCATCACCTTGGAGCCCTGGCCTCCCCCAGGGCTCAGTACCTCCAGGGTGATGTTCCCACCCTTCCAGAGCTCAGGCCTCTTCCATAGTTCAATGTCCCTTGATCAATCCCCACCCCAGTCTCTTTCCCCAGCACCCTGGGCTCAGTGTCCTGCCTAGGGGCCAAACCCCGCTACCTACCTAGCACCCCAGGCTCAGTGTCCCCCCTGGGGGACCACTCCCCCCTTTCAATTGCACTTTCTCTTTACCACTTGACATCCATGTGTTTTCATTTTGTTATTAATGCTATAATCGATCGTTTATAATTCGGGTTTGGAAACTCAGAGCTGAGTTTTCACCAGAATGAGGAAGGAGGGAGGAAGAGGAGGAAGGCTATGGAGAATGTATTAACCGTATCTTGCAATAACAGCCCGTCCAAGCCCCACAGTGCCCTGGAGTTCCTGCCAGACTCCCTCTGAGGGCGCTCCTGAGTGGGGCAGGCCAGGGCTGGGGGAGGGGAGGAGAGGGGGGCTGCCCTGGAAGGGGAATGAAGGCTTCTATTACCTCAGACACGGCCACGGACAGCGGTGTTGAACAAAAATAGCACTAAATATATAAATAAATATTATTCTAACAACAAGTGCGCATCATGTCCTCAGCCGTCTTGCCCCTCAGAGACTAAAAATGGGACAAGGTGGGTCAGCCAAGCTGGGAAGGCCTCCAGGTTTGCCCACGCTGTTCCCCTTCCTCTCTTTAGTTGCTATGTGTCCCCAATATCCTCCTGAAGTCAGGCCACTAAATGTGGTGGGGCCTTGGAGAAGGGAGATGGATTATAAGCTTGGGAGGTGGGGAGGGAAGGAAAGAAGGAAGTAAGGAGCCAAGGAGGGCTTCCTGGAGGTGGGGCACCCTGAACTGGCTCTGAAGGAATGGTTAAGATTTCAGTCAACCTAGGATTGTGAGAACAAAAGAAGGCAGAGCTGGGGACCTGACAGGAGCATCCTGTGTAGCTTGGGGTCTCAGGAGGAATGCTGGATTTAGAGTCAGAGCCCCCTTAGTAACTGCAATTCAGGCAAGGCACTTAATGTTTCTGAAGCCTGGCACCCTGATCTGCACAAGAAGGGGTGATGACTAGCTTCCTGAGCTGCTTTGGGGAAAGTGCTTTGTAAATATTTGGAGCCTAGAGAACTGTAGGTTGTTACTGTAGGCCTGAGGAAGGAGAGAAGATGAGGTTAGAGCCAGATTGGGGGTGGGGGGAGCCTTGAATGCTGAGCTAAGGAGATAGGGAGGTCTTTCTTCTCCAGGCTGTGGGAACCCCTGCAGATTTCTGAGTGATGTTGGCAGATATATGGGTGGGAAAGCTGAAGCTGGGAGCCTGGGGAGGATGGAGGGATAAGAGGTAGGTCTGCCCATCACCTGTCCTTGTGATGCCCTGAGGGAGGGCTGAGTTCATATTCCAGGAGGCTGCTGCTGGGCAAGGCCAAGGCTGGCTTAAGAGCCGAGCAGCCCCACACACCAGGCTGTGGCCCCATTCAGCCAACAAGCTCGTTGGCATGTTCAGCGAGACCCTCTGAGAGCACAGCCTGTTCTGTGTCAGCCAGGCCCCTCCAGGATCTGCCTCTGCTGGGCCCCAGCCCAGCTTCACTGGCACCTGCTGGGACCAGGAAGGAGTATCCATTGCTTCTTGAAGGAGACCGAGATTGAAGACCTAATGGTCCCTCCCTACGTGGGCACAGGTGAGATTGAGAGCTAAAAGTAGCCTTAACACCATTGAATCCACCATGTTCATCTTTTGTGGGGAAACTAAGAGGGGAAGATCCCAGCCCAGAGAAACATGGGAAGGAGGGAGCACAGCTGGGACTGGAACCCAGGGTTCCAGGGTTTTCCTGGTTCCAGGCTCACCAGTTTTCCCACTGAATGGTCATGCAAGAATAGATTAGCCTTGGCCTTTCCCCAGGGACCTCCCAATCTGGCAGGAACTAAGCTGGCCTGAGGGCTGGCCAGAGCAAAGGGACATCCTTGGGGATTGCCTGGCAGAGGTGGACACAGAGGGCATTTGGGCAGAGGGATTGATGTGGGTCAAGGTGAGAGAGGCCTGGACAGGGGAGGCTATGCCTTCTGAGCTCTTTTCTGGATGGGGGTCTGGGGGACAGCAGGCTGGAAAAGTGAGTTGGGGCCAGATGATGGGAGGCCTTCAGTGTCAGGCTCAGGGGTTTGGAATTTTCCATAGAAACATTTCCCTACAGATGATTTCCAAACTCTCTGACTCAGGAACTGAAAACTTTGTAACCCAGCATGTTCCTCCTTCATGCCAGAAACCTTGAGTCCAGAGTCAGTGCCAAGCTGCAGAGATCAGCTCACCTCAGGCATGTGGTAACAGACATGCACTCCCCTGGCTCCTCCAAGCCAGGCCACGTTCCCTTCCCAGCCTCAACTGTCTCATTTGCCCCATGCAAAATGCAATATGCCTTGAGGCCTTTGGAGAGTAGGGGAAGAACCCAGGCCCCTCTGGCTCCCTCTTGGCATCAAGGTGGGGACCTGAACCCTAAGAACAGGTGGATCTGAAATCTGTTTGTCCCCTAGAAGGAATGGCTGGGCTTATGTCCAAGGAGGTAGGAAATCATTTGGCATTATCTGATGGTTAGATAAACACCCTCCCCTTCCCAGGATGCAGAATTTAGCCTTATGGATTAGCAACTGGAAGGGTCCTTGGGTACCCCATTCTGCTGAGCCAGTCCTTAACTCTTCCCTTACCCCCCTCAGCATCGCCTCAAGGTGCCCAGGGGAGAGCCTCTTCCTCTCCTCCTCTCTCCCTCTTCCTTTTGGGGGTCTCAGTGGGAGATTTCTCAGGTTTTGTGTAAGAGCCAGAACAGAGCTAGAAGGGGCAAATAGTTTAAGGGCCTTACTGTGTGACCTTGGACAAGTCTCTTTCCTTTTTGTGTGCTTCAGTGTAGCCCTCTGTAAAATGAGAGGCTTGGGCCAGCTGATCCCCAGGCCCAGGCACCTCTCAGTCCCATGATTCTGTATAATGAGAGGGAACTAACCTTCCTCCTTCCTCCTCCTCACAATGGTCTCCTTCAGGAGCCTAATCCCAGGGGCGCCTTCAACAGGAAGGACTCTGTCTCAGAACCAGGGCCCTGCCAAGTGCGTGTCCATCAAGACTCTGACCCTGGCAGGGTCTACTCAGGGCTCTCTGGTTTGAGCGAGGTTCACTGAGGCAAGCCAGGTGGATTCAGCTCTGCCCTTCAGGAGCCGATCCCCCTCTTCCTCTTGCTCTCCTCACTGCCTATGAGGACACAGCTTCATAAATGGGGTCTCCCGGATGAACCAGCTAGGGGGTCCCTGATTCCCAAGATCCCCAGGCTCCAGGACCAAAGGAGGGCTGATTCCAGAGTGAGGGGATCCCCATTTCTCTACACTTCAGAGAGGGGCTCACAGGCCACATCAGGTGTGTTCTAGGGCTTTTGTGGGAACCCCTGCAGATTTCTGAGTGATGTTGGCAGATATATGGGTGGGAAAGCTGAAGCTGGGAGCCTGGGGAGAATGGAGGGATAAGAGGTAGGCCTGCCCATCACCTGTCCTTGTGATGCCCTGAGGGAGAGCTGAGTTCATATTCCAGGAGGCTGCTGCTGGGCAAGGCCAAGGCTGGCTTAAGAGCCGAGCAGCCCCACACACCAGGCTGTGGCCCCATTCAGGCACAGAGTGGACGAGGTGGTTTCTGAAGACTCTTCTGTCTTGGATATTCTGGGAGAACTTGTCCCAATGGAGACTGACCTCTGCCAATCCTTGGGCCACAGATTTGGGCCATAAAGCCCTTCATCCCCCTGCTCCACAAGGGCCCTGTTCCCTCATCTGGGCCCCCTGCCCATCAGGGGTATCTATGCCAATTCTTTGCCCAGGCTCCCTTATCCCCCTGTGGCCCAAATGCAGTGTGGACAGGCAGGGCTTCATATGCCAGAAAAGAGGAAAATAACCCAGACTTGGGTTTTCCCTGAAGCTGGGGGAGAGAGGTCAAAGTCATGGGGAGAAGACCCAGAAAAACTGATCTCAAGTCCTACCAGTTAAAGCTTTCCAGAATCAGAACCTCTCAGTGGTAAGGGGCCTCAGTGGTTACTACCTCAGACTAGCCTCTCTAGAATATCCTTATGTGGTGCCTAGATCCACTCAAAGACCTCCAGTCACGGGGAGTTCACTACCTCACAGGCAGCTCATTTTTCTCGTCAAGTTAAATGCCTCCAGTTCTCCATCTTCTCTGATGGTCTCCTGTTGGTCAATGTCTTTCCCAAAATGTCTGTCTTAGACATGAGCACAGAGCTCCAGAGGTGGTCTGGGAGCCAGACTGTCACTTCCCTCTCCCTGCACATTGCACCTCTTACATGCCCAAGGCCTCTTTTTCATGTTGTAGATTTATCTGAAGCTTACAGTCCACTCTAGCCCTCAGATCTTCCTCACACACACTGTTTATTATCTGGCTGAATCTCCCCCCTCCCAAATTTGTGAAATCGATTTCTGTAAGCCAAGCAGGGGACTACATTTCACTTTTAAATTTTACCTTATTAACAGTCCTGACATATGTTTTTAGTCTTTGTACAGCCTGGCTAACTCCAGGATCTCTACCAGGTTAGCTAGCTTTCCCAGCTTCCCATCATCTGTACATCTGACACAAATCCCATCCATTCCTTGAAACTAAGAGAGTGTTCATAGAGCACTTGTACTGAGCCCCGCACACAGTAGTACCGTTTAAGTTAGCTTCTGTTGTCATTGTCTGACTCATTGATAAATGCTGACCCCAGTAAGACCAGCATAGATCTGAGGAGCACAGCTCTAGAGACATCCCCCCCCGCCAGCTCCCTGCCCCACAAAGGACCATGGCACTGTTTATGACTCATCTTTGGGGGTGGCCATGCAAAGTTTCCAATGCACCTATAGGGCTCCTACCTCTCCATCTCATCCACAATGATGTCAAGCAATCCAACAAGCATTTATTATGCTCCTTAAGTATGTGAGCATTTATTAAGTACCTACTACCTGCTTTGCTGAAAGCTAAAAAACCTGTGTCTGTAGCCAGCCAGGCTACTGGCCCTGTCAAAAAGAGCAGTGAAGTCAGTTAGACCCGAGCTGTTCTGGATGTGCCTGTGCCATTCTGGTGGGGCTTATGGAGGACTATGGGCCCTGGACCAGCCTGGCCCAGATGACCTCAGAGCCCTCCTCGGGGCTTCCAATTTTTCTGATTCTGTCTGGAAGGAGGGATTATCTTGTACAAGATGAACCCTGTCCCCAAACAGTCCCAGGTAAAACTTGGTCCCTGCCCTCAGGGAGTGTGCACATCCCAGGCAGGGTGTGATCACCAGAGCCAACAGTACAATGCCTTGAGGTGTAAGAAGCACTTTCCTTAAATCTTCTCTTAGAGCCTCACAACAAGATGGAGATTGTAAATGTTAACCCCAATTTACAGATAAAGAACCGGGTGAGAGCCAGCCTGTTAGTGAGCTCCAGAGCTGGCTAACAGTGCCCTAGGCCTGGCAGAAGAAAAGAAGAATCCTTTGGGTTAGGAGGGCAGGGCAAGCTTCAGTCCCACTTTCAGCACATCCTCATGCACCCTAAGCAACACAAAACACTTTTGCCAGCAAATGTACAATCCCATTTTACAGGTGAGAAAACTGATTTGCCCCAGGATCACGCTGGCAGTAAATAAGCAAGGCATGGGGGAAAGGGCTGTCACTTGGAAGGAGGTCCGACTTGGTTCTGCTTGGTCCGGCTTGGTCCCAGGCGGCCAGATGGGGAGGAGGGTTGCAGCTTGCGGTCCTATTCATGGGGATGGATGGTTTTGTGACTCCCGTACCTGTTCTTCACTGTTACTACTTCACTGGACATGCAGATCTTCTAACTCTCAGTTAATGAATAAAACAGGGAATGGGGAGGGGTGGTGGTAGTGGTGGTATGGGGGTGGCACTGGATTTGGAATTAAAAGACCCGACTCTGAGTTCCAGACCCAGCCCTGATACAGGAGGGCAGATTATTTCTGCCTTGCTTTTCTCATCCATAGAATGGGTGCGTCGCTGGACTTGGTCTCCATGGCCCTGTGGCTTCTCACCATCACTGACTTCCTCTTGTTCCAGTTTGTGACTCTGAGAAGGTCCCTGGCCACTCTGGCCACCCACTTTCCCCCTTGTCCAGTGGGGTAGGACAGGGGTAGGTAGTCAGGACAGGGCTTGTTCTTGGCCTTTCCCTAGGAGACAGCTGCTATTGTTGTTCCCATTTTATAGATGAGGAAGCTGAGGCCGAGGCCAAAGCATCAGCCAGAATGAAGTCAAGGGGTGGAGATGGGTGCAGGAGGAGGACGGGCTTTGGGAGCCTCTGCCAGAGAACGCTCGAGGTCAACCCTGACGGCTGAGGCTCAGGGCAGACGGAGGACCAAGCCTCTGGGGAAGCTGGGGGCCACTGCCAGCTCAGGACAGCATCCTGCCCTGAGTAAAGGAGAGAGCAGCTAGAACCATCTCAAGCCAGCAAGAGGTAGTAGCCACCTGCCTTATTGGAAAGAGAACTTAGAGGAGCTGGCTTCAAATTCTGACTCAGTGCTGATGTCACCTGTGTGACTTTAGACAAGTCTCTTGCCTTCATAGGGGACGCCCTGCTCCCCTCCTGTGTGCAATGAAGTTGGGAGATGCTGGGACCTCTGGGGTCCTTCCCAGTTCTAAGGCCTATGAGCCTGCACAGTCAGGAGACAGGGAAGGAAAGAGGCACAAAAGCCTGGCAACCAGGCACCCCTTCAGAGTCCCTTCCCTGCCCCTGCGCTGGCCAGCCGAGGCAGGGCTGCCTAGGAAGGCCATCAGTACAAGCTTCCACACTGGTGATAGAGGGGAAGATCAGACAAGAGGGAGTGGGCAGAGCGTGGGCATTCCTGCCCGGACAGCCAGAGGATAGGGCCTTCCCTGGACAGTTGCTGGGAGATAGAGAGTCACTGCTTGCTTAACTGGGACACTACAGAGTTTTTTCAGGGGTCCTCTGCCCAGAGTCCAAGACACAGACCATTATGGAATAACCAACGAGGATTCTGGGTTTTCTTTCGAATGTGGGCAGTGAGCAGACCCTGTGGGATAGGGAGAAGAGGTTGGTTCCTAGGGCTGTGCAAGATACCTCAGGGTACCTTATTCAGCTGGGAGGGGCTGAGGTCCAGCCTTGATGCCTAGGGAGGCCAGCAGACCTTGGCCTCAGCCAGAGCTCCCTGTGGCTTTCACTGGCTTTGTTGGTGGGAGGGGGCAGGGTGAGGAAGGGCAATAGGGACCCCAGGTTGGGAAACTGGGCACAGCTTAGAGCCTCCCCCCAATGCCCATCAATACAGACCTGAGAGGAGGCGCAGAGGTTGGAAGGGCGTCATTGGAGAGCTGACAGACAGTTGAGGGTGGCTCCCAGGGCAACACAACTTCTTCCTTTGACAGCTGGCTAAGGGGGGGCTGGAGACCCTTGCCAGTCCTGACCTGGGCTCTCTCCAGGCCCTTTCCATGGCCCCAATCATGGTCTCCATCAGGACCACACCATCACAGTCCTCTCTTTGCCCCCAGCTCTGGCCTCTGGCTACTCACCAAGAGATAGAGATGGGGCAGGTGGCTTCGGTGTCCTGCTGAGGGTGGCTGGCCTGGGTGGCCAGGCCCAGGAGGATCCTCAGCCCACTGTCCGTCAGGGTGTAGGGCATGAAAAGAACAAAGGAGGGGCTGGAGGGAGGAACAGCAGCTGGGCTCAGGGGCAGTGCTACAAAAGCTGAACTGGCTTAGGCTCTGTCCTGGGTGAGATGAGTCTAGAAAGGAGACAATCCTGACCTGGAAATGGGGTGGAATGGGACAGGGAACAAGGTGGGCCTCAGGGTTCAGGGGGGACAGCAGGGGTAGCAGGTATTGGGTTCTCCAGGGAAGGATTCTTTGGGGTCTGTGCAGAGGTCTGGGCCCCAGGGACCATTCGGGCAGCCAGAAGGCAGGCCAGCACCACCCCGACCACCTGCAGAGCCCCCAGGCCCAGTGCAGCCACAGCAATGAAGGCCATGTTGTCAGCCACAAAGTCACTGGCTTTGGAGAAGCAGCCATCAGAAGCCATGGCCCTGGCCCCCTCCTGGCAGTCAGCTTGGCCTCGGCAGCAACTGGGGGGCAGAGAGCCATTGCCCCGGGCCCGGGGACTCTGGGCCCAGGGTGAGTCCAGCCAGTCTCGGTAAGTGTCCACCCCACAGCACCCAAGTCCCCCCTGCAGGGCATCCAAGCTAGCATCACCCCTCCCTCCAGCCCCATAACCCCACAGGGCCTGCCACAGGCCTGCCCGGAAGCCTTGGGCCAGCTCATTCTGGTAGCACAGTCCTGAAAGACCAGCAGCGAGGCCAGCTCCCAGGGCAGTCAGCTGGATGGCCGCAGATGCCCGGAGCAGGCCCCGGTGCTCACTGGCCGCCCCACCACCAGCCAGACCTCCCCAGAGCAGCCCTGCAGCCCCAGCAGCAAGCAGGAGGGAGGGGGCGCTGGGGGCCCCTCGGGCAGACAGGGCCAGGTACCTTCCCAGTGCCATCTCAGCCCATAAGCCAAGGGTCAGCATCGTTAGGCCAGCAGCCCCAAAGACAAAGCTGAAGGCCAGCACAGAGAGCTTCAAAAGGGCCATAATCTGGTCTGACAAGTACTCCACCTCAGGCCTCCAAACCTCTGGACCCTCAGTGCCCCACCCCCATGCTGTTCCCACTCTTCTGGCTCCTCTGGCTCCCCAGAGCTGGCTCCTAGGCACCTGCAGCTATCTCCTCCTCCCTCTGCCCATGGGGCAGCAGGAGATAAATGTAGGCAACTGAGGGGCTGGGCCTGCTGCTGGCCAGAGGCGGGGCCCTGAGGAGAGGGCTGGCCAGTCCTGCTCCCTGTCTTTCAATCCTCTGGCCCTGCTCCCACCCATCCCTCCTCCTCTCCTGTGAGAAGGCTTCAGGAAGCAGAAACTCAGCTTGCTCTGCTAGATCCAGGGGGAGAATAGAGAGAAAAGGGCGGGGAAGAGCTCTAGGCTCTGGGGTGGGGAGACTCCCCAAACATGAGAACTATCTAATGACTCAAAACTGTGCCCAGGGCCCCACCCCACCCTGAGGGCTCCCTGAAAAGTAACCAGCCCAGAGTCCTCACCCGGGAGATATTCTCGTGCTTTGTGGTTTGCAAAGAACTTTCCTCATAACCTCATGAGGTTATTCATGTATTACTGTGTCCATTTTACAGGTGGGGAAACCAAGTCAGGGAAGGCCATTGAACTGGATCAGTATCACACAGCTAGGCAGTCTTTGAGCTGATACCTGAACCCAGGCGTTCTGACTTCATTTCCTGAGAAATTGTGGCTGTCCATCTGGAGCTTTCTCCTGCTTGCTTCTCCATTATATAGAATCCTGCCCCGCCTTGGGGGTAGTGGGGGGGGGGGGGAGGCTGCCTTCCACTGTGCTTTGCCAAGACAACCTCTTCACACGTTTATCCCTCAATCCCTTCCCCCCCTTTCTCCTTCAGTCCTTCCTCATTTGCTGGGTGCATGCTTTCCCAGATCTGAGCCCTGGCATGGAGGATTGCCTCTGATGGGACTCTGATAGGGGTGGAAAAAAGGACCTGAAAGTAAAGAGATGTGAGCGTCCAAGATGAACGCATCCCGGGGGGCTTCGAGAGTCCTTTGGAACTGGATGCAAAGTCCAGGGGGACAGGGGGAAGGGAGGAAAGCTGGGGGCCCAGGCTGGAGGGCATGAAAGGTGTTCAGCCTTCCTCCCAGGCTCCCCTGGGTGGGGGAGTAGGGGCCTGCAAAGGCAGGGGCACCAGCTGGGGCTGGACTTGTAGAGATCCTGGGAGGTGCTTGGCCCCTCCAGGCCTCAGTTTCCCCCTCTGGCTTCCTGCTTTAAATCTATAATCCTATGAAATCAAACCTAATCTCTTCATTTTAGCCATGGCAAAGCAGATTCCAAAGATCATACTCGTAATCTCTGAACTGTGGACTCTAGTCATTTCTGACCTCGTTGCCTTCTTGCTTCCCCTGCTGAGTCACCTGTACTACCACTTGGGACCCTTGGGGCGTCTCTGATCTCTGAGCCTTGAGCCACCTCATCTGTGAAATGGGAGAGAAGGGGAAGAGGTTTGCCAGTCACTCTGCAGACCCAAGGATGCTCTGTGCAAGTGTGGGCCTCCTGAGGGTCCCCAAGGAGCCCCCCTCTGCTGCCCCAGGTGCCCAGAGCCCAGGGAAGGGGAGCCCGATGGAAATATGAGCTGGGTTCAAATCCAGCCGCAGACCCTTACTGGCTGTATGACCCTGAGCAAGTCACTCCACCTCTGCCTCAGTTTCCTCAATTGTAAAACCAGGATCAAGTGCAGAACTAATCACAGTGCCTGGGGTTTCCTGCATGCTGATTCTCCTTCCTATCCCCGCCCTTCCCCGGACTCCACTTCCAGGAGCTTCCCCTCCACAAAATCCCTTCCTTCCTCGCCCTACTTTTCCCCTCTCCCCCCTCCCTTCCCCCTTTCCCCTTCCCCCTCCTACCCTCCCCCCTTCCTCTTCCCTCTCTTGCCGAGCCCCGCCCCTTCCCGAGGACGGATAGCCTCTGCACGCATGCGCTCAGGCATCCGAAGGCGCGCTGCCGCCTGGGAATTGTAGTCCCCTCCCCGAGGTCCGGAGCGGCCCGCCTGGGGAAGGACGGCAGGCCGGGACTCCCCTTCCCAACGTGCCCTGCGGTCCCGCGCTCCCACCTCCCTCCCGTGCCACGGACCCGAGCGGACAAGGTAGCTAGAGACGGAGGTGAGGGAGCAGCCGGGCGGCCGCGCCGGTGCAGGTCCGAGTCATGGGGAAGGGGGCGGCGCAGGGGCGGTCCGGGTTGGAGGGAGCGCTGTCTCTTGAAGACTCTTGGGGCTGGCCGACCCCTCCGCGGCATCTCGTAGAGCTTGGAGGAACTCTCTGGAGCCTCGTGGGGGGAGGGGAGGAAAGGGTTGGGGCGCCCCCCCCCCCCGCCTCGCAGGCCCTCGGGTCCGGCCCGGTTGGGAGGAGGGGTCCCTGTGGAGACCCCGGGGGGCCGAGACCGGGCAGCTCCCTGGACCTCCCTTCTCTCTCCCTTCCCCCCACTTCCTCCGCCCCTCCCCCATCCCAGGTTAGCCCCTCCCCCACCACCCCATCCCCACCTGCCGTTAAGTGTCTCGTAGGCGAAAAGAAGCCTCGGCCGGGGTAGGAGCCTGGGGAGGCTGAGCCTGGGGTCCGAAGACCCGCCGGACGGGCCAGTCAGCTGTGAATTCGGAGGCCCGGGTGTTCCTGCCAGGGCGGCGCTGGCATACAGTAGACCCCTAAAAGTGTTCCCGTACACTGCACACAGCAGGCGCTGCATAAATGCTCTCCCTCACCGGGGCCCTCAGGCCCGGCCCCTTCAAACTCTGAGCGGCCCCATGGCGGTGGCAGAGCTAGAGCTTAGGGTGGGGGCCTCACGTCCTCTAAAATGGACCTCCACCTCCTAGGCCTGGCGGCCCCCATGCCTGCCTCTGGAGCAGGAGGCGGGTCCGCGGAGCGGCGGGGAGCTTGACCTCGGCACCCCCCCCCCCAGGCGGAGGCTTCCTCCTCCGGACTGAAGAAGGATCTGCCAGGGAGAGAAGGGAGCAGGGCCCAGACCGGCCTGGAGGGGCTGAGCAGAGTGAGGGAGGAGGGAGCTAGGGGAGAAGGCCGGCTTTGCAGAGCCTGACAGGGGGCTGTGACAGATGAGGGGATCGGGGCCCTGGGAAGGGGACTAATCTCCTCCTGGGACAGCTGGTAGATGACAGAGGAAGGGTGCCCCACACCCAGAATACCTTCTACTCTGTCCTGCTGTCTCTCTGAATGAGAGACATCTAAGGGGCAGGAGCAGGAGCTCCACTCCTGGTGGTCTTGGAGAATCAACAGGAGAGGAGGGAGAAGAAGCTGCTGGCTTTGGCCAGGCTTGGTCAGCTGAAGAAGCAGAGCTAGGGGGTTCCAACTGGTGCCTGGGTGCCATCAGGGAAGCCCCTGCAGGTGGGACAGTCCCCAGGCTATCCCCCTCCCCCCCAGGACTGTGAGCCTTGCTCAAGCTCCAGCAGCTCATGGGGAAGTGCTGGAGAAAGAGAGCAGACCTAGCCCCCTTTGCATGGCCCTGGAGGAGCAGTGGGATGGGCTGGTTGTGATTCCTATGGTCTTCCCCTGAGGGGCCAGGGGCCAGAAGAGTTTCTGGCTGAGTTCTCTTGGGGTATTTGGGAGTGGTTGGCTTCAGGAGGGCCTTCCTAAAGATAGGGATGTCCCAAAGCCTTTGCCGCCATCAGTCATCCCCCTCATACTTTAGAATGGGGTGTGAGGGTTTGGGTGCAGCAGCCACTGGGGCTGCTCTGGCTGCATCTCAGCAGGTTTAAAAGGGGCATTTGTGATGCTTGTTTTGTCATAAAGGGTCCTCATTATCTCTGTGGATGGGGCTTGTCTCTGTCAGTAGTGTGGGTTCAGCATGAGCATTCTGGGAACAAAAGGACCGTAATGGTGGCCCGAGGTCTGGGGGGCCTGGAGGGTGACAGGAGGGAGCCCCTGTATCATTTCAGGCCTGGACTTGCTCTGGCTTCTAGAGCCTTTGGGCTGCTGGCCTGGGGATGGCCAGGAGTGACCGAGAAGGTGGGAGGAGACGAGGAATAGAGGGAGCTTTGGGACACGTATGTGTGTCTCATTTGTGGGATGCCAGCCAGGCTGCAGGGAGTCTGATGGGTCCCTCCCTCCTTGTTAAAGATTTTAATCTGTTTGGGTGTGCTGGCACAAACCTCCTTCCATCTCTGCTTGGAAGCAGCAGCTGTTGGTTACTTTCTGTCAAAAAACAGGGACTGAAAACATGCTTCCAGGCTGATTGTCTGCCAGGCGGGCCCTGGCAGCCCTTTCTGGTTGCTGTGTGTGCCAGCCAGGGAGGGGAGGGGGCCACATTGGAGTTTCATTGACTTCAGGATCTTCCCCATTGCCCAGATCAGGAGAGGAAGTTAGGAAGAGGATACCAGTCCCCCAGGGTCCCTCAGCATGCAGGTAGTGGAGGAATTGGGGCTAGAACCTCTGGCCTGTGACTGCCAATCCGTATTTTGTCCTCTGGCCACCTCACCTGGAGTTCATCTCCCCTGACTTCACTGGGATAAACATTCATTAATCACCTACTGTCTATAGAGCCCTTCCTAGAGTGTAGGTAAAACAAAGCTGGTGCCTTTGGGGCTCCTAGCCTGGGAGCAGAAGATATAGATAACCTGATATACAAGAGGATGGAAGTGTCTGGAGGGGCTGGGAGGGCTCTCTGGAGAAAGGGACTTTGAAGTTGGCCCATAAAAGATGGGAACAAATTCGTCAGTAACGGAGTGAGGGCCCTCCAGGAGGAGGGTATGGTGCTGAATAAAGGCCCAGAGGTTAGAGAACTCAGTGTGTCTCTTGTGAAACATAGTGGTCACAGTTGGCTGCAAAGCACCTCTCTATTAAAAGGTTGACTTGGCCTAGTTGTCTTTGGGAAATTCGTGAGGCTGCTATTGACCCACAAGGCTGAGGAGTTAAGGTGGGCGGCAGATCTGGAATAAATGGAGCTGGGCTGGTGAGCTACATGTAAACAGCTCCCCAAGTCACCTTGAGCAGGGGGCCTTAGGCTTCTAAGTTTGTAAATTGAATGAGTTAGACCAGATGGTCAGTAAGGTCCTTTAAAGATTAGATTTGCATACTGATTTTTCCTGCTAGGATCCTTGATGGACACATAACCTTCTTGTCTCTCTTGTTCCTCTCTCCCTCTCTTTTTCTGCCCCTCCGTTTCTTCGTCTTTCTTTCCCCTCCTTGCTGTCTCTCTCTGTCCTCAGCCAGCCACACAGAACTCTCTTGCCCAGATCATGACTTTCAGGTGCGTGGTCAGCAATGTGACCCCAGAGTTTAAAGGTTGAGGAGAATCAGCTGGATTGCTTTCAGGAAGCTACAGAGATCCTTTAATGGTCTGTGTTTTTAATGCCAATGTTTTGTTCTTGTATGGATGGAGACATCCTATAGAGAGCAGTGGTGTGGTGTGCAGTGGGCAAGAATGCAAGGTGTCACCCAGAAAGTGTGTGCCAGCCGGAAAGGATGGGCTGGCCACATGGAGCGGGCAGGGCATGAAAAGTGGGCAGCTGAACATCCTGCAGTGGGCTCCGTCTGGGAAACCTAGTGGAAGGCCATGGCCAAGGAGCCCCCAGGCAGGCCAGCAAGGGGCTCATGTCTAGATTGCTGTCTGCATCACTGGACAGAGCATCCAAATCTGAGGTGGTCCCGTGGATTGAGATCTATTGGAGTATGGATTGTATCATTCCATTTTTAAATTAATTTTTTTGTTTTAATCAGGATTCTTCCAAATGTCGACATCAGAAAGATTTATTTTGCAGAAACATGCTTATCCTGATAAAAAATAAAAATATTTTATTGCTCTTGACTGTGCCCAAGAGAAGTGCCTTTGGTGAGGAAACAAAAGTCCCCAAATGCCCCATTTGGTACCAAAACAAACAGTGATGGTGAGTGACTGGTTGGTACAACATGAGATCGTTTTTATAGGAACTTGGCTGTAATGAGTAATCAGGCAGAGTGAAGCATTTTCTGAAGTCTGAATTCTGATTGTGAGGTGCCTGACTTGGAGTTGTCATTCCTTTGGTGTGAGTGAAACAAGGAATGTGGCTGTTCTTCAGAAGCAGCCTTTCTCTCACACCTTTGCCAGAGGTCACATGGCTCACATTGGCATTTTCTTCCTTGGCATGCTTACAGTCTTGGGGTCGGTGTTTGGTTGGCTTTGTCCTGTGCCAAGAACTTAGGGGTCCGGTAGATGTAGAAATGAGACAGTGTCTGATTGCTCCTGATTCCAAAAGCCTGTGACCATGGAGTGAGCTTTGTCCAGTGGCTTTCCTCCTCTGGGCCTCCCAAGCTTATGAGGATCAGAGGCAACGTACAAAGGCTCTGACTGTACACGAGCTGTCGTTGGAGCTCTCAGGGCCATAGGAGACAAAAGGGAGTCTTTCAGGTAGGCAGCCCCAGGCATCTGGCCTTAATTCGGGATTGAAGGTTGTTGTGTTGTCCAGGGAAGCTGAGTGAGACTTCATCACAACGTTTTGAGTCAGAGGAATAACCAGGAGCTGAACCAGCCTCTCCACATGCCTCACAGATAACTTGTATTCCAGCCTTTTCCTCATTCCTGACACAGGTCCAGAGTGAGGATGGGAAAGGGGAGTGGTCATATGATGCCCCAGAGCTCTACATGGCCCAGCTGCCACTTTTCCTACCAACTCTTCCTCCTCCCCCTGCATTTGTGACTCATCATCCAGGAGGTCTTACAGGGGTCTGTCTCTTGTCCTTGCCAGTCATGGGGTCTGCCATGGCCCTGCTCCACCCATGACCCTGCAGCTCACTTCAGATTTGACCCTCAGCCCTAGGTTCTTAGGGAATTTTCCTACTTCATGGTCTTCCTCTGACCAATGGGTTCAGTTGGCATCTGACAAAGTGAAATTTTAAGAAGAATGAGAGTGGTGTGAAGTTTTAGCGATTTTTGGAAAGATGGAAAAGAAAGGGGCATCAGGGATACCAAAAGCTGGCAAGAGGGCAGCACTGGAGGGCTGGGCACTTAAAAACAAACTTTGCAAATTCACAGGTTAAAACAAATGCCCCCGCACAGGACCAGTGAAGCTCAGCTGTGCTTGCCTGACCCTTGGGTTTTGTCTTGCTTTTCTGGCATTTGGTGCCTTTTGTCCATGAGCTCCGTGGGTAGGACTGTATAAGAGAAAGAGGGGGAGGGAGGGATGGAAGGAAGGAAAGCCTGGATTCTGTGCCAGGCCATGGGTGAAGAGGAAGAGCTGCTGGCTTCTCGTTTTCTGGCACCTGATTGGTTGTTGCACTCCATCCGGGTTTGGCGGTCCTCCTTTGTGTGGCCTTGGGAGGCCGTGAGTGATTGTACATGCAGCACCTACTGCATCTCCCCTCTCTGGTACCACAGAGGGACTGACACCAGGCATGTGCTGTTATGATTGGGGGGGAATATTCTCATTCCTTTGAGGAAAGGGAAGGGACAGTTTAGGGTTTCTGTATTATCCCAAGCTGCTTTGGAACGACTGGGCCAATTTTGTAGCTGCGCCAACAGTGTAATAGTGTGCCTTCTCCCCTGACCCTACACGTTTTCAGCATTATCATTACCAACTTTTCAAGCTTCACCAAATTAAACTTGCTGCTTTCTCAGTTTCATTTGTCTCAGTATTCCCAGCACCAAGCAGGGCCTGGTCCACCACAGGCACTTTGTAAATGCTTGTTGATTGACTTATGATAAACAGGCCCTAGAACCAAAGGACCTTAGAGATAATTGGTCTAGCCTCTTCACCTTTTGGATGAGGAAGCTGAGGCTCAGACACGGGAAGGGACTTGGCAGTGATGTTATTATTTTGGTCTTTACAGTGACCTGGCTTAGGACTTGTGGGTTTGGAAGTTTGTTTCATTCAGCAGCCACTGCTGTGCAGGTAGCAGGCTATATACTTGAGGAATGCTCAGACTGTGGCTTATGGCTCTTCCCTCTGTCGTTTGGGCTCCATGAACGTCGTTACCAGTGATTGCAGATCTGGTTGCAGTAAGAACCTTGCTCAGAGTCCTTTGGGGGCATCCTCTGGGTAGAGTGGTCTTCTCATACTTTTGAATCTCTCTCTGTGTCTTTTCACAGGCCAGCCTCCAGTGGCGACCCAAACCAGCTCCCTCGGGATGCAGGAGGAACAGCCCCAAGAGGTAGGTTTGAGTTGGGTGTCAAGGATCGCACAAAGTGTCCTTGCCTTAGGAGCCTTGGGGCCTTCTCTTTGCCAGGCTGCAGGGCTGCAAGGGGGTAGTGAGGAAGCAATCAGGGAAAACATATTAGAATTGGCTTGTGGAGGGTCACGAGTGCTGGGCCAGAGAGCTAGGGAAGGCACATATTTGAGCAGGAGCAGTGACTCCATTAGAGCCTGGCCTTGGCAAGATTATTTTAGTGGTTGTGTGGGGAAAAGACTAGAAACAGGGAGGCTGCTTAGGCAAACACAGGAGTCCAGACTGGAGGGGATGAAGGCCTGCACTAGGTGGTGAAAGTGGAAAACAGTGAAAACTGAGGGGTGACTGGCTTGGGTGGGGGAGATGCCCTGGCCTGGAGCCCCAGGGTGCAGGCAGAGCATGGCCAGCTGGCGCCTCTTCCCTGGACCATGTGTTGTCCCATCTCCAAAGAGGGACATGGGACCTTTTTGAGGAGGTAAGGGGTCAGGAGAGCCTCATGCTCAAAAACCAAAACCTCTTTTTTATTTTTGGCCAAGACATTTTGGTCTTTGGGAATGAGGGTTTCCTGACCCCTGATGTAGACACAGCTGAAGGGGGAAGGAAGATCTCCAGAGATATAGTGGACAGAACCTAACAGTGACCATTGCAGGCAAGGGGAGTGTGCCTGCTCTTTGCCCCTCTGGGGTCATGCCCTGGCTGTCCTCTGTCATCCTCCAAGCATCAAGGACTCTTCCCACCCACAATTTGGGCTGGGAGCCACATTATATCACCTGCTTCAGTTCAGGGTCCTCCAGAGAGGCCAGGGCACTCCAACCTGACTTACTAATGCCTAATCTCAGGCAGGCACAAAGCTGTCATCTTCGCAGACCAGGCAGGGGACAAGAGGAAGATGAATCCAGCAGCTCGCATCTCACCAGGCTCAGCTTAGTCTCTGCAACTTCTCCTGAAATGCACTGTTGTTTTGTTTTGCAGGCTGCGGAGGAGGCAGCCCCTTCGACTGGGGCGTCGGAATGCAGCCCTGCAGAAGTCTCCAGTGACTCCCAGAATCTCTGTATGTTGTCTTTTAGAATATTAATTGACTTTTCCTACTGCTATTAATGATGCTCTAGGAACAGGAGAAAAACCCAAGTTGTCCCAAAGTTAGGCAGCCCCTGCGGCCGAAGGAAATGGTTTTAGAGGATCCGTCTTCCTTTGCTTGAATTTTTCCAGCCAAGGAGTCTGGGAGGCAGGCTGGTCACTAGCCATGGAGCTCCAGATGAGCCCTGGTGAGGAGACTTCAGGGAATAGGAAGTAGACCCCAAGTCTGTGGGGCAGCCAAATGGCAGGGATGTGACCCACTGGAGAGGCTAGCGCAGTGGTTCTCACACCTTTTGGTCTCACGACCCTGCATACTCCCAAAGTGCTCTGGTTGATGTGGGTTATGTCTGTTCCTGTTTATTATGTTAAAAGTTAAAGCATCATACTACTGTTATGACTTCAGCAACCCCTTGAAAGGGTCTCAGGAATCATTGGGCCGTGCTTTGAAATCTGCTGATCTTGCAGAAAGAGCCCTGGGTTTGGATTGGGGGGATCTGGGCTCCTTCCCTGTGTGATCTTGGGCAGAGTATTCACTGTTTCACCTTCATTTTCTCATGCTCTGAGTGCTGGGGTGGCCCCTCCAGCCCTGGATCCCAAAGGCCATGGGAGCCATATTTATTGTCCAGCTTTGGCCAAGGCTCCCAGCCTGCCATCCTAAGACTGTACTTGGCAGACCGCCACTGCTGTAGGCACTCCTCTGTGTTGGCTTTTAGAGCCTCAGCCTTTAGACAGAGATCAGGCTACAAAGCCAGCATGAATTTTGAGTTGAGGTAGAAGTCCAGGGAAGGGCAGGGGGACGATGCACCTGGAAGGGATCTCACTGTCCTAGTGGTTTTGTAGTATCCTGTCCCTTGTCCCAAGGGCCTGGGCTCTTCCTGCAAGGATGCTGTCAGGAGCTCACATCTTTTCTTCCCTGTTTACTCTCCAGAAGCTCACACCAGCCCAAGGCGTGTTCCTCTCTCTGTGCTAACTCTGATAAAGAATCCCTGAGACAGAACTCGACAAAGTCCAGTGAGGGCTTCCTGCCTGGGGGCCTACCTGCAGTAGCTGATGGCCTGTGACTGTCCTGGGCTTGGTTCTGATGGGCCAGGTTAGGTTTGCAGTGCACATGTGTCTGTCCGAGTGGGGCTCAAGCTGACAGCTGCACCTGCTGGTGTTGGCAATAAGGAACAGCAGCCGTAAGGGCATGAGTTATGATGCTGTTGGCTTTGTTACTGCCCATGCTAATTGTTTAAGCAAAGGTGCAGGCCTTAGGTTTGCAGCATCTTGGTTACGGCCTATGGTTATAAACAGACATTGTCTGCATGAAGACTTTAAACCAGGGAGCCATGCTCAGCAAATACCTCAGACACTGTGATTAAGTAGAAGCCTGCCCTAGTCTCTGGCCTTGTCTAGTGAGTGCATTTGCTCACTGTTCCTTTATTGGGCTTGGGTAGGGACAGTGATGCAGACTTGGTCCCCAGACAAACATTTATACCCATGAATGTGCACATGTATGGACCCTACATAGGTGGTTGGTCTTTTTACCTTGTTTGTAGCTGATGTGGATGCTTTTAAGATCCTTTTGGAGATGAAAATGAAGAAGAGACAGAAGCAGCCCAGCCTGCCAGGTACTGTCACAGAGCTGGTCACGGAAGAAGGAAGCAAGGTGTACGTGGTTGGCACGGCCCACTTCAGTGATGACAGCAAGCGAGATGTAGTGAAGGTAGGTTGGGGAGCCACGTGATGGGGTTTGGGCCATGGAGAAAACTAGGATTTGCTGAGCCTTGACCCCTCAGGGATTCTGCCAAGGGCCTGAAGAATGGCTGGACCGGCCTGCTCCCCAAAAGGTCCTTCTGCTTCCTTCTCCTCTTTGCTTAAGGGCCAAGGGGATTGACCAGAGAAGTTGCAAGGAGTCCTGAAAATGGACTGGTCTGCACATGAAGACTCAGAGCCAGGCCTCACTGCCAGAAAGTGCAGGACAAAGGTTCTGACTGAGCTGCTGAGCCTTCTCTTCCCCCGGCTGCCCTCCATCCACCCAGCTCTAGGGCAGATGCACATAGTAAACAGGGGCTTTGGGTACTTTCCAGAGCTGAGACTTCACCTCTCTGGGAATCCTTTCAATCGGAGTCTTTCATACATTAATTAGTGAGAGGTCTTCTGGTGGCTTGAAAGGGAAGAAGGGATGCTGGCTTCCCTCAACTTAGCCCTTACTTTGGCCTGCCAAGTAAGAAAGGAAAAGAAAAGGAAGAGATAGGTTTACCATTTGGAAACTTCATCAGGATTGAAAATACCTCCTCTTTCCCTGCGTCCCTGCCCCAAGCCAGGTGGCGGTGTCATTGAGAAAGCCCTTGTTTATCTTCCCAGAGAAACATTCAAAAGCTGCTGAAGGCTGTCTCAGACGAGGCAGGGGGAGGAAGAGGTTATTCCAAGCAGGCAGGTGTCAGGGGCGGCACCCCAAAGCCTCCCTTCTGTGCTGCTGTTAATTTTGGGTCTTGTGCTACTGTGGGTAGTTCCAGCCCTGTCAGATAAAAGTGTGGGCATTGGGCAAGTAGCTTTAATCCTG
The DNA here is from genome assembly GCA_028646575.1 of Pseudocheirus occidentalis. Lineage (NCBI taxonomy): Eukaryota > Metazoa > Chordata > Mammalia > Diprotodontia > Pseudocheiridae > Pseudocheirus > Pseudocheirus occidentalis. The sequence goes on from CM053597.1 coordinate 228,036,145, forward strand.
ACCCCATGGAGATCTTTCCCACAGAGTCGGCCTTCCCTTCTCTTGGGAAGGTAGACAGTTCTCTTGAGAGGCCCTGGCACCTTCCTCTCCTATAGCTCTGGAGCAGGGCCAGGGCCTGGGGAGGCACATTGGGCACTGCAGAAGTCCTACCATCCTTCCCCTAGTGAAATGCCTTTAGGCTTCAGCTGCCCAAGATTTGTTGTCCTGCCCCTGTCCAGGCCCACGGTCCTGTGTGCTTCCTGCACTTCTGGTCCTTGGGAAGTGGAGGCTTACTCAGGTTAGGGATCCTGTCCTGCTTTATTATCAGAGGAGATCACACTTGCTGGTGCTTAGCACAGTTCCTGGTGCTTAATAAATGCCTGTCCACATTCCTGCTCCAAATGGCAGTCATGGCTGGCGTGTCTGCCACTCCGGATCCCCCTCTGGGCCTCGCTGTGTCCTAAGGTTCCCCTGAACTCATGGTCCATCCTTCTAAAGCTGAGCTGGTGACAGTCCCACAGTGCCCTGATGTGGGTGCCCCCTGTTGGTCTGAAAGCATCAGCATAGACAGCCTGGGTCTGGAAAGGCCCCAGATCGGCTCTCCAGCCAGGTGGGACCATGGGCATCTTTGAAATGCTCCCATTTAAAACTCCCCCACAGGGGCCTCTCTTTGGAAATGAGGGTGAGGTCTAACACAAGTCCCCTTTAAGGAGAGGGAGGCAGCCATGGCCCGGGGAGAAGCCCATCACTGTGCTCAGGGGCAGGTCACAAGTGTGTCATTAAGACCTAACTGGCAGGCTCAGTGCTTGGTGATGGGGCCTGCACATCTGCTGGTGCTCAGACCCAAAGCCGGCTCAGGAATGTGCAGAGCCCATTCAGGGGTGCAGCAGTCAGGCTTTGTCCCACATTTACCAACTTTGGGAACACTGAAAACTTGACCGTGCCCAGCCTGTGCTGAACCTTGGAGCCTGCAGTAATGTGAGCTTCAATGCCTCCCAAAAAGTAGCAGCAGGATCAGCCCAAACCTTCACTCCAGAAACGTGTAGAGGCCGGCCCCAGCACACATCCCAAAGCCAGGAAGTGGGCTGGAAGAGTGAGCAAAGAAGCAGAAAAAAAGAATTCCACCATTAAAAAGCTGTTTGAGTTAACAGTGTTTTTATGAATGAATCATGAGTACTAGAGGAAAAGGTTGGAAAAGAAATGAAGAGAAAACTGTGGAAGGAATTATTGAAAAGGAAATGAATAGCATGGCACACAAGGTACAGAACTTCCCCAAGAAATGGAAATGCACCAATTGAACCAATGGTTCCATGAGTTAACAAGTATTAAAGTCAGATGACCCAAGCACGTTAGGACGTTGGCCACTTGGTGGCCCTGGGAATTGCTGGTGCCCACCCCAGGCACTCTCTGTGGGCTGTGATGAAAGCCCAGGCTGGGGGGAGGGGCGATTGCTGAGCAGGGTCTTTGAAAGGGCCTGTCGAGTCACTGCCTTTTGTTCCTCTCTTGCCAGACCATCCAGGAGGTGCAGCCGGACGTGGTCGTGGTAGAGCTTTGCCAGTACAGAGTTTCCATGCTGAAAATGGATGAGAAGACGTTGCTGAAGGAGGCCAAGGAAATCAACCTGGAAAAGCTCCAGCAAGCCGTCAAGCAGGTGGGCCTCCCCTCCCCAGAGGAGCCCTGGGGCCCTCTGCAGGGCCATGTCTTCTGTGTCATCATCACTGGTGAATCCCGTCCATTTTTCACACTGAACCATCAGACAGGGCCCGGGACACACTGACAGGTGTCACCATCTCAACCACAGGGATGGTAGCAGGAGGGGAGGTCTAACCGTTCTCTGAAATCCTGGTGTCCTGTGGCCACCAGCAATGTTGGTTTGGCCCACCCTGGTCTTTTTTTTTCTCTTTAAAATTTTATCCATTTTTAGTTTTCAGCATTTGCTTTTATAAGATTTCAAGTTCTAAATTGTTCTCCACTCCCCCCTCCCCAAGAGGCCGTGCAGACTGGTGCAGGCTTGGTGTGTGTGGTCATACTCGATGTATTTCCACGTGGTCAGAGCAAAAGGGGAAAATGGAGAGAAAACAGAAGAGAGACAGTCACTGCCAGAGTTCTCTGGGTGTGGGGGCAGTGAGTCCTTTAGGATTGATTGTCTTGGGGCCTTGCTTTGCTGAGAAGGGCTCAGCGTGCAGCATGGCTCCCACTGGTCCTGCGCCCTTCCGTCAGCCTCAGTCCACAGGAGTATCTGACCTCCGCCTCTCCTGTCTTTCTTGGAGCCTGCGCCCCTCCCTCCTCTTCTGCTGGCTTACAGGTGTTGAGCAGCAGCTTGGTCCCATCTCCCCAGGCCGCCGGGGGCTCTCCTGCCTGTCAGCCCCAACAGCGCCCTCCTTCAGGCAGAGGCTGGGGCCAGGGGGCCTCCTGGACCGCCCAGACCACCCTGCCTGGCTCTGCCTCACACCCTGCCCCCATCCCCGCCCCCGCCCCATTTTGAGGTTTTCATCTTGTTCTGTCCCTTCATCTTGTTGAAGGCCTTGTGTATGTCATGGGGTTCTTTCACTTCATATTCATGGTGACCATTTATAGGGTGCCTACTATGTGCCCACCCCTGCTGAGAACAACAACCCTGTACAAACCCTTTACAAACAACCCTTGGAGGGAGATCTGTTGTTAGCCCCTTTTTACAGTTGAAAAAGTTGAAGTGACTTACCCAGGGTCACCCAGCTAGAACGCCTCTCAGCCTGGCACCCCCTGGTGGCCATCAGTTGCCTTGCTTCCTTCACATCTGCCATTTCTTCCGACACAGAACTCCCTCCTTGGGCCTGAGCTTGTTTTGCCATTTCCCTGCCCCTGGCCCCCTCTCCCCATCTGATGGGGCTCTTCTGAAGCAAGGGCATCTTCTGAGGGTGGTGGACAGCCCCCCATTCAGATCCAGGATAAAAAAAAAACAAAACCGAGGCCCAGGCTGCAGGCTGTGCTCCCGGCTGCTGCCAGAGGCGCTTCTAAGTCAGGCTTTAAGATCTCCTTAGTTGGACAAGGAGGGAGAATGTTTGCCCTTTAGGGGCATGCCTGGATTTCCGTGTGGACTGTCAGGTACAGGGGTGCATGTTTATTTTCACCCTGGTGCTTGTGGCTGGCTATCATTTCTACAGAAGTTGGCACCGTTGGTCCCTGATCTCAGTTGGTTAGATCACTTTGGAGTCTCTTGGGCCATTCTGAACGGCTGCTTCCTGGCCTTTATCCTCCCAGTGGGCAGTGGGAACTTCCCAGCAGAGTGACTGAAGCGTGCTGCAGCACTTTTCTTCCTGAATAACCTGAGTCCATGGGGTCAGTTCTTAGCTCTGCTGGACATCTCTGGTTCTGGAGAACCAGAACGTCTCTGGAATTCAGAGGAGAAAATGTCCCAAAACCACTTTACAACATCACAGAGCAGTAAAGGGCTGTGGCAGCAGGACCTTCCGTGCAGCATCCAGCTGCTCCTCAGAGACCTTGGCCAAGGGGACCCACTGCCAGCCCCCTACGCCTAGAGAGCATGTGGCATCGGCGTCTGACTCGGCGTCTGGAAGAGATTGCAGGGTTTACTTCTGGCTCTGCCCTTGGGCCAAACCAAACACCACCCTCCTGCCTTTGCCCCGTCTCCAGCTTATCAATGTCCCCCTTAAGCCTTGATGCCTGGACCAGGAGCCAGTACTCTAGGGCTGTTCTGGGGGCCCCAGCCTAAGAAAGCACCTGCTCTTTTGGTGGCTGACTCACATGGGCCTGAGTATGGCTCTCCTGCATCTTGCGCATAGGACTTGGCATGTGAGGCTCTCCCTCAAGGATGTCATCTTCCTAGATGGGGCCTGCCAGTGTCCTTTCATACCCTGGGTCCCTTTGTCTCTCCCAGCCTCGTGTTCTCCCAACTCTACCTGAAACCTCGTGCCATTGAGCCCTTGCCGGTTGCTGCCACACCCAGACATCCCACCAGCTGTGGGTCTGCTAGGCTGACCCCCCCCAGGGCAGTGGCAGGGAGGTGAAGTGGGCACCAGGCTCTGCCTTGGGCCTTTTAGGCCTAAGCTGTCATTCTAAGGAGCCTCAAAGTCCCACTCTCATAATTAGGCCTTAGTGTGGAGGCATTACTGAGTAGCTGGGAGTCTGTCCAGCCTCAGGCCTCTCTTCCAGGCTCATCGATCCCTGTTTTCAGGTCATGGCTCCTCCCCAGTAACTCCTGAGGACCCGTTCTCATTACCAAGACAGAACCAGCAACTGTGTCTGCCAGTGGGCAGTGCTCCACCCCTGTGCTGTGTGTCTTCCTCAGGCCTCCAGAGTGACTGTCGTTGGCTTTGTTGGTCTACATGGGGAGCATCTTTCCTGGGTGGTTCCTTCTCTACTTGGCTGAGTCAGAGGGGCCCAGCATGATGGCACCTCTGTGTGGGAGGCAGAGTGAGCGGGCCTCCAAGCAGGCCCCCATTCACCTCTAGCTGTGCCCAGAACCACACAGCTCTACAGGCCAGGCATATGCGGCTCAGACGTGGCACCACTGGCATTGGCGAGCTGGGAGCACTGCCAAGCCTGGGCTGGAGGTCAGTGGGTCAAGGACAGCCCAGGCATCAGCACGTGGGAGTGGGACAGCTCTATGTGAGAGTGAGCATCGTGCCAGCACGTGGAAGACCGTGGCGGTCAGTAATAATCATGTCTAACTCTACCTGACCCTGTATGGGTTTTTGTTGGCAGAGGTGCTGCAGTGGTTTGTCGTTTCCTTCTCCCAACTTATTTTACAGATGAGGAAACAGAAGCAAGCAGGGTAAAGTGACTTCTCCAGGGTCATGCAGCTAGTAAGCATCTGAGGCTGGATTTTTTTGAGTCAAAACTCATATTGGATGCCACCAGTCTTAGAAGTGAAAGGCTTGTGTTTAGGTCGTGGAGACCTTCCAGCGCTTTGAGACAGTTTTCTCATCTTTAAAATGGAGAAGAGAATCCTTGCATTTCCTTTCTCCTCAGACCTCTTGTGAGTCTTCTACGATGAGATGGAGGGGAGCTGCAGAGAGCAGGGGAGGGCATTGAGTGGCTTGGGTAGTGGGGGACGGTGCCACGTAGGAAGGATGATGGGTAACTTCTCGTCCAGTCCTTCCTGGGACCGGGTTTTGGGTCTCCTTGGTGTGACCACAAGCTTTTGTGCTAGGCACTGGAGGTAGAAATGTGAAGAATGAGAACCCCTGCCTTTGATGAGCTGTTGGGGAAGCAAACCATGTAGCTAGAAGAAGATGTGGGACTTGGGGATGTCCCAGGGAAGAAGGTGGTGCTTGAGTTGTGTCTGAAAGGAAGAGAGGGGCTCACACAGCAGGTGGCCTCAGAGAGCCACCCAAGGGCCAGCCTAGTGGCTCCCAAGGTAGCTCTTCTGGGCCTTGGGCCTTTGATGCTGCCTGTCCCAGGCCCATAGCTGAAGCCTTTGAACCTTCAATGGCCCATGATCCCATGTAGGGCGTGGAAAGGCAGGCATTGGGGTGACAGGAAGTCAGTTTTGGTGGGCCTGGACTGGGGCCTTCTAGAAGGACAGGCCTCGGGCTGATCTCTGGGTCCCCAGATCACCAGAGCTACTGCCCATGATGTCCCTGACACCTGGCCCTGAGAGTGAGCTCTCCAGCATCCAGATGGAGCTGCCGGGTCCCTGTCACCCCTGTGCTTGGATAGGCCATTAGGGGGATTAGTGGTATATTTGGCCCCAAAATGTCACTGTAGTTTTGAATTGCAGGGGCAGGGGAGGGGAGCACCAGCTCAATTACCGGAAGTGCCTCTGCGGGGGAGCAGCCATCTGGGCCTATGTCCACTCTTTGAAAACCCAAACTTAGGAGCCTTGCCCATCCTATAACCAGCAGACGCTGGCAGCCTCCAGTGATTCTGTCTCTGTCTGCTCTGCTGGAGTGAAACCCCCCCCCCCCCCTTACTCTTCCACCTCCTCCCACCTGCTGCTGTTGGTGTTTGTAAATTAAATGTGTGGTTTTGTTATTCTAGTCCTAGCAGACACCAGTAGGCAAGGACGTTTCCTTAAAGAACAGAAATAGTGTTGTATCAAACTGTGCCTTCAGCTTCTTTGCTTTTTTTAAAGGAAGGAGCTGAGCACATGTGCTGCAAAGCCCTCAGACTCGCCTTCCATTCTCTTCTGGGCTTTTCCCTTTTTAAGATTTTTTCCAGCAGGCCTCTTTTCCCTTCTCTCTGCCTCCTGAAATGTTTCCAAACTCTTCCTTGTCTGGGACCAGTCTCTTGGAGCACTGGGATCCTCTCGGCACCACCTGAAGCCTTCCCCTCTCGCTTCATTGGGCTGATCCCCATCAGGGATCAGCGTTCTTGGTCTCTGGTTCTGCTCCCTTCCCTCTGCATCAGCTCAGACAAGTTGTCCCAGTCTTCTCAGAAGCTTCTCTCTCTTCACATCTCAGACCACAGTGGTCTTCCATTACGGCATGTGCCCTGATGTGTTCTGCAGTGCCTCCCTCCGTCTGTGAGGCGCCCTCTTCTCTCTCAGTTGTTTGCTATAACAGAGGCACTGCTGGTATCTGGTGCTCATGGGCACCACAGACTCCTCTGTCTTGCATCTCCTCAGAGAACAGTCCTCACAGTAGCACCTCTGGGTGAGAAGCTGTCTCGCTCAGTGCCATGGGCCTTGGCCCGGGCTTTGGGCCCCGCAGGGCCACAGCACCCATACCCATTGCATACCTCCTGTTAGCTGGCATAGCCATTGGCGAGGCAGGTGGTGGAGCTTCAGGGTGGTAGAGCTGATCATGTACTCTATCAAGGGTGATCTGAAGCACCTTCCCTGCTCTGTGACTTGTTTTTCTCATTTGAGGTCGCTGTTTGGATCTTTTAACTGTTTACTGCTTTGCTTGGGGGAGTGGCTCTTGTGATTTATTTAAATGGAAATGCATCCCTTAGATAAGTGCAATGTCAGACAGGTTCTTTCCTGCCTGACTGTTTCCTTTCTCATTTTAACCATCTTGATTTTGTTTGTGCAAAAAGCCTTTTGATTTGTTTTATCTTCTGTGATTTTCTCTGTGCCCCAGCTTGGTTAAGAACTCCCTATCCTCCCATCCCCTTCCTCTTCCCTCTTTTCTCCTTCCTCTCTCCTTCCCTTCCTCTCTCCTCATGGCTATATAGTGCCTGTTTCTATCATTAACAATCTGCTAGCACTCAACAGAAACCTGGCTGCTCACAGAAGACCCTTCATCTTCAGGCCTGGGTGCCCTTTGCCCTCAGGAGGAGGAGAGGCCCACAGGCCCCTTCCTGATGGTCCCTCAGTGCTATCTTGCCTCTGCTCTGATTTTTGGCCTGGCCTCCCAGCGTCCATAATGTACCCCCTCAGTTCAAGGCCTGCCATCCACAGGGATGGTCCCACCTGGAGCTGCCCTCCATCTCTGTCCAATTCTTTCCTCCCAGCTCAGGCCTCCACCCAGGCCTCCCTTTCTTCCCTTTGCAGTCCTGATGCTGGAAGTGGCCAGGCCAGCTGCACACTCTCCTCATCTTTGGAGTATCTGTCCTGCTGTCTGTCCCGCTACCTTATCTCCCTTGGGCCCTCCAGGGTTTTCAGTAGTCAGTATTTTGTACTTAACTGATTCACCCATGTTCCTGTGGCCAGCTATGCCTCCCCTTAGGCAGAGGGCATCCCCTCCTGCTTTCCAGGTGAAGTAGCAACCACGACCTGGGAGGTCACTGGGAACACCCTCCTTCCCTGAAAGTCACTGGGCACTTGGGCTTCAGGAGGCCATAGAAAGGACCTTCTTGTAGGGAATCCTCTTCCAAATAGACTTTGAGCACTTTCCCAGCAGCCCACGTTCTGGCCATTGTCAGTCTTGGTCCCCTGGGCTGGCGGGCCTTCAGTCCTGTACCATTTCCCTGTCAGTTTCCAGTACCACAAAAGGATGGTCAGACCTTCTCAGGTGTCTTCTGCCTGCCCTTGCACATCAATCAGCAAGCCCTTCTTAGCATCACCTTGTGCCTAGCCTTGGTGCTGGGTGCTATAGATGCAGAGAGAAAATGGGTACAGGCCCTGCCCTCCAGGGGCTGATGTTCTGTCAAGGGGTTCAGCATAAACACAGATAAGGAGACACAAAATGCTTGAGCTTTGGAGCTGAGGTTTCAGTTGACAAATGTGGTTGTGGCTGCTCCCCCTTTGAACTCTCTGCAAGCTGGGTCCCTAGCTGGCGCTGAGTTTTAACTATCTCTGGAAGGCTCTGACATGCAGGAAAGGGCCACATCCTGCAGCTGGGGGGGACAGTGGCTGGTGGCAGGCTTCAGGGCACTGGGCAGAGCCAAGCTGGAATCAGGAAGCCTGTGCTGGTGTCCTGGGGACCGTCTGTGTTTGTTGGGGCAACATTGCCCATGGCCTGTATTTAATTTTGTATGGCAAACTTGTCATCGTCTTCATGAGTCAATATTGAGGATCTGGCATGGTGCAATGGCATCACCATCCTCCTAGAGTTGGCTCAGCCTCTGCCCAACACTCCCGTCATTGCCGTCAGCCATCTCTACCTGGGCCACAGCCTGTCTTGTTCCTTCCCAATGATGGCCTCATCCTCTCCTCCCCTTGACCGGTGCCACAGTGCCATGTCTACCCTCCTTGTCCCCTACTATCATTAGACCTTAACCCAGTCTCTCCCTCCCAGAAAGCCAGCCCTCTCCACATCTTTCAGGTTCCTCTGTGACCAGCCCTGTCCTCCCCATCTTCTTCCTTCAAAGGAGCAGTTGTGCACTGTCTGTGCCTTCAGGGTACAGGGGGAGAGCCAGGGCTGAGCAGAGGCCCCCCATCTCCCAGAAAGCCTGCGTTGGGGGCCACTGTCTGACCTTTCTCAGCCTCTGCAGAGGCTTGGGCCTCTGCCATCTAACAGACTGCCTCCCTCTTGCCTCTAGAATGGAGTCATGTCAGGCCTGATGCAGATGCTCCTTCTGAAGGTTTCGGCCCACATCACTGAGCAGCTGGGGATGGCCCCTGGGGGCGAATTCAGAGAGGCTTTCAAGGAGGTAAGTGAAGGAGAAGAGGGGGACCGCTGAGTGCTTGCCTCAACTGGTGAGAGCCAGCCAGCTCTCCCTTTCCCTGCAGACTTCCATTTTGACCTCTACCCCCAGACTGTTTTGGGGAAGTTGAGAATTCAGTGGGACAAGGCCCCCATTCCCCATCCCACCTCGGCAATCCAGGGAGCCTCATGGAGGCAGAGGTCTGTTCCAGCATAGGCCACATAACCACCCACGGTGTCCCATAAATCCTTGTGGCTAGAGTCCTTCCCCCCCTCCTCCCCCCCACCAATCTTAGGCTGCCATTGTCTCCTTTGGGAGGAGGGGCAGAGAGAAACCTAGGAGCTGGCCTCCTGGAGGAGAGGGAGTGTCCTGTCCGCCCCAGGCATGGCCTGATCTCCTCTGTTTCTTCTTATCTCCTTCCCCTCCCCCTGCTTCCTTCTCCACCCACCCATTGTGATGAATAGAGCTCTGTGTTTTTGTTGTGAAATGGCTTTTTCTTAAGAAAAAGACCACGGGAAAGACAGAATGTCATTTACTTTTGAAATATAAAATTACCTGAGGCTAAGGCAGCTGAAGAATTGGCACAAAGCACATATCTGCTCCCTGGCCAGGCCAGGGCTCTGGGCCATGCCCACCAGGGGCCCCCAGTCCACCTGCCTGCCTTGAGCCCTCTCCAGGCACTGGCAATGCCCCTTGATGATCCCCACCTACTTCTGTTGCAGGCTAGTAAAGTACCTTTCTGCAAGTTCCATCTTGGGGACAGGCCCATCCCAGTGACCTTCAAGAGAGCCATTGCAGCTCTTTCCTTCTGGCAGAAGGTGAAGTTGGCCTGGGGTCTGTGCTTCCTCTCTGACCCCATCAGGTATGCATGGCCCAGCAACCTTCTCGGTCTCTCCCAGGGTCTGGGTCACTTGTTCATTCACCTCACGCATGGGAACTGCCATCCCAAAATTAGAACCAGGGAAGTGACTGCTGCCTGCCTTTCATGGCCCCCTGTGAGGCCCAGTGGGCACTTGTGGCCTCTGCGCACAGGACAGGTGGCACATGGGGATCATGTGGGCCCCCTACAACAACCCTGCGCACACACTGTGGGCCGGGCCACAATGAGGGGTGAGCAGAACACTTCACACATTGAATGCACGGCCTCATGAGGTTGTAAGCTCTGAGCTCATGACTGTTGGAGAGATGCCTGGTTCCATGGCAAGGATAATGCACTCCATCTTGTTTTGTAGCTCTGATGGTCTATGACCTCGGGGCCAGACCTTTGTCTACCTATAAGTCAGGTGACCTTTGTGATGTGGCCAGACAGGTGGCCTTGTGGTGGGAGGGCTTGTGTCCAGGCTGGCCTGGGAAGGGACCTGAGTTAGGGGTGTCCCTCTGGCTGGCTGCCCCCCACTCCAGCACTCACACAGAGAATCAAGCCTCCAATTATTTGTAATCCAGCCCTAGATGAACCTGGGGAAGTCAGAGTTAGCCTAGGAGGAAAAGCGCCTGATGGGTTGATTCTGAGTGTTGGGTCTCCTAAGCAGGGAAGGGCCTTAGGGATCAGAGCCTCCCCACAACTCCTGAGCCTTTGCTCCTTCATCTTCCCAGCTGGTGTCCTGGGGTTCCTGAGTCTGGTCAAGAAGGGAGGGCACGTGCAGACCCCGTCACTGTGCACAAGGGCTGACTGTCTCCCTCTGCCTGATCCAAGAACCAGAGGGCCTGGGCCCATAGGCCTTCAGCGCAATCACTTTCCCCTGTTCCCGTAGCTTTGCTTCAGTCGAGGCTGAGGCATGAATCCCATTGGGCACTCGCTGCTGCTCCCATATCTGAGAGCCTGATTCACAGGGAGCTCAGAGGAGGAAACTGAGGCCGGGGGTCCCCCCAGCGGTCAGTCTTCTCTGGAGCATTTGGACTTCAGGCCTCGTTGACTGTCCGCAAGCCCTCACACAAGCACCCTGCAAGGCAGCTTTCTTCTGTCTTCTCTTGGGGGCTGGACTAGTAGGTTCTTTTGCTCTTTGAAGATGTTTATATAGAAGGGAGAAAAGGAATGAGAGACCAGACTGCGGTCACTGAAAGATGAATAAAAGAAGGTTCTCAAGGCCTGACTTCCTCCCAGGTGTTGCAAAGAGCACTCTGCCTTGTGCACTGCACCCCTTGTCCCCCAATAAGCGAATATGTCTGGGTTTGAGAGTCCTGGCATCGAGAGCACAGGACAACAGGGAGCCCGTGCTTCAGGGCAGGCGTCCCTGGGTCCCCAAGGCCAGTGTGCAGCACAAGGGCGGGTCCAACATGGCGGTCCTGGGTCCCTCTGGACAGGGGTGCCCCCAGCAGCCCCCTCTCACTCTCTGGCTTTCTCAGTAAGGACGACGTGGAGAAGTGTAAGCAGAAGGACCTGCTGGAGCAGATGATGGCGGAGATGATCGGCGAGTTTCCCGACCTCCATCGCACCATTGTCTCGGAGAGAGACATCTACCTGACGTACATGCTGCGGCAGGCTGCCAAGCGGCTGGAGCTGCCCCGAGCTTCTGAAGGTGAGGCCTGGGCCCGGCCCTCACTGGCACCTACTGTGGGCAGGGAGGGAGGCATTCATAAAGCTCCCACCGTGTGCTGAGCCCTGAGAGGGAGGGGCCAGGCAGGAAGGGGCCGAGCCGCCACCTTCTCCTCCATAGAGCCTGTGTCATTAGACCACATTCTTGGAGGGAGGCACTGCCTCACCTCTTTTTGTGTCCCCAGTGCTTCACACCTTGCCTGGCACATAGTAGGCACTTAATGAATTGAATATTTACAGAGAAATGCACCCACCAGATGGGACAATGGCTAGAGGTGCTGGTGGAATATGCAGGATGGAGGGAGAGGATGAGGGTGGGGGTTCTAGGAGAGGGGGTGGAAATGCCCTGGTGGTGGGAGGAGGTGGGGTTGGTTATTGTTATGATTAATTATGTGCCAGGGAGATATGTGAGAGCCCAAGCTGACTTTGTCAGGCAAAGGTGAGTTCCTTCAGCGAGCCCAGCCTTGGAGCTGGGTCCTCCAGGAATCCCAGTGACTTCAGTGCCCCAAACTCTCTGCTGACAGAGCCCTTCCCATCCCCTGGGATGGTCAGAGGTACAGCAGGCCTCATCTTCTTCCTCCCTGTCCTTCAGCTGAGCCCAGGAAAAGCATCCCTTCTGTGGTGGTTGGCGTGGTGGGAATGGGCCATGTCCCTGGCATCGAGAAAAACTGGAGCACAGACTTAAACATCCAGGAGATCATGAGGTGAGCCTCTCACAGTCACCGTCGGAACGCGCTTCTCTGTCCCAAGCTTGTGTCCCCCTGGTCCCTGTGCTTTCTTTCTCCCTTTCTCTTAGTGTCTGTCTCTGATGCTCCCTTTCCTTCCCTCCTTGGCTGTCCAAGCGCAGATTACTGACCTGTCTGCCCCACCCCCACGTAAGCCCACTGCTCTGCCTGTGCAGCCACAGCCTTGAGGCTGGCTGACAACGGCCGGCCACCACTCATTCTTCATCAGTTACTCACGTCCCAGCCCTGCAGCTCAAGCCCACCAGGCCCTTCCTTCAGGGAGGCTTAGAAGTGTGACCAGGGGTTGGGAATCAATCAAGGATCAGAGGATCTAGACCAGTGGTTCTCAACCTTCGTAATGCTGTGACCCTTTAATATGTGTATGTGGGTGGACCTGCCTGGAGACGGATAGAGGAGCACAGTGTCTCAGTTCCTAAGACCATCTGAAATACGTGTTTTCCCATGGTCTTAGGCCACCCCTGTGAAATGGTCATTTGACATCCCTCCCCCCCAAGGGTTCGTGACCCACAAGTTGAGAACCGCTGATCTAGACTGAGGGCAGAGTGAACCTGTAGGACCATTGAAGCCAATTCCCTCTTTTTATGGAAGAGGAAACAGGGAAATCACGTAGGGAGGCTCTCCGTAGGGGGGTCTGCTTATAGCAGGGGAGGCTATGAAGGGAGAGTGAGTAAGCAGGGGCAGATGAGAGGGCCTTGAAGGCCAAGCTGTTGTGCGTGGGCTTCTGCTGCCAGTGAGGAGCCGGGAAGTCTCACGGTCACCTGGGTGTGCATGGGATGGCTGTGTGTGCAGAAAACCTGCACAGAGTGAAAGTGGTCAGCAGTTTGGCCAGCTGCCCAGCACAGCTGGACACTGAGCCTGCCTCTTGTCGCCTTTGTCTTCCAGCGTTCCTCCCCCGTCCATCTCTAGCAAAGTGTCCAGGTTTGTGGTGAAAGCCGCCTTCTTTGGATTGGTGTGCTACGGCTTCTACCGGGTGGGGAAACGGACGCTCACCCTTGTCCTTTCCATGACAGCCGTGCAGTCGTGTCTCCAGAGACTGGCTGAGATCAGAGCGCAGAAATAAGGTGGCGGCGGCCACAAAGCCAGGCGGGCAACAACCAAAAACCAGAACGGGTGCTAACAGCCACACACGCAGGGCCTGCAGGGCTGGAGGCCCGGGGACAGGGCCGACGTCCACCCCGTAGCCTGACCAGCAGCCGTTCACCCGGTGACAGTGAATGAAGCCTAGGCTCACCTTTGGGCAGCCTCAAGAGGGGATCTTCTGGTTTGGGTTCCTTCCCCCAAAGGGTCTCTGGTGGTGGGTTCCTGCTGAGTGGTGCAGGGACAGCTGTGGACCGTGTTGGTATCATGATACCATTGTTAGGTCTTGGTGCTGAGCACCTATAGAATAAGACAATTTAATGATCATCTTGTTACGGGGAGAATTTTATATCAATCATCAGCGTCTGTGTGTGTGTGTGTGTGTTGGGGGGGTGGGGGTGGGCGGGCTGCTGTTTTAAGAGTTCCTGGCTTCTCATACCTGTTAGCTGCAGACCTGAATGTCCCACGTGCCCATCCATGCCCTCCCTATGGATCCTTCCTCTGCAGTGGCCTTCAGCCCTGGCCCCAGAGCTCCTCATCCCCTATTGCCCAGTGGCCCAGGCCAGCAACAAGGTCCCCTCTCTCCATGTTTACAAAGGCTGGCCACAAGGGAGGTCTGAGCAGGTCTGATTTCATTGGGAATTGAGGCTCCCCAACCAGGCCTCCCTCAGACACAGTTTTTTCCTCCCTGGGAGGCTTTATTTTCTCAAACTATCCTTTCTGGGCTAGTCAGCAGGACACAAGTTGATTTTTGGCTTGGGGCATTTAGTGGTGTAGTAGGGGACCAGCTGTTCTATCGCTGGGGGATTCACGGGCTTTACCTCCAAGGCTGTGGCCTTGGGGGACTTGTCACCTGCCTCACTCTGCCCCCTGCATGCCTGCCTTAGACACCTCTCCTCATCATGGTTTGGAATGCAAGGGTCCTGGTACCCTCAGCTTCTTGAGACCCAGAGGGGAAGGCTGTGGCTGGTACTTCCTTCCATGGGAGACTTCCTTAATGACCTCCTGGTGCCCTCTCTGGGCACCCTTAGCTGGTCCACTGGTCTATTTCATCCACTTACCTTGAGATTTGGGAGGGACCTCAGAGACACGCTCAGTCATCTCTTGCCATTAGAAACCACCAAGTCAGGCCCCCAGCCTGCACATGCAGGTGTGCCTTTGGCCAGCCCCTGCTGGTACCAGCTGCTGGGGAGTGGCTTTTGGGGCCCAGTCGGGAGGCCTGGGCTCTGCTTTGCCTTCTTGGGGGTTTTTTGGTTCTTGCTTTTTTTTTTTTTTTCAAAGATATTTCTAGCTTGTATAGTTCTGTGTGTTCTGCTTTAAAAAATCTGATAAAATCTCTGCTCAGGTAATTCTGATTAAAAAGAAAACTAATTAAACGTCAGACAAGCCTTAAGCTGGGTTAGGACAAACACTAGGCTTGTCTTCAAGCCTGTGGCCTGGGAATAGGGAGGAGGTGGGCTGAGGGGGCTCCCAGGAGATCTGGCTTGGCAGGAGCTGGGAAAATGGGTCTGACAGCTGAGCACCACAGGCTGGCAGGGGCTTCACGCTTGGCTTAGGAGCTGGTTGGTTGAGCCATGTCCATCCATCCTCTTGTGAGAGCCTGCAAAGCCATTTTCTACTAGGGGCACAGTGAGTTCTCTCCTGCCCCACAGGTCTCTTGACCCAAGCTTCTGTCGGGAACTGTCTTCCTCTCCATTTTATTGGACAAGATAAAGTATAAGTTCCCTCCCCAGCCTGGGTTCCTGTGCTTGGCAGTCAGAGATGCCCAGACCAGTCCGTGACAAGGCCTGGCATGGGGCATGGTGCCCCTACTCCTGCCCAGGATTTGGTGTGGAGCAGGTAAATGGTGCTGTCTGCCAGGGCCAAGCTGGGAAGATGGTCTTTTTGTAACCTCTGCCCCCCACCCCAAGACCTGCTCCCGAGGCTGCCCTCCTGCTTGTGGCTCTGTGTCCTAAATTGGCTTGTCTTATATGCCCTGGGCCCAGAGGATTCTATGCTGATGATGCCCATGCTGCTGCTGCTGGAGGGGTGAGGGGCTGAGGGGAAGAGAAATTAATTTCTCCCTGTTCCACAAACATTTATTGAGCACCTAGTGGATGCCAGGTGCTGTACTAAGGCAACAGAGAACTAGTTGCTGCCCTCATGGAGCTTCCCTTCCTGTTCCAACCCTGGCTGCCTACTCCACTCTCATCATCTCCTTGTGTAGAGCAGCCTGCTTTGACAACTGTTTACAAAATGCTATAGAGATAAATTAATGTCTTTTCAATGCAATGGGCCAGAATCTGGCTGTTGACCCACTTTCCTGACTCAGTGTTGAACCAAATCAGATGAAATGTAACTGGTTGGAGAATGTTTCCCCAAAGTGTCACGGAAGACCGTCGGCCAGCCCGGTGGCAGAGCCAGCCCACCTACTCTGGAGGCTCAGACCCTCTCGAGGCGAAGAGCCACGGTTTCTTAAGTGCCAGGCTGTAGTTACAGGCTACAGTTCTCTCAATCTTGTCCTTCATGTAATTCAGAGATTGGTGGTTTCTTTGTGAAATTAAAATAAACTTTAATTTTAGAAGATGGTGTTTCATTGACTTTATTTAACAGGATTCAGAATAGAGATATTGGGACTGAGAGAGGCCAGTGTGTGGGATGGGAAGGGGAGGGGAGGGAAAAGCCCCTGACCCCAGGGCACTCTCGCCATTATGGGAGCAGAGAGGAGACCCATGGAATAACTGAGAACTCTTGTGTCCTGCAGGAGTCTCCAGGCCCTAGGAGGAGACAGGCTGTGAGCTGGGCCAGGTTTAGATGGATGGAGAGGACAAAGCAGGGCCGTTCAGGTAGGTGAGAACAGGCGGGGGGGGGGGGTAAGAGGGGAGGGCACCTTTGAGCTGCTTAGGGTTGGTAGGGAGTAAGAGGGAGGGTTCCTGGGGCCACCTTCTGTCTGGATGAAAAGAGCCCCAGTTTAGCCAAGAAGGTGACAAGGAGAGAGCCCTGTCTGCTGGTGGGCACAGGGTTCCTCCAATTCAATTAATAAATGATTAACTTGAACTCAACCACCTGTCTCTGACTTGTTCCTTTCCATTATACTCATACTCTGCCAGTCTCTCCTTTCTGGCCCTTCTCCATTCACAAGGCCACCTCCTCTAACCTCCTAGCCCTTTCTTTCTCCAGTGTATTCCCCCTTCCTATCCTCCTGTGTCCCTTGGTGCTGGTACATCACACCCCCTCTCTCTTGCCTTTACGGTAAAATGCTAACTCCATAGCCTGCTATTTAAAACTCCATTTAGGGGATGTTCAGAGAGAGGGTCAGCACCTCCAGTGGGAGGGCTGATGAGCCCTGTTCAGGCCTGCTCAGCTACCTTTGGTGTCCAACTGGTCACCCAACTTACCCATGGCTCCAAGAAGCCATAGCATAGGAAGCAGCCACACCCCAATAAGGCCACCTTGCAGCAGCCACACCCAGTAAAGCTTTCTCCCTGGAATGGCCTAGACTAGGTTAAGTGTTGGCCTGGCCTGGAAGTTGGTTAAAAGAGGCAAACAAGCTAGGTGATTTATATGTAATGTGTTATCCCTGAAGCTAGCAGAATATGTGTAACATGAGAGCTAGAAGGTAATTCTGGCTCAGAAATAAGCACATTTTGAGAAAGACTTTCATGTTCTACTTAGGATATCTATCACCTAAAGTTATAGTCTCCATGTGTGTTTAACCATAGCACAAGAAAGGAACTTTCTTAATTGGAATAGGTTGTAAATATAGTAAGATAGGAGGAATGTTAAAGCATCAACTGAAATTATAGACCCAGGATATCTGTGTTTCTTCTATCATTAACACGACATAACAGCATATGTCCCTAAAGTATCAAGATAACAAGTCACACTATTCAAGATGGTGTCCAGGTCAAGATGCCTTGTCCTTGGTAATCATCAGAAGAAGAAAGCTCCTGGTCAGCTTTATCTCGCCTTTAGCTGTTGACACAAGAAGGGGCATTTTGATTTCACTTGGAGAGCAAAGCATGTCTGTTATGCCAGAGCATTGCAAAGCATTATGGTGGGTCAAGCTCAGAGTAGGCTCCACCGCCTCTCCTGTTTGGTCAATCTAGGTTTAAGGCCTTTCTCAGATCTTGGGGGTTCAAAATGGTTTAGGGATGGGTCAACATTATCCTCCTTTTGGTCAGTGGTGTGCCAAAGGGTAACACAAGACCAAGGAAGGCATGGGAAAACTGCGTCCACTCTTCCACAAGGAGTGGGCAGAGATGCCCACTTGGAGCAGGTGATCAGGGGTCCACGCCCACAAGTTGGCAGCTGTGGGACTGGTTAGAAAGACCTGACAGGAACTCTAAAAACAACGAGTTGATAATTAATTGAGAGAAAACAGCCTAACGGGGGTCCTTGATCAAAGACACAGAGATAGTTCAGTTTCCCAGCTACTCAGGGCTAGATTTGAACAATAAAGTTTTTATCACTCAGTTCACAAAGTTGCATAATTACATTAAGTCAGTACAGATTACTTAGAGGGCTCACAATGGACCAGTTTCAAGAAGGGAGATTTATGTGTCATCAAGATAACCAAGAACTTAAACATGAACCATACAAATCAATACAATCGCCATTAACAGAGTTAACCAACATCAAGTTTCTCACATCCCAGTAACCTATTCTCAGTGTCCATTTAAGTAGCACCTTTTGAACTCCAGGTGCCTTATACATACCCCTAGAGAGCCTTTCTTGGACGACAGATTTTGTTCTTTTTTCGAGGGGGGAAGGCAGTGCTAATTGGGGTTAAGTGACTTACCTAAGGTCACATGGCTAGTAAGTGTTCCGTGTCTGAGGTCAGATTTGAACTCAGGTCCTCCTGTCTCCAGGGCCAGTGCTCTAGTCACTGCTCCACCTAGCCACCTGTAAAGCCAACCATGAGCAGCTTTCCAGAGGACTGCTGCTATGAACAGCTTTCAAGGTTCTGATTACACGGTATAGCAAACTATCTATTCAATAACAAATCAGAGCAAGACATTCACAGAAAATCAAAATACAGTATTCACCATATCAGCTCAACAACTTATCACTAAAATGGCCACGTGGTTTTCACCAAAGTGGTCACATACTTTTAAACAAAGTACATTCATTTAGTCAATTTAGTCACTTAGTGACTCAATGATTCAGTCATCTTTAAGGGGGCTTGCCTCCTTAAGGGTCACAAAATACAATAGTCAAAGTTCTCCATTCATAGGGCACACTACAAAATCAGTCACTATTCAGTCATCATTCACTATTCTATCATCATAAAATACACAGGTCATCCACCCCTTGGTCACAAGTAAATCCTAATCTTTTCAGTCAGTACACAGTATCCAAGTAAAGTCTTTCAGTTTGACTCGACCCTGGCTCTCAGCTTCCACAGTTCCTCTTCCATGCTTCAACCAGGCGGGCAGCTCCCAGCTCCTTGTCCAGTTCTTCATTCAGTTCCTATTCCATACTGAAGCTCATAGTGTCCAGTCTACCTCAAGTCCTACACAATTGCTGTTTCTGGGAAAACAAAGCTTGACAGGGCCACAATATACATAAACATTGCCAGCACCATCATCACTTCACTTATCTGAATGTGAAATCAGCTCAGACCCACCAACAAGATCTGAGAACTCAACACAAGTCATCAACATAGAAATCAACACAGACCCACAAACAAGGTCCAAGAGGTCAGTACAAATCATCAGTAAAGTCCTAGGACCTCCAAAACCCTTCTACAGAACTTCTGGAATCTCAGATAGTGAATGTGGTAGTCCATAAATCTCCAAATTAAATGTATGTATGTATCTGTCTCTCTCTCTCTCTCCCTCCATAGACAGATAGAGAGATAGATGAGGCAGACTTGGAAATCACACCCCAATTTTTTTTTCAAGAATTCTCAGTAGGAATTCCACAACACAGAAAATGTTTGCAGAGTTGCTAAGAATTTTAGGTGAAACTTTCTCTTAAATATACCAAAACTTGGAAGTTTATCCTAAACCATTCATTCTTCCCTATTTTTTAAAATTCTTTTCCTAATATCTAGCAAGGAGACTGTAAACCTTCATTCCCATAGCTTTAACTTATACCTGGAGCAGAGAGGAAAGGGAACAATTATTAAGCTCCTACTGTGTGCTAAACTCTAAGAATATACAAGCAGACAGTCCCTGCCCTGGAGAGTTTACATTCTAATGAAGGAGTGCTTGAAGGTGGGAAGGGTGGGTACCTATGGGAAGGGAACTCCGACAGGCAGTAGCTTTGAGGGACGGGGCAGCGACAGCTGGGCCCCAGGAGCAGAAGGCAGAAGCCCCCCAACAGCACCAAGGGACCCAAGGGGACAAGGGCAAGGTGATGGCCCAAGAGAAGTGTGGTGGCAAGCAGGTACCAACCTCTCTGTAGCCCTGATGATTCGAAAGCCACTTCTCTCTACATGTCAATTGATCAATCAGATCCAGGCTTATCAGAGACACCTGATGACAGGAACTTGGGAAGCGCAGCTGGCTTTCGCTCAGCTCTCTCTTCTTCATTTACCATTTGTGTCTTTTCTTTCTCAAGCTAAAGGTCATTTCTCCTTTGCAAAGAAAACAGGAGGTGAGTAGTCCTTGCATCCCTCCGCCATCTTTAACATAGCCCCACTGTTGGGAAACATCAGTCCCAAACCCTCATTCTTGTCCCCAGAACTGCCTTTTTGTTCTTCAGAATACCCTGAGCTCCCACATTGTCCCTGAGGAATTCTGGGTGAGGTCTCTTCCCCCAGTTTCTGTGCTCCATGAGCAAAGTGAGAAATAAGAGGAAGAGAGAATGGCTGTGTCTCAGAATGGCCAGAGAATATTTCTCTGTCAAATAGCAACAACTTATTTTTTAAAATCTAAAAATTGACCAGTACTCCCACTTTGCAGATGAGCAGTCTGAAGCTCCAGAGGAAGAAGTGGTGTGACAGGAATCAAGCTCTTCCAGACCCGGCGTCCCATGTGGGCCCTTTCCTGTGAGCTGCAGGGCAAGAACCAAGCACAGTCCTTGGCACACAATCAGGATTCGTGAATGCCTATTGATTTACTGGGTGTTTATGGGGTGATGGGATGAGCCTGGATGGACCAAACACCTGGGACAGATTGGTTGGAGTATCACAGGTGCCAGGAGCTGGAGGCAGCCTCAGGTGGCCCTGGGACCCTACAGGAATCTTCTACAAAACCCCGAGGCCACACTTAGCCCAGGGCAGTCACTGAGGCTTCTCTTTCTTGGGCTAAGCATTCTCACTGCCCCTCCTACAGCCCAGTCCCCAGACACTTGAGCATCCTAAGCCCCCTGGTCCTCATCCTTCCTCAGTGGTGCCCAGACTGTGGCTGCATCTCAGGTGCGTTTGCAGACATGGGCTCATTGGGGCAGATGGAAGCTTTGGATCAGAGGGAGGGCGCTAGGTCCAGAAGACCAACCCTAAGCTTAGCGGAGAGGGATGCAGGAGAAGGTAACATTACTGGAACTTTGGGGCTTTGTGGTCCCAGGAAAAACCCCCAATGTAGCCTGCCACCATCTCTCCCACTATCCTGTAGCAAGTGCCGACCTGGCCAGAGCCACTGCTTGGCCTTTGGAGGTTATGATGCATTCTGTATCCCTGTAGAACTGGTCAAGCACGTCCTGAGGTCCATCTGCCCATCTCCCCTAGAGCATCTTCCCAGGCTGGCCACTCCCTTGAGACTGCCCTTTCAAGCAGGGCTTGCTCCAGCACTGCTAAGTCAGATTAGGGGCTCTGGGCCCAGCCTCCCCATCTCAGTCTCCCACTGCCCAGCCCTGGTTCTGCTTGACTGTCCTTGGTGTTCACTCAGTGCTGGGTTCCCTCAAGCTAAGTGGAGATGTCAGGGGAGGGACTGAGGACACATCTGGTCACCCACACCCCACAGGTTGGCCAATGGTTACCTTCATTCCTGACAAGTGCCAGAGTTTGCCCTTCCTCCCCAATCCCAGCCTAACCCCGACCTACCTATGGGAAGAGGATCCCACAGACTTCCTTGGAAGCGGGGAGGGGCCTCAGAATCCACACAGAGGAAGAAAGTAAAGCCAGACACTGGTTCAAAGTCCCAGAAAGGACCTCTCTATGGGGAGGTCACTGCAGGCCAAAGGCTAGGGGCAAGGCTGTCCCAAGGAGCCCCGCCAGGCCTCACAGTCATGGTCTGGCAAACCCCAGGAGTCTTTACTCTGGGGGAGGCAGAGGAGAAGCAGCCCCAAGCCCTGCCCTCAGGGAGCTCCCACTCTAGAGAGAGGAGTCTAGCTTGAAGCACAGGGTAAGTACAATGTAGTGGGACAGATCCAGGGGCTCTGGGGCTCACAGGAGGGAGAGAGGCCTCAAGATGGGGATCAGAATGGGCTTCCCAGGAGCAGGCCCAGCAGTGCTGCAGGAGAGAAGTCTGGGGGCAGGGGGAGATGCAGCCACTTGGCCAGTTTTCCATTGTTTTCTGGCCTTCACTTGGGTCTTGTTCAAGGCCAAGGTCTGGACACATGTAGGGTGGATCTAATTGGTTGTTTAGGGGGTGGGTCACTCCATCCCAAGACAGACCTGGCCCAGGCTCTGTAGCAGGAGATCAGTAATCCCCAAATGCTGACTTGTAGGCTGGCCCCTCTGAGCCTGTTTCCTTCTCTGTGAGGTATGAATATGTAGGCCCACACCTTCTGCCAAACTGCCAGGAAGCTCATTTTGGAGCCAAGGTCATTGCCATGATGGGCCAGCTGTGGCTGCCACTCAGAAGTGTGGAGGGAGAGGAGGAAAGAAACTTTGACTGTGTGTAGGCCCAGATCAAGCACACACAGGCTCAAGCCCTGTGGGGTAGGAAGTTCCACCAGAGCCAAGTGGGGCCACCCTGCCCTGCCCCAGCTGCCGCCCTCTTCCAAGTAGCATAAACAGCCCAAGCCCCAGATTGAGTGAGGCAAAAAGGCTTCCGTGAGGCAGGAGACAACTCAGTGTAAGCCAAGTCCTGAAGGAAGGGGGACTCAGAGATGGGATGTGAGGGCTCAAGGAGACTCGGGCTCAGAGAAGGGGAGGGGGCTCAGAGATAGGACCTGAAGGCTGGAGGAGCCACAGGTTTAGAGAAAAGGATATACACTCTCCAAGGGCAATGGGGGCTCCAGATGGAGTCGGGCCCAGAGGTCTCTGTACTCAGCACCCACAACTCCTCCATCTCTCTAGCCCAGGAACAATGGCACCAGTGACTCTGGTCAGCTTTGTCCTTGCCATCATCCTATTATCTGTGCCACCCGCCAGGCCAGGAAAGCTGAAGAAGCAGGTAAGTGCCCTGGCTTCCTTGTCCCCACCAGCCTGCCTGGGACCTAATGAACCTAGCCCCCATCCTTGCTGGCCTGGCTCCTCAGAAGGAGCCCCTTTGGGTGCTCCACAGTCCTTTTTCCACCCAGGCCTTAGCTGTTTCTCCTTCCCTATCTGCCCCTCCCTGGAAGGCGTGGTCTTCGGCTTCTGCTAACCTGCCAGGAAGTTCAGAGCCCCCCTGGCTGGGCTGGGCTCAAGGCAGTGACCAGGCTTGGGTCCATCGGCCCCAGGCACATAGCTTCCTTTGGCTTTGTATGGGTGAAGGCTGGGCCTGTTCTAAACTACATATTCCCTTATTTATCAGTTATTTCGTTACTGGCTCTAGTTGCCAGCTGGGAAGCTAGTAATGGTTTGAAGCATGGAAGTCTTGTGTGCTCAACCTAGGCCCTATGACCTTGGTCAAGTCCCACCCCTCTTGGGTCCTCGGTTTCTTTATCCGTACAGTTGTGGGGAGCAGTGGGGAGTTGAACAAGTGCCTTCCAGCTCTCCTGTGCTAGAATCCTAACCCACCAGACCAGCACCCAGCCATCTGGCCAGGGGCTTGCTCCTCCTCAGGAGCTAGGGCTTGACTTAGACTTCAGAGAAGGCCGAACTCTCACCCAAGAGCCATCACACTGGTACCTGACGGAGGAGAAGCCCCATCTCCAACATCCCAGTCCTGTTGCTGACAAGTGGTCCTCCAGCCTTCTCTGGACAACCAGGGAAGAAGGCACCTTTTGCTCCTGAGAAAGGTCAGACTGCTTCCCTCTGGGAGAGCTCTCATTATTAACAAAGATGTCCTGAATTTAGGCTTAGGCCTTTCTGTTCCTTTATACCTTCTGCTTCCCCTCTGGTTCTGCCCTCTGGGACCAAGGAGAGTGAGGCAAATCCCACCTCCAGAATCCAGCCCTCATTCAGCCCCCAGGCTTTCCCCCAGGCTCAATTGTGACAGCTGGTCCTTACAAGGACTTCTCAATCTTACCCACCTGCCTCCCAACAGTTGAGCAACATCCTTCCTAATCTGTGGCCCCCACAACAGGACCTGTAACCCAGCTGGGGTCGAAGCAGGACAGAAGACAGGCCCCTTGCTGAATTTGTCCTGGGAGCTCAGTCTTCTCAGCTACCCCATTCTGCTGCTGACCCCTTGAGCTCTAACACGGCTGGCAGCTCTTTTCAGACAAAATGGCTGACCTGGCACTGTCCTCCAATCAGCTAGTCCTCTCACACTGCACTTCCTCCCCCCCCCCCAACTCTCTCTACCACGGGGTACACCATCCACCCTGCCTTCTGCCATGGTATCTGTCTATCTTAGCTTCCTGTCACCTGTAAATCTGATAAGCTTGCTGGCCATTCAGACCTCCATAAAAGTGCTCCATGGCAGGGACCAAACCTAGATCTGGGGCATTCCACTGGAGACCTTCCCCCTCCAAGATGACCAGAAGAGAAAAGAATATGAATTTACTAAGCACTATGTGCTAAGCACTTTACCAAGGTCATCTATTAATAATGACCCCTTAGGACTAACCATTCATCAAGATTTCAGTGCCTTGAAGAGGACAAGGTGTGGGGCTGGCCAACCGCTGCTTAGTCTGCCTGTACGCACAGTCAGGGGCATTCCCTGGGAGAGCAGGGGATGCCATGGAGGGATGATCCCTCATACTTAGCTTTCATTTGAGAAGATCCATCATAGATCTAAATAACTGGAAGACTATCAGCTGTTCTTGAGTAGGCTAAGCTAGTATATACTTATTCAGTGCTATACCAGTCCAACTACCAAAAAATTATTTTGTAGAGCTAGAAAAAACAGTAACAAAATTCATCTGGAAAAGAAATGCTAGGGAAGGCGGCCTAGCCGTACCAGATCTTAAACTGTTATAAAGCTGTAGTCCTCAAAACTGCTTGGTACTGGCTAAGTTAGGGATGCAGGACACAGTAGTCAATGACTATGGTCATCTATTATTTGATACATACAGAGATCTCTCATGCTGGGCTTGTGGACCTAGAGGTGAGCACAATTAGGCCAGACTCCTGCAGCAGCCATAGCTGAGTGACTGTCCCCTGGAGGACAGGCCTCCAAGGAGGCCCCCCTGGATCTGGCTTGGGGTCCCATTCCTGTCAGTCACTTAGAAGGCACAGCTGTTCAATTTGTACATGATAGGGAATCAAGAGTGGAAGAACTCTGGTGTGTGGGATGAGAGTCAAGCTCCAAAGGAACAAAAACAACGTGCTCAACTGACCAAAGTGAAATTTAATAGAGAAAAAACGTGAAGTCTTCTTTGGATGAGGGAGTGTGGCTACACTTAGCTTGATCTGGTAAAAGATCTGAGCAAGTTCCCTGAAAGTCTGGGTGGGAGTGGGGAAATGCGGCCCCAGAAAAGTGCCTGCCCCAGCCCAGGGGCATCTACAGTGCTGACCTGATCTCCCCCTGCAGTCAGGATCTGAGCACGCCCTGCAGGGGGACAACCCGGGACATGGGGCCCAAAGAAGTGGACTGAGGAGCCGGCAGCTGTGGCCTGGGGAGTCATGAGCCTTTTATTCTGCTTGGCCCCAGATGGGGAGGAAACTGCCAAAGGGCAGATTTGATAGGGAACTTCCTTGTGCTTTCAAGTTGGCCCAAGATGGGATGGACTGTCCTTGGAGGCACCTCTACGTTCCCTGCTGCCCCCAGGCTTTGAAAGCCCTTCACTGGCTGACTCCGGGCACGTCTCCAGGCTTACTGCTCCTTCCTCCCCTTCTCAGGAACCAGGCCCAGCCAACCTGGCCCACTGGGTTCCTTAGAGGCCACGGCCCAACCTGTATCTTTGTCTTTACGCCCCCCCCCCCAATCCCTGAAATCCCCCACATGTTCTCACATTCGCTTTGTTTCTGTCTCTGTCCACCTCCCTCTCTCCCTTTCTTTCTCCATCTCCTCTGTTTCTTTTTCTCTCTCCCTCCCTTTCTTTCCCCTCCATCTGTCTCTGTCTCCCCCCCACACACACACAGACGCACACAAACATGCACAGACAGGCACATATACACACACTGGAAGCGCCAAACAAAATGCTTGTTGCTTGAGTGATTAATTCAAGCAATGACTTATTGGCCATTTGTCCATGAAGGTTCTTGCTCAGGTAAACAAGGACTCAGTGTCCTCTGACACCCCTTCTGCCTCTAAAATCCTGAGATTTGGTAATTCTGTCACCTAGGTGGCTCAGTGAGTAGACCACTGGGCTTGGCAAATGAGGAAGCCCTAAGTGAGGTCTTCACTTCAGGCAGTGAGACTAGGCAAGTCACTTCATCTCTCAGCCTCAGTTTCATCATCTGAAAAACAGGGCTAATAATGACACCTGCCTTACAGGATTACTGTGAGGTGAAGTGCCAAGTGCTCTGCAAACTTTAAAGCATGATCATTGTTAGTTCTTATTCCCACAACAGGCTATCCTGAGGACCTCTGGCCATGCGCTGATTTACCAGTTTAGTAACTCAGTCAGAAAAGAAAGTCTGGTTCGTCTGGGGTTATGTGTTCTTGATGAAGTCCTGTTGCCTCTTCACACCTTTGGAAAAATGCATGCTAGAATTTGATCAAGAGTCCAGATCACTGGCCTCTACTTTGCAGACTCCCAGCTCTCTCTGCTATGAAAGGTTTGACATTTGCCCTTCTCCAAAGCTGAGGCTCCTGTCTCCCTCTCCACAGTCTTTCAGGCATCACTGAGAGCAATTACTTTGGTAGTTCTAGAATTTTGCCAGAAATTAAAGTCAAGTTCCGTCTTTTAAAAACCAAGACCACTTTTATCCTTCTCCAATACCTATACATCTTCTATTCCACAAAATTATTCAGAGGTCCTTGATCCATAGCAGAATCATTACAACAGACTTCTTTCCATAGCCAAGGGGCTAGCAACTTGTGCTCCTCAGCAGGAACCTCTGCCTCACCCCGTCCCAGCTCTTTGTTGACCTCTTTTGTTCTCTCCGGTACAAAGAGCACTCTATTGGATACACAAAATAAGGCAAAATCAAAGGTGGAAGAGCAGGTAGAGAGCTGGGCCTGGAGGCAGGGCCCCCCCCAGTTCAAACCTGTCCCTCTTGGACTGACATCCCCTTTGGAATTATCACCCCTAATCCCACCCTCCTTCTCTCCATACTCTTTGAAGCCTGCTCCCCCAAATTCAGAGTAAACACCAGGCTCTACCCAGCTTTCCTCTACTTCTCTATTCCAAGATGAAGGAGACATTTCCCTTGAGGGCTTCATCATTCCCGCGTCACCAGTCAGCTCTCTCTTGCTCACTGCTTCCTCCATTGATAGAAGGTAAAGCAAGACAAGAATTCATGAGCTGCTTTTTGGACAGAAAGATAGTCTCAACAGATGCCTAGACAACTGAAGTTTTCTGTCACTAGATAGATGAAAGATAAATAGATAAAAGAGAGGGAGATTGATAGAGATGTCAGAGATAGAGAAAATAAAGACAGAGATTGAGAGATAAAGAGAAATGATAGATGGAGACAGGTGATAAATGTAAAGGTGGATGGATGGATGGAGAAAAGGAGAAATGACAGATGGAATGAGCAGGAGTGCTTACCATGTGCCAGGCACCGAGCTAAGTGTTGTAGATACTAGTACAAGCAAACAAGATGGTCATCGTCCTTAAGGAGCTTACATTCTAAAGAGGAAAACAAGTCCCCAAGGGGATCTGGAAAAGGTGTGGGGGCACTGGGAGTACAGACAGAATGGCGCAGTGTGCAGGTGGCTGGTTCTTGGCAAGATAAGAGCCCCATCTTTTCTCTTTCATGATTTCATTTCGGGGTCATGACCTGTTTCTTCAGCACCTTTTCCACATTCTCCTGTCCAAGTGGTCCATAGTGTGCTTCGAAAACAAGCCTCTAAGTCTAGGGTTTCTCCCTTGATCTTCACCCACATGTTTTCCACGGCTCCCCTTCTGATCTCAAGATGTCTTCACATGCGTCTGTCTCCTTAGCAGACACTGTGGTGTTAGATCTTCTCTCGATGACATCTAGCTTGGTGGAGTCACTCCTTCCTTCCCCCCTTCCTCCTCTATATCACTTCTTCTACCCCTCCCCCATCCTACAAGCACAGGTCAAGAGGCTCCCTGCTCCCCCTTCAAATCCTCTTTTTTCTTTCTTTTCTCTTCTGGTTTTTGAATGAACACTCACTGTCCTTCATACCCTCCAGGCTGGACCTCGAAAAAGAGAAGCCAGCTGGTCTTTGAGCATTAGTAATAGTTACTTGATTCCTGGGAAGACAAACCTCAAAAATCTTGCTCTCCTTTCTTGTTGGGGGTTAAATCCTCCATCCTTGCTGTTCTTTCAGGGAGCTCTTGTGGTCAGTTCTAGTGGCTGGACACACTTGTTCACCTTGCTGGGATTTGGGCTAGCTGGGGCCTCTGTGCCATGAGGAAGTCCCTTCCTACTATTTGGGTCTAGGCAGGCCACAGGACCTAGAGACAAGAGGTCTGTGTTCAAATTCAACCACGTGGAAACAGCTCTTGGGTAAGTTTTCCCATCTATAAAATAGAAATTTCCCTCTTCCCACCACCCCACCTCCTGCTTAGAGTTGTTATAAATAAAGCTACTTAACCACTGTTCAGTTATAGCTGGTGCTCTGTGGCCCCATTTAGGGTTTCCTTAGCAAAGACACTGGAGGCCTTGGCCATTTCCTTCTCCAGCACATCTGACAGATGAGGAAATGGAGGAAAACAGGGCAAAGTCACTTTTCCAGGGTCACACAGCTAGTAAGGAAGGCCGGATTTGAGCTTAGATCTTCCTGCCTCCAGGTCCGGCACTCTATGCACTGCACCATCTGCTGCCCCAGCTTTACAAAACAAGCAGCCTCCCAGCTGCTTCCATCACCTACCTGATTTCAGACATACTTAGCAGCAGCAGCTGGTCTGCTCTGCAGCAGGAAGGAGACAGGAAGGTGCTTGAAGGGTGAATCAAGGCAGCTTCTCAGTCTCCCAAGGCAGCTCATGCTACACACGCCCCTGGAATTCCTGGAGCCTGAATCAATCCCTCTGACCGCTCCTTGCTGTGGTGGGGAGGCTGCAACGGCTGGGTGCCACCGTGGATGCTAATGTTTCTACTCCTTCCACAGGTGCTAGTGAAAACTGTGAAGCCGAAGAGTCAAGGTCAGCCTGGGACCCTGCATGGGGACAGGGGGCTGTGGGCACAGGCTGTCCCAGAATCCTTCAGTTTTTAAGCAGTGAAGCTAAAGGATTAGGATGGCCAGAAACCATGAGCTTTAAGTCTGACCTTGATGAGAGCTTGACTCTTCACTTGAACCCAAGGTCAGGTGTGGCCCTGGAGGTGACCATCCCCTGGGAAGCTGGGCCCTCTCCCATGGGAGATGAGACTGCAGAGGGCAGGGCAGGGGAGGAGAGTCTAGGTCATGAGGGACAGTGGGCTTTCTCCTTAATGACCTTGCCTCAGTCATTAGTTTCTCTATGTGGAGAGTGGGACAGTAACGCCTGTCCACTTCCTTAATACACACTCCAGCTTCCTCAGAAGCCCCCTCCTCCAGAAAGCCTCCCAGGATTGACTCCCCCTAGTTCTGGAGTCAGAGGGCCCAGGTGGGAATCCCAACCCTACCATTAATTCCCTGTGGGTAAGTCTTTCTAGTTCTGGGCCTCTGGTGGATGAGATTACCACTGAGGGCCCTGAGGGTCTGACTTGATATAAGACAAGTGAACACAGACTCAGAACTCCTGACTCTTAGGGCTGCATTGGACACCTGTGAAGACAGATGCAGGGTCCTCGGAAACCCCATGCTCAGTTGTGCTTCTCTGTCCCCAGCAGGAAAGGACTGCTCTCAGATCTGGACAAACAATCCAAAATCCCCAAGCGGCGTGTATGTCATCAAGCCAGACGGGGCCCCCATGGCCTTCCGGGTCAGTCAAACAGTATTTACTTAGCACCTACTGTGTGCTGGGTCCTGTGCTAAGTACTGAGGAAACAGAAAAGACACAACCAAGGTCTCTGCCTGCAAGGAACTAATGAGGAGGTCGAGGGCCGCAGGAGCCACAGTCATACACAGGGGCAGGAGGGTGGTCTCCAAGGGCAGCAGAGGAGACTTGAGCTGAGTCTGGAAGGAAGCCAGGGATGCTCAGAGATGTAAGTAAGGCCGGAATAAGCCCAGAGAAGGGGGACGGAGTCTGGGGGGGTCATGAAGGGCTTTATATTTGGTCTGGGGATAATAGGGAGCCATGGCAGCTCCTTTGGCAGCTGAGTGGAGAATGGATTGGACTGGAGGAAGACTGAGGCAGGTCACAGTCTGGGTGAAAGATGAGTGGAGAAAAGGGGATGGTGGATGGTAGGCTTGGCCACAGAGTAGATGTGTGGAGCCGGTGTAAGGAAAGTGCAAAGGGGCAGAGAAGGGGGCCCTGACATTGCCAGCTGTGGGTGGCACAGCTGTGGGACAAGCCCCTTCCCCTCTCACAGCCTCAGTTTCCCCCATGAAATGGAAGTGGTGTTCTTTGCACTGCCTGCCTTATAGGAGCCTGGAAGAGAGAGTTTTTTAATGCTTGGAGTGCCATAGAAATGGGTGGTGTTTTCCATCATGATCTCTAAAAGGATTGGAGACAGGAAAGTGGGCTTGTATCCTGTGTGGCAGATGAGATCAGACATTGGGAGGGCCTTCACATGTGAAAAATCTGTAAGTAGGAGATAGGAGGGTCAAGAGGCCCTTTTTTTCTGGGAGTCTGGGATGACCCCCTATCTTTACCTCTGAGACAACTGTGCTTAAAAGGGGCTGTGGAATGGAGGGAATGCCCCCTTCCACCTTCCATGAACCTTGTAATTCACCAGGCTTACTGTGACATGGGAGAAGATGGTGGCTGGACAGTCTTCCAGAGGCGGACAGGGGGCAACGGCAAGCCTTTGGCGTTTGACCGGGTCTGGTGGGAGTATGAAAATGGCTTTGGGGATGTGGAAGGTGAGGAAGCCAGAGGGTCCTAGCACTGGGGCCACCATGGTCCTGGAGAACCACCAGGGGGGCCTGCAGTGAAATAATGGGGCTTAACCAGAGCTGGGGGCCATTCTCCCACTCAGACACCCCCCACCCCAGGGAATAATCAAGAGCTGCAGATAATTGTGGGTAATCCCTAGAATGCAAAACAGTCCTTCCTGCCCCCCCACCCCAAACTAGATTATCCCTGGAACGAGGGACAAATCCTCTCACCCAGCCACCCTCCAAACTGGTTAGTTGAGGACATCGGATCATTGAAGATAATCCAGTAGGGAGAACTGAATATGCAGCTGTCAGATATCTCTCCCCCTCCTCCGACAAGTGGGATCATCTGGAATTGTGCAAAATTCAAAAGTCGAATAGAAGTACTGACCTAGAACATCCCACCCACGGTCCCACTCTAAAAGTGGCTCATGCCAAACATCAGGTGACCCCCTCCAGCCTGCATCTGATTGGATTTCACTGAGTGCACTGTTCTGCTGCCACATTAGGCTTGGGCTCCTGCTTACAGGAAGTCAGGGCTGCCCAGGGGATCCAGTCTGGGGTGGGATGTTGGCCACGGGAGGTCAAGAGCTGGCCTTTGGGCTGATGGAGAAATACCCGGGGTTAGCACAGGAAGGGAAGACTGGATCCAGAGCCAGGGCAGGAACAAGGCCAAAAGTGCCCGAGAGCACACTGAGGTCACATGCCCGGAGGAACTTCCTTTCCAGCAGTCCAAGACCAGGAGCCCACTCCCTACTGCCCAGTGGGACCCATGAGAATGGCTGCAGGCGGCTGTGGCTAAGACTGGCTGACACCCTGCTCCTTGGCCTTCTGTGATGGAGGTTTCCCTCCCTTACAGGTGAACACTGGCTGGGCCTATCTCAACTTTACTCCCTGACGCACCAGCCCAGCACCCGCACCCA
Organism: Pseudocheirus occidentalis; assembly: GCA_028646575.1. NCBI lineage: Eukaryota > Metazoa > Chordata > Mammalia > Diprotodontia > Pseudocheiridae > Pseudocheirus > Pseudocheirus occidentalis. The sequence goes on from CM053597.1 coordinate 228,067,595, forward strand.
GCTGAAACTGGATTTACACAATTTCAAAAATGAGAGCCGCCATGCCCTGTATGACTCGTTCCAGATCAGTGACAAGTCCAGTTTCTATACCCTGAACCTGGGCAGGTATTCTGGAAATGCAGGTGAGCCCAGCTCTGCCAGGGGAGAGAGTGAGCCCTCTCTCTAACGTGGTAAAAATTCAGCAAACAGTAATTAAACTCCACTGTGTGTAGGGCCCTGGGTTTGTATAGGAGACTTAGACAATCCAACATATGTTTATTAGTGTATCCATTCATTAGATATTACTGCATTTATTCATTCAATCCTTTAGATTAATTCTGTGAGCATTTATTGAGCTCCTACTGTCTGCAGCTCCCTGGAACTTAGCATGGGAGAGATAGAGTTCACCTGTATCATGTTCCCAAACATGTTGATAATAAAATATAAACAGAGAGTAATGTGTTATAAGCCCATCAGAGATAAGTCAGAGGGAGAAGGTCATTGCTTAGGGAGGCAGTCACCAAAGGCTCCCTGAATGAGGTGCCATGAGTGTTGGGCTTAAAAGGATGAATAAAAATTGAGCAGGTAAAAAGAGGGGTAGGATTCCAGGCATGAGACAGGACATTTGGGGGGTCAGAGAGTCATTCTGTTTGGTGGGTGTATAGAGCATGTGGAGTGTGAAAGGTCAGAATGAGCTGGACTGGAAAGAAAAACAGGGCAGTGTTTCTTTTGGCCATAGCAAGGCCCAGAAGATGATATTTGATCTGAAAAAGGCAGAACCAAAATGACTAATGCTTTGAGTCGAGACAGAATTGAAGAAATAAGATAAGCAGAGTCCCTAATTGGCCTTGATGAATTTGGAGGGGAGGGGGTGTATGAGGACTGGCAGATGGGTAGTTGGGTGACTTTTCAAAGGTCACCAAGAAGAGGAGGGGGGCCCTGGGGCCCCAGGGCAGATGTCCTGATTTTCTAAAAACAAAAGACAAAAAGACAGTCTTTTAACTCCAGGCCAGTGAACTTGACTCTTGCCAAAATTCTAGAACATATTTTTTAAAGGGATGCTTAGTGACTACTTAGAAAAGGAAGCAGTGACCTCAAGGATGGTCTGACTGACGTCCTTCTTTTGTAGACAGGGATTACTAAACTGGTAGATAAGGAGAATTCTATAGCTTTCATTAACCCAGAGTTTCATTGAGCATTTGACATTAATGCTATGGTACAGAGATGTGGGTTAGATACAGGCAGTTCAATGTAGTCAGAATTGGTTGAATGGCTGAACTCAAAGAATAATAATAGCTCAACCTTCCTAGAAGTCTCTAGTGGAGAGCCCCAGGGATTTTGGCAAAAGACTATTCAAAATCTTTACCAGTTACCTGGATAAAGGCAGAGATGGAATATTTCTTACTTTTATGGATGACTTAAAATTTGAAGGGGCAGCTAACATGATGGATAATTGAATCAAGATCCAAAAAGATTTCTATAGACTAGAATGTAACAATACATTCCTATACTTGGGTTCTAGTCATCAGCCTCCCAAGTAGAAGATGTGACTAGACAGCCGTACAACTGAAAAAGGTCCTGGCAGTCTTAGTGGACTCCAAGCTCAATGTGAGTTAGCAGTGTGACCCAGCAGTCCAGTGCAATTGTACGCTGCCATGAGAGGTGAGATGTCCAGTGTTAGGGGTGTGGTGGTTCCTATGTTTGGGAAGGCCATTGAGGCCAGGCTTACAAATCAGGCAATCAACAAGCATTTATTGAGCACCTACTACGTGCCAGGCCCTGGACTAGGCGCCAGCATAAAACAATGCCTTTCTTTGAGGAGTTTCTATTCTACTAGGGGCATGTGACCTCATAGATAAGTGAAGTCAGATACAGAGGTGGTGGGTGGGGGTTGGAGTAGTTCCTAGGCTTTTCCTAAGAGTAGGCACTTGAACTGAGCTTGGAAGGGAGCCCCAGAAGTAAAGGTGAAGAAGGTGATGAGGATGGGGGACAGGACTGGAGTTGCCACTGAGAGGAGGATCTTTGGGGCTGAAGGAAGATGTTGGACATGTGTGGTCTCCTCCTGGTCCCTTCTTATTGGTCTTGTCCTCAACCATCCAATGCTTATAAAGGGCTGGGTGTGGGTGTGGGTGTGTGCCAGGCCATGTGCTCAGCAATGCCGGGGCAAAGACAAGTCAGCAGATGTGGGTGGATGGATGGATCCATACGGAGATGAATGATCAGACAACAGACAAACAGCATACTGTGTGCTAAACCCCGGTGATACAAATACAAGCAAGCATGCTCTGCCCTCAGGGAGTCTCCATTCTAGTGAGGAAAGTATGGATAAAGTGGGGAGAGCATGCACACTGTAACACAGTGGGGAGTGGTTAATGAGTGTTGTGGAAGTCTGGCTTCCAGCAAGAGGAGGCAAACTTCACCAGAGAGGGATGAAGTCCATTGTTGCTGGGGAGGGTTTGGGGTGTATAGGACGAACATATGGGAGCTAGCCTGTAAAGATCTCTAAAGGGTAACAGTTTAAATTAAGGTAAACTGAGGCACAATGTCCTGAGCATGATCAATTTATTGATAAAGTATAAATTTACCAGTCATTAGGATCTCAGCTTCCCCAGCAAAGCCAAGACCCTACATGAAGGGGGCAGTTCTCTTTTATACTTTTGGGGAGGACAGACCAAAGAACAGGCCTGTAGAGGCGATGAGCAAGTTGATTGATTAGAAGAGCTAATATTATAAATCACAAATTTTCTCTGACTGGTTCCAGAGCTGAGGTTCAAGGAACAATATAATTGGTTGGAAATTGAGAATAAGGGGCCAGTAACAACCCCCTCCTTCCTCTGTGACTGAGAAGTGGTCATCATTTGAGACCACCTGCAGGATCGGACATTGTAGCCCAGATGTTGGGTTAAGTGACTTGCCCAAGGTCACATGGCTAGTTTTTGTGTTAAGTATCTGAAGCCAGATTTGAACTCAGGTCCTCCTGACTCCAGGGCCAGTGCTCTATTCACTGCAACACCTAGCCACCCCACAATATTTCAGTGCCAAACTGAGGAATTTCCTAGGGACACTAGGGAGCTACTTAGGACCTATTGAGTAGAGGCGTGGCGCACTCAGCACCACTGAGTTTTAGGGACATCTGTTTGGCAGCTTGAAAGAGAATAAACTAGAGAAGGGAAAGGCCAGTGAGAATGTGCCAGGCCAGATGAGAGGTCACGAAAGCCTGGGATGAGGAGGGAACAGAAGCCGGGCAGGAAGAACCAAGCATTAGCAGCCACTGGATATGGGGGGTGAGGAACAGTGAGGAGCTGAGTGACAGAGGTTAGGAAGCCCTTTGACAGATAGAGGGAATTTTAGAAGAGGTGAGGATCAGGGGATCGGGGACTCTGAGAGCTGGAAGGGATCCTGATGCCATCTAGTTCCATCCTTACCTGAAAAGGAATCCCAGCTCAAACATCCCTGACTAGTAGTGGTCCAGCCCACGACCAGCTGTCATTTTTAGGAATTAATTATCATTCCCACCCCCACCCCAAGCCTCCCACCCTGCCAAGTTTTCTCTTCTTCAGGGTAAACATCCCTGGTTCTTTTAGCTGCTCCTTACCAATGGACTAAGGGCCCTTGTCATCCTCTTTCAGACTCCATCACTGTCTTAAATTGTAACCAGTATTGCAGATGTGGTCTGGCCAGGTTCAGGTCCAGAGGGATTGTCACTTCCTTACTCCTGGAAGCTATTAATGCAGCCTGAGATCCAATGGACTTTTTTTTGACTGCCAGATCACATTACTGACTGATACACAGCTTGTGGTCTACCAAAACCACCAGATCTTTTTCAGAATGACTGCTCTCTATCTCTGCCTCCTTCCTCTTCCATCTGATACTTAAGATGGTGATTGGTTTTGGTGACCAGCTGTGTGATTGTTTGCGTTTATCCCTATTGAAGTATGTTTTACTAGGTTCAGCCCCCAGGGTTTTAGCCTGTCACTATCTTTGTCAGTCCTGATGCTGTCATCCACTGAGTTGCCTCTTCCTCCTAGTCTTGGGTCATCTGCACATATGTTAAATGACTTGCCCTAAGTAACTGAAGGAAATAGTAACTGACCCAAGGCCTCAAGTTTTATGGCCAGATCATATAGGAGAACAGAAGATGGGCTGGGATGGGCATCACAGATGGAGAGAGGGAGAAGCAGGCTGACTGTACGCTGAATGGGAAGTGAGCAGAGTAGTGGTGCCTGGGCCCAGAGGCAGGGGCACCTGCTCTGAACCTGGGCTTTGTTCAAGGGTTGGGGGAAAGGGGAAGGAAGCTCCAAGCTTGAAAAGAGAATATGGTCCTGGACAGCACCTGGGCTCTGGATTGGGAGGTGGGGTAGGGTGAGGGGTGGTTCTGAGCCTGGATCCTAGAAAGAGAAAGTAGCTCCAGGGTTAAAATCTGGGCCCTGGACAGAGGGAGGAGACCCCTCTGAGCCTGGGTCCTAGATAGGAGGGAAGAACCTGACCCTGGACCAAGGACAGAGAGGGGGACTGGAAAGGGAAGGAGGCTCTGGGTCAGTACCTGAGTCTCAGACAGAGGACGTAGCCCTGGTGGGCACCACCTGGTCAAAGGTGGAGGATGTCTATTATGAGCCTTGTCCCTGGAAAGAGGAGGCTGATTCACAGATCAAGCTAGAATACCAAATAGAGGGTGGCCTTATCACTGCATAGACTTGGGTCAGAGGAGATGGCACTGCTCAGTTCTGGAGCCCATGGTCCCAACCACTTCTCTTATGTACAGGAGACTCCTTTGGTGGTGAAAACTGGAAAGGAGCAGCCTCCCAAGTAGGCAGTGCCTTCAGCACCCTGGACAGGGACCACGACTCCTGTGACCCCTGCATCAGCGGAGACATAGCCTTCGATGAATGCAGCCAACAGAATGGGGGTGCAGGCTGGTGGTTCAGCGACTGTGGGGTGGCTAATCTCCATGGTGACTGGCACCCTGAGGGGAACCACAAAGGATGGGGTTCTGACATCCATTGGGGAACCTGGAGCCCAATGGAATCCCTAAAGGCCACCAAGATGAAGGTGAAAACTGTGGTGTTGACAGCAGCCAAGGCTTAGGCGCCGAGGGCCCTTCCAGCTGCCCCAGGGCCAGATTGGAAGTGTGGCAGACCCAAAGACCCCAAACAAGGGCTCCTGGGCATGACCGTGGTGATCTAATGGCACTGAGAAACTGAGGGGCAGGGTAGGCACACAGTGTCTGCTGTAGATGTTGGGGAAATGATCAATAAAAATGGAGATTCCAAGCCTTCCTTGGCTCTGCCTCAGTTGGTGCCTGGAGCCTGCCTTAATCCTATCCCTTCTCTGGAGAAAGACGGGGGTAGGAAGGTGGAGACAAGACTTTGGGGGAGGACCCTGCTCCAATGGAAGGGAAATGATCTTGAGGGAAATAGAGCCAGTCTTGGGGGAGTGCCTGGTTTCCAAAGGAGGCCCTGGGTACCACCTTGATTGAGGAGATGGCTCTGCAGGAGCCCCTGGTGTCAGGGGGTAGACTTGACATTCAGAGATTCATTTGGGGAGTCTGTGGGGAAACTGAGGACAAACAGGCCCTGGCTGTTGTCTCTGGGTTCTTACAGTTTCTGAGAGAGTCTCTCCTTTATCAGAGACACAATGCAAAGAGACAATATGCAACACAGACATCAGACCAAAAACCATTCCCCAATGGATTTGACCAAAGAATATAAACAGTTCTCTAAAAGAAAATCTCTTTTAACATGCAGAAGAATGTTCTAAATCACAAATAGTAGAAGTGCACACCATAGAACACAGACATTTCACCCCACACCCAGCAACAATGCCAAAAGAACAGTCAATACATCATTGCTGGAGGGGCCACAGGCACTAACACACTGCTGGCTGGTACAGTTATCCAACCAGTTGCGAAAGGATTCGAATTACCTGAAGAAAAGTCAGTTGGTTTTTAATAGGGGCCTACTATGTGTCAGGTACTGGGCTAAGTGCTGGAGATACAGGTACAAAAAAGGAAGACAGTCTCTACCTTTAAGATCCAAGGGGGGAGGATGAGACAGAAGCTGAAGATGGTTGGGGGTGGTGGTAATGGAGAAATCAAAGTAAGTCTGGAGGGCAGGAGAGGTGGCCTGTGCCCCTCCTTAAATGGAGCTTCTATAGCTCGTGATTCTGCCCTCCACAAAGAAGGGCAGAAGCAAGTTCAGATCTTTCAGGATGATGAGATTTCCCAATGCTGAGATCCCTGGGGGGCGTGATGGGAAGAGTCCAAAGGAGCCCAGATTGGTGGGAAATGACCCCGAGATCCACTACTGGTCACTCATGCCCTGAGGAGGGCAGTGATAAAAGGCAAAGCCCTGTACATCAGAATATCGGTGTCAGCCCTTCAGGTGAATGTCTGATGCCCATCAATTGAAAAATAGCAAATTCAGAAATGTCCTGGCATATTACTGTGCTGTCAGACATAGCAACTGTGGGGTGACCACCCCTACCGGATGCTGAAATTATAAGCCTGTAGTATATGGAAAAATATGGGAAGACTGACATGAACAGATACAGAGTGAAGTAAGCAGAACCAGGAGAAGGATGGATACAACCTCTTCACCATCCACGGAAAGAATGCAAAAGTGAGACAAAGTGTTGTGACTATGATGGCCCCCATGGTCCTGTGGAGGTAATTCAGCTTTGGGGCAGATGTATTTGTGTTAAGCCTACATTTCAATAGCACTTTGCCTCCATATCTCACTCAAGTCTCCACTATCCCTCAGTGTCCCTATTTTGTGGCTATTCAGTTGTCCTACTCTTCACAATCCTATGGACCAAAGCACCCTAGTTCTGTCTTGGCAAAGATACTAGAATGGTTTGCTGTTTACTTGATTCCAGTGGATCAAGGCAAACAGATGCTAAGTGACTTGCCCAGGGTCACACACCTAAATTTTAACTCAGGACCTCCTGATTCCAGGCCTAGTGGCCACCTAGCTGCCCCATGGTAGTCTACCAATGAGTAAACTATGACCCAAAGTGACTAACTTACCCAGAGTCACACACTTAATAAATATCTGACCTGGATTTGAAATTTGGTCTTCCTGACTCTCCAGATGTGAGAGACTAGGGGTGTCTGTGTATGGAATGATACACTTACTATCAGACCTGATATGTTTTTGATTGGTTTTCCTGAACTGTGCTTTTTCTCTTTGTCCATCTGTTACTAGGGATCCATTGCTCACCAGGTAGAAAAATATTTGGAAATGAAGATGACTTAATAATAAAAATGATCAACAAAAAATGATTTTTTTAAACCTGATGAGATTCGGTTATCTCAGTCTGAAGCACATCTAACTTCCCTGTGGACACATTATTTCCAACTGGTCAAATCTAGAGCTACAATATGACAGATGAAGCAGGGTGGGTGGCTGGATGGTACAGTGCTTAGAGCACTGGGCCTGAAGTCAGGAAGACCTGAGTTCAAATGTGACCTCAGACACTAGCTGTGTGACCCTGGGTAAGTCACTTCATTCCGTTTGCCTCATTTTCCTCATGTGTAAAATGATCTGGAGAAGGAAATGGCAAACCACTGCAGCATCTCTGCTAAAAAAAAAACCCCAAACAGGGTCATGAGGTTCAAAGAGCTATTTGCCCTCATAAAGAGATTAGTCTTCTAGACCAGAGATACCAAACACTCTGCCAGTGGCAGCTTGCTGCCCCGAACACTCCTGAGTAAGGTCCCAATCAGATAAACATATAATTGGGAAATATGTAATGAAATTTTAAAAACACAGTAAAATCTAAATAATGTTAACATGTGGTTTTCTTAGTCACTTTGGGCCTGCAGGGATCTTTATGTACAGAGAGAAACCCTCGTTTCTCTGAGTTTGACACTATTGGCCTAGACTGTATCATCTGAGCTAGAGTAGGTGGTGGGAATCCAGCTTCTCTGCTTCCCCACCCCCGCACCTCCACCCTCACTGGAAAGGGCATTGGGAAACTGGGGGCAGTCAAAAATTGGGTAGCCAGGACAGGGAAGGGACTTCAGTCAGTGGAAGTAACAGGAAATATCTGGCCCAGAGGAGTCACAGTGGACATGTGAACACAGTTAGAGCTGTCCCAAAGAAGGATAAATAACAGCCTGTTGCTATTTGGTCCTGGAGAACAGAACTGGAAATGATGGCGGGAGTTACAAAAGGGCCAGTTGAGGGCTAGCGTCGGGGAAAACTTCCCAGTGATCCTCCTGGCCCTGAGCGCCTGTGATTCCAATTTGCTTGTCTCTGGTTGGCATGTGGTTTGTCAGTGGCTAAGCTAGTCCTAGGTCTAGCACTCCTGATGTCAGGAAGGTGGTTGCTGTCCAACCAAAGGCTGTCATCTCCCTGGGGGCCCCAATCCTCACTTTTCAGATTTCCCTTCACTCTCCTTGGGAGGCCGTGGCCTCCCATTGTCCAGGTATCATTGTCCCTGGAGGCTGCCTAACTTTGCCCAGTGTCTTCCCCTCAGCAAGTCCCTTGTTCTATGCCTCCACCTGCCACACTAGTTTCTGCCCATTCAACTCTCAGATCCCTTGTCCAAGAGAATCTAGCATGTGGCCCCACTTTTCCTGGCAGGGTGACCAACTCCGCCCACATGCTCAGGTTCTCTCCAGAGCCCACATTTGAGTGAAGAGCTTAAGTTTCCTTAGGCGGTACTGGGACCATAACAGCCATTTTCCACTCACCATAAGGGGAACATTGTTCCCTTACAGCCAGAGAGCTTGGGTCAGATGGATGGGTCAGCTCTCCTATCCATGTGAAAAGAGCTAGAACTGTTGGCACTGCCAGAGTGCCCAGATTTGGGTCAATTTCTTTTCAAACTCTGTGCTTTGACTTGAAGGATTAGGGATATCAAGGGTGTAGATGGAGATTTACCCCTGACCTCTCCCTCAGGGCCCTGCCTTGGTCTGAGGTCAGGAGGAGGGGGGGCCCTCTCAAGGCAGTAGTATCCTCAGCCACCTGGACCTCGGCACAATGGCTTGAGCATCCATCCAGCCTCTTGGGTGAAAGTGAACAATAGTCTGAGGCTTAAAGATGGCTTTGGACTGCCACTGCTGACAACTCACAGGCTTAGCATGGTAATAATACCTGTGGTCCTGGCCAAGGGGACTCCATGGGCTGGGTCTTGGCACCCTCCAGAGAACCTGGAACCCCAGCCAGGAGGGTCAGGAGGTCCTGGCTTTAGCTTCTCTCTCTCTTCCTCATGTTTGTGGGGAGGATGAGGAGAGGGCCAGGTGCTGGCAGGTCCATCCCTCTTTTCATGTGACCAGAAGGGGGCCCAGACTTGAGAAGGAATTTGGCCAGCAAGTCTGGAGCAGAGGGAAGAAGGAGCAGGCTGGACACCAAGCACTGTGCCAGCCCCTACACTTCTTTCATGAGCCTGCTTTAAACCCAACCTTAAATCTAGGCCTGGGCATCCTCCCATTCTCTGAGGGACCCGAGAGCCTCTCAGAGTTGATCCGTAGGACTGAACACAGTGGGAACAGTCTTGGGAGCCATCTCACCCCACCTTCTGGAGGTGGAAGTTTTCCTGACAATAGCTTTGGGGAAGGTGGTGTGCCCCTTCTATTCTGTTTTACAGATGAATACACTATGCTGTGTTCCCCCCCATACTTCCTGAGGTTGCCTGATGGCAGCTGGGGGGGGGGATGTCCACTCTCCCAAGCAGACACTCCAGCAACTGCCTGGGCCTTTTCTCTGGCTGTCCTGATCCCTGCCATTTTCTCCCTCCTCATCTCTGCTTCCTTCAAGTTCCAGCTAACGTTCCATATTCTCTAAGAAGCCTTTCCTGACTCCTCTTACTTCTGGTGATCTCCCCCAGATCATTCTCTTTTGGACCTTCACCTGCTGTTTTCCAAACTGGACTTTTGCACCTCTCTTTGTAGCCCTGTGCTGGACCCTTAGGTATTTAATGCTGTTGGCTTTAACTGACCTCGTGTAAGTGTAAAGAGAGGCTTTGCTATGAACAGGTTGTGTGACCCTGGGTAAGTCATTTAACCTCAGGACTAATTTACAAAACAGCATAAGGAAGACCCCACAAATCCTAGGTAATATTAGTTAAAAAAAAACAAAAAACAAACCAGGAATGAAAATAGCCCCTGGCCTGAAGAATCTAAGCTCACAAAGTGGGGTGGGAGGCACAGTTCACCAGAACAGGATACAGGCGCTCCTGGCACCTTGACACCCCCCCCCCATCACTCTCGAAGGACAAGGGGGGAGGGGCTCCCGCGCTGTCCAGCCGAGTTTGCCGCTCCCGGGTCACCCCGTGCCTCTCACACCTGGTGCCCAGGGTCTCCCGTCTGCCCAGCACCCTAGTGTTCCACGGAACACCCAGTCAATAAATACACGGGAATGGGTTCAGGAGCTAGGGAATATTCTAAGAGCTGCGATGGGGACATCTAGCGGCCACGGGGCAGGGGAGAGTGGGCACAGCCTGGATACAAGCATGGAGATGAGAGATAGCGTTCACCAACCGGGCCACACACACAGAGCCACGTAGGAGCCCCTCAGGGCGCGTGTGCCTACATACAGAAACTCCACAGTCTAACTCTGGACAAACCTAACACTCCGCCTCCTCCCTAAGACTCCCGGACCGGAGGCGGGTGTGGGCCCACGTGGTCCTTGTGACATCACAAGGACCAGGGCGGGTCCTAGAAGCTCCGCTCCCGGAGCGGGCAGAGGCGGGGCGCGGGCGCGCTCAGCCAGTTAGCCAATGCCCGCTCCTCCCGCCACGATTGGTAGGATGCGGAGGCCCGTCGTCTGGGCCGCAGTGGACTCGGGCGGCGGCTGCGGCGGGAAAGTGGAGCCTCCGCTGCGGGGCCCTTTATTGGTGGAAAGGAGGGGCTTCGCGGGCAGCGCACGAGACCCATTGGCCGGAGCATGGGCCGAAGGGCGGAGCCCTTCAGCCTCGGCTGGGCCCCAGGCTCGAGGCGGTGGCGCCGCAGAGTCCCGGCCCCTGGGCTCAGTTGTAGTGGTGAGCCGTTGCAGGGGATCTTCGACGGGTCGGGCGTGGGAAGGGTGGAGGGCCGAACCGCGGCCCCTTGGCTCCGTGTTGGTGGTGGGGCGGAGCGTTGGGCTCTCCCCGCCTCCGCGGAGACGGGAAGGCCGAGGTCTGCCCCCAGAACTCGCGGCACTCAGAATCCGCGATGCCGTAGCGCCGCGAAACATTTCAGAAGACACACCTCGGAAGTCCACCCCCCAGCCCTGGAGGCACGTGCCTAGAGACGTCCCGGGCCCTCCAGGGGAGAGCTGGCAGACGGCCAAGCGCCCCGGGGATGCCAGCGTGAAGGGAAGACCCAACCCTACACTGGGGGACCGTCAGTGGCGGGAGGGCCCCTCCCCGATCCCCCACCGAGGAGACGGCTGTGGGGCGGGGGAGCATCCTACCCGCCAGTTTTTCATTCCAAGATCCAATCCCGAATCCTCCTCGGGTGGTCTCAGGCGTGACAGCGGAGCCGCCTCCCTAGGGCTGGGGGGCGGCCCGAGGGCGGAACCTCCCTGCGTCATCTCGTCATCAGTCGGGAGACCCAGCACCGCCCCCTCGGCTCACCAATGGTTACGGGGAGCGGCCCCGCTCCCTGGTGACGGCAGCGGATGTAAGGCGGGACCTGCCTCTTTCGGCTCCCTATTGACTGGAAGACCCAGCACCGCCCCCTTGGACCGCCCTTCATGCCCGTGGGAGGGCAGGCCCCCGTCCCCAGGACCTAGCCGGATGCGAGGAGCCGAGTCTTCCTTGCTCACATCCTTCTTGTTCGGCCGCAACAGCCCCTCACCCTTGGCTCATCCCCGCTGGGAGAGTGGAGGTCGCCGGGCGGAGCCTCCGTCCTCCCAGCCCTTCTCCGGCAGCTTCAGTCCCGGCCAGCCGGCTCACCATTGGTGGAAAGACGAGACCCCGCCCCTAAGCCGGAAGGTGAGACATCCCTCTCCTCGCTTCTCGAGGGCCGAGCGTCAGAAATCCAGTCCCTCATGGCCCCGCTCTGAGAGCAACTCTACCCGGCCGACTTCGCCTACAGGACTCCGCAGGGGAGGGCGGGAGGTGCCCCGACCCAACTTCTGCTCGGAGGTTGCGTGGGGGCGTGGCCCCGGGGGGCTTTTAGCCCAGCAGTGTTGGCTGAGAGGAAACCCGAGTCCCCCTCAGTCCAGGAAGCCAACGCAGGCCGTTCCGCAGCCCACACAATTCTGCCACCAAGGGTCGCCGCGCTCCCAAATACGAAGCTCCGTCTCCTTCAATCCCTATTGGATGGGCAGCCCCGCTCGGGACCCGCCTCCAGCTGCTGGTTGGAAGAGGGAGCCCCGATCCCTGGAATCTTCACTGACTGGAAAGAGAAACCCTGCCCCCTTTCCCCCTTATTGGCTGGAAGAGGGAGTTTCGTGCACTTACCCTGGTGTGATTTGGAAACCCAAGCTCCACTCCCCCGACTCTTTGTTGTCTGGAAAGCGAGGCTCTGTTCCTTATTCCCCGTATTGGGCAGAGGGTGCAGCCATAGGTCCTCAGCTTGGGGATCCCTGGAAACTTTCAGACCGCCCCGTGGACTCTTTGTTGTTTGTCAACCGATGCTCCGCCCCCTCCGCTTCGTGTTGGCCGGAGGGCGGAGCTATGGCCACCTCACTCGGCAACAGTTGGAGGTCGCAGCCTCGTCCCCTAGACTTTGATTTGTTCGGGAAGAAAAGTCCTGCCCCCTCTGGTCCTTATTGGTTGGAGGGAGGAGCTACGCCCTCTCTTCAAAATAGCCGGAAGGCGGAACCGCGCCCCCTGGACTTTGTGTGGTTTGGCAAACAAGAGCGCGGCTCTAACTCTCCTTATCGGTTGGAGGGCGGAGCTACAGCCTCTCCCCTCCGAGACAGTTTGCCGGCTGAGCCCCGCCCCCTGGACTTGGACCCCTCGGCTCCGTATTGGTCAGAAGGCGTGATGGCCCTGGTTCGAGGCCACGGCATTGGCCGGAAGGAGGAGCCGCGCTCCCCGAACTCTCCTCCTGTTGGCTGGGACAGTACTGCCCCTTTGGCTCGATCCTTTTCTGACCGCAGAGTTCCGGACCTAGGACTTGGTATTTTCCGGAAGGCAGAGCCTTGCACTGTACGCTCTTCGGTCTTGGGAGCGCAAAGGTCCGCCCCCCAGGAGGCCTGGCCTTTGAACCGCCAGTCCCCAGCTCTCGGGTTTGGCTCGAGCACGGGGACCAGCCCGTATGTCCCGCCCCAGTTGGAGAGCACCACTTAGCCGGTCGAGTTGGGGGGCTGCCACAAGGCAAATCCCCGCCCCCAAGCCAAATATTGACTAAGTTTCCTGGATCTGGATTGGCAGTCGCTCTAAGCCCCGCCCCCGATCCGAAGACGCATCAATGGGCGGGCCGCGCGAGGCTGCGCAGTGCGCGCCGGACTCTGGGGTGAATGGCCGCCTCCGCCGCCCTGCGACGCCCGCGCCTGCCGCTGCTGCTGCTGCTGCCACCACCGGGGGCCGCCCGGCCCGGCCCGTGCCTTCACTCCTCAGGGCCGCCCGCCATGCAGTCACAGCCCGCCGCCCGCGGCTGGCTCACAGGCCTACACTTCGACAACCGTGCTCTGCGGGCGCTGCCAGTGGAGGAGCCGCCGCCCGGCGGGGACCCGGCCCCGCGGCCCGTGCCGGGCGCGTGCTTCAGCCGCGTCCGGCCCTCCCCGCTCCGCGAGCCGCGCCTTGTGGCCCTGTCGGCCCCGGCGCTGGCGCTGCTCGGCCTGGGCCCTCCGCCGCCGGAAGCCGATCTGGAAAGTGAAGAGGAGGAGCCGAAGGAAGAGGGAGCCGGGGCGCCCCGCCCTCGCCGCCGCCGCGCCGGCTCCGGGGCCAAGGCCGAGCTGGAGCTCTACTTCAGCGGCAACGCGCTGCTGCCCGGCTCGGAGCCCGCCGCGCACTGCTACTGCGGCCACCAGTTCGGCAGCTTCGCGGGGCAGCTGGGCGACGGCGCTGCCATGTACCTGGGCGAGGTGCTGGGCCCGGCCGGCCAGCGCTGGGAGCTGCAGCTCAAGGGCGCCGGCCTCACGCCCTTCTCCAGGTGAGTCCCGCCCCCGCGGGCCCCTGCCCCTCCTCCGGTCCCGCCTCCCCAGGCCGCTGGGACGCCCACCCTAGAGTGGGAGCCAAAGGGGACTCTGGCCCTGCCCCCGCCTGGACCACACGACCCTCCCCTCCCCTGCTGTGCCTCATCCGGGCAGACCCCCCCACCCAGATCGCTGGGACCCCTTCCCCCAAGGTGTGGCTCAAGGGGGGCTCCCGGTCCTCCGCAGGTCCCAATCCCCGAGGACAAAGGGACCCCTCCCCCCAACGTGGGAACCAAAGGGGTCCCCGCCGAGTCCCCCCCCCCCCTCGCCAGCGCCGAGCTCTGTCGGGCTGAGTGTGTCTGGGAGCCTGAGGGAGGCCAGAATCCCCTCTCTGCCTGCAGGGACTTGTCTTTCTGGACGCCTGGTCCTGGGATGCCTGTCAGATGGTAGTTAGAGGCCATCTAGTCCAATCCCCGATTTTACAAGGTAGGAAACAGGCCCAAAGGGAGCAGCGAACTCCAAGGGGCTCAGCTACAGTTACATCTTCCCACACCCCGCAGAGGGCTGGCAGCCCCCCCCCCCACCTCCAGGATAGCTGCAGCTGTAGTGCTGGGGTCTCCTTCCTCCCCCTTCTCTCCTCCCTCTGAGCCAAGTCTAGCCACTTAGGCCGTGGCCGCTTCTGGCCATATTCTCTGCCTCTAGCTTTCCTTGGCTCTGCAGCTTTACACCTCTGAATCTCAGTTTCCTTTTCAGTAAAATCTGCCCCCATGAGGGAGGTGCTTTGTCTGCCCTCATGGACCGGCAGGCTGTGGTTTTCTCCTTTCTGATGAGGCTGAGGAGAGACTAGCCTGGTTTTCTGTATAAGCACATGCCTAATTAAGGGAACAGATCTCAGGGGAGGGGTCCTTGGCTTTCCTGCCTGCCCTTTTGTCCTGTCAATGACTTTTCCAACTCTCTGGAAATCCCTGATAGGAGCCTCTTTGTATAGGATGCCAGCTGCCTACAAAGCTCTGCTGGGCCCACTGATATCCCAGTAGAGTGCTGACACCTTGACAGCAGGAAGGGGCTGTCTGCTGCCTGAGGCCTAGCTAACTAAGCCTGGTGACCTGACTTGGGTCAGCTGCCCATGGGTCCCCAGCCTGCAAACGAGATAAGCCCTCCCCCCCCAGCCAAACTGGGGGTGTCCAACGTGCTGCTGTTAGCTCCCTGGTCAGGTGCTTGGTATAGAATTGGACACTGGTGCTGCCTCCTCCCCCCTCCCCCCCCACTCCAGGCTTTTGGGAAGATTGTTCTTGTAGGATTAGTTTGAGTGGCAGCCAGATTCCTGCTTAAGACTGAAATCTCACCTGGGATAAGGAGTAAGTCCTTTTGTCTCAGGTTCAGATAAAAGGGCCAAGGAGAGTTCATTTTTACCATTGTCTGCCAAGGATCAAAGCTGAGTCAGGTTACACCTTGGCCAGGCCCTTTCTACTCTAACCAGCAGAGCTTCTCTGGGTAGATGTCACAGGGAGAATTTCCATATCCATTCTTTGTGTGGTCTCAGCATGACTGGGCAGTTCTGAGTCACCCTAAAGCAGAGGCAGAGAATAAAGGAGAGAGGCCCAGCCATGTACCAGTGATCTCCCTGATAACTGACCCTTGGTCGTTCTGGCTGGAGAGCCCGCTTCTGTGTGTCAGTCCTCTCTCCCCACAAGCTCCTCCCTTCAACACTTAATACTTGAAAGATTATTCATTTGGCAAAGGGATAATATGTAGCTGCTTGGTCTAGATACAGTGGAGGAAGATGGTCTGTTCTAGTACACTTGGCTTTCTCTCAGCTGGAGCTGTCCCAGCATGCATTGGCCTTGGTAGTGAGTCCCTCGTTGATAGAGGTATTCCAGTGGAGACTGGAAGTTACTGGCAGGATCCCTGCTTTTGGAAGAAAGGGCTTAGATAGTTCCTGGAGTTTTATCTTCTTGGATGGTGGGGTCTTTGTAGGGAGGAGAGCTGTTGGCTGCCTAAGTGCCCCCAGCACCTGTTTTTTTTCTGTTTATCTTAGGATTCAGAATTGGCAGGGACTTTAGAAATTGTGTAGGTCAGAGAAGGAAACTGAGGCCCAGAAACGTGGGCAGAGTGAGACACAAGAGAACAGTTTGGCTTCTCATCCCTTGCTGTCAGGGAGTCCTGTGGTCTGGCCCCAGCTGCCTGGGCAGGGCCCACCAGTGCCTGGTTTTCTGGGGAGGAGGTCTGTCCATCACAGGCTTTAGCCTTCACCTGCCCCCAAATGGCCCTTCCCGCTATGGGAAGGTGGCTGGGGTGGGGTGAGGGGGCGCAGCTGGGATGAGTGCTCAAATATCCATTTGGTTGCAGGCAAGCTGATGGCCGTAAAGTTCTGCGCTCCAGCATAAGGGAATTCTTGGGCAGCGAAGCCATGTTCCACCTGGGCATCCCCACAACCCGAGCAGGCTCATGCGTGACCTCAGAGTCCAAGGTCATCCGAGACATTTACTATGATGGCAATCCCAAATATGAAAACTGTGCAGTGGTACTGCGCATAGCCTCAACTTTCCTAAGGTAACATGGAGCCCTGGCCTTTCTGAAGCCTGCCTGGGGACGAGGGATAATGGAGGTGACTGTGTAACAGGTTGCTCTGGGGTCTGGCTGAGATTGTACTTGTCTGATTTGAGTCAGAAAGTCTTAGCTGCCATGAGGATTCATGGGCGGGGGGGGGGGGGGCGGTGTGGAAATCACTGGACTTCCACCATCCCAAGACAAAGGGTGCCTTAACAGGGGGTACCTAGGTGTCTCTAAGTAGTGGGTAATGTGGGAAGACTGCTACACCCCTCTTCCCCTCTCCAAAAGGTTGTGGAGAGCTCCAGCATGGCATGGATGGGCTGTGTGCCAAGGGCCATCCTACCAGCCACAGATGGCTTTGCCCAGGGAGGCAGGAACCTCTACTTCAGTGAACTTCTGAACACAAAGTTGCAAACAATAAATTGAAATGAGGGAGGGGGCGGGGAGGGCAGAAGAGTCCCACTGGTAAAGGTTTGTTTATAACCTTGCCTTGCGGGCATCAGTCTTAGCCTTGACATCGGACCTCCCCTTATCTCAGGCTGCTGAGTTGGTGCCCAGCTGGCACGAGCCTGGAAGCTTCCCATCCCAAGGAGAGGCGTTACTAATTAAAGAGCTGATCAGGGCCTGACCTGCTCGGCATGGCTGCCCTGCTTTCTTGGCACAGAATCTGGACCAAGCTGAAGGACAGCCAGCAGCTGGAATATCAGGGTGGGAGGGAGGCCACTGGCTCTTCACTGTGGCCAGGTAGTCTTGGTGTGAGGCCTGGCTTCTCAGGTCTGCGCTGCGTCTGCTTTATGGGTCACGGGTCCCTTGGACAGCTCAGTGAACCAAGGGAGCCTTGTGAGAATCTCCATGTCAAGTGAATAAAATACGCAGGCAGTAAAGTCCACAAAGTCCCCACTTTGGCGCCTGGGCCTTGATCTTCCTGTGGGGAAGGTCTGTGGTCCTCAAATTCATGTTTTTTCTCCTCCCAGGTTTGGCTCTTTTGAGATTTTTAAGCCCCCAGATGAACACACAGGGCGGAAAGGCCCCAGTGTGGGGCGGAATGATATACGAATACAAATGCTCGACTATGTCATCAGCAGTTTTTACCCAGAAATTCAGGCTGCCTTTGCAGAAAACAACGTGCAGAGGAATGCAGCCTTTTTCCGGGAGGTAGGTAGGCTGGGCTGGGGGGCTCCAGGGACCTGGAAGAGCAAATGCAGCTTTTCTTTCCCTCCTGGCAAACTGTCACAGGACTGGCAGGGGCTCAGGAGCCCCTCTGCCACCTTTCTGCCCCTTGGGGTCTGGAACTGGCTCCCTGTGAGGGAAGGCAAGCCATGTGGGCAGCCTTAGGATGCTGCCCGTGGAGCCAGCCTGGCCCAGTGGTTGTCTTGGAGTTCTCTCTGGGCTCCTGAATGACCTCAGCCAGACCTCCAGAGCTGGAGAAGCACCTGCCTCCCCTGGGTACCCCAGAGAACAGCGAGTTTCTGTGAAAAACCCATTAAAACCATGGACAAACAGAAAAGACAAGGAGCTGTTTGTTTTCAGTGGCCTGAGGCTCCTGAATTGTTGCTAAGCCTTCAGCACCTTCCTTTATTAAGCACCCCTTCTGTACCTGGCAGTTCTTACATCAGTAAATACAAGAGAGACCCAAGGGAAGCCCCTGCCAGTGGGGGGGCGGGGATCAGGAAAGGGCTTGGATGCCCTGAGCTGAGCCCCCCAACAGGACCCTGAGAGTCAGAGCTCAGGTGATTATTTTCTCAATATTTTAACTTTTTGGAGCCCTTTCTGTAGAAAGATTGTGACTGTGATTGTTTCCTTTTGATGGACTCATGAACGCTGCTCCCCCCACTCTCTGGGCAAAGGAAGGACTGGGTGGGGAGCAGAGGCCACCCAGCTGCCTCTCTAGGAATAAGTCCTCCCTGATTTAGCAGGGGGTGGGATAGCTAGGATGCAGGCAGGCGCCTGGGAAATTACCTTGAGTTTTTCCCCCATTAGGCCCACATTCCCTTAGAATTTGTGTGGACAGGGTGATGAGTTGAAGGGAGAGAAAGTAGGGTAGCCTGGAGGTCCAAGCAGAGCACATGCTTGCCCCAAGGGATGCAGGGAAAGAGTAAGGTCTGAGGCCTGGCTGTGACTGTGCCCACTCCCCTTGGCCAGGTCACTAGGCGCACGGCAAGGCTGGTGGCCGACTGGCAGTGTGTAGGCTTCTGCCATGGCGTGCTCAACACTGACAACATGAGCATCGTGGGGCTCACCATCGACTATGGGCCCTTTGGCTTCATGGACAGGTGAGGCACCCCCCCCACCTCCCAAGGCCCAGCAAAGCCCCATGCCAGTCGTTTGGGGGCCACCCTAATGAGCGACTTGTTGTAATTCCCTGGCCAGGTACGACCCTGACCACATCTGCAACAGCTCGGACACGTCAGGCCGCTATGCATACAACAAACAGCCTGAAGTGTGTAAGTGGAACCTGCAGAAGCTAGCTGAGGCCCTGGTGCCCGAGCTGCCCCTGGAGCTCAGTGAGCCCATCCTTGAGGAGGAGTACGACGCTGAGTTTGAGAAGCACTATTTGCACAAGATGAGGCGGAAGCTGGGTCTGATCCGGCTGGAGCTTGAGGAGGACCGGCAGCTTGTGTCCACCCTTCTGGAGACCATGCACCTCACGGGTCAGTGGGTGGAGGACCTAGGGGGTGGCAGGAGATGTGCCTCCTTCCTCCAACCCAGTGAATAGGCCAGAGTCAGGGCTACTGCTTCCAGAAGGCTCCCAGAGCCCACGGGCCTTGTTTTTGTTTCTAGGGGCAGACTTCACAAACACGTTCTACTTACTGAGCTCTTTCCCAGTGGCCGCGGAGCCCACCCAGGGGGCCCACTTCCTTGACCAGCTTGCCCAGCAGTGTGCCTCCTTAGAAGAGCTGAAGCTGGCCTTCAGGCCACAGATGGATCCCAGGTAGCTGCCCTGCACAGGCCAAAGGGTACACTACGCATGGGGCCTGGAGTCAAGAAGACCTGAGTTCAAACCCAGCCTCACATTCTCCCTAGCTCCCTATCACATAGGGGGTGCCACCAGAGTGATGAGTGTAGAGGAGCAGGAAGACAGGAAAGGCATGGGTGCAGCCCCTCTGGCTGGGCATTCAGGGAGGACTTCCTGGAGGAGAGAGCACCTGAATGAAGGGAAAGCCTTGGAAGACTTTGGGTAGGGTAGGGAGAGACTGATGCCTTGGAAAGCCAGAGGTGGGGAGGGGAAAGAACTTTCAGGACTTGGTGTCCAAGTCATGGATGGGCAGAGGGAGAATGAGGGGCTGCCGCTTCATGGGTCAGGACAAAGTAGGATTAGATGTGAACATTGAGGAACCAGTTATGTAAATGGGAACCTTGAAACTGGGGGAATGAGATTGCCGGGGGCGGGGGCGGAGGAACGGGACTTGCAACTTTGGATAGAGCAGGTTCAGTGAGATGAGGAAAGTGGAAACATGCGTTACCAACAGCCTCTTCTGGAGTATGGCCACACAAGCCAGGAGAGGGATTGGGGCTGGGGGGACAGGGAGAGATGGGAGTGCCACACAAGTCTAATGAAAGGGGCTCGCTGGTACAGGCAGGATTGGGGCGGGGGTGGGGTAGGAGGGAATGGAGGAGAGTGGAATGACCAGTAATTTAGGAAGCTCTGCATTTGTCTGGGTGCTGGCCCAGGGCCCTGGCAGAGGTGGACCTTTGCAGTGTCCCATCTCTTTGCTCCTAGGCAGCTTTCTATGATGCTCATGCTGGCTCAGTCCAATCCTCAGCTCTTTGCTTTAATTGGGACTAAAGCAAGCATCAACAAGGAGCTGGAGCGCATTGAGCAGTCCTCCAAACTTCAACACCTGTCTGCCACGGAGCTGATCAGTCGCAACCGAGAACGCTGGGAGGCGTGGCTCCAGAGATACAGGTGAGGCCTCGGGGGCCCACACTCTCCCGTCTGGCTCCTGCTCCCCCTTTCAAGCTTATTCCAGGTTATTCTCTTCTAGTCCAACTTGCCTTAATTACTATTTCTTCACACGTGATAGTCCTTCTCAGCCTCCATGCCTTTGCCCAGGTTGTGCCCTGCTGCCCTCCCTCCAATAGATTGTAAGTTCCATGAAAGTAAAGATCATTCTGGTCTTTGTAATATCCGGACCTAACATGGTAGACAGTAGGTGCTTAATTAGTGCCTAGGGAAGGAATGGATGAAGTAGGGCTGAGCACAACAGGCAAGGGAAGCCCAGAAGCTGCGGCTGGTGCCCAGCATCCCCCATCTGATTCCAGAGCCCGGTTGGAAAGAGACATGCAAAGTGTCAGTTGCACAAACACCTGGAACATGGAGCGTGTAGGAGTCATGCGATCCAACAACCCCAAGTACGTCCTGAGGAACTACATTGCCCAGAATGCTATAGAAGCTGCGGAGCAGGGAGACTTCTCAGAGGTATGGGCCGTGGAGGGGACCGAGGCGGCCTTCTTCCCTCCTTTCTTTCCCTGCTGACATAACTGTATCTTGCATATTCCTGTCCAGGTAAGAAGGGTGTTGAAGCTGCTGGAGAAACCATATCATGAGGAACAGGAAGAAGATGTGGCTGGGCTCCCAGAGGCTGTGGAGAGTGGGGCGGTGGCCTCGGGCAGCAGCAGCAGCCGCCTGTCCTACAGCAGAAAGCCTCCCCTATGGGCTGCAGAACTGTGTGTGACGTGATCTTCGTAGCTGCCTTGTGGGCATCTCCCACCCACCTGTACGGTCTCACAAGGCTCTTTTGGGCACCACTGAGTCACAAAACAGGGCATTTGGTTGCTCTGGTTGGTCCCGCCACAGCTCCAGCTGCCGTCGGGGTGGGGCCACACCTCAGCCCCTCAAATGGCTGTTTTTCCATGAGGGCAAAGACATCCAGTCAGTCCTGACCAGTCTCTGTCTGATGCTGACTCAGCAGCCCAACCCCAATTCCCCCAGACTCACTGTACTTCCTCCTCTTGGCTCCAGTCAGAGCCACTCGCTTCCTCCCTTTGCCTTTTCCTGAAGCTGTTCATGTGACAGAACCATTCAGAAATGCCTCTGGTGAAGGGACCCAGCCGGCAGCAGAGGCACTGAAAAAGGGGAGGGGGTCCCAGGCGGCACAGGGCTCCTCCCTTGCCCCTGAAGACTGTTTCCCTGTACCTTGGAAAGAGAAACTCATGCCATGCTGTGCCATTGGGAAGCACTGCTAAGCTGCACGAGGGAAGGGAGGGGAAGTCCTCCCATCTGTATAAAGAGCCCCCCTCTCCCCCCAGCCACCCTTCAATAAAAGCTCAATGTGACCGAGTGCCAGCCTGCTCCTGCCTGGGTGGGTATAGGGGTACGGCTCCCCAAGACCCTTTATTAGGCAGCTATTTACAGAGAAGGGCAAGTGTGTCCTATCCCATGGCACACTTGCAGGGCTGTGGCTCATGTGTCTCTATAGTAGTTGTTGAAATTAATCCGCAGGAGGAAGTCTTCCAGGTGGGGCTGGTAGCCTCGATTCACCAGCTTGGTGACCACTGCAGGTAGTAGACAAGACAAGGTTTGGGCCCCCAGGTGAATGAGGCCATAGGTACTATACTACAAAAGACCCAAAGTCTGATGCTCAGCCCCCCAAACTCCTCCCTGCTTCATCCTCACCTTTGAAAAGAAAGTGAGAGTAGTACTTGAAGGTGCTATAGGACTGCTGCATGAGGGCAAAGTTGGGGTGCATGGCCACCTGCCGGCTGCCATCATAGGTCCAGGGCTGGGAGATGAGCTGAGTACGGAACTTAAGGATGAGGCTGAAGATGCTGTGAATGACGTTCATCACAGGGGCAGCCTTCTCTGTCAGCAGCCCCCTGGGGTGGAGAGCAGGTGGAGGATGGGTCAGGACTCCCTCTAGCCATGCTTCTCCTGCTGTGGCAGGCCCTGCAGGGCCACTGTCTCCACTGGCCCCCACTGTCCCAAGCACACTTGACCCAGTAAGTCCAAACTCTCTCCCTCTGCTCATCCTGAGCTACGGCAGCCTTGCCACTGCCCACCCAGAAAGCCCCCAACAACTCACTGGCTCAAGGCCCACTCTCTTCCTGTACCAGGGAGCTCATCTCTCGAGGCTGCCAGGACCTCACCCCATGAACTCCCACCTCATCTTCAACATGTCCCCCATCCTGGAAAACCCTTCCACCACCACTATCATCATCCTCTGTGGCACAATCAGTGACCTCCTTCCTCTCCTCTTGCCCTTACAGTTTGGCTTCTGAGCTAGTTCCACCAAAGCTGCTCTCCAAAGTGGCCGAAGAGCTCTCAGCTGCCAAATCCAACATTCTTTTCTCCATCGTTGTTCTCCATGACCTCTCCACATGCAGCATCAGACACTACTAGCCACTCTCCTGGTTCGCTGACTGCTCCTCCTCCAGATCACCCCCTTCATCCCCTCCCACACTGTCCTGGGCCACCTTCTCCCTCCAGACTTGATGTGGCCATCTCATACAATCTCTATCCTGATCCTCCAATCCACCTGGCCTGCCCCAGACTCTAGTATCTCCAGTTGCCTTTCAGGGACCTCAAACTAAATGTCCAGCAGAATGTGTCCCCTAACGAACCCCTCTCTCTCCCCTATTGCTGGGGAAGGCACCCATCCTCCCACCCTTGGAATCATCCTGGCCTGCAAGCAAGTGCCAAGGCCTGTGGATTCAGCTCTGCAGCTTCTCTTCCCCAAGATGCCCCACCTGGTCCAGGCCACCTCACTTCCATCACCAGCACCCAGATTGCTGCAGTAGCTGCTGGGAGGTCTGTCTGCCTCAAGTCTCCCTGCTCTATCCATCTTCCTGAAACACAGCTTTGATCACTCAGCCCCTACTCCATACACCAGCTCCCTATCACCTCCAGCGTCAAACACAAAGTGCTTAGTTTGGCATCTGAAGCCCTTTTCCTAAACCATCCCCTTCCTCAATTCCCATCTCTCAGCTCTGGGCATGCTTTCTCTCCACAGATCGCTGGGCCTGGAATCAGGAAGACCCAAATTCAAATTCAGCCTGACATTTACTGGCTGTGGGACTGGGCAAGTTACTGTACCTTCATCTGCCTCAGTTTCCTCAACTTACAGGGTCATTGTGAGGATCAAGTTAAATACCTGTAAAGTTCCTGGCACAACACCTGGAAAGCAGGTGCCTAGCGAGTGCCCACTCTGAGAGTGGAAGAGCAAGGCCCTCATGTACCAGATGGGGGATGACCTGCCCGCACGGCCACCCCAGCCTCACCTGAAGACAGCCTTGTTGAGGTACTCAGCGTGAGTGCGGTGAATCTCCTCCAGGTTGCCCACAGCCGATAGCCGGTTTCCAAACTCACGCCACGTGACGTGCAGGATCTGGTTGGCGATGTAGCCCTGGATCACCTTCACAAAATGCTGCATCTCATGTTTGAAGAGCTGGAGCTGGCGGAACTGGACGGAACCAGCCGCGTGATGCACGGACGCTGGCGGGATGATGGAACGGACAGAGCAGAGACCTCAGCACCCTGGATGTGCGCTGCCCAGCCCGCAGTAGGGCCTCACCCTGGTTAGACCGTGGGACAGACCACAGCCCGGGCCCCTTACCTGTGCGCTTCAGGTGAAAACACACGTCCTTCAAGGTCCACATCATGTGTTTCAGCTGTAGCAGGAAGGAGAAGATCTTGTTGTATTTGCTGAGGCAGCTTTCTGTGATGACAATGTTGAGGGGCCAGTCAACCTGAGGGAGGAAGAGCCTCCATGAGGGGTACTCAGCCACTGCCAGGGCTGGGCCAAGGCGAGACAGAGCCTCACAGACTGCATGGTGACTTAGTTCCAGCAAAGTCTAAGTCCCGGCTTAGACCAACAAACTGAGCAAGGCATGTGGACACCCCCCAGGCCAGAAAGGGTCACAAGAAAGTTTTACTGAACGTTTAAAAAACAATTAATTCAGTACAAAAGGTTGTCTTTGACACAAATATGGTCTCAAATTCCTAAAGGAGAAATTCCACTTAAAATAACTGCAAAAAATATAAAATACTTGGGAACCTACCTGCCAAGATACATAAACTACATGAACACAATTACAAAAAATCCTTCACACAGACATGTAAATAATTGTAGACATGCTAATAGCTCATGGATAGGTCTAGCCAATACTAAAAATGACAAAACTGCCTAAATTAATTTAATTCAGTGCTGTGCCAACTACTAAAGAATTTAGAGCTAGAAAAACAATAATCCAATCCAGAGGAACAAAAGGCTAAGAACATTGAGGATCTCAATGAAAATCAAAAACAGGAAGAGCTGGCAAGATGCCTAACAACTTGGTCCTGGCTGTGAAGCAGGTTATCCAGGGAGCAGAGGAGATGATGGGTATGATGGACATAAGGGAAAGGGGCAGAGTGTTCAACCTGCCCAAGCCTAAGTGCGGGGAAACTTGCAAAGGGTCTCCTGGAAACCAAGCACAGCCTGGCAGGGAGTCAGGCAAGGCCAGCAGCTCTAGAAGCTTCAGGAACCTGGTGCTGGCATGGAGAAGGCCCAGATCGAACATGGTGGCAACGTGCCAAGGATGTGGCTTTCACCAGTAAAAGGCCTGTGACCA
Source organism: Pseudocheirus occidentalis (assembly GCA_028646575.1). Taxonomy (NCBI): domain Eukaryota; kingdom Metazoa; phylum Chordata; class Mammalia; order Diprotodontia; family Pseudocheiridae; genus Pseudocheirus; species Pseudocheirus occidentalis. The sequence goes on from CM053597.1 coordinate 228,092,689, forward strand.
GGTGGGGGAAGCAGCACTCCCTCCACCTCTACTCCTCCCCACTGTGCCTGGCTCCCTCTTCTCTGACTCCTCCAGCCCTGGGTCACCCCAAACTCTGGTCCCTTCCCTACCCAACCAGACCTGGAGCGGGCTGAGGGCAGGGCCTGCTTCTGCCTCCCTGCTCCACCTCTTGTGGCTAAGCACAGGGAAGGGCACATAGGCATCCCTAAATACATTCAGTCAGAATGGAGATGAATTCTGTGAGAGCTGTCACAAGCTATGGGGATGACTTGTCTTCTCAAATACTAGAAGCAAATACTAGAAGCTCAAATACTGGAGCAGAGACATGCCCAGAAACGAAGAAGGCATAATACCAAGAGCTGTGACCCCAGGACAGTGCATTCAGAGAGGCTACCTTGTACTGCAGGCTACGTACCTTGTACCGCAGCTCGAGGCAGCTCAGGGCATCAGGGGCATTGGCACTGAGCACATCTGGCAGGTACTTGAGGGCGAAGGAGAGGTTAGCGGCGAGCTTTGTGTCCCCATGCAGGCTGTACTGCAGGGCTTTAGTGAGGAAGGAGTTGAGCACCAGGGGATTCAGGAACTCTCCAGGGCTCTGCCCTGAGCCCAGCTGAAGGAGATGAGCCAGAATGGGGCATGTGGCAGGGGCCAGCACCCACAGTGGCTCACCGCAGGCCCAGAGGGAAGATGTGAGGTCATGCCCTCCAACATGACAAGCTCCTCAACAGCAGGGCCCAGACCAAAAGCAACCAACAACTCAACAGCCCTTAAAGCCCCAGCCAGAAGCCTGCCCACTTTACACCAACTCCCTCTGGGCACATCCAAGAGTCAAGACCTCAAACCCCTGACCCTGTGCCAGGTTCAGGGATGTCTGTGGTTCCACAGCTGGGGAGGTCCAGCATCCCTTTGCCAAACCATCCACCCCTAGGGCCAATGGGCACTTAGGAAGTGCATGCTCTGGGCTGGTCCTCCCACAGCAGCCCCCAAGGACTTGCCCAGGGTCCCCCACCCTCTCTGGCCCCCTAAGGACCCAGCACAGCTGTGAAGACAGCCACCCATCCCTAGGCCTGGAGTCTGGTTTGCAGCCCCACTGGTACCTTCTCAAAGAGCAGATCACTGAGAGACTGAGCAAACTCCCCGTCCTCCATGAGCAAAAAGTGCCTCAAGGCCTCAAAGTGCTTTTCAAGGCTGAGCTCCACAAAGTAGTAATCAACAATGGCCTTGTTCACCAGGGACACACTGTGGGGACAAGGATGCTGACCATCAGAAGCAAGGGCAGGGCCGCCCAGGGCCAAGACCAGTGGCGACTCAGCCACTCCTTCTCGTCACAAAAAACCCTGTTCCACATCCTCAGAAACGTCACCCAGTCTCTGCTACAGGGACAGAGAGCTCACTATCTTTCAAGGATGCTCCTACAAAGTTTTTCCCAATGTCAAGTGGAAACTTGTCCCATGCTAATCCTTTCCCACAGCAGCCTCTGAACAGCCAGGCCAATGCCCTGGCCACACAGGCCCAGCCAGACACGTACTGAGAGACTAGCGGGGCGGTGATGGAATGCTTCATGAGCACGGGCAGGGTCAGGAGCTCGCTCAGCTGAACCGAGGTCTCATCAGCTGCCAGTGGCCCACGGGGATCCACGGGGAAGGAGAAGGGCCTGGGTACGATGTGGCGCATGAGGTGGGGCACCGGGGGCTCAGCTGCAGGAGAGTGAACACAAACACATCAGCTTCATGTGTAGGCCAGGCCCCACCCTGCAGCCTCCAGACCTGGCACTCACACATCAGGGCATAGCTGTCCTGGTATTTTTCCAGGCAGTATTGGTCAGACAAGGCTTTCAAGTAGGCCTGTTCTCGGCTGCAGTCTCTGGCTCCAGTCTTCGCCTCCCCAGGGCTGAGGGCTGCTGTTGAGCTTTCTGTTTCTGCCTTTAAGACAAAAATCAAAGCAGGAAAGCACTGCTATGGCTGCAATTATTGGCCTCTCTCTCCTTGGGAACCATGCTAGCCAGCCTACACCCACCCCAGGAGGTGCTCAGACTACTGCTGGTGCCAGAGCAGAGTTGCCTTGTAGGAAGTACAAAGTACTGCCTGGAACTGGCCCAAGGCCAAGATCCTGTGGAGCCCTCTGGTACACCCAGCCCAGGGGCAGGTGCAGGGGCATCACCAAGCAGTGGGGACAGGTGCAGGGGCATCACCGAGCCCAGGGGCAGGTGCGGGGGCATCACCCAGAGGTGGAGGGGCAGGCAGAGTCTCCAAGGTAGCCAGGGGCACAGAGGGGACCTGGGGTGTGGGGGCGGGGTAGAGCCAAAGCCAATTCAGAAGGCCCACTGGGGGCCATACGCTGAGGCTCGAGGGTACTTTTCCTCACCTGCAGGCCAAGAGGCTGGTTTGGAGAGGGTTCCTCACTCTCATCACTTGTTACGACTGAACCTGGGAAGGCCAAAGGGGGTACCACACTGAGGACGCCCTTACCTACTCCATGCCCGGTTTCACACGTGGCTCCACCACTTATTGGCAGAGCCTGTTCTTTGCTGGCCCTCAGTTTCCCCATCCTTGATGATACCAGCATCCTGTCCTTTCTAAAGGTCCCTGGCTGGCTCACTTCCTTGCCTCAGGTGTGTGCAAGGGACATTCACCGTCAGCTCCCCCTAACAGGGTCCAGAGAGGGATCAGAAGAACACTTGGCACTGGGGAGACCCTCAGAACTGCTGCTAGGGCTCCAGATGGCCCGAGGTGCTCAGCTGCCCTAACTGTAAATGGGAAGAGGCTCTGCCCCCTCCATCCACCTCATTTCCCTCCCCCTAGTTTTACTCTGGGGTGGCCTCATGAAGCAGGCCAGGCCAGGCCTTCATAAGCAAACCAGGGAGGGTCAGGAAGAGGGGAAAGGGGTGGGGATTCAAGAACTCCCAGGATGAAACCACACCTCTGTAGATGCAAAGGCCACAGCTTCCTAGAGTCAGGTCTGGCACAACATTATGTGAGCTGCCCAAGGCCCACCACCCCCAAGTGGATGCTGGATGCCTACCAATGGCTGGCCTCTCCCCTGGCCCGACTGGCCTCTCCTCTGGCCCAATGGCTGGCCTCTCCCCTGGTGGTTCATCTATCTTCTTTGGGACAAGCTCCTGGCCCAGCCCTTCTCTGCTTTGAGCAGCCAGGGCAGGCAGCTCATGCCCCTGAGGAGGCTGGTCTAGACCCATGCAGCCCAGCTCCCTGTTGTACAGAAACCACTGTATGGTGGAGGTGGCAGCAGCAGTGGTTGTGTGCCTGGACAGGGGCTTGGGGGGAGGGGGAGGCTCGCTTTGGCCCAGCTGAAGGCTAGACTGCGAGGCATGGCCAAAGGCACTGCACCGGGGCCGGGACCCTTCAAGGTCCATGGTGAGGTCACCCAGCTTCATGTGGGATCTCAAGGCGTCCCTCTGTAGGTTCCAGCAGGGCCGAGAAGAAACCACCTCTGAAATGTAGGCCCCAAGCGGGACGCTGCTGTCTGACACGTGACCATGGACACTCCCTTGGGGTGGAGGAGGCTCCACATCAGCAGCACATTCGCCCATCTTGATGTGGGAGGCAGAGACATGGCTGTGGATGTCCCATCGGGCCCGGCCACTTCTGGTGCGGGGCTGTGGCTGTGGAGCCTCGGGCTCAGGGATGGACTCTACTAACTGGATGCTGGAGTCTGACGAGTGGCCATGAAGGCCCCAGCAGGGCCTGTGGCATGTGTCCCTGGGTGCTGGGGGTGCCCCAGCCATGAGCACTCGGCAGGGAGCAGGGACTTCAGCCATGGCCGCGGGACGGAGGATGGTGGTAAAGTCATACAGTGGCTGCTGGCACTTGCTGCCTTCTTGCTCCATGGCCCCAGTGGGGGCCACAGGGGGCAGGTCCAAGGAGATGGTCTGAAGCGCTGCTTCCAACAAAGCCGGGGAGCCAGAAGCAGCAGGTGGCTCCTCAGGCAGAGGCCTGGGCAAGAAATCATTCATGTCCAGGCTGGACTCGGGGAGAGGCGTGGCTTGGTCTGCCTGTGCTGGCTTTTCCTTTGTCCTTGGTTCCAAGGCATGGCCATCTATACTGGCCTTCCCAGGCTCCATCTGCTCAGATGTCCAGGCACCTGCTGAGGGCAGTGGCCCCCATGCACCCGCCGAAGACCCTCCAGAATCTCCCTGCTCTCCATTGTTCTCCAAGCACTGCCCTGCCTGGAATAAAGGTGTGGGGCTAACCAGTCTCAGGACACAGATCTGAAGGTAAGGAGGGGGAGGCTGGGGGGGGGGGTACATCTGGCATGAAATAAAGGGAGCTTCCCTCCCCCCCAGACAAAAATGGAATAAAAACTAATGCCTTGGTTCCCAAGGGCAGAATGGCAACTTGTGCTTAGGCTTACACGATGCCAGGCTCTGGGGTCCCCATTCCTCCTTACCTCAGCTGGCAACTTTTATGACAGGTTGTGCCCAACCAGAGCCCCCACAAGCCAGCCTCCTGGTATATGAGCCTTCTTATTCCCAATCAACTGGCCTCAGATGCCACAGCCCACTGCTGGGTCTGCTCTCAAAGCCCATGTGGCTCAGGAGGTCAGTTTGTCATCAGTGAGTCTGTCTTTCAAGGCCACAGGGTCATTCCCCCCCCCCCAAAAAAAACATGCTTTCAAGGCCGCAGGGTCATTTTTCCCCTCAAAAAAACATGGCAGGACCATGCCAGTGGGGAAACAAGTGGAACCTGAACAGTAAGGGTGCTGCTTATGGGCCAGGGCCAGTCCAGATCTGTGTGGCTGACATTGTGGACAGGATAGACTGTGGGCAGGCACAGGGAGCGACCGGGGACACTGCAACGGGAGGGAAGGGCTGGGAGCTCTGGGGGAACTGCACACAGGCCTCTGATCTGAAACCCCACCAAGGGAAGGCAGGGCAGCTCCCAGACTAACCTCAAGAGACCAAGGTGGCTTCAGGTAGCCAGGCCAACTACCTAAGCACAAGGATGGTGTCTTACCTGGGCACCAGGCTCTCCTGCTGAGGCACCCACTTGTCCAGGGGCATGGACACTGGGAACAATGTCAAGTTTCTCCCTGTACTGCCCTTCAGAGACATTCTGAAGCATCTCCTGAAATTCAGAAGAGAAGACAGTAAAGAGCCAATGATTTCTAGTGCTGGTTGGTTTGCCACATACTCCATATTCACAGCAGGGCCCGGATGGCTGCTCACATTCTAGAGCATGCATGCTGTTTATCTCTCCCTCCAAAGGGCCTGTAAGCTCCTAGGGGTAAGGGCTGTCTCATTTCTGTTCCCCTAGTGCCTGGCACATGGCCGGGCTCACAGTAAAGAAATGCTGCTGACTGGCTCATTAATCTAACACAGTGATTCTCAACCTTCCTAATGCCATGACCCTTTAATACTCATATGTGGGTGGACCCATCTGGAGACAGATAGAGGAGTGGGGTCTCGGTTCCTAAGACCATGGGAAATAGGTGTTTTCTGATGGTCTTAGGTGACCCCTGTGAAAGGGTTGTTCAAACCCCAAAGGGGTCGCAACCCATATGTTGAGAACCACTGATCTAATGGGTCTGAGGCCTTATTTCAGACTCATTTTATTTGCACACAGAACAGAAGGGAAAGCCCTTATGGGGCTTTCTGTCCTTGTGTCCCCAGCAAAAACAGCAGGGGCTTAATAATGGCTGTGGATCCACTGACTTCCACACAACAGTCCCATGAGACAAACGGCACAGACACTACCCCACTGCAGAGGAAGAGAATGAAGTCAAGGGAGCTCCCGCGGCTTGCCCGCCATCACCCCGCTGGGACCGACCCTTGGCCACCTATCTCCACACATCCAAGTTGGCATTACCTGTGTGCGTTTCTGGTCTTCCAAGAGAAAGCTGAGGCGCACCGTCTCCAGCCTGTGCCTTTGTATCCTCCACAGAGCCCGCTGCTCACGACGAGCGGCGTCCTCAGACAATTTACTGTAATGGTCAATCAGGTCCTGCCTGCAGAGACAGAGTGGAGGCATCCTCATATGTGAAGGGGTGGCCAAAAGCCCCCTGCAGAGGCTTTCATAGCCTGAGGTTCTGTTTGGCCTCAGAAACATGGATAGAATGGGGGTTGGGGAGAGGAGAGGGAGGGAGAGGGGGAGGGTCAGGTCAGGGTGCCCCCACACACACACACAAAAAAAGAGCATGTGAGACACAGCAAACGAGGCCTCCAAAGTACAGGAGGGAAGTCAGGCAGGAAGGGGGAGGCGGTGCCTTAAAAAAATAACCCCACGCTCTATGGAAGAGTCACTTTCTTCTTCTTTAAAAGTGATATTTTATCTTTTCCCTAATTACATATAAAGACAATTTTTAACATTCATTTTTAAACCTCTAAATCCCTGATTCTCTCCCTCCCCCCTCCCTTTAAGGCAAGCACTATGATAGCCTATTCACATGCAATTATGCACAACAGACTTCTATATATCAGTAATACTGAGAAAGAAAACACCCCTCGAAAAACAAAGAAAGTAAAGACCTTGGGCCTGCTCTGCATTCAGACTCCCTCAGCCCTTCTTGGGAAGCAGACAGTGTTTTTCCTCGTGAGTCCTCCAGAAGCCAATCACTGCAGGATGTCCTGGTTCTGCCCCCCTCACTCTGCATCAGCTCATACCAGCCTCTCCAGGCTTTTCTCAAGTCTGCCTGTTCCTCATTTCTTATAGCACAATAGTACTCCATTACATATTGATGGGCATCTCCTTGATTTCCAATTCTTTGCCACCACAAAAAGAGTTTCGTATACATGGATCCTTTTTCCTGGTCTTTGGTGTCTGAGATATAGAGCTAGAGTAGCATTGCTGGGTCAAAGGGGGTGCACAGTTTTATTGCCCTTTGGGCATAGTTCCAGATTGCTCTCCAGAACGGTTGGATCAGTTCACAACTCCACCAACAATGCATGAGTGTCCACATCCCCTCCAACTTTTGTCATTTTCCTTTTCTGTCACATTAGCCAGTCTGACAGGTGTGAGGTGGTGTAACGGGAATGGGAATTTAAAGATCTTACCTGCCCCTTAATAGACCTAGGGGGAGTGTCTGAGGACCTCCCCTGCTGTGAAGATGAACTGTCCCCCCTAGAGCCCACAGGAAGCTTCCCTGCTGTGAAGACAATCTCTGCCCCCAGATAGGCTGAACATGGTCACATGGAGCCTGTGGTGGGAGGAGTTTGCTAAGGAGAAGCTGAGCCCGCAAGAAGCTGGTAGAGAGCTAGCCAGACAGCTGGAGACAGTTGGGGATAGAGGATAGAGTTTTATAAGTAATTGCATCTTGTGTTGGTTTGTGCAAAGGCTAAAGGACGCCACGGCTCTCAGCGTTATTATGGCTTCTGAATATCTTTGGTACTACGATGGAACAATCGGCTTTCTGGTTCTGGGATTTGGTTTTCTGGTGTCTACATAAATCCTTCAGCTTCATCCTCTATCTGGAGAGTTTGGTATATCTTGTGATAGAATGTCATGCGGCACTTACAGTCACAGTCTTTATCATGACAATAGTGATGCAGAGCATTTTTTCATATGACCGTAGATAGCTCTGATCTGCCTGAAAACTGCCTCCTTTAACCATTTATCAACTGGGGAATGACTTGTTAAAAAACAAGTTTTTTTCTGTCTTTCCTTATGTGGAGAACTATTTCTGTTTGTTGATGACTATTATCACCATAAAAAAGTGATTTTTTCAAAAAACCTGTATGAGGCCTGCCAAAGGTCCCCTCTTGTGCTCCCCTCTCTCCTCAAGTGCATTTTCTCCTGCCTCAGTTCAATTCATGATAACTGACTGTTAAAAAACATCCTGTTTCTAAAAATCTAAAGCAATCTAAATTACAGCTGGTGTCTGCCAACCAGCCAGGTGCAGGAGAAAAGGACCTATTGTACAGAAAATATTTATAGTAACTCTTTTTGTGACCGACAATGACTTGGCTATTCTCAGCAATACAATGATCCCAGACAACCCCAAATGCCTCACGATGAAGCCAACGACCCACCTCCAGAGAGAGCTGGCAGTGTCTGATTACAGACTGAAACATGCTATCTTTTCACTTTCATCATTCGTTCTTTTTGCTGAAGTCTTCTTATACAAAATGACTGATAAGGAAATGTTTTCCATGATTACACACATATAACCTATATCAGCTGGCTTACTATCTCAGGGAGGGGATAGCAAAGGGATTGAATTTGAAACTCAAAACTTTTTTTTTAATGTTAAAAATTGTTTTTACAGGCAATTGGGGGGAAAATAAAAACAAGAAAATTCAGTTTAAAATAACTGCAGGCAATACAAAATACTTGGGAGCCTACTTTTCAAGACACATCCTAGAATATGAACACAATTACAAAACACTTTTTACACAAATAAAGGCAGATTTAAACAACTGGAGAAATATTCATCATTGGTGTCTGCCAATCCATCCAGGTGCAGGAGAAAAGGACCAATTTGTACAAAAGCTAAGCCAGTATGACAACTCCAGCTAACTTATTTATTCAGTGCTCTACCAAACTACCAAAGGGTTATTTAAAGTAACTAGAAAAAATAACAACACAATGCCTCTGGAAGAACAAAAGGTCAAGAATAATCAAGGGAAATGTGAAAGAAGGTGGATTTTAAACATTACAAGCAGTAATCATCAAAACCTGGTACTAAGAAAAAGAATGGTGGATCAGAGTAGGTTAGGTACACAATGGTAAATGACCACAGTAACCTAGGGTTTGAAAAACCCAAAGATCCAAGCTTTTGGGGTAAGACATACCATCTGACAAAAATTGCTGGGAAAAGTCAAAAGCAGTGAGGCAGAAACTAGGTGTAGACCAGCATCTCACACCATATATCAAGATAAGGTCAAAATGGATAAATGAGTTAGACATAAAGGGTGATTATCATAAGCAAAATAGGGGAGGATAGAAAAATGTACCTATCAGATCTATGGATAAGCATTTATGACCAAACAAGAGACAGAGAAGAAAGTAAAATGTACAATTTTGATTACATGAAATTTAAAAGATCTTGCACAAAAAAACCCAATGTAGTTAAAATAAGAAGGAAAGCAGAAAACTAGGGGTAAAGACATTTACAGCAAGTTTCTCTGATAAAGGTCTCACTTCTCAACTATACTAAGGAAGGAGAATCAAATCCATAAAAATAAGAGCCATTCCCCTACTGATAAATGATCAGAGACTATGAACAGTTTTCAGAAGAAAAAAATCAAAGCTACCAACAGGTATATGAAAAAAATGCTTTAAATCACTGTTGATTAGAGAAATGCATATTAAAACAACTCTGAAAAACCTGAAAAGACTTAAATGAACTGAAACAAAGTGAATTGAGCAGAACCAGAACACTGAACACAGTAACAGCAACACTGTGTGATGATCAACTATGAAAGACTTAACTACTCTCAGCAAAACAATGATCCAAGACAATTAATGCTACTCACATCCAGAGAAAGAACTGGTAAGAGTCTGAATGCAGATTGAAGCATACTATTTTCACCTTTATTTTTTCTGTGGTCTTTTTTTTTTCTTTTAGTCTCTTCTTTCACAACCTGACTAATATGGAAATATATTTTACATGACTGCACATATATAACCCCTATCAAATTGCTTACCATCTTAGTGAAAGGGGAGGTGAGGGAAGGAGGGAGAAAATTCAAAACTCAAAGTTAAAAAAAAAAGGATGTTAAAATCTGTCTTTACATTTAATTGGGAAAAAAACACTTAAAAAACCTCTAATGTACCACCTCACACCTATCAGATTGGCTAACAAGACAGAAAAGGAAAATGATAAATGCTGGAGGGGATGTGGAAAAACAGGCACACAACTGCATTGTTGGTGGAGTTGTAAACTCACACAACCATTCTGGAGAACAATTTGGAACTATGCCGAAAGAGCTCTGTGTACCCTTTGATCCAGCAAGGCCACTAGTAGGTCTACAGTCCAAAGAAATCAAAGAAAAGGGAAAAGAATCCACAGGTACAAAAATATTTATAGCCGTTCTTTTTTGTGGCTGCGAAGAATTGAAAATTGAGGGAATGCCTATCAAACAGGGAATGGCTGAATAATGTATGATATATAATTGTGATTGAATACTATTGTGCTATAAGAAATAACAAAGGGGGGGGGGGAACCAGAGAAATCTGGAAAGACTTATATGAACTGATGAAAACTGAAATTAGGAGAACACTGTTCACAGTAACAGAAATATTGTATAGTGATTAACTATGAAAGAAATAGCTACTCCAATAAAGATAATAATCTAAAACAATTCCAAAGGGCTCATGATGAAAAAAAGAGAAATGATGACCTCTGAATGCAGACTGAAGTACACCTTTAAAAAAATTTTTTTTTAGTTTTTCTCATCTGGGTTTTTTTGGGCAATGTGGCAAATATGGAAATATGTTTTGCTTGACTTCACACATATAATAGGCATTATATTATTTGCCTTCTCAATAGTCAGGAGAGGAGCTGGAAGGAGGGAGAGATTGTGGAAATAAATGTAAAAGATTATTTTAAAAAATAAAATATGAAAAAAACAAAGTAAAAAAAGACTGAAATGAAAACTTTGGGAGCAAAGGGGGTGGGGCCACACAGGAGCAAGGAGGCTTGCAGCTCTTACCTTGCCCTGCGCTCCAATTCTTCCTCCAGCGCTTTCAGTCTCTTCTCTCTCTCACGCAGCTCACGGGCGAAGCTGAAGTCATCATCAATCTCCTCCTGCTTGGCGGCCAGGCGGCGCTACAGTAACACATGTTGGGACCCAGTGAGCCAAGACCACGGTGCACCCGCCAGACACACACACATGCTCAGATGGGCCCCACCTCCTGATCCTTCAGAAACTGCTCTTTGAGCTTCTGGAACTGCTCTCGTTTCTTGGCGTCCAAAGCCATCCTTTCAGACATGTGCCGATCTGCCCAGGAAAGGAACGATGCTCATTAGAGGAGACCCTGCGTGGCCCAAATCTCTCATAAAACAGGGAATCCTTATGGGTGTATACAGGGTAAAGGTGTGCAGGGGTGCAAAGCATACCATTCAAGGCCTTCAACACCCGGGAGGCTGTGTCCCGGGCATGCACAATTAATTCTTGCTTGGCAATCTCCATCCGCAATTTCTAGAAGACAGGAAACAAGTGGTAGGTGCCCTGGAGGCCCTTGGGCAGCTCTTTCTGACCTGTTGCTTCAGGCTCAGTCCCACAGATGTTCCACCAGCCTTTTTCCCACACAACCTCAACTATCTGCTGCCCCCCAACATGGCTCTGGACTCTCTCCCTCGTGCATGGCTCTCTGCCACCCTGGGCTGCTTCCGCTTCCCCCAGGAAGCCTTGGGCCTGGACACCCTCCCAACCCCCCAGCCTGGCTCCCTCTGCAGCTGGCACCTTGCTCTAGGTCCCACTGTCACTGTGAAAAGGCGGTTTTGTGTGCCCATGCACAGGTGTGTGCCCTCTGCCAGTGAGGCCTTCACAGGCTGCCCTTGCCACACTGTTTTTCTGGCTTCACCAATTTCAACTCAACTTTTTCCCAATGCAAGCCAGTTTGAAGATTCTGAATGCTAGAAATCAAGCACTATTCAAATAACTGTCCTGAACTTAGAAGACTTTATGGAATATCACCAGCCTGTAAAATACTTTATGCTCATTTAAAAATCCTATCACATCTCCAGGCCAGCCCAGGGAGAAATCCTGCCAGCAGTTCCATTTCACAGATAGGCAAACTACCATGGCCACAGGCCCACAACAGCACCTGAGAGGCCCAGACCACAGTAATGCCTCCAAGGGTCTGGGTCTTGGGCCAGGGCCAAATGTGTTAAGGCTGAGGTTTGGGAAGGGCCCTTCTGAGCCCCTGTCCCAGGTGCCCAGCGGGCTCTGTGGAGGAGGGCAGAATGGCCCCAGTGCCACTGAGCTCAGCACACACACACACACACACACACACACACACACACACACACACACACACACACACACACACACACACACACACCCGGCCCCTCCCCTGCCCACAGTACACCTGGCCCAGCCACTCTCCTGTCAGATGTGTCAGGGCCATCTCTGCTAAACCCCAGGTCAGACACCCCTCACATGTCTCTGGGGCATGCCCAAGGGTTCTCAAACCCAGTTTGTAGATGAGGAACCTGAGGCCTAGAGCAATAAACTGCCCCCAGACCCCAGGAAAGGGATGTGAAGCCAGAACTTGAACCCAGGGCTTCAAGTCAGCCCCCCATCTCATCCAATGATGCACAACAGCCTCTGAAGCCAGGCTCCTTAAGTAGGGGGTGGGGGGGGAGGCACAGGCATTCCATAGTCTCCCCCTACTCTGTGGACAAAGGCTCAGGACAAGGCCCCGATGAGCTGCCAGGAGAGAAGCTGAATCCCACTTCCATCATACAGGAGCATCACCTGAGCCTGGCCCTCCATTGGCTCCCTCACGGGCAGGCCACTCGTCCTCTGAGGGCGCCTCAGCCAAAGCTCACAGCCCCCAGAAGCTCCAAAGCCATCACAGCTCCTGGGTCAGGGGGGCAACGACTCCCTCGCACAGTCTGAGGGCAGAGTACCCGGGGCCGTGGATTCACCTTCTCCTCCTTGCTCACAGCACTATGGCAGGCCAGCCTCTCCATGCGTCCTACATACACAGCGCACTCCTTCTCGATCTCCTTCAGCTCCTCCAATGAGAAGATGACCGAGATGCGGGGCACAGGGATGTCGGACCAACAGATGTAATGCTACAAGTGGAGAGAGCACCATGACCCGTACCATCCCTGACGCTACACAGGGCCGACTCGCTCAAAGCCACCAGAACTCAGGTATGCCTAGGGCACTGCCAGGGTCCACTAGAGACTGGCACAGTGTGAAGACACTAGCCCCTCCTGAAACACAGCTAGGTCATGCTAGAAGGACAGGGAGCCCCACACTGTGGCGCCTTTCCTGGGGGTACAGAGGAATCCAGGGCTAGCCCAGCCAAGCAAGTGTCTCCCTCCCACCTCAGCAGCCCATCTGGGGACATGGCAGTGCCTGTGTGTCCTGTCATCCCAGCCTTTCATGTGCCCCACCTAACTCTCTCATACTAATCTGGAATACCGCCCCCCATCTGCCCATAGCCAGGTTGCTCCTTCATGCATCTGAAGGCAGTTTCCTACTCTCTCTCCTCTGCCTCTTCTGCCTAAACAATAAGTCTAATCTTTCCCTCATTTATCCTGCTTGTTGGTGGCTTTTCAGTTTTCTTCACACACATACCCCCCCCTTTAAAACAAGGCCAAGAAATGGAACCATTACAAGTAAGAGGAAGCCACTGGGGAAGACCACAGGGACGGGCAGTCAGGCCAGATCCCCTGGCATCCAGCTCCCTGAGCCTTGGCCTCATAGCCACTCCTACACATCTGCCCATGCCAAGGTCTGCCAGACAATCTGCCCAAGGGAAGGTGTGACTACTGCCAGTCCCTCAAGGGTCTCCAGAGAACCCTGGCACCACTGGGATGGGGACCTCTGGACAAGGGAGATGGCTGTGATGCTCTCACAACCATGCCAACAGAAGCCTACCACCCTGGGGAGAATCACTGCTGCCCCCTGCCAGCAACTCACCTGGGGACAGCACAGCTTCAGCAGGTTGATAGTCTTCCCACAGACATAGACATCGTTGGCAACGTGCTTAAGAAACACAGGAACACAATCCTCCACTTCTCTGGAAATGAGCACGTAGCCATGCGTCCAGTAAAACTTATCTACAGGATGGACAGAATCAAGTCACAATAGCCAGACAACAGCATGGCCTGCAGGCATCCCAGGAAGAAGCTGCTGGTGAAGCAGGTGCCTACCCACCTTCCCAGGGGCTGCTGATGAGTCGTAGGAGACTCAGTCATGGGATCAAACAGAGCTGGAGACCTCGAGGGGTCTTCCTGGACAGGCCTCCCCTCTAGAAAGCCTCCCCATCCAAGAGGATGGCCTCAGCCACAAGCTCCTTCAGAACGGGAAACTGTCTTTCTCCAGAGGCCACTCTGGGGCTGTCTGGCTCATTAGGAAGCTTTCTTTTTACATGCCCAATCGTTCAGCTCTTGGACCAAGAAAACAAGCCTCTTCCTTGGAATCACTGCCCTTCAATTCTCAAAGATGGTTCCTGTCTCCTTCCCTTCCCCAACATCCTCAGCAACTTTGACCAGTCCTCCTATGGACGGCTTGGACCCTAAACCCTCATTTTCTGGTCTCCCTCCAAGGCCATTATGCAGCCTGCCAAGAGCCCCCCTAAAGGAAGGGGGGCGCCTAGACCTGGGCACAATATTCTGGATGTGGTCTGAACACACAGAGATTAGCAGGACTATGCCCTTCCCTACCCTGGATACCGCTTAAGATCTCATCAACCTTCTTGGCACCCATGACCAATCCATGAGCACCACAAACTATTCAGCTGTGTCCCTCCACCTTTTCTCTAACTGTTCCAGTTAAGACATTCCCAGAATTACCAAACTTGGTATCCCAGCCCACATGTGCCTCATGCCCACCTAGTACCTGATGGACTACCCCCGCAACACATACAAACCCAAATCTAGCTTAGGAATACACCATAACAGATACTACAATTCCCTTCGCCAGATACACATTTGTACATGCCCACCCTGCTGCTAGCTCACATACCACGGCAGCTGAGATACTCTTCATTTACTTGGATCATGAACTCGCCATAGACATCACGGAACACACCACTGTACACCCAGTCATGGATAAACCTAGGAAAAGAAGCTCTTAGGGACCTTCTCTGTGGGTACTAGAAAGGTTCCTGGCCCTGGGGGCAGGACACAGGACAGGCTCTGGAAGCAGATTTCCCACTTCCTGGGCCAGGCCAGCAAGTCTGCAAGGCCTACACCCTCCCCAGAGCCAGGGCTTCACAGTCAACCAGAAACTGCTTCTTGTAAATGGGCATGGGGAAGGAAGAGATAATGGGCACAGGAACACCAAGGGTCTTATGGAAGCTGATGCCAATGACTTTCCATTTTGCAAGCCCAGGGACCCTCCTTTCACAGCAGGCACTCCAGACACTAAGGCTCGGGAAAGTCAACCCTGTGGGCAGCCTGGCACAGTGTCTCACCAACTCAGCCCTCAGACACAGGACATACACATCATGTGGTGTGTGGCCAGAGTCTCCCTTTCTGGGCCCAGAGGACCTTTGATCTAGAGCACTGCCCCAGATCACCCAGGCAGTAAGCACCATTTAGACTCCTGAGCCAGGGTTCCTTCCCCTGGGTCACACTAGCTCTGGATGGGGAGTGCTTGCCCTGGCCCTGGCATAACCTCCAAGAAGCTGTGCCATGAGAATGAATTGATGGTCAAAGGATATGAAGAGGAAGTTTTCAGACAAAGAAATCAAAACTAACTACAGTCACATAAAAATGTTCTAAAATGGGGCAGCTAGGTGGCATAGTGAATAGAGCATCAATCCTGGAGCCAGGAGGACCCAAGTTCAAATGTGACATCAGATACTTAACACTTACTAGCCATGTGACCTTGGGCAAGTCACTTAACACCAATTGCCCTGCCTTCCCCCCTCCAAAAGGCAAAAAAAAAAGCTCTAAATCATTATTGATCAGAGAAATGCAAATAAAACAAACTGAGGTACCACCTCACATCTATCAGATTGGCTAATATGTCAAGAAAGGAAAATGACAGATGCAAGAGGGGATGTGGGAAAAGTGAAACACTTGTTGGTGGAGTTGTGAACCGATCCATCCACTGACCCAGCAACAGCACTACTAAGTCTGTGTCCCAAAGAAATCAAAG
>CM053597.1:228115705-228142799 GCA_028646575.1 Pseudocheirus occidentalis
TACAGAAAAACAGAAGGAAATACAGACAAGCAGGACAGCTTTGAAAGCAATAGGATGAATGTATTCTGTGCTTTTTAAAAATGGCTTGCAGCATCACCTGGATGCTGGCACTACTTCCTCTAGATGGAAATGCTTGCAGGATTTTGGGGCACTCAAAGGAAAAAAAATGAATGAAAAAAAGGCTTCTCTGCTGACCTGTTCCAGCATCCTTGCCATCCATCTGGCTGCCCTACTCTGAGGAGGTCCTTTCCTATTTGCCTAAATGGATCCCATCCTGGACTGGATCAGGCCGTGATTCCAGCTGTGATCTGCCCGAGGGAGGCTGCCGGGCTACCTGGGGCCTGAGACTGAGGCTGCAGTCCCCAGACCCGGAACTGCCCCGTATACACAGGCCTCCTGATAGCAAAGAAAAGCCCCAGGTGGGCATCCCTTCCTTCTGCCCCCTATCCCCACCCCACCAAAGGGAGCTGGTGTGAAGTCCCCTCACCTGACTGAGGGAAAACGTGGCCGAGACAACCCCAATGAGGACATTGAGGACATCCTTAACCAGTTCCTTCTCCTTCATCAGGAACAGGGGAGGCAGCTGGAGCAGGCCGCTGTGCAAAAGCTGCAGCTCCCCTTCTCGGAGGCGGTAAAACATGTCGAAGGCTTCCCTCCCGGCCTCCGTGAGGTATGGCTCCTCTTTATTCCCAGGCGGGCTGTGTGGGAAACACACCAAGAAGGGAGAGTGCTATAGGTCAGTCCAGGGCATCCACTTACCACAAATACTAAGAGGGACAAGTAAGCATCTGCTGCGCTTCAGAGCTCTAGGCCCAAAGCAAGCGAGGAAGGTAAAAACCCACTGGAGACAGCCCCGTCTCCTGGCTAGGAGGGTCCTACTTCACTTTTCTGCCAGGAAAGGCATCTTTCAAGTAGGGACAGAGAACCACAAAAACTCAGGGTTGGCTCAAGCAGCCTAAACAAGCATCTAGTCCCACCTTTTTACTAAGGGATGAGGAAACTGAGCTGAGAGAGGTAAAGTTAGGAAGCAATAGATTAATGATTGGCACCTATGCCTTCTTCCTCCAGGGCTTTGTTTCAAGGCCTCTTCTCAACTCGATTCCCTTTCTGCCTTTGGTTAGTTAATACAACCCTAAAAGCAGGAATCAAGCCCAGCATTCCTGAGGCCTGAGCAGCAGCAGGCTATGAGGCCACTACTTGCTTTGCTTGGCAGTCGAGAAGACTGACACAGGATATCTTAAACACAACTGCATTTCTTCATCTAGGGACAGACAGAAAAAAATTTACTGAAACAGCATCACATCACACGATTCATTAAAATCAAAATGTTCTAGCCACTAAGGCAGGAGCTGTTCTTTCTGAAGGCCTGGACAGTCACTTCACCCTGTTTGCCTCAGTTTCCTCACCTGGAGAAGAAAATGGCAAACCACTTCAGCCTCTCTGCCAAGAAAAAACCCCCAATCAGAGTGGCTAGGTGGCACAGTGAATAAAGTACTGGTCCAAATTGAGCCCCAGACATTAAACATAAAACTAATTGTGTGATCTTGGGCATGTCACTTAACCCCAACTGCCCTCCAAATAACCAAAAAAAAAAAAAATACAGGATATAGATGTAAAAATTTTAAATTAAAGAAACAATTTCAATTCCTTGTGCACCTACTCTGAGCAAAGGGCCACACTAGGTGCTAGTATGGACATAAGGAAAGGAAAGTTCCTGGCCCCAGGGACTTTATAATCAAGTTTTTAAAAAGTCAGTCATCATGTGTCCCCTGACAGAAGCCAATCAAGGAAGGAGCAGAGCCTGCACAGGAGGAAGGGGCCTGCTCATAGCCAGAATGACCTAAGTGATGGCTGAAGAACAATGACCATAGAAAAGCAGGTAAGGTACCCTGATGGGATGCCACTTAGGTCTATCCAGATGGGGACATATTTAGGCCCTCCTCTAGGCTCTAAATTAGAATCATGTCTCTATCTGTCATCTGTGTAACACCCACCCCCAGACTGTCATCTCATCTGTAAAATGGGGCTAACGAGCCTTGGGCTCCCAGGTTACTGGCGCTACAGAGATTAGGGTGAGGAGCCCACATCTGATCTTGGTCTGCTCTGATGCCTCCTCCAGGTAACCCTTTCCATCTATGAGCTTCACGGGGGCAGACCCCCAACAGGTCCAAGCCCAGCTTCGTCCAAGGATGCTTCCCACTCTGCCCAGCCTGAGTCCTGCTTCCTTCTCCAGGCCTTCCCCACACCAGCACAATGCCCACACACAGATGGCATCCCACCTACCAGCCAATCCTCTCCCAACATCTGCGTTTGCTGGGCTCGTAGGTAAGCACGGCGTCCCAGAGGTCAATGTCCGGGGTCATGCTGGGCTCCGACTGGGAGTCAGGTGTCAGATTTGATGCTGACTGGAACCCTTCATCTTCTGACTGATCGATGCTCTGAGGAACCTACAGATCACCAAGAGAAAGAAATCACCATCGGGGCCTTTTTGCACTCTCGGGCCCCCTTCAGCCTGGCCAGAATGCACAGGGGTAGCCACCTCAGAGCCACAGAGAACTCTTTTTCTGTTTTCTCAAAGATCTCACAAACTAAAAACACAGGCAAGATGGAGCCAGCTCTCAACAAAGGTCAGAGACGATCCTGATTTTATCCAAAGAAAACAGATGCTGATGCCTTCCCCCAAAAGCATCATTCCTCCTTAGGAGTTAAAGGCCTCTGTCATCATTTGTCTCATAAGCCATATCCCATCAGCTAGAGAAAGCCTTAGAATGAACACGGGTTTATGAATCCCAGGTCGATGATCAGTTTGTGGCCACTTTGAGCCTCAGGGAATCCTGGCTGCAAGGAGGCGGGGGCTGGGGGGGGCGCCAGAGGGATATACAAAGGGCTGAGCAGGAGAGAGCTCCCCCATATATACTTGGTACCCACTACTCAGAATCCCTCAGGCCTGTGAGGCTGCCAGGACCAACCAAGGCTTCCAAAACAAGCTCCAGAAGGAATTCTCCAGGGCAATTAGCTAATGCAATGAATAGAGCATTAGGCCTGGAGTCAGGAGGGCTGGAGTTCAAATTCAACCTCAGACATTTACTCTCTGTGTGACCCTGCTCATTTAACCCCAACTGCCTTAAAAAATAAGCCTGGCAGCAGGGGGGCACCACTAAGAGGCCATCAGGAGATGGGCACAAAGGTCAGAGAGCGCTAGGCTCATCACTCAAACTGCTGCATTCACCACACCCAGCTCAGAACCTAGCACCCTTCCTCCTCCTTGAAGGCAGGGGACTAGCTCAGCTTTCTACCTTCAGTCCCAGCCCTTCCCATCTGCCTGGCACACAGCAAGCAATTCATAACACTTTTTTATTTCTTTGCTCATTGATAAAAAGGAAGAGGGCTAGAAACTCGGGTTCCACCTTCTCTTCTTAAGTCTAGTGGTTTCCCTTTGTCAATTTTTCCTATTTATTTTGTATGTAGCTTGCTCCCCATCTGACTGTAAGCTTCTTGAGGGCAGGCACTAGTTTTTGGCCTCTTTTTGTATCCCCAAGGCCTGGCACACAGCAGATGCTTAATAAATATTTAATGATGACAAGGAAGTTCCGGGTGAAGAAACTCCCTCTACACCAAAGCAGGACAGCATCTTGTATACAGCTCAGGAATTGGAGAGCTGGCCAGAGCCTCGAAGAGGTAATGGAGTAAGTACTTGGGGCCACAAAGCACACAGATGCTGAAGCTACAGAGCTCAGCCAGGAACTCTCAGAGGCCCACAGACCCTGTCAGGCTCCCGTACCTGGATGGCGAGGCCTGACAAGTCGGCACTGTCTGGAACAGGCGGCATGTCCAGCTTGACGTCGATGTCATAAGTGCGGCTGTGCACCAGGGCCCCAAAGAGTGAGCCGTGGGTTTCTCTCTCAAAGTGGTCCACACCAGGGTAGTTCTGGGCAAACAGCCCAATGGAAGGCAGGCCTGTGCCTGGCGCAGCCTCCATCACCTGCAAGGTCTTTTGAATCATGTTCCGGCACTGCTGCTCTTCACTGGCAATCAGGAAGCGCGCATCAGCCTCAAATACGCTCACGTCATAGTAATCGTAGCCCTGATGCTGGACGTTCCTGCCCACATGCTTGTTGTTCAGGAAATAGTCTCTCTTTGGGGGCAGGAGCAGTGGCGGGCCGCTCCCTGCCAGGTGCACCAAGAGGTCCAGCACAGCCCTGACATCAGCCAGCGGCAGGCCGAGGGCTGGGGCTGCCTCCAAGCCCTCTACCAGCTCCTCCAGCCTGTCGGCATCATGACCCAGACCCCCGACCCGCAAGTTGAAGGACAACATGAGGATTTTATTCTTCACAGGCAGCTGGGATCCAGTAGATGGTGGCTTGCGGCCCTCATCCTGAAAGAGGTCCACAAAAAGGGAATCATAGACTGCCCTTTTCAGGTCCTGCTTGGCTCTCCGCATGCTGGCACCATGCCTGCGAGGATGGGTCTTCCAAGGCACGTGCCCCAGGTGGACCTCACATAGTTCACTGAACAGCTGGGTGATGCTGGTCATCTCCACAGGCAGTAATTGGCTGAAGCCCTCTCAGGTGTGGAGCAAGTCACAGGTGAGAGAAGACAGCCACTGACTTTATGTTGTAGCATCTGAAAGATACTAAGAGAAGTGACAACTACTCAGCATTCTAACCCTTGACCCGAGTCCAAGATCCCAAAAGCACTGGACAGCCCAGGGGCAGAAATGTTGGGCCATACCAGAAAGTGGGTCTAAAGGATCTTTAATCCGCCAAACTTCTTTACCAGCTGTGGCATCCACTGGCCTTTTAGACATGTTTAGTCACCTCAGAAAAGAGAGGGCAGAGGCCAGGGCAAGAAGGCTCCAGTATGGGAAACAAAGTCATCTCACTTATGGGGGGGGAAGCGGGGAAGAAGATGGGGAGAGCAAGAGCAGGAGAGATGAGGAAAATCAGGATGCAGAAGAGACTGCCTTCCTAGAGGTTCCCATCCATGAACAGTAAAGGGAGGCTACCAACTGATTAGGAGAACATGGAGAGGGGAAAGAGAGGAGAGGGAGGGAGAGAGGGGGTAGGGAGAGAGAGAGAAAGAGGGGGGAAGGGGGGTAGGGAGGGATGGAGAGGGGGAGAGGAGACACACTCCAGCAGGGAGGTGAAAGGCGGGAGGGAGGAGCCTCCGCTCTCTCCCCTCCGGCCTCCCCTTCCGCACCCCCACTCAGGAGCCTGGCGGGGGCTTTCTCCACACCTTCCGTTTTCCCAGGCGCTGCTTGGGGGGAGGTGGGGGGTGTCACAGGTCCGACCTCATAAGCCTAATTCGTGACCCCGATTCGAGGCCGAGTGCGGGCCCCGGTCCCGGACACCAGGCCAGGGCTTCCCCCAAAGCGATGCTCGGCCCGCTAGGTCTCGAAAGAGCGGGTTCGCGGAGGTCCCAGAGCCAGGTACCGAGGGCCCGGGGCTGGCGGGGAGGGGGCCGGTCCGGTCGCGTGGGCGGGCCCTCCGACCAGAGCCCCACCACTAGGGGCCAAAGAGATGGGGACGGGTAGCGACACACAGATGCCCGCCCCACAATCTCCAGCAGAAAAGTGGACTCACTGAGGCCCACGGAATGGAGCGGCTTCCAACGCGGGCGCAGACTGATGACGCAAGACGCTCCTATGTCAGTACACCAGAGACGTTACAGCTGGATCCCGTGCGCCACAGACGATGGGAGGAAACACGTGACGCGAGAGGTTCAGTGGTTGAAGGAGGTCCGCACATAACACCGGACCACGGGACCCAGGCAGCCCCACCCGTCCTTTAAACTTGGCCTGGTTTCCGCGGTGTCTGCTGGGAAGACTTCTGGCCAAAGGCCTGGGTTAAGGGAAATTTTAAAGTCAAAGTGGACAGGATCGTCCCTGCTCCGGAGTCGCCCTAGCCCCGCTGCTCTCCCAGAGAATGCAGAACCCTGTGGCTGGCCTTAGAGCCCCGTTTATCCGGGCACCAGCGCCCCTGGAAAGCACTTTGCTCATGCTCATGTTGGTTCCTGTGCCTGGAGCACTGTCCCTTATCCCTGCCACCGCTTCCAGGAAGCCTTCCTAGACTTTGGGGAAGGCAAGCCCTGCAGGGCTCCCTATTTCCCAGTACTACTCCCACTGTAGAGCCTCCAGACCCCAGGATCCATGAGGGCAGGGCAGCCTGAGCCTCAATTCTGTGGTCCACTCAAAACAAAATTCACCCAACTAGGCTCTTTGTAAACAATGGGTGGGAGAAGGCTTTTGGGGGGGGGGGAGAGGTTGAGATGCTCATTCCCTGGCATTCAAGTCTCCCCTTATCTTGAAATATCACAAAAATATACTTTATTCTAAAATGCCTTGTCTTCTGCCATCCTGTTATAAATTCCTTGTCCCCTCCCATCTTGTCATAAAGATTCCTTGCCCCCTTACCTTGTGTGGTCCTCATCCTGTGTCCTTATCCTACAAGATTTATCTTGTCCCTAAATCTCCAAACCCCCTTTTGATGCCCCAAACCTTACATCACCATCCTATAGACTGTGTAGCTTTCTGGCTGTATGTCTGGTTCTTGTCCTACATGATGGCCTCTGTTTAGCTCATTGCTAAGTCTCAGGCCCGCATGCTTTTGTGTCAATAAAGCTCCCTTTTGCTAAAGTGAAGGTCTGGTTGAATTCTTTCAAAAATCTGAACCAGCTCTCTCAACCCTGAACCCCAACACCAGGACTGGGAGTCTTGCGGAGAGAATGGGAGGAAAGCACAATAGGCACTCCCTGTTACAGCGCACACAGTAGGGACTTTGTTTCCTGTTGAGCTAAACCAGGCTGGGCTGAGGGTCAGAGGCAGAGGTCAAGTTTTTCAGGCTTTAACTCTCCCAAGGATCAGTGGTAGATTAGTTCCAACTAAAATGCACAGAATGCTGGGCTTGGAGGCAGAAAGCGCCATGTTCAAATCCAGCCCCAGACAAGCTAGGTGACCCTGGGCAAGTCACCTGGTTTCTGCCTGCCTCAGTTTCCCCAGCTGTAAAATGGGAATAGCTCCCTTCCAGGGCTGTTTAGAGGATCAAACGGCACTGGCCACCCTCATGGCTGGAATGCTCTTACTCCTCTGCTGACCGCTGACCTCCCTGCCTTCCTACAAGTCCCAACTAAAACCCAGGAATTTCTCATTTATCCTGCCTAGAACTAGCTCTATTTGCTTGAGTCTCCCCCATTAGAGCATAAGCTCCCTGAGGACAGGGGTTGATTTACTTCTTTTTGCATCCCCAGGGCTTAGTGAAGTGTCCACTGTAGGCACTTAAACCAAAGCACTTTGCAAACTTTAAAACCCAATGTACATGCTGGCTACTGGCGCGGTCATTACTTTTATTAAAGCATGAGACGATTCAGAACTGGGAGATCAGAGAGTGGGGCTTCTTGTACAAAGGAGAGAAAGGCGGCTGGGAGCCCAGGGAAGTGACTTGTCCAAGGTCACATGGGTGGGCAGTGCTGGAGGGGGCTGCTTCTGCTGCCAGGATCAGTATCTTGGCTCCATCTCATCGGCCTTGGCAACGGCCTGGCTGGTCCCTGGTCTGGAGGATCACCTGTCCCAAGGACTGGCAGGTGTGGGCAGGGCCTCAGGTCACTGAAGCGAGCACAGAGCAGATCAAGGTCAGGCAGGTTGGGCCCCTTCCCCCAGGCCTTGTTGCCCTCCCCCTCCTGTCACACTCACCAGACACTTGCAACATGGGCCAGTCCAGCTGCCGCTGCCGGCAGAGATGGGTTACAGCCGAGGCTTGCTTCAGGGAGGCCAAGGGGAAGGGACCCAGGGTGCTGGGCAGGGCCCGGCCCGCCAGGGCCCAGGCCAGAGCCTCTACCAATGGGAGCTCTGAGTTCTGTGGCCAGAGACAATACAGCTGACCCGTGCCCCTCACCACCCCACACTGGCCAAGGGGCCCAGAGGTCAAGGGAGTGAGCTCAGGTTCTCAGGGTCACCTCCCCAGGGGCCAGGGTTGACATCAATGTTTGGAGCTATCCCCAAGGGGGAAGGCTTGCCTGGAGATGTAGTGAGCACCTAGGAAGTCCTGGATGTCCCTGGAGTCCCAGGAAGCCTGGATGACTACTTGTCAGAGATATGGTGGGGGGCGGGGGGGGATCTAGGTACAAGTTGGAGAGGCTGGACCCTGGGGATGCAGCAGATAAGGGGTCTCTCACCCACCTGCAGCAACAGCAGCATTCGGCCCCCCACTGGCCCCTGCAGCAGCCTAGTGAGCAGCTCCATGTCCAGGGTGCGGAGGCTACAGCCTGGCCCCAGAACCACAAGCACCAGCTCTGGCCGGAAACTGTAGGCCACGGGTAGGATGAGGCTGGTGAGAGCCAAGAGGAAGGTCCCGGGTTCTGTGGCCTGAGACAAGAGAGGGGATGAGGGGGAAGCAGAAGGAAGCCCAGGCCTGGCTGTGGTTTTTCCTTCTCTACAGCCCCTGGGCTGGCCTGACATTTGCCATCCACTTCTCTCTCTCTGTCTCACGTTCTGTGGTCCAGCTTCTGCCCTAACTGCTCTCAAGATGCTCTCTTAATAGACAAACCCAATGGCCTTTTCCCACCCTCATCCTTCCTGACCCCTCTGCAGTCTTTGACAGGCGAGACAGCTTGGTGGATAGAGCAGGGGACAAAGAGTCAGGAAGACCAGAGTTCCAATATGGCCCCAAATGCTTCCTAGCTGTGTGACCCTGGGTAAGTCAATGAACCTCTGTCTGCCTCAGTTTTCTGAACCATAAACTGGGGATCATGAAAACACCTACCTCAGCGTTGTTGTTAAGATCAAATGAGGTATTTGTAAAGCCCTTAGCACAGTGCCTGGTACACAGTAGGCATTTAATACATGCTCATTTCCTTGGCTTCCTTCCTCTGACACTGTGGATCACCATCTCCTCCTTGGCACCCTCTTTTCTCTAGGTTTTTGTGACACCTCTCTCCTGGTTCTCCTCCTCTCTCTCTGACCCCTCCTCTGGATCACACCCTCTAAGCAGAAATGTTCCTCAGGGATCCATCCCAGGCCCTCCAGACCACTACACTTGCCCATCTCATCAGCTCCCATGGATTTAATGACCATCTCTGTGTTGATGATTCTCACATCTACTTATCCATCTCTAACCTTTCCCTGACCTCCCAGTTCCACATCTCCAAGTGCTTACTAAACGTCCTGAACCAGATGTCCAGTAGGCATCTTAAAATCACCACATCCAGAACAGAACTCCTTCTCTTCCCTCAAACCCTCTCCCCTCCTACCTTCCCTATTGCTGAAGAAAGTACTACCCTCCTCACCCTCTTTCCCCTTGCTGTGATCCAAGCTGTGATCAAGGCCTGAGATTTCATCTCTACTGAATGAATCTCCCCAGTATGCCCCTTTCTCTCCTCTAGCACAGCCCCCACCCTGGTGCAAACCCTCCTCAGCTCACTGGACTACTGAAATAGCTGCAGGAGGTCTGTTTGCCTCATCTCCCCGACTCCACTCCAGCCTCCATTCAGCCACCAAAGTGAGTTTTCTAAAGTGCAGGTCTGACACTGGCTTCCTCTTGCCTCCAGGAACCAATACAAAATGCTCCATCTGCCCTTCAGAGCCCTTCGACCCCTGGCAACTCTGCCCTTTCTCATTCCTTATACCTGGCCTTCCTCCCATCCTCCATGGTCCCATGACCTGGCTGATCCATGGCTGGGCTGCAGGTGTTGTCTCAGGCTGACCCCAAGCTCAGAGTTCTCTCTGTCCTCTTCACAAAATCCTCACAAGATCCCACCTTCTAGAGGTAGCCTTCAGTCCCCCCTCATTCTGGTGCCTCCCTGCTAGTCATTCCCACTCCATCCTGCCGGGGTGGGTTGGCACCCAGCTGTTTATCTGGTGTCTAGGCTCCCTTCCTACGGACACAAGCATCTCTCACCTCACACCCACTCAGGCAGATACACATCGGGGATGGGGCTGCCTCTGGCTGCTCCTTTCCTCCCATATTTAGCAGAAGAACTCGGCTGGGAAAGGGAGGAAGGGGGAGAAGGGACTGTTTTAATGAAACATGTTCTTTCCACACACCCCCCACGGTCTCTGTGGTGGTCCCTCTAAGGGTTTATTTTACATGGTGCCTCACTCCCTACCACCTTAGGGGACCCACGCTCCTGGGAGAGCGCCAGAGCAGGAAACAGACCAAGGGAGTGTCAGGCGCACATCCATGGTCACGATCAATAAGTACCACAGCCTGCCCTGGACCAGGCCCCCGGCTGTCCGGTCCAGGGCTCAGCCTGCCACATCACAGTCTGAAAGACTTCGGGCTGGAGAGGCCTGCAGAGATCATCCTGGCCAAAACTGGCATGGTACAGGGGCAAAGGGAAGCAGGCCATCCCTACCCATTGTCCCTCAGGTCCTCAGGAATATCCAGATCTCCTATAGCCACACAGAGCAGCCTGCAGAATATAGAGCAGACACCAATGTCAGGGTCACACCCAGAAATTATCAGGATATGACCATCAACCCAGGGGGCCAAAGGAGGAGCAGCCCCAGGTCCTGCCCTCAGGGGACTCCCAACCTGAGGGAGGGGCAGAGGAGGAGCAGCCCCAGGCCCTGCCCTCCTAATCTAGGGGAAGATGACATTGACCCACAAAAGAACAGAATAGCATGGGGGTGGGGGCAGGAGTGGGAGTGGGGGTGGCTGAGGGTGGGCCTATGGAGCTCAGACTCTGGGGGCTGGAAGAATCAAGGAAAGGATGGCCCAAAGAGGGCCCAGGACAAACAGGAAGTCCACTGTGGAGGAAGGCAGGGGACCACAGAAGAGAGATCTCCTTATTGAGCAAGGGCTGGGCACTGGGCTAAGGAAGGGGTGCCTGAAGGGGTGCTAGAGAGAAGAGATCAGAAAGGCCCAGGCAAGCTCCCAGACCTCGACCAGCCCTATGCCTTCTGTTCTCCAGGCTCACCTCTGTACCCCACAGCTGAGGCCTCTGTGGATGGCTATGTCCATGGCCGCTGAAACCATGGGAGACAAGGCGATCCCAGCTCTGACCTGAGGATGAAGGAGAGGTATCAGATGCCTCAAGAACTTGGGGTCACCAAACCCGACCCCTCACTTGGGGAAAGTGTGGGAATGAGGCCCAGGGAAGGGAAGACACAGATGCTCTGGGTCAGACCCAGAGGGAAAACCTGGGCTTCCCAGGGGCAGTGTGGCCAGGCCTGGCCAGGGCTTCCAGGGAGCAGGGCCATGGTCTGTTCCTGGCAGGAAGGAGGAGGCCAGGACAAACGAGTGACGTCCTTGGGAGGCAGCACAAAACCCACTGGGCATCTGGTTTCCTGTTTCCCATCCATGTCCTCCAACCCAAATGGGGTACCTCCCACTAGCTGAGGGGCCTTCACAGGCAATGCACACGAAGGGGCCACTTCCTGAACCTCTAGCTCTTTGAGGTAAATTGTCCCCATCTTATAGAGGAGGAAACTGAGGCCAAAGAGCCCAGACCCACATACTCATACACAATACCTGCCCAGTCAGGATCTTGTCCAGCAGAGCCAAGAGCTTCCCCAGGGCCTGGTCCTGTGTGAAGGCTGAATCCAGCCTAACACAAACCCAGTGTGGGTGTTACACTCACAGACAGACAGCTAGAATCCCCCACATCCACACAACCACATGCCTACAAATATGCACTCCCCTCTGAGAGGCTGGAACAGTGTCCCAGGCAGAGTAACTGCTTCCTGGCCTGCTCTGACCTCCAGACCTGACCTGCAGGCACCAAGGGTGTCCTAGGTCAGGGCTACCTTACGGGCCTGATCCCTCATCCCACCATCTCAGATCCTTCATTCCAAGGCTTCCCCACCCAGCATGGGCAACCCCTCTGGCCCCCAGCCTAGCCCAGCCCAGAGCCTTAAGCTGTGAGCCTGGCCTCACCTGGACCACATGGCCGCTTCCTCCTTGCTAAGCATCACCCCCTCCTCCTGCAGGACAGCTGGGGGCAGGTTAAGGCTGGCAGCAGAGTCAGGGGCAGCCAGGCCAATGCCAGTGTGTGGGGGTGGTGGGGGGCAACTAAGCAGCTTGTCCAAGAGGGGCCCCCGCCTCTCTGTGGTCCCTATGGACTGGGCCCCAAGCGGGGGGTGCCCTCCATCCCCATGCCATGTGCTGGGAGTCAGTACAGGGCCTGTGTCTGCAATGACAGATTGAGGGAGGGAGAGAGAGAGAGAGAGAGAGAGAGAGAGAGAGAGAGAGAGAGAGAGGTCAGGACTGGAAACTCCTTCCATCTGCCTGCCTGAGATGTCCTGATCTTTGGAGAAAGTCTGAGAAAAAACCCCCAGTGCTCCTCAGGAACAAGTCAGCATCTGCTGAGCTCTATTTCTTGTGCCTGTACCAGGCAGCTGGCACCATGACTCCCATTATACAGTTGGGAGTCCTGGTTCTGCCAGTGACTTGCTCTGTGATCCTCCCCAATTCTGGGCATATTATCAGAACATTCCTGGACATGAGGGGAAGAAGTAGCCAGGTCCCAAAGGATGCCACCTCCAGGGGCCCTAAGTCTTACCTTCATGCCTAAGGCTTGCCCAGTGTGGGGCATGGGCTGCTCTCACATTCTGAATGGACTCCAGTGAGCTGCAACAGGGTCAGGGATTAGAGGGAAGGAGAGGCCTTCAGGGACCCCCCAGCTTGAAACAGTCCCAAGCCTCTAGGTCAGGGTTACCTCAAACAAGGGGCTGGATCCCCGGAGAGAGCTGGCACAGGGTCTCCCAGCAAAGTCTGCAGGGTCAGACACACACATTCAGCCAGAGACTGCAGGTGATAGCCACCCTGAGGGAAGAGATGAACCCTGGGCTTAGGGGATGGAGCCTGGCCAGGAGGCACCACCAATGACTATAGTCGGTCTATGGTCCTAAGGGACTCAGGCACACAGATGGCCCCAGGAGGGTTGGCAAGAAGAGGCTGGTAGGCTAAACCCCAGGTGCCCTGGGATATATCAAGGAAGACAGGCCAGAGTCTGAAGGTGCCTCCCTCCTTAGACCCTTCCCAGTCCAGGCAGGCCAGCCCAGGCCAGCCCAGC
This sequence comes from Pseudocheirus occidentalis, assembly GCA_028646575.1. Taxonomy (NCBI): domain Eukaryota; kingdom Metazoa; phylum Chordata; class Mammalia; order Diprotodontia; family Pseudocheiridae; genus Pseudocheirus; species Pseudocheirus occidentalis. The sequence continues at coordinate 228,128,714 of CM053597.1, forward strand.
CCAGCCAAGGCCAACTTAGGCCAGTCCAGTCCAGTCCAGCCCAGGCAGGCCAAGACAGCCCAGCCCAGCCCAGGCCAACTCAGCCCAGGCCAACTCAGCCCAGTTCAGGCAAGCCCAGCCCAGCCCAGCCCAGCCATCCTCCCAGGGCACCTGGGTAAGGATGGAAGTCTCTGGTCTCAGCCCTCTAACCTTGGCCTCACCTCAAGCACAGCACAGAGCCGGCCCTGGGCCAGTGGCAGCAGCAGGAGTGTCAGGTGGGCAAAGCATTCAGGTGTGGCCTGCATCTGACCCTGAAACCCAAGCCAGGCAGGCAGGAAGGAGCCCTCACACATGTGGTCCCAGCCCGGCCGTGGGCCTCTTCTCTGGCCTCCCATTCCCTGATCTCTGGGCCCTCTCCTTGCCTAGTGATCCTGCCCCTCCACAGGATTCCAGAATCTCAGAGATGGAAGAGACCCAAGGCCATCACAGCCCCTGCAGGCCTCATCCCTGACACATGATCCTCCCATCTCTTTTAGCCCCCCAGTCCAGTCTGTTTCCTTATCTTCCTCTTTCCAACCCTGCTTACCTCAGGGTCCCCGATGCCAGAGTCAAATCCAGCCGACACAAGGACAAGCTGAGGGTCAAACTTCAGGACCACATCACAGGGAGATGAAAAAGGAGAAGGCAGTGGGGTCTTGGTCTGGGTGTCCCCTTCTCCCCTGTCATGCCCTATTCCCTCAGTATCACCCCAACTTTAATGACTAATTCACACTCAAGTGTGTGTTTGTTTGTTCCCAAAGGGCCTTCCCTCTGATGTCTTAACTCGGGAAGACAAGAGGAAGTTATAACCCTGGAATTTCAACAAGGCCCAGAAAAGGGGACCCTCCCCCAACCAGGACCTGCCTGGGGCCTCCTCAGCCTCCAAGAGCCTTCTGTCCCTGGTCACACATAGTATTAATCCCCCCCCCAACTGTGGCTCACCTCAATGGCCAGTGGGAGCAGCACATGAAGGAAGACAGACACGTAGTCAGCATTTCTCATGCCAACCTGCAACCAGAGTAGATGGAAAGGAGTGGGCAGGTAGGGGAGGGAAAAGATGCGGAGAGGACAGGGAAGGGAGCAGGGGAGAGGACGGGGAGGAGGGCAGGGGAAAGGGGGATGGATGAGGGCAAGGGAGAGTTTGAGGGAGAGAGAAGAGGAGGAGGGACAGGAGAAGGGATGGGGGGCAAAGGATGGGGGGGAAGAGGATGACAGACAGGGCAGGGGACAGGGGTGCAGAAGAGGCGATGGGGGGAACAAGGAAGGAGATGAGTGGGCAGAGAAGGAACCTGAGAAGCCAAGTTACTGACAATCAGCCTCTTGGCTCTCCCTCCACCTTGGGACACAGACAGATCCCTGGCAGAGAAGCCCAAAGACCCAGATGGAAGGGTCCCAGGGAGGCAGGCAGAGACCATGAAGAAAGAGCCTTTCCCTGCCTGATTTTAGACAGCCTGAGGCTCTTCCTGAATGCCAAGGGGGGCTCAGAGCCAAACTCAGGGTTTGCCACCCTCAAAGGCCCAGGGGCAGTGTTAAGGCCATCATCAGTTCTTTCTCCCCTATCCCCTAGCCCAGTGGGCCTGGTCTTCCCCCTCAGCCTCCTTGAGGACAAAAGGCAAAGCTCATACCAGAACAGGGGAAGGAAAAGAAAGTGAATTAACAGACTTCACTTAATTTTTACAACAATCAGTGCAGTAACAAAGTGCTTTCCCTTTGCCAGCTCTTCCTGGCAAAGGCTCAGAGGCTCAGAGAGGGCAAGAGAATCATCTTGGTACAGTACACAGAGCCTAAAGTCCTGGGACCTGAGTTTGAGAATCCTCACCCTGCCTGCGCAACCCTGGGCAAGTGGCCTAACTTCTCTGTTTCCCCTAGGTCACACTAGCTGGCGCCAGGGGCCTCTTCCAGATCTTGCCCATGGGCCCAGAGCAAGGCCAGGGTGGCCCCAGACCCAGCCCTTCCCTTCCTACCTTGTTCCAGGGAACATTGACAGTGAAGCCTTGGCCAGGGCCCTGACCCACCACATCATAGTCAGATTCCCGGAGTCGGGGCCAGAAGCTTTGGTGCTCATAGCGGTGCCAGGAGAAATACAGGACACTGGGGGGGAGGGGACCCAATTTAGGGCCTGCCCTCACTCCCACCTGAAGTTTTACCCAGCGCCCCCCCCCTTGCTGGGAGCATTTCTCCTCAAATTCAGGCTTCCAGTGTACCCTTCTCCCAACCTGGGGACCTCAGGGCCCACATCTCCTAACCTGGGATCATTTTCAAAGACACCCTGGGTCCCCTGCCCATGGTGAATGTCCCAGTCGACAATGAGGACCCTGAAGAGAGACAGAGACAGTGGCTGGGACCATTGGGCCCCCAAGACAGGCCCCTAGACAGAGCCTCTGGCAGGGAGAGTGGGGGGTGCTGGGAAGGGAAAGGGCTCTCTCATGGGAGGTGGGGCCTCCCCTCAACATGGCTCAGCCCCTTAACCCCCAACTAACAGACAACCCAAAGAGACAATTTTGGAAACAAAATGATCCCTGAGAACAGACAAGCCTAGATAGCAGGAAAGCCAACACTGCAGACTGCCCCCAAACTAGGCAATGTCTACAAGGGGCAGTCTTATGATATGGTGCTTCTTTCTGGGTTCTCTGTGACCAGCAGTGGGCACAGATTTCCTAGGCAGTGAGCCCTCCCTCAGCTTGGCCTGGCAGTCAATGATGTGCTAGAAGTGGCTAGGGGAGAGGCTGCCAGCCTTCATTTCCTCTGGCCCCCTCACCTCTGTAGCCCATGTCTCTTCTTGGCATGCTCGGCAGCAATGGCCACATTGTTAAACACACAGAAGCCGTTGGCGGCGTCTCTCTGGCTGTGGTGTCCAGGGGGCCTGGGGGATGGAGGGGACATGTGGCCCACCATTTGCTCTCTAGTGTCCAATGCTGGGGAAGGGGGGATGTTCAGGGGCCCCCTAGGAGGCATGAGCATGCCCAGCCTTGATGCAGCCCTGGCAGTCCCAGGTGAGGGGAGAGGAGGGTGGGGGGAAGGAGGGAGGCTGGCCTGGCCCCAGGCTTGGAGGTGGCCCAGCTGATGGGGCTGTTACCTCACCAGTGCCATTCCATTGCCTACAGCTCCAGTCAGTACCGCATCCACCAGTTGCAAGGTGGCTCCCACGGCCATTCGTGCACAGGGGAACGTGCTCTGGAGTGGGAAGAAGGCAAAATATCCTGGGTCTAGGAGGATAGGCCTTCCACATCCCCCTCCTCTGTATGTATAAGTGTGTGCACATGTATATGAGTGCATGAGGGTGCAGGTGTGTGAGAAAGGTTGCAGGGGAGCAGCAGCACAGGGCCCTTCTCAGGCTGGGTGGGCCGCTAGCACAAACCGGGTGAAAGTAGACGGCGTCATATTGCTGGGCCAGGGTCTGGAGCTCCTCTTTGCTCATGGTCTGGGTCCCCTTCACCACAGCCACATACTCTGGGCTGGGGGCAGAAGACAGACACAGAGGTCAAAGGCTCACCCAGTACGGCTCAGTGCTGCCTGGACAAGGATGAGGCAACCCAACGCTAAAGGACATGGCAAGGTCTCCCACCTCCTTTCCTTCAAGCTCTGTCCCTCCCCTTCCTCAAACTGCAAGGGGCCAAGAAGCTGCATCTCTAAGGATAATAGAATATGTGTCAACTTAAGAGTACACAGGTCCCAGGTGTGAATTCAGAGGCTGCCCTCTGGACACTAGTTTAGCTAGTTTGTAACCTCCAGGATATCTCCCCTAGCTACTCAGGGACAAATTTTGGTCTGGCCCTGATTCTTGGTCCCTAAGGCCAAGGGGAATCCTCCCTCCCAAGCTCGTGACAGTAATTCTTCCTGCCTCTCTCCCTGGACTTTAAGCAGCTGGTTCCTCTAAAAGCCACTGTCTCCTTGGAGTCTCCACCACCCCCAGGAGGCAGTCAGCGGCTGAGCTGTGAAACTTTGTAAATGGGGAGTCAAGTCATGGCCCTCTGCTCTGCTCACTCCAAGCTGGACTGAGGCATGACACTCACCTGTGCACCAGCTGCAGCTCCTCCTCACTGGCCTCACGCGCTGGCAGCCGCACACACCTCTGTGCCAGTCCGCGATGACAAAGCCGGGCATATGTGGTCGTCAGGCGCTCGGGTCCCTCAATGGCACACTCAGGGCTGGAGGGCAGGAGGAGCACTTGTCAGGGTCAGCCAGGACACGTGGGTCCCAGCCTGGACTCAGCCAGTCTTCCCTGAAAGCTTCAGACCGGAGGCCCTAGATTAAAATCCTGGCCAAGCCACTGACTGGCTAGGTCACTGCCTTCTCTGGGTCTCAGGGGCTTGGATTTGAGGTTCTCTAAGCAGGGAAGGGTTATCCAAGGGAAGGGTCCTAGATTCATTTGCTTATGAGCTGGGAGGACTAGCAAGTCTAGCTCTGCCATTTGAGGAAACTGATGCCCTTGGGCAAAGAGAGATGGAGGTGAGATCAGGATGCTCCCAGGCCATAGCCTGATCACCTTAGGACATTTTCAGCACTTTGCCCGCCTCAGCCAGACTAGGACTCAGGGCCCCTAAAAGCACATTCCAAAGGGCACCAGAAGCAGATTGTCTGATCGTGTCCATGGCATTGCCCCCTTCCAACAAGTGAAGGGGAGAGACAAAAAGCAGGGCCCTTACTCATCCCAGAGCAGCCGAACCCGGGTCATGTCCTCATCGTAGACTAGAGCTGTGGCCTGGGGCCCTGGGGGCCTGTTCTCAGCCATCCCGGGGCCTGCTGAGAGGAGAGCAGAAGACACTTTCTCCCTGGGCCCATGGCCCCTCACCCCCTGCTCCTCTCACCACTGTCCTTCCTCCTCCATCTCCTCTGCCGGCCCCTACCCAACTCTGGGCATCCCCAAGGTCCAATTCTGGGTTCTTCTCTCTCTGCTCCCCCCTCTGTGCCCTCATCAGCGCCCATGGGTGCAATGATCATCTCTAGCCACTGGCAGATTCTGCTGGCCTCTTCTTCAGACTCCCATCCTATATTGACATCCTGCTGGTCCTTCTCTCAGCTCCATCTTACAATTGCAATGGGAGTTCTGCTCAGTTCTAGGGGAGGTCGGCTGAAATTCCCACCCTCCAGAAGTGTTTCCTGCCTCCCCAGTCTCCTGTTGCTCTTGGTTGGGGCCTGAGAACCCCAGCCTGGGTCATTCATTGTCCCACCCCCAGCCTGGGCGCTTCCTCAAGGCCGAGGACTCCCCTACCCTCTTCCCAACAATCCTCAGGGTGCCCAGATGGGCACTAGGAGCTTGGAACGTGCAGCCCCAACAAAGAGACTGGACGGGGCCCCCCAGGCGGGGCTTGCACAGGACGGATGGGGTGGGGGGGTGGACGGACGGGGGCGGGGGTGGATGGATGGATGGAGGACAGGGCCTGGGGCTGGGTGAGGAGGGGAGGCTCGGAGGGGGGGATAACAGATCCAGCGGGAAGGTCCTCCCTCCTCCCTCAAACACTGCCAGGAGAGCGATCGCTGTCCGCTAACGACCTCGGGCAGCGGACGACCTCAGTCGCCGGGTTCTTGCGGCCTCCCGCCTTCCCCGCATCAGCGCGCCAGAAGAGCCGAAGGGATGGGAAGCGAAGGAGAAGGCTCCGGCTCCGAAGGGCTCCCCAAGACCCACGCACCGGACCTCCGCCACGCGGGACACCTCTTCCGGATGCTTTTCCTATAGCCCGGGCCGTAGGCTCCTCCCGAGCCCACCCACCTCCGGCCACACCCCCCAATGCCGGGCCCCGCCCCCGGCTCTGGACCTCTCCTCTCCCGGTCCTGCCTCCCCAGAGCCCGCCTCCCCAGAGCCCTGGCCCTGGCCCGTTACTTCGCCGAGGCATCCAGGCTTACCGGAGCGGGGGCCACCCTGCAGCCTTTGCTCCCAGCGCATGCCTCCCAAGCAGGGGGAAGCCTAAGAGTCGGGGGCGTCAGGCCAGATCTGGATCCGCCGCTGACCCGGGAGAGGCCAGGCCTCTGCTCCGGACCTCCGTCCTCCCCACTGGGCTGGGGCTCAGCATGCAAACCCCGCCCGCCACACACCCGACCAACGGTCCTAAGTCCAAAGCTCCAAGATGGGAAGCTCACTGTCTCCCGGGCAGCCCCTCCGGTGGGGGGGGGGGGGACACCTGCAATCAGCCTTAGAAAGCTTTCCCGCCACGGTTCTCAATTCTGTTCATGGCCATCTTGCCCTCGTGGCTCCGGGCTCTAGGCCCTGGGGCCAGCAGAGCAAGGCCGGTCTCTCTTCCCGGCAACTTCGGTTACTGGAGGGCAGATGGGGGAGGGAGTTTTCTGTTTTCATTTTTGGAGATAAGGCTGGAGGCCCAAAGATCACCCAGGCTGCCTGGGGCTCTGACCTGACCATGGACGGGGAACATTGGCCCAGTCCATGCTCACCTTCCCTGTTCCTTGGACCAGTGTCCTCCCTCAAGTGAGAGAATTCTTTGCCTTATGAATTCCTGCCCATTGTTTAAAGAATAGATCTAAGGCCAGTCTACACACACACACACACACACACACACACACACACACACACACAGCCTAACTCCCTCCCACCTTTCCAGCCTTCTCATATATCACTCACCATCTTGTCACTACCTTTCAGTCCAGTGCCTGTTCTGTGTCTGTTCCGTGAACATGGTTCATTTTTTGGAGCTGGGCATTCTCTCCGGTCTCTGCTCTCTCTCCTTCCCGACTTCCTTTGAGTCCCTGCTAAAAGGCCACCTTCTACAGGAAGCCTTTCCTCAGCCCTCAGTCCTAGTGTCTTCCATCTGTTAATCATGTGCTATTTATCTTGTGTATGGCTTGCTTTGTACAGAGCTGTTCACATGTAGTCTCTCTCATCAGATTGTAAGCTCTATGAGGGCAGGGGCTGTCTTTTTACTTTCTTTGTATCCCCAGCAGATAGCACTGTGCTAGCACATAGTAAGTGTTTCATAAATGTTTAGTGATTGATTGATAGAGCCAAGATTGATTATTTGGCCAAGCCAAGAAAGTCAGGTCTGAGCTGTCTAGTAGGCCGCTAACAAGATTAAGGAAAGTCCACATGGGGGCACCCTTAAGCCTAGGTCAGTAGGAGCCAGTGGTACTAAGCCCAGCCTTTCTTCCTGTTAACAATAACTGAAGTACCCTATCAGGCCTGGTCAACCTTGTATTAGTAATCACCATCAGACAGTTCTGCTCAATGGATTGTTTTGGTGTGACATACTTTGTGGGAACAGAAGGCTGCTGGGAAAACCAGCGCCAGTCTTAGAGATCCTTCAAGGCCAGTGACAGGGGCTGGAGGCTAAGATTTGGTCCTTGGTGTGTCGCAAGACCCATGATGCCGACCACCACAGCCTCCTCTCATGCACTGGTTGACTCCCTCGAGCATGGGGCAGGGAAGTGGTTGTTAGCCCCATTTACAGATGGGTAGACTAGAGGCCAAGCCTAGCGAGCTGAGTTTGAGTCCTGGTTCTATCCTTGACTTTGCCAATGACCTTGTTCCCCTTTGCCTAAATCAGTCTGGATAAAGCCATAATGAGGGCTGGATGGCTGGGATGTTGTGCCAAGGCTCTGGCCTTTATAACTGTTTTATATTACATTACACTCACGCTGGGAGGTGGATGCTATTTTTACTCCCATTTTACAGATGAAGAAACTGAAGAGGAGAAGTGGCTTGCCCAGAGTCCCACAGTTGGCAGGTGAGCTCCAGTACATGGATCTGTTCACAGAGACCACCTAGATCAATTGAGGAGCTCAGCACTTGTATTCTTTCTGGGCCTAGAAATAACTGAAAGACCAGATGATATAGTGTGCCCGAAGAAAGACCTGGGTTCAAATCTTGCCTCCCAAAGTAGAATGAACTGCCAAAGAGAATGGGATGATTAGGGGGCTCCCTTCCCACCCCACTGGAGGTCTTCAGTTAGAGGCTGGAAGGTCACCTATTGGGGAGGAGTGATGGTTTCCTTACTAGTTTGTGACCCTGGACAAGTCACTTAACTCCTATCTGGCTCAGTTTCTTCATCTGTAAAATGAGGGGATTGGATTTGATGGCCTTTATGGTCCCTCCCACCTCTAAATGTATGCTCCTAAACATAGTATGTAGTTAGTAAGAATTTGGCAGCTGGGTGACATAGTGTAAAGAGCACTGAAGACTCCTTCCTCTTCCTGAGTTCAAATCTGGTCCCAGACACTTCCTAGCTGTGTGACTCTAGGCAAGTCACTTTGCCCTGTTTGCCTCAGTTTCCTCCCTTATAAAATAAACTGGAGAAGGAAATGACAAACCACTCCAGTATCTCTGCCAAGAAAACCTTAAATGGGGTCACAAAGACTCAGACATGACTGAAACAACTCAACAACAAAAAGAATGAAATGAGATAGGAAGCTACTAGATGGGTGGCCCACTGGAGAGTAAATGCTTCCCAGGCACCCCCATATCTTAGCAGTTGCCTCCTGGGTCAGAGCCACAGAGTTAGAGACATGGGAAGAAGGGTCCAATCCGTGTTCTAAAACCAATCCCCCTCCCTAATAGGTGGTCTTCCAGCCTCTGACTGAAGCCCTTTAATGAGGGGGGAAGCCTCCAGTCCTCCCATCCACTCTCAGGAAGCCCATTCCACTTTGGGACAGCTGGGAAGGCTTCCCTGACCTCAAACCTCAATCAGTCTCCTTGTCACTTCTGTCCATCATTCCTGGTTCTGCTGATTCCTGTTCTGCATGACAGCCTTTCAGGGGCTCAAAACCTGGACCCTTCTCTTGTCCAGGGCTCTCCCCTTCAGCCTCCCCAGGCCTTGCATTCTCTCAGCCACAGCTGAATTTGTCTTAAAAAGTAGCTTTGAAAAGCTCTCTGTTCTCAGGTGCCACAGAACCTCAGCTTTCTGTGTATGGTTCTGGTCTCTGGAAGCTCCTGTAGTCCTGATGCTGCATGATTCCAGGAGTCTAGAATTTGGCCTGACCCCTGGCTATGTGCTGACTCCAACTCTGAAACCAGATGGACCTTGTTCTCTTCCACCCAGTGCCTGCCCAAACTGGAGCTGAACTCAGCCTCCTGAATGGATGCTACTAGCCCTGGGGAGAGGACACAAGCTTCAGAGTCCTCGGGTCTTGGGTTCTGGGTTCTGAATTCCCAGCTTCATCTCAAAGGGGCCCATCCTGGGGCTCCCCAGTCTCTTCTGAATTACAGAAGTGACCTCAACCCCCACAGGATAGGGACCCCTCTTCCTGGCCCACTCCCATCACAAGGCCTTCAGGGGCCATTCTACCTACCTTGGCCCTCACCATAATTGGGCTGGAACAAGAAGGACACATTGTTTTTCAGGGGGACATGTAGAAACAAGACTCTCTGTCCCCGCAAAGCCCAAGATGTTACAAAACATTTGTTCATTCTTTCCGGGAGTGTTTATTTACATATGGGGGAGAAAAGGGATGTTATCCCTGAGTCACAGCTGCCCACCGCAGTCCCTGTGGGGTTCCTCCCAGCTTGAGCTCCACAAATGTCTGTGGAGCAGGGGGTGAATGAAGAGAAGAGGCGTGGATGTCAAAGCTGAAGTCTGAGCTTCCCCCATCATGAGACAGCATACAAATTACCATCAGCAATCCAAGATCAGAGTCAGGGCCAAGGCTTCTGGTGTTGCAGGCTATCAGGGTTTCTCTTCAAATCATAGTAGGGGGGCCCTGTAAGGCCCTCCCCTTACTGACGAGTGACTCCCCTCTCCTAACAGGCTCTCAACCTCAAAATAGGAGTGGGGGAATTCTAGCCCTGAAGGAGAGCCACAGATCACCCCAAAGATCCCTGCCCCCAATCCCAGAGTCACGGTTGGGGTCACTGTCAGCTGAGCCCTTCCAAGGTCACCCCAGGAGGCACTCACTACTGGCCTCCCACCCCATCCTCAACTAGGGGTCACCATGAGAGTCCCTACTGGCCTGAATCTGAGGGAGCCCTCTTTCCATCTCCACATGGGGTCACAGAGACGTCTCCTTTGAGCCCAGGAGCCGAGGAGGCTTAAAGCTGAGGACTTCTTTGTACGTGACTCCTAGACAAACAGATATGGGAGGGAAAGAGGGAGGAAGGGAGACAGAGACAGAAAGAGTTTGAGGGAAATGGAGCAAAGAACAGGAATAACAGAGAGAGGAAGAGAAAGACATGAAAAAGATAGAGAAGGGTATGAGAGATGATAAGGGAGGAAGGGAGGGAGGGAAGAAGGAAGGAAAAAGAAGAAGGAAGGAAGGAGGAAGGGAAGAAGGAAGTGAGGAAGGGAAGAAGGAAAGAAGGAAGAAAAGGAAGAAGGAAGGAAAAAGAAGAAGGAAGGAGGAAGGGAAGAAGGAAGTGAGGAAGGGAAGAAGAAAAGAAGGAAGAAAAGGAAGAAGGAAGGAGAAAGGAAAGAAGAAGGAAGGAAGGTAAGAAGGAAGTGAGGAAAGGAAGAAGGAAGGAATGGAAGGAGGAAGGAAAGAAGAAGGAAGGGAAGCAGGAAGGAAGGAGGAAGGGAAGAAGGAAGGAAGAAAGGGAAGAAGGAATGAGGGAAGAAGGAGGGAGGGAAGGAAAGAAAGAGAAGAAGGAAAGAAAGAAAAAGAAAAGAAGGAAGAGAGAAAAAGAAAAGAAAAAGAAAGAAAGAAAGGGAGGGAGGGAGAAAGGAAGGAAGGAAGAAAGGAGCAAAGAGAGAAACAGGAGGATGTAAGAGACAGAGGAACAGAAGGATTCAAGGTGAGAAATGGGGTAAGAGGCAAGGGATGGGGGTAGGCCAAAAGAGAGGCTAAGCAGTGGTGGGGGGAGAGGGGGGCAGAGAGAGCAGCACTACTGCCGGCCCACCGCTCCCCAGTTCACTTTGCCTCCTCCATGGCAGGGCTGGGACATGGGAGGCCAGGACTCACGTTTCCACTCATCCAGCGTCAGGTCGACATCATCCAAGGAGTCGTCATACAGCTGGGCCTGCGGCTCCTCCTCGAACTCATGCACGGTCTCAAAGTATGGATGGGTGAGCGCCTCGGCAGCCGTCACGCGCTTCTCAGCATCCAGTACCAACATCTTCTCCAGCAGGTTAACAGCTGGGGAGCAGAAGGAAGCGTTGGGGGCCCTGGGATAGCAGACAGAGCTTCTGACCAAGGGCTGAGGCCTGGGAACTGCAGCCAGCTGCTCACTTGGACAGGGGCAGGGATGCAGCCCATAGACAATCAAGGAAACATCCCCAAGCCCCAGCTAATCCCCAAACATCAGCTCACACCAAAGGAGCATCAGGTAAAGCCTGCACAACACCCTCGTGCTAGACCCTGTCTTCTCCTTTCTCCAAGCCTTTGCTCAGGCTGTCCCCTCTGCCTGGAATGCTCACCCTTTTCACTTCTCTTCTCACTCTTCCTCAAGGCCAGCCCAAGCACCACCTTGGACAGGAAGGAGGCCTTTCCCAGTCCCACTGCCCCCCTCCCAGACGATGTCCTCCCATCCCTTCTTGGATCACCCTCAGTCTGGTCTGTATCTGACCATGGATCTCTAGAACGCAGAGGACGGAGTAGGCCTCAAGGCCAAGAAGACCTCTGTCTACAAAGGCCACTACAGGGACCTGGGTGGAATTGCTTGGACTGTTGGGGGAGAGAAGGTACTAACCTGCCTTGGCGAAGGGAATTTCCTCCCCTGGGAGTTCCCTATGCCAGTGAAATCTCAGGGGCTGGCCCTAAGCCTGTGCACCTAGTTATGTCCATTGCAATGGAAGCCTGTCGAGGGCAGGGACCAGGCACGGTGCCTGGTGTGCCGCAGGCACATAATTAGTGCTTATAGCCTGATGTTATGACATTAAGGGTTATGAGTCTTCCCAGGTGTTAGGAAGCTCTGGCCACCTCCGTCCTCCCTTACCCAAGGGGGTCGCGTTCTTCAGGACCGAAGCAAAGTCCTTCTTCTCCAACTCAGGGAGACTTTCCATGTAGCTCTTTGCCTACATGAAGCAAACCTCAGCCTAAGGTGCCGCTCCCTCTGGCCCCAGGCCCCCAGGCCCATTTTACAAGCCAGGCTTGGCTGCCCAGAGACCCCCGACTGCCCCGGCCACCCCAGACACCCCCCAGGGACACTCACATCCTGACTCTGAAGCCGCTGAATGAACTCCGGAGGAGGTGTCCCAGTCACCTTCATGATCTCCATCAGCTGGTCCAGGTCTGCCCCATGTCAAGGATGGCAGCTCTGAAGTAGACCCGGCCCACACTCCACAGCCCACTCAGGCAGGAGGAGGTGAATCAGGCTGAAGCCACCCAAAGCCCAATCCCACTGGCCACTCATCTGTACCTCATCTGCTTCCTCCCATCTGGGGGCTAGTCACCACCTGGGGGGCCTACTTTTTAAATGGTCCCCACTTTTTAAGGGGCTTCATCAGCACAGGGTTAGAAAAGCACCCAGTATGGAAAGCCCCTCCACCGAGCAGACTGCTAACTCACCTGCACCTTTTCTCTTAGGGAATGCAATGAGCCATTAACATGACTCGCTCAGAGTCACACAGCCAGGATGGGTCTGCAACAGGATTTGAACCTGGGTCTTCCTGACTATAAGTTCACTACAACACACTGGTTTTCAATATTCATCCATTTGAGCTTATACTGTTTCAAAGTCTGTTTGGGGATGATCTGTGATGGGGTGGGTTGGGGCTCTTCTGTATTTCCACCCAGGAGCTTAGCCTCTGGTTCCAGGTGCCTCTTTGGAGAGCTTTTCCACTCCCTGCCTTTCCCTGTGACAGCTAAGAGCCAATGCTAACCGTGCCCCCTCCCCTCTGAGCCCCTCTGCAACCCCCAGAGGATACGGTCACTACCTTTGAATAGGATCTTCCCGGTGATCATCTCTGCCATGATGCAGCCCACAGACCAGATATCCACTGAAACAGTGCCCAGCCCAACCACGTTAGGCTAGCAGGGGAGGGGGAGCAGGGTTGTCTCCCACACTGGCCCTTGGCACCCCACCCCACTTCCTGGGATCCTGGCTACCAGGCTCCCACCTCCTAGGGACTCACTTCCTCCATGAAGTCTGCCCTGATTTAGACCCCAATCACTACCTGTTTAGGGGCACCCTAGGGCTCCCTGAGGTCAGAGGGCCAAAGGCCTGGGGGGCCTGGGCAGTTCGTGTTACCTGTCTGTGTGTAATGCATCCAGTTAAGGATGACCTCGGGAGCCCGGTACCATCTGGTCACCACATAGCCAGTCATCTCACTGTCTGTCTGCCTGGCCAGGCCAAAGTCCAGAATCTGCAGGACAGAGACCCTGGGAAGTGGAGGCAGGGGATGCCACCACCCAGATGTTCCCACAGCTGTACAGCTAGCTTAGGTCAGGCCTGGATTTCCAATGTACATCTCCCATGTCCAGCCTCTGTCGGGCTGGTCTAGCCAGGTGGCCTTTACTCATTTGGGGAAGATGAGATGGGGTGCAGAGTGGACAAAGACAAGTCTTGGTAGGGGGTCTCACCCTGCCCCCTTGTTCTCAAACAGTTGCACTCCCAACCCCTCTGCCCAGCCGTGTCTCTCACCTTCAGTTCACAATCCTCATTCACAGCCAGGTTTCCAGGCTTGAGATCCTGGGGAAGGAAAACCTAGCTGCTATCCCCTCATCTCCTGTGCCAAAGCCTGTGATGCACCCCACTACTTAAAGGGTACACCTGGCATTCAAGGCCTCTCCTGTCCAATTCCACCATCCCTGTCCAGCCTCATTTCCCCAGTCCCTTTTACAAATGCTCCCTTACCATAGGCCTTCCTTAGCCCTCCAAGCCCAGGTCAAGCCCATGTCCCCCAAGGTACCCTCCCTGACCACCTCAGCCCATGCCAAAGGTGGAAGTCATGGCTTGGGAGAGCAGCATGGAGGAAAGAGAAGGGGAGACTGCCCAGGGCAGGGAGGGGGACACCAGGCTCCTTGCCCCAGCTATGCCCATGACACACTAGACTGCCCCATGCTCCAGCTGGAGCCACAGGTAAAGAGGGCCACTCACCCTGTGGATGATGCCAGCAGCGTGGATGTACTACAGAAGAGAGAGGTGTGTGGTCAGTGATGTCTGTGAGGCTGAGACAGAGCCCTCAGAGGAGGGAGGGGAGAGCTCCAGGGTCCCTCCCCCCAGCCCTTCTCTCCTTCACAGGCACAGAGACCC
>CM053597.1:228142899-228161506 GCA_028646575.1 Pseudocheirus occidentalis
TTTCATCAGCTTGCTAAGGTCTGTGCCCATGAACGGCATAACCAGGTAACTGCCGGGGGAGAGGAGGCCTGGTCACTTCCCCTGAGCCATGGTCCGTGCCAAGGCAGGGAGGGACACAGCTTCAGGCAGCAGGAAACAGCAGGTGGCCCCCCAAAGCCACTGCAGTCTTTAAAATGCCAACAAGTCACCCTGGCTGTGGGGCTGGGCGCCGAACAAAAGAGTAGGAAGGGCAAAGGGGCACTGGCTGCTTGGTTGGAGGTGCTGGGGCAGGGACTGCTCTTCCTGGATGACTTTTCTGACAGATTTACCTCAATCAAGGAACCTCCTCCTCCCAGGGGCCCAGGGGAGATAAAGAGGGAAGTCAGACCCCTGCCCTGAAGAAGGAGACAGTCTCTAGAGTATAGTGGGCCTTGAATGCCAGACTCAGCAGAATCACTAGGGAGAAATGGACGTTCCTGAAGACTGGAGTAACCTGGTTAGTTCTGGCCTTATGAAGGCTACCTGGGCAGTTATGATGTAGACAGAGTAAACCAAGCCTCTTTACCCCCAGAAGATGGGAGAGAAAGACAGTTCAACTCTGGGGGAACATTTTGGAGGGCAATCCTTGGCTCTAAAGGGAGTCTACCAAAGCCTGAGCTGCATAGGATTGCAGTGTCCAAATGTGGCTGGGTCAGCTGGCCCTAGATTAGAGCATCCAGGCCCCTTGTCTGGCTGGGGACAAAGCCTCACTTCCCCAGTGCTCCTCATCTGGCTTCACTCCCGCCAGGTCCCCCTCACCTGGCCTCACTGCCCCTCTGTCCCCCTCACCCAGCTTCACTGCCCCAGGTCCCCCTAATCTGGCCTCACTGCCTCCAGGTCCCCCTCACCTGGCCTTATTGCCCCTCTGTCCTCCTTGTCCAGTCTCACTGTCCCAGGTCCCCCTAGTCCAGCCTCACTGCCCCTGGGTCCCCCTTGCCCAGCCTCAAAAATCCTGGCAGTTAGCTCACGGAAGTTGTGAAAACCTCTTCTTGAAACCTCAACAGGACTATCATAAGGAAGGCAGCTCAGAGAGGGGTGGCCTTGAGATATTTGGTACCATGAAAAAGCCAGGAGTGCGTAGTATTATTAATAACCACATTGTAGTAGGAGCTGGCTGCCAGCATGGGCTGCTCCCATAGCCGGGAGAGGCTGGAGCAGGGGCTGAGGGCAGAGAAGGGGATGGTGGAGAGAGGTTGGTCCCCCCACCCTCCCACTCCAGGCAAACTGGCCTCCTTTTGGGCACCAGCTCTCCCAACTCTCATACCTCTTTCCCCAAATGCCAGAAATGCATCTCTGCCTGCAGAAACCTTTTCCTACCTTCAGGACCTCTGGCCAGTCTTCCTTGATCCCCCAGTCATGAAAGTTTTCCTCCCCTTCACATTTTCCTGGAGCCAACTGTCTCCCATTTCCTTTGTGGCCTCCCCTCTGCCCCACCTCCTGCCACTCTGCTGGGTTCAGGCCACAAGTGCCTCAGGGACCAGGGTGATACCCTTCTTCATCCACGTATCCCCAGCCCAGGCTGTATGTAGTAGGTGTTTAATAAATGCAGAATTCAGTGGGAGTGACATGGGAGCTTCCCAGATGTAGAGGAAAGGAGAGAAAGAAAAGAAGGAGAGAAGATTCTGAGGTCTCTGGCCTGGGGCCTGGGAGGATGGTGGGAGGGTCCTCAGCAGAGAGGAGACAGAAGAAGCCTCAGAATCTGGGTGGTGGTGGGGGAGAGGAGATAATGGCCTTGGCTTTGGACAGGCTGAGATTGGGCAATGAGTGGCCACACAAGTGTCCCTTGCAGGGAGGAGGCTGATGGGCCAGTGTGGTGCCAAGAGAACCGGGAGCTTGGAGATGGGGGTTCTAGTCCTGCCTCCACAGTTCCCTTACATTGAGACCTTGGAAAAGTCCCTTCCTCTCTGAGCTTTCTTCATCTTTAAAATTGGGGGGGTGTGGTGGACTAGATGATGCCATAAGTACCTTCTACTTCCTAAGGAAGAGAATGAGGGTGCAAAGGAAGTCATGAAGCTGAGCCATGAAGGATGCCCCCACAACAGAGGAGGAGGGGCCAGCAGGGGACAAATGGTAAGTTCTGTGGGGGGGGGAGGGAGGAGGGGGAGAAGGGGTAGAACCATCAGGAGGCTGCAACCTCAGTGGAGGCCAGTGTGGGAGAGCTGGTCCCCATCAAACACTGCAGAGGTCAAGAAGGATAAGGCCTGAGAAGGGGACCCTGGGGGGGGGGAGGCTTGAAGTTCAGAGGACACTGGGAACCCAGGGCTAGGGATGAAGAGAGATGAGACAGGGAGGGGTGGTGGTGGTGCTGAGGAAGTGGAGGCAGCTAGGCAGATGAGTCCAGAAGCCGAGCCTAGTGAGAGGCCAGGAGACAGGATGGGTCATCCAGCTCCCTGCCCTTCCCTGCCTTGCCAAGCCCAGCCCAGCCCATATCTGGCCAGCAAAGGTTACCACAGCTCCAGTTACATCCCTCATATTTCATCCCTTGTCCAAGGTTATATTTCACACTCCCTACTGGTCATTAAGCACCCAGGCTCAGAGGTCACCCCCTTTGGGCCACAAGGCCCAGGACAGTGCCCAGACAGCAGGGAGGTGACCTCAGTGGGAGCAGAGCAGGGGGCAGCTCCTAGGAGGAAGTCTCTCCTAGTTAGCTGAAAACTCTCTCCCATAACTCCCCCCAGGACTCCTGGGTCTGCCTTCTGGGGCAAAGAAAAATGAATCCAGTCCCTCTGACTCAGGACAAAATACCAGGAATCTCCCCAGGACTGCCTAAATCTAAACCAAGCAGCCACTGCCTGCAGACCCCCAGGCCTCTGGAAGAGAGCCCACTCCTTCCTCTAGCAGCCTGCTCCACTTTGGGACAAGACACCACCCTGTGCCTAGGTCTGTGCTCTGTGCAGACAGGGAGGGATGGTAGTGCTGAGGAGAAGAGAGAAGCAGAACAAGGCTGGTCCCCCTTCCAGGTTCAAGGATGGATGTTTGTTCTATACCCACCAAGGTTTGTAGCAGGCACTCTCATGTCAAAAGACCCAGCCTTCAATTTTCAGGTGGAAGAAAGTTTCTGCTCCCCACTCGGACACCCTCCCACATCTCTCCCTTGCTCTAAACACCTTCTATGGCTCCCCACTGCCTCATTTCTAGATGAGTTTCTCTTCCAGCTCTGACATTCTGAGGATCCTGATAAATCCAAGGCTGTGGTGCCACCTGTCTCAGGCTGTGGGGCAATCAGAGATAGGGCTGACATGTGCCTACAATCCTCAGCATCCACGAAGCCTGTTAAAATGGATGGATGTGGGGCACCAAGGGACAGACTGAACTTCCTGCCCTGGTTCATCACAGTTCCCAGCCTAGGACCCAGGTGGGATTCCTGAGAAATGGTCTAGCTTTTGCTACATGTGTGAGTGGTGGTGGTGGGAGGGGGAGGATCTGTTCCCCTGAAGGCTCTGCCTTTCCTGCTGTCTCTGGTGGGCCAGTACCGCTCTCTCAGTCTGTGTTCCTGAGGCTGCACCCCTTCCCAGGCTTCAATCAGGGCTGTCTTCCTCAGTGACCTGAGGAAAATGAGAAGAAACAGCTTCCTGCCTCCACCAGATCCACAGAGGCTAACATCAGCCAGGGATCAGTTTGGGGCCTGGGGAGGGGTTGGACAGCCAGGCTGGGGGGGAAAGGGGAGAGACCTTGGGGGCTCTATTGGTGTGCCCTGTGGTGGGGTGGCCCAATCCTCCTGCCCTGGCTAGAAAGTTGGCCTGGCCCAGAAGGCAGGAGAGGCTGAGCTCCCTCTGCCTACCCCCAGCCCAGGCTGGGAGGCCGAGGCCCAGTACAGACGGCTGCCCCCACAGCTACTCACAAGTCTGTGAAGTCATCTAGCGCATCATCAGGGGTAAAGACATCCAGTAAGCCGATGACCTGGGGAGACAGGACAGCCTGAGAGACAGCAATGGAGGCCACCATTTCTACAGCTTGGAAGGCACACTCCAAGCTCTCAGCTGCCCTTCACACCAGCCTGGGAGGAAGGTGCCATCATTATACCCACTCTACTGATGAGGACTGAGGTAGAAAGGTGACCCCAGGGCCCTGCAGCTAAGTGTCTAAAGTGTATTCTGGACTCAATTTTCCTGCCTCTGAAGCTCTATCTAGCAATGGGTGGAAGGTGGGGAAGGCGGGCACCTCCTCACAGGAAAGGGTGGCTTTTCCATTATGTGCTTGCCACAGACCTGAGGCTTCTCCATTTGCCCTCTTGGGCAGCCAGGGGGTAGCTGCCCAGAGCAGGAGGGCCCAGGGGAACCTCAGAGCATGCTTGGGAGCTCCTTTGTATTTCTGAATCCCATATGCCCCCTTGGGAACCCAAGAGCATAGCTAATAAGTCACCCAAACAAGGGTCTACATCAGGAAACTTGGAGCTGGGAGAGTCTGGGGGAGACAGACCCCCCGACTCAGCTTCTGTGGCTATGCCTCGCCACCTTTGTCCCAATTTGGACCTCCAGATTATCTGGCTCTGGCCTGGACAGTGTCCTGGTCACGGAAGAACCACACCCCAGATCCAGGAAGGACCAATGACAGTATGACATCCTGCCTTTCCCCCCCCCCCCAACTCTATCTTCCGGGGCACCTTTGTGGCCTGAGGGATTGTATATATGTAGGCAGGGAGGGGACACAGACACAGATGGGCCTGGGGAGATAGTCAAAGAGGTAAAATGAGGCAGGGTCAGTAACATCTCTCTGCCCTCCCTGCGCCAACCCTTGGCAGAGGCAGCACCAAGCATGCCTCCCCAAGCATATGCTCAGCCCCTAATCCAGTCACCCGCCCCAGCTGTCTCCTTGGCCAGAGCAGTCCACCCCCCCCCCCCCGCCATTGTCTTCAGAGCCTCCCCTAGCCCAGCTCACAGATCTCCCAAGTCTCCCCCCTCACAGGCTATTTTCAGCTAGTGACAGCCCAGGACAGACCTTCTGTGAGCTCATTCCCTCCCTGTACCCCTAGCCCACTGACCAGGCCTCAGAATGAAAACCTTCCTAGGGAGGGCAGCATGGAAATAACCCAAAAGCCAATTCTCCTGGGCCTAGAATCACCCACTGGACCTCCTTGGGCATAGCCTCTCAGAGCTGGAATCTGGGGAGGGGGTGCTGTGTGCTCCAAACCCTCCCCTCCCCTCTCTCCCTCCCCCACCTCTCCCAGGATCTTAACAGCCTCTTTGTCTCTTCCCCTGCTCAGCCCACATCTTCCCAGGACCCCTGAATTTCTGAGCTGGAAGGGTCCGGCCCTCAGAGACCACGGAGCCCATCCCCAACCTGGACAAAAAGCCCTACTTCATACACACATCTCTAACCATCAGACCTCCAGTGATCAGCTCCTATGATGAGGAGCTCACTAGCTCCTGAGGCATTTCATTCCATAGCTGGCCAGCTGTTTGTTGGGATACCTGCTCCACTTCCCCTCTAGGGCTGAGACCCCTGCCCCATGACTGCCTTTACCTCCCAGCCTCTGCCCTACTGCCCATACTACCTGTCCTCTGCCCTCCTCTAGCTTGGGCAGTCATCAATGGGTATCAGATCTATGCATATATATTTGGCTACTCTGTGACCCCAGCTAATGCCCACAGGTCCTGGGAGCCATAGCGAGGTCAGGCATTGCCAGCTACACTGATATAATGGAGACCCTGGCCCCCCAAGGTGGGGAGGCCTAGGTCCGGTTCTGGGTACCCTGAGCCAGAGGGGATCCATGGGAGAGCAGGTGGGCCATAAATGGAGCCCAAGGCCCAGGAGGATCAGCTCAGGTTGCTGCAGAAGGCTTGGGGGCCATGAGAGTGTCTTCAAGCATCTGAAGGGCTGCCCAAGAGGGAACAGGCTGTCTGGGGGGTGGTGAGCTCCCTATCTGTGTAGGTATTCGAGCAGAGGCTGGGTGATTCCTTGTCAAGGATGAGAGGATTCCTTCTTAGGTGTAGGAGGTCCTGGTTGCCCTTCACAGGGCAGCGGGGAACACCATAATGTACAGAGCACTGGGCCTGGAGTCAGGAAGATTCATCCTGGGTTCAAATCTGTCCTCATACACTTCCTAGCAATGTGACCCTGGGCAAGTCACTTCACTCTGTTTGCCTCAGTTTCTTCATCTGTAAAATGAGCTGAAGATGGAAATGGCAAAGCACTCCAGCGTCTCTGCCAAGACAACCCCAAATAGGATCACCAGGAGTCAGACATGACTGAAATGAGTGAACAACAAAAAGGCTTCACATTCTAGGGTTCCAGGTACTCAGAGCTGCCCAGTCCCAGCCATGAGGCCAAGATGGCCTTTCCCTCTCCTTGCTCAGGGCTGACCCTTAACTGTTCACTGCTCCCTCACCCCCTTCCCAGGCTCGTTGCACAAGGAGGGCCTTGAGTACTAAGGCCAAGGGCAGATGGGCAGATGGCAGAGAGGGGCTTCCAGACTTCAGGTGGGGGCTCAAGGAACTGAGGCCTTCTCAGGGAAGGAACATGAACTTGAGTGGGGGCTCTGACCTCCAGGGGGGGCATCTAGAGATCTCCTGCTCTCTGCCTGGGGCTCCCCTGCTCCCCTGCCTGGGGCTCCCCTGCCCCTCCTCATGCCAGGACCATGGCCAGGTCCCCAGTCCAGGGGGCCCCTGAGGGTACAGCAGGGCCTTTTCAGCTTGACTTTGCTTTGCCCCAGACTGATTCTATTGTAGCAAGTCCCGGCCTGGTCTGAGGGAGCTGAACTGAGACCAGACAGCTCTGACACATTCAAGCACATCATTATTTGGGCACAAGCAGTTCTATCTTGGCTCACAGACTGGATCAAGCCAATGCCAAGCCTGTGGAAATGACAGGACAGTGTCTGCCTGAATCCTGAAGCTGGTCCTAGGCAGTCTACCAGTGTAAACCCCTCAACCCCCAACCACAGGCAAGAGCCTCCAAATGTCCAATGTCTGCAGGAAGAGACCATAGACTCACAGCTCTAGAATTGCCAGAAATTATCTAACAACTTCATTTTACAGATGGGAAAACTGAGGCCCAGGTGTCGAAGGCATTGCTGAAGGTTACATGAGGCAGTAAATAGCAGAACCTATTGGGTTCCTCCAGCTGAGCTCCCCAAAGAGTCAGACGTGTCTGTGGACGGGCTCGGTCTAGGGGGCATGTCCTCTGCAAAGTCAGGCCAAAGGCTGAGTAGACTGGGACAGCCAGAAGCTTGGCTTAAAGAAAAAGGCCAAGGCATGGAGAACCATAGACATAAAGGGACCCTACCCCAAGCTGGAGCTTCTGGAAACTTCCTTAAAGGAAGCTTGGGGTTCTGAGAGGCAGTGGTGAGGAGGGAAGCATTCTAGGCATGGGGAACAGTCTGGGCAAAGGTCTGTAGGTGAGAGATGGCACAGTACGTGAGTCAGATTTTCTGGGCTGTAGAATTAGAGGATGTGTGATAAGCCTGAGCCTCTTGTCTGCCTGTTTCCTACCTGTCTCTTTCTGTCTTCCTCTCCCAATCTCTTTATCCCTCTCTGTCCCAGACACACAGACTGACTGCAGGAAGAACTAGGGCTTAGGGCCCCCAGACTACTTCATTTCTCTGGTATCCTGGGTCTCCTGAGGTTGCTTATGGCTGGGGAAGCTGGGCTAAAACAAGGCTGATGCCTGAGGCAATTCCAGGGCTGGTAGGTACCAGGGCTCTATGCTCTCCTAACTCCACCAATGGGCCAAAGTCACTGCCTCTACAAAGCTTCAACAAGGACTGGGAACTCTAGCCCTGGCCAGTGGTGGGACCCAGACCCAAGTCTCAGCTTGCTCCTCTAAAAAATGGGGCTAGGAACCCTGAACTTATGTCCTCTCAGTGTAGGTGACTCTGAGGAAAGTCCACATTTATCTATGAACGTGTAGCTTTCCCCAGTCGAACACAGAAGTCCCTGGAGGGCAGGGGCTGTCTGTTCCTTCAGGATCCACCACAATGCCACAAAGTAGGGGCTTAATAAAGGCTTGCAGATTGATTTGTAAGCCTGGCTGGTCTATTACATTATTATCTATTTCATTCCATAAAATGGCAGAATCCAAGTGCTGTAGGCACCTCAGAAGGCTAGTCCAATTTCCTTGTAAGTGGAAGAATTCTTCTGCCACATCGTTAAGGAGACAGTTGACCTCTGACTGAACACTTTTGAGGACAGAGAGCTAGCTCACTACCTGGCAAGGCAGCCCCCTCTGCTCATTTCAGACAGTTCAAAACGGGAAGAAGTTCAAATTGCTTCTCTGACTTTTCTCTGCTGCTCCCATGGCCTGTGCAGTCAAGCAGAAGGACACACATCCCTTTTATTCGTCACAGCCTGACACATGGATACCTGAAGACAGCCGTCATGACCCACCTCGCTCCCAAGTCTTCTCTTCTTGGGGCAGCAGGTGGATACTAATCTAAATCCTAAGTCCAGAGGTGAGGCTAGATTTAGGAAGACCTGAGTTCAGATCTAGCTGTTTGACCCCAGGCAAGTCACTTCACCGCTGATTGCCTCAGTTCCCTCAAATGCAATAACAAGATCTACTTAAAAGGGGATTATAAGGATCAAATGAGAAAATGTGTGGAAAGCGCTTAGCACAGTCTAGGTGCCATATAAATAAATGCTTCTTCCTCTCACACACCTTCTAAAGTCTAAATATTCCCCATTTCTTCATCCCTTGTCATCCCAAGTTACCTGTCTTATTAATGTCCCTCAATGTCCATTGATCAGGGCCAGAGAAAATACTCCAGAAGGTGAGATGGGTCCAAAGAGGGTAAATCACTTGATGGGCCACACAGCATTAGCCCGTCATGGGGCATCCATCCCTCCAGCCAGATCTCCCTTCCAGAGGATGATGAGGGGATGGGAACCACTGTCTCCTAAGGCCAAACTTACCCACCTCCTACCTCCAGAAAAGTGGGTATAGGGGAGTGCAGGATGGGAGGGGAGACACAGGAGAGCAGCTTCACAGGTGTTACCCTCCCCTCAAGATGACTTGGAATGGAGGTATGGAATGTTCCTGCTCCCTGTGGTAGCCTTTCCACTCCACACCCCCCGCCAAGTCTGGACCCCCTCATCCATGACTCCCCTGGACTAATGGAACAGCATCCTTGCTGGTCCTCTGCTTCCAGCCTTCACACTGCTGCCAAAATAATCTACCTGGGCCCCTGCTCTGACCACCCTGCTCCCCTGCCCAACAACCTCTCTGGAGATGGGTCACACTCACTTAAGTGTAGCCTGCCTTTCTCCGTGCCTTCACATTTCTGGAAGATAATGTGGTTGTGTTTAGGGTTCTGGGAGGGTTCTGACCAGGAAGACGGTAACTCCAATGGGACCTCCTGGAGTCTCAGTTTGAACAGTGGAGATGACACCCTGATTCCTATCTCCCTGAGTGTTGTGAGGCTACAACAACTCCCATTTCTATAGCACTTTAAGGTGTGCAGAACATGTTATGTCATTTGGCCTTGTGAGGCCCCAGCTAGACAGTGCAACAGATTGAGCCTGGAATCAGGAGGACCTGAGCTCAAATTTGGTCCTTGGGAAGCTCACCTAGGGGGAAGGGGCAGAGGAGGAACATCCTGGGGTCCTGGGCATCTGCCCTCAGGGAGTTCCTGGTCTAATAAGGGAAGAAGACATTGGGATATCACAATATTCTGGGATAAACTCATTAGCCAAGTGGTGGGGTAGGGTAGGGGTCCAGTTAACAGCAGTTAGTCCTAGGGCACTGGAGATCAGGAGGCATTCCAGCTCCCCAGGTCTCAGGGATGAGTTTGCAATTGACTCCTTAGCCTGTGGGCCATCATTGGCAGGCAGGGCCGGGACCCATAATCTTGAAGCACAGTAGTGGCCAGACTTAAAGGCTGGGGCGGCATTTGAGGCACAGACTCTAGGCCTTTGCTCCCCCCACCATTACTTGTACCCCAGGGAACACCTGCCGAGAGACACATCCTGCTGGCCCTGCTCAGATCCTCAGACCACTGGAGGCTAAATTACAAGGAAAGGTCACCCCTCCCCCTCCTCGGATAATCTGTTCTCTCAGATAAAAAAGAACGGAAGGCTTTGGTCCGGAACTTCTCCCAGAAAAGCTGCCGGAGTCCTAGGATGCCTCCAAAATGTGGGGTGGGAGGGGGAGTGCCTGCCCCATCTTTCCTGTGAGCCTGTTTGTTAGGAGGGGAGGGGCGCCAGGTCAGGGGCTGGCAGCCTGGCAGCCAGTAAAGTGTGCCGAGGGCCCCCTTCCCCCGGGAAGCTGGCGAGCAGCCGGATGCACAGGCGAGCGGGTAGTCGCAAGCCTCACTCACGTTCTCGTGTCGCATGTGTTTGAGCAGCCGCAGCTCCCGGTATGCGCGCTTGGCGAACAGCTCGGACTGGAAGGGACGGTACAGCTTCTTGATGGCCACCTTGGTGCCGGTCCTGCTGTCAATGGCCGAGCTAGAGGCCGGACACCCGAGCACTCAACCACCCCTGACCATGAGGCGCCAGGACGTTCTCCCTCCCTCCCCGCAGGAAGTCTAGGGAGCCCGGAGACGGGAAGAAGAGTCCCCTCCTTTCCTTCCACTCACGTGCATTCTGCCGCCCCTCCCCGGGGCGCACGTCCCGCGGCCGCCTTCTGGGAAGACCCCAGGGGACCCCCAGCTCCCCGGAGCCCAAGTGACTGAGCTCTCCGGGCCCTCAGCCCATCCTCAA
The DNA here is from genome assembly GCA_028646575.1 of Pseudocheirus occidentalis. NCBI lineage: Eukaryota > Metazoa > Chordata > Mammalia > Diprotodontia > Pseudocheiridae > Pseudocheirus > Pseudocheirus occidentalis. Next base: position 228,153,555 of record CM053597.1, read on the forward strand.
CCTCCGGGCCCATCGGCTGGGGGCCCATCAGCAGGTGCCAGGGCTGGGGCCTCACACCCACTGTCTACTCACTCAGCCCAGTCCGTGTTCTCCCCCCACCCCGACCCCCGGCTCAGCGCACTGGCCGGTCCGTGCCCCCCACTCACCACACGGCCCCGTAAGCCCCCGAGCCCACGGGCTGCAAGTCGCGGTAGAGGTCCCGCACCTCCCACGCAGTCTTAGTGACCTCCTGCCGGTAAAAGCCCTTCCGGGGGGGTGGCGGGGAGCTCATGGCGGCCGGAGGGGTGTACCGCGGAGGTCGTTGACCCCCTTTTCTCACACACACTCACTTTCGGACACACGCGCGCGCATGCACAGACACACACATACAAACACTACACTCCCACAAAGGGCTGACCCCCAACCAGGAGAGGCGAGAGTCTGGGGCTGCCCCCCGCCGTAGCCCCGCCCTGGGCCCCCGAGAGTGAAGGGGGTCACTCTCCCACTCTGTCCCGGGCTCTCTTCTTTTCCCCTTGCGCCCCCTTTCCTCTCTCTCTCTGTTTTCCTTCTGGACTTGTACTCTGGTACTTTCTCTTTCTGTCTTTGTGTCTCGGTCTCTGATCTCTTTCTGCCTCTGTGCGTCACCCCCCTCCTTCTCTCTCTGTCTTTAGCTGTCTGGTTCTGGTGCGCTCTCTCTCTCTCTCTCTCTCTCTCTCTCTCTCTCTCTCTCTCTCTCTCTCTCTCGCTCTCTCTCTCTCTGTCGCTCTCTCTCTCTCGCTCTCTCGCGCTCTCTCCACCTCCCTCTTTCTCTCTCTCCCCCTCCCTCTCTCCCCTTCTCCCCCCTTCCCCTTCTCTCAGTCTCTCTCCTCTCTGATCCCTGTCTCTCTGTCTCTCTGTGCGTTAATGTCCCTCTTTCCCTCTCTGCTCTCTGTAGCTTTCTTTCTTCGCCTCTTTCTAGCTCGCTCGCTTTCACTGACTTCTCCCTTCCTAGTTTCCGACTCGTTCTGTCTCTCTTTTTCCCTCGGACCAGGGGCTCCCTAAGCCTCTGTTGATCCTCAGGCAGTGATTCACCACGTGACCCCGGCCCTTCCTCCTCTTCCCCTGGGAAGCAGCCCCAACTACCTGCTGGTGGAGAGGGCAAGCGGGGAGGCACCACGCTCTATTCCCTCTCCTCCCCTCTCTTTCCTTCCCCTCCCCCTCCCTTTCCCGTCCCCTCTCTCTTTCCCTTTTCCTTCCCTTTCCAGCCCTGCCCTGCCTCCCCTGCTCTTCCTCTGGCATCGGCTCCTAAGGAGACTGGGGGATGTGGGGGAGGAAGCAAGGCCCCAGTCTCTGGAGCTTTATTTGACAACATCCTCTTGCTTGTTAATTACAAAATGCTTCCCTCAGCAGGAACCCATGAAGTCTTTATCTCCATTATATGAAACAGGGAAACTGAGGCTGGCTGGGGGTGAGGGAGAGTCTTACCGGAGCTCCTCCCCCTAGAATCGGCCTCCTGTGTCCAACCCTCTTTCCAGGAGAAAGGAGCTTTGTTCCCCCACTCTAAGGAGGGCTCTGGCCCAAACAGCCCTAGAAAATTGGGGCAGTCCCAGGGTTTCGAACTGTCTGTGAAACCCAAGGCTGCCTACAACCTACAGCTGACCACCCTAAGTCAGTCAACACCCCAGGCTTCAGTTACCCTCATTGTCACTGGGTACTCTGCCTTTGTTGTTGTTTCTTTGGTATCTGCATTTGCCCCCTTCCTCAAAGACAGCTCCTGCTTGGTTTCTTGGGAGTTCCCCCTCCCCAAGGCTCAGCCTTTGAAGCAGTTTTTCCCCCAGGCCAACCTCTTGCCATCATGGGGCTGATTCTCACTTCTGTGCAGATGTCTTTTACATCTCTGGTCTCTGGAGTTCCAGCCAGGTCCCCAGATCTTGTCAAGCATGATCTCAGCATCCTATCTACACCTTTCTAAAATTCTAGGGGGTCTGGTCCTGGCCAGTGGAATGATACAGGTTAAACTTAAAAGGGGGTCAGGTATATAGTTTTTCCCTTAAAGCTGATTGCTAACCATTTATGAGCACACTCTGCCCATGGTCCCCTTAGTCCACTGCCAGTTCTAAGAAAGGAGGGATCCCATTGGATCTGCACTTTGTACCTTGCCCCAAGCTGATGACAGCCACCTTTACACAAGTCCACAGAATCTTGGAGCCAAAAAGAATCTCAGAGGCCACATGTGCCTGCAAAGGAGTGCCCTCTACTCCATGCACCAAAAGTGTTCATCTGCCTTCCATTTGAAGCTGACAGGCATCTCCTTCCCTCCCACCCTCCTTATACAGCACATTCCGCTTTGGTGAAGCAATCATCTTTGTTAGAAAAGTAAAGGTAGAGAGATAAAATCTTCCTCCATACAACCTCTTCCCACTGCTACTGGCCTTGACCTCTCTGGGTCAAGCAGAACTAAGCTCGCTCTCTCTCTCTCTCTCTCTCTCTCTCTCTCTCTCTTTCTCTCTCTCTCTCTCTCTCTCTTTCTCTCTCTCTCTCTCTCTCTCTCTCTCTCAAATACACACACACACACACATACACACCAGCCTTTTACATGCTTAGATACATGGATCTTAGCCCCCCTTGCTAAAGTAAGGTAGAAGTGTTGAGTTCAGAAGGACATCCAGGTGGAGCTGTCCAGCAGGCAGCAGTTGGTGATGTGAGAGTGGAGAGACAGAGGGGAGAAAGAGAGAGAGACAGAGAGAGAAAGAGAGAGAGAGAAAGAGAAAAAAAGAGAGAGAGAGAGAGAGAGAGAGATTAAGGGCTCCATGTGATTGTCTGCATATAGATAAAAAAAATCTATGAGAATTGAAAATACCAAAGGAGACCAGAAAAAAGAGAAAAGGACCCAGTTCAGAGCCTTGTGAGAGTCTCACCTTTTAGGACTTGTTAGGAAGGCAATAATCTAGCAATGACAATTGAGAATGAAGCATCAGACAGGCTTGTGTTTGTCATGAAATAAAGGAATAAGCTAATCAATTAATTAATTTAGTTTAATTATTTTAATTCATCTAAGCCTCTCCCCAAACTTTCAGCTCTCTTGTTTCTGTGGAGGTTACCATCTGTCTCCAAGTCAGTCACCGAGGTTTAGAATCTGAGTCATTCTTTAGCTGGCAGAAGAGAAGAAGAGGGATATTTGAGCTGTCTTCAAGTGTCTGGAGGCAAATCCTAAGTGTTAGATGGAGGAGGAATTAGCCTGGTTCAGCTTGGCCCCAAAGAGCAGAATGAGAAGTGGGTGGAAGGTTCAGGGCAAATGATGTCAGACAGGGCTGTCCAAAGGTGGGATGGGCAGGGGTCTGCCCTCACTGGAGGTCTTCAAAGTTTTGATGAGGATAAGGACTTGCTGCTCTGACATTTTGTGACTCTTCCCTCTCCCTCAGCCCCTAGTCCAATTCCCAAGTCTCTTCTCCACTCAAGCCTAGCCACAAACCTAGTTGAGCACTCCTCATCTCACTGTCCTAAATTTTTCCCCTTGCTCCCAGTTTTTGCTTTCCTCTATCCATCTCCCACAAACTAAAATCCCTTGCTTAGGCACAATTCTGACTCTGCTAATCCTCTCCTAAAAAATCTTTAGCACGTGGATGCCCCCACCCCCAATGGGGGGCAGCATAGTCCCTCAGCCCCACAGGTTTCCAGAGAGTTCTCTGCCCTCGTCCTTCCCTCTTCTGTTAGCTGATTTACAGATTACCCGGGGAAGCCCTACGCAGCTCATTTGTTTCTAGTAGTGTTTAGGGACCCACAAACTTGGGCAACCAGAGGACTGAGGAAGCAGCTGGCTGGAGGAGCCGACCTGACTGTGCCCAAATGAGGCCAGAGGGGTGGTGTTCTCAATTGTTTTTTGTACATTGCTGTGTCAGCCTGACATCCAAGGCTCTCCACACACAATCTGGCTTCTTGGAAGCTTCCTGTGTCTGCTGGGTCTGGCCGTTGGCCATGCTATGGAGTGGATTCTGTTTGTCTCTAGAGCATGTCCACTGTCACCCGACTCCCTTACCACCCTGCTGGATCCGAGCCTTCAATATTCAAACTGGGTCCCAACTTTCAATCTCTCTGAGCCCCCTTCTGTCATGATGGGATTTCCTGCCTAGAGATCCTCATTCCAGTGGAGGACAGACAGCAGAGCCCAGAGAAGGAAGAGCACTTTGTCAGACACAGGGAATAGGTGGGAAAGCTTCAGTGAGAAGGCAGATCCCTTCCCCTTCTGAAGGATGGCTTCTCCCTGAACTGAGCTCACCATCACCCAGATCTGGGAAGCTCAGTCATGACTCCAAGGGGAGACAGCGTGGCACTCCTGGATAACACACATCCTTGGGAAGCTTTTCCTTGAGTTTTCAATCAATTCACCAATCAACAAGCATTTCTTGAACACCTACTATGTGCCACACACTGAGGGTACAAAGACAAAACCACAAAGGGTCCCTGCTCTCATGGAGCTCACACTCTATGGGGGAGCTGTCAGGTCCACGTGTGATACAAAATATACACCAAGTCCATGTGTTTGGGTGTAAATACAAATTCCACAAAGCAGGAGTTTGGACCAGTCAGGAGGTCTGACCTTATATGGACCTGTCGGTAGCTTCCTCAGTGACTCCTCCCCTCTCTGCCCTCGGGGTCAAGCAGAACAGATTTAAGTCTTCCTGTACCTGATACCCCTTGAAGACTTGAAAACAAGTTTCTGAGCCCTCCCTTCTCCAGGCTCGCCATTACCAGTCCCTCCTGTGACCCTTCCGGGCCCCGCCTCTGAGCTCAGGCTCCTCACCCATCACCCTCCACGTCCCTGCCTCCTTCCTGAAATGGCCCAAAATGGCCATTTATGCTGCCCTGTCCATGTGGCCGGTCCTGGCTCTCTGTCCTGGACACTATGGCCTCTACCAATTCGGCTGGCTGGCTCATGCTCGCTGATTGATTAAATGCTTGCTGATTGATGGATTGATGGGCATGAGGCTGTGGGGGAGGGGAGGTGTGGCAAGCCGGCCTTCAGCTCCTAGGATCTCCTTACTGTAACAGGATCCTTTGGGGCAGGCCTGGGCCCCATGCCCACCAGGATCTAGCTTCCACCCCTAGCCACTGGCCCCGGCCCCTGCAGCCCCACCACCCTTCCTGAAGCTCACTTTGTCTGCTGGGCTTGTTGTTGTAAAACGACTCCAGGACTGTGGGCATCAGGCCTGGCACACAAGGCGACAAGGTACATGTCAGAATCTCACAGAAGACACGCCACAGGACATGTGTATGACGCTGGCACACAGCACACATCTCACACATCCACATTCTGACCCAAGACCCAGGGCACTCCCCCGGCAGACTGACACCAGGGTAGGGGTGGGGACAGGGAGGAAGGGTGGTTCTTGCCTCCCATCTGCCATAGTGGGGAGAGGGTTAAGAAACACACGTTTTCCCAGATCCCCTTCAGGGGAGCATTCGCACTCGAGTATATACACAAAAGGTCTTAGACATTCCCACAAAGCACTCTCTGGGCCTGGGTTGCTTGGGTCTGTCCTAGCAGCAAAACCAGGGGAGAGATGAGAGCAGTCCCTCCCCCTTCTCTACAGTGGCATTTCCTTCCTCAGTTGCTCTTCCGCCCCAGGCTCTTTCCTGCCCTCCACACCCCCAGGCTTTTTGCTTGGGCAGAAGAGCTGGGGAGGGGGTGGTGGGGCTGGCAGGGACAGCAGGCCCTGGCTCCTCTCCTGTACTGGGCATGAATCTGGGAGCTGAGCCCCACACAGATAATCTCCTCCCATTCGTGGGCAGAGAAATGGACCAGCTCAGGCACAGGGAGGTGGGGACCCTTCCAACCCTTAGTGCATTAAGGCTTATATCACCTCCCTGTGCTAAGGGAGTCACTTTAGCCTCAGGAGCTCTCTCCTAGAAACCTCCAAAGCTTGGGTCCTGCCCTCCAGGAAAGCCTGCCCAGCTTGCTCTAGCCCCAGCTGGGTTCCTCCCCATGCTTCCAGGGCCACAGAATCTGTGTTCCAAGGATTCCTCAGACTGGAAGCTCCCTGGGGGCAGGACCTGGGGCTGCTGCTGCTCCTCCTTTGTACTCCCAACCTGAGAGCATCTAACCTCCATTTAAAATGGCCTAGCTGCCCTAAGAATTAGCTGTCCCACTTCTGGATAGCAGTGAACAGAATCCTGGATGTAGCAAGAACCTTGGGTTTCAAGCTCAGCTCCAAAGTTTCCCAGGTATATGAACACAGGCAAGTTGCCTTTTTCTTAGAGCCTTGGTTTCCCCAACGGAAGACAGTCAGATTTTTCTAATGTAGCGACTAGTGAAAGTGGAAAAATGAGCACTTTCTCTTTAAGTCCTGATTTGGCCCAGCTAGCCCTGTGCTCCCAGCCTCTGAATTCCAGGGTAATGGTTGTGACCTCATTGTGGCAGAAAGGGCTGGGACACCAAACCCCAAACCCAGGGAATCTATTCTCCTGGGCCCTGCTCCCTCTCCCTCAGCACAGACATATGAAAGAGACTTTCCATTCCAGAGACTACTGGGGGAGGTGGGGGAGCACAGCTTCTCCCCTATGCCACCAAAAACCATACTCCCAGTGTAAAATGGTGTGCCTGTCTCCTACACTGATAGAAGTCTGAAAGCCATGAGGGAACCTACACACATCCACATAGGCACTTGAATCACCCTCAGGGCTCTAGTCCAACCCATAACTGACCAAGAATCTCCTTAACAACATACCTGAGAAGTGGTCCCTTAGCTCATGGGGTGACAAGGATCTCACTACCACCCACAGCAAAACTGTTTGGATAGACTTCTAGAACCACTGCTCCTGGTTCTGCCCCCTGGGGCCAAGCAGAAGGAGGCTCCTCCATGACAAGTCTCCTCCATGGGCAACAATCCTAGGTTCTTCCAAACCATCTTTGGACAGCATGGTTTGCAGGCCCCTTGCCTTCCTGGTCTCCTTCCTGAGAACGGGTGCAAAGGACTGAACCCAGGGGAGGTCTTGCCAAAGTCGAGAACTGTGGGACTCTCCCCTCCCTGCTCCAGGACACCATCAGGCCCCTCTGAACTCAGGCCAAAATCCCCAGTGGCTTTTTACTCAGCTGATTCACACTGAGCTCGTGAGCCACTATCACTTCCAGATCTTTTTCAGACAAACGGCTGTCTCCTGCTCTTATGGTTGTAGAGTGGATTTTTTGAGCCCAAGATTAGAATTTTGTTTGTTCTTTGGTAATATTTCATCTCATTAATTTGGCCCAAAGCTCTAGAGCTTGTCATGATCTTTTCTTGGCTTCTGACTATTAGCCAACACCTTAGCTCTCCATGTTCTCAGGCTGTGTTTATGTGTATGTATGTGTCTATGTGTGCACTTGGTGAAGGTGTTTGAGTGTTATGGGGAGGCGGGGCAATCTCCAGCCTGAGGCTCTTCAGGATTTGCTCCTTTCTGGGTCTGCTCTCATCATCCTCCCAAGGAGCTGAACCTGCTTCTCTGGGCCTCCTGGCCCCTCTCTCTCTGGACCTAAGACAGCCTTCTACACACATTCACAGTTTATCCAGTTCTCCCAAAGCCTTCTCTTCTCCAGACTGGGGTCTTCTCCCCAGTTCCTCCAAATGAACTTTGTCTGCCCTGGGACCCACGCCTCTTGATCATCCCAAGTGTCCTGCTCTGGGCTTTGTCCAACCCAGCAACATCCGTCCTAAAATGCACTGCCCAGGCCTGATGCTCCAGGTGAGGCCTGAGCAGGGCAGCAGATGACAGGCTTGTTGCCCCCCTCACCCTGGATGGGAGCACTCTGAAACCACATGCATGGCTTCACTCATTGCTAATTTGTTTTCATCCCCATACATACATCTTTGTTCAGACACACATGTTCAAATACACACCCAGACACCTAGATGCATCTCCCCTGCCCCCACCCCCCATGTTCAGGCCAGAGAAGATAGAGGTCTTCTTTGTGAGGCCCAGGCTCCAGCACAGAGAGGACTCATTCTCTGTCCCCTCTCCCC
>CM053597.1:228162006-228186028 GCA_028646575.1 Pseudocheirus occidentalis
GCCTGCTGCCTGCTTTCTGAGAGTCTGCTCTGTGCTCTCTGGGATGGGGAGGGCAACACTGATGGGTGAAGCCGGGCATCAGGGTTGAGCCCTGCCTGGGTGGTGCCTGTGGCCCCCAGCCTCCTCATGGCTCAATCTCCAGGCTGTCCATTGGCAGTTCAGGGGCCTTGAAGCTGATGACCTCTTCATAGGTGAGCTCTGAGTAGGGAGATGAAAACCAATGGACAAAGGAACGAAGAAACAGGTAGACAGAGTGACAAGGACACAGGGGAACAAAGGAGTGAGTTTGAAGATCCCTTATCTTCTCCCCCCACCCAAGACTCCCCACATCTATCATCCCAACCTCATGGCTCAGGCTCCCTGGCTTCAGGAAGGTAGTGGGTCAGGGAGGGAGGTACATGGGAGTATTGGCCAGGGACTGGGGGACAGAGCCTATAGCAAGATTACATTCAGAAAGGCTACATTTCAGGTAGAGATTAGTGAAATAAACTCCATCCAAGTCCACTGGTTCACCAGATCTATCTACAGACCCATCCATGAAGCCCAGGCTAAAAACCCCTCACCCAAATGAACCCAGCCCCCCTCCCTTCCCAGGATCATGTCTGAGAAGAGTTAGGGACAGCTTTCCTGGGGGAAGTGGAGCAATGTTCTCCCCCAGCTCTAAGGAAATGAACTGCTGGCTAGCTCACTGGGTAACAGCCACCAAATAAGCCCTACCTCACAAAACCTGCCCCTGGAAAGAAGGGGAAGCTGGTCATGGGCTGAAGGGAAACCCAACTCTACCATGAAGGATTGGCCTGCATGGTCCTCCCAGTGTAGACCCTCTGTACCTACAACCCATCCGGGGTTTGGGAATCCAAGGAGAGACCTACTAGAAGTCAGGGACAGGGGAAGCTGGGAAACAGGCCTGAGAAAGAGGATCCCTTTGGCACCCCCTCCCCCCTAGCCTGGTTACCCCTCACCCTTCCACTCCTCAATGGTTCTCTCTTTGTTCTCAATGCTCTCATCATAGGGCTCAGCCTCGGGCTCATCCTCAGGGTCATGGTACTGGGCAAAGTAGGGGTGGGCCAGGGCCTCCGTGGCACTGACCCTCCGGTCACTGTCCAGGACCAGCATCTTCTCCAGCAGGTCGACAGCTAAGGGCAGGGAAACGCATCAAAACACGGGTCAAGGATCCTGAGGCCTGACCCTGGCTCCAGTGCCCAACTCACAACTGACCTCTCTGGGTCTCCATTTCCCTATCTAGGAAATGGAGATAAATGTCTGCTTCAGGCACCACCCAATGATGTTTGCCCATCTCTAATGTGTAAGTTGTGTACCACTGTGTATTACAGCAGCAATCTGTGGTGGCATCCCTCTGTAATTATCTCCAATTTAGCCTGTCTATAGATAGTTTGTATATGGCTTTTGGCACGTTGTCTCCCCCATCAGACTGTGAGCTCCATGGGAGCAGGGACTGATTTAACCCTTTATTCATATCCCCCAGTGCTTAGCATTGTGCCTGGTACACAGTAAGCATTGATAAATGCCTGTCTTATTCCCTGCTGATCTAGAAACTCTATGAGGGTATGGACTAGGTCTTTTCTACTAAATGAAAATGTGTTCACAGTACTTTGCAAACCTGAAAGCACTATATGAATTCTATTATTATGATTACTCTGTATTTTCCCCAGTGCAAACCAGGGCCCTGCATGCAGAAGGGACTTAATAAATGTTTTTTGCATGGATGAATGAATGAACTCCCCAACCCATCTCTACCTGTTGATTCTTCCTGCTCCCTCTTCCCTGCAGGATAGGAGCAGTGTTGAATCCTTTCCAGGCATTTCCTATCTCCTTCCTGCAGGGAGTAGTTAGGGTGTGATCTTTTCTCAGCCTTCTCTTCTAGAGATCTAGTCAGTTATACCCCCAATACAACAATTTGCTTATTTTTAGCCAATGGATAACATAATGATCCTGATTTCCCAGTGATTCCTGTCTCTATTTTATGAAGATTATATAAAATGAGAAGTTATTATTGCAATAACATTAGCTCTGAACCCCCAGTTAGGAAAATTCCCATCATTAGGAAACAGAGTGGTATAGTGGAAAGAGCAATGGGGTTGAAATAGGAGGAACTCGTCATTTGTGTGACTTTGGGCAAGTCCCTTAACCTCTCTGGGCCTTGGTTTTTCCATCTGAAAACAAGGAGACTACACTAAACAGCATCTGAGGTCCCGTCCAGCTCTGCATCTGTGAAACTATGAACCTCAGTCTCCACCTTCCTTTGGGGTCCAGTTTTGGTGTCACCTCTTCCTCAGACCTTGGCCTGACCACTTATCCTCCAGGTGAAAATAAGCTTCCTATCATATTCCTTATGTTGGGGAGCTAGTTCACTTCCTTTGAACTTATCCCACTCTCCCTTAGGGAAGGGAGGTGATTTTCCATGGTCACAAAGCTAGCGAGTTTTTAGAGTTCTCACTTATCTCCTTATCTCAAGGTCATTGGTGGATTTGTCCCTTCCTTTCCCCACTCCAGCTAGAATGTAAACTTCTTTAGGGCAGGGCCTATGTTCTCTCTTTTTCTGTATCACCAACACCAAGTATGGGCCCATTATACAGCAGGTGCTTAATACATGTTTGTTTAATTGAATCAATATGTTCACTCCCCTGTATGAGGAGGAAAATTGAGCTTTTACCCTAATTCTGTCTCTATTGTCCTTAGTACCCACCCTACCCCTCCACATCACCGTGCCCTGTCCCCTCAGTCTTCATCACTGTCATTCTCATTCCTTCATCCCCCTTTGCTATTCTCCACCATTTTTGCCCTTGAACCCCTGCTCTCTCTCCCCTTCAACCTCCTAGCCCATCTCTTCCTCCTTACCCAGGGGGTTGGCTCCACGGAAAATGCTTCTCAGGTCCTTCTGGGGCATGTGGGGCAGGGACTCGATGTATTTTCGGGCCTGGGGAGGGTGGAGGTAAGGGGATCTTAAGTCTTTTCCTAGTGAAGAAGACACTGGATAACTGGGCAGGGGAGGAAGGAGGGGAGGAAGGAGAGGAGAGGGAAAAGGAAGTCCTGGAGGACCGAATTAGGCATGGACAACGAGCAGTAGGAAGTATGGAGCATGAGCAGAGCGCCTAGCTGGGCCACTCACGTGTTCCGATGAGATCTTCTTCAGCAACTCAGAGCTGGGGGTCCCAACCACCTCCATGATCCGTTTGAGTTGATCAATGTCTACCCAGCTCAGGAAAACAGAGCCCGGCTCTAATTGCCCACGAAGGATCCCCAGGCCCCAGCCCAGAGGGAAACACCATACTATTAGTACTAATACTAATAAAACAAGAAAAAGCATGGTGTAAGGAATAGAGATCTGGCCTGTGTGTCAGAGGAACTGGTTCAAAGCCTGCCTCTGACTGTGCCGGCTATGTGACTCTGGACAAGGGGCTTTATCCTTCAGTGCTTCAGGGAACAGACTATTAAACTATACAGAATCTGCTAATTGGCAGTGATAGAGGGGAATTCCTTAAAGGGAGGTCCCTGGCCAATGAAATCACAGGTCTAGATACACACACACACACACACACACACACACACACACACACACACACACACACACACACACACACACACACACACACACGACAATGTAAAATAGGTCTCTGAGGATTGAGGTTTCTTAGCAAAATGCTTTCTTTGAAATAGCCCAGGGGAAGCAGACAGTGGGAGAATCATTACTGCCATTTTCCAGATGAGGAAACTGAAATTCATAGTGGGAATGTGACTCCTCTGGGACCCCCTTCCTAGAAAGCATCAAAGTCAGCTCCAAAGCAGCTTTGCTGACTTCAAGTCCAATGGAAAGGACATCATCTCCCAAAGCCCCCTGTCCCAGCTGCTGCCCCTGCTCTCCACAGCATCTTCTTAGACTTCCATCCAAGGATACAGTCATTTCCAGGGAACAGGGCCTTCCCCTTCAAGAGCTCTGCCATGATGCAGCCCACAGACCATATGTCCACTGGGAGGCGGGGAGAGGGAGAGAGAGAGAGAGGGAGAGAAGGAGGGAGAGAAAAAGAAAGGGAGGGAGGGGGGGGAGAGAGAGAGAGAGAGAGAGAGAGAGAGAGAGAGAGAGAGAGAGAGAGAGAGATGGAGAGACAGAGACAGAGACAGAGAGAGAGACAGAGAGAAGAGAGAGAGAGCTCAGTCTGAGCCCTGTCCCCAGTCAGAAGCCTACCCTGCCTGCTCAAGCTTATCTGAGCCTTCTCTGATTCTTCCACGCCTGGCCTTAGAGTCTAAGCACCCCACCCCAGGGGCAGGGCTGGGCCCCAGTCCATCCTGCTGACCTGGGTCCCATCCTGTTCTCTAGTTCTCTCCTTACCCCTAGCCTGTGAGCTCCCTGAGGGAAAGGCCTGGGTCCTCTCCTCTGCCTTCTTCACCACACTGCAAGCTGGCCTGCCCACTTAGCTGCTGACACTTAGGGCTTCTTTTTCTGAAATCTCTTTGATGCTGCTATTGCTTTTCTCCCTCTCTTCCCCACTCACACTCACTCACTCTCTCACCTTAACACCCCATGCAGCCCATAACCCAGCAGGAGGCCTTTTCAATAACTTCCTGGCCTTCCTGACCCCCCAGGGAAGGTGTGAGCCAAACCCACAGCAAGCTAAGCCAGAGGACAGCCTTCTTTTAGCCAAGCTCACAAACAAGCCTGGAGAGACTGGCAGTTCCCAGAATGGAACTGAGAGCTGTCCACAGAAAAGAACTTCTCAGCTCCCCTCTCCTGGCCTCCCTTCCACCTGAGAAAGGTCTTTCAGGGAAGTGACATTTGCCAGGGCATCCCCTGGGCCCACATTCCCATGAGAATGTCCAAGTTCACTGCAACATCAAACACCCTTCTTTGGGTCATGGAGGCAGCTGCTTACTCTCCAGGTGGGGACAGGCTTGAGCACCTGCTGTGTCCCTGTGTATTGTAGCCCTGTCATGCTGTCATGGCATAGTGGACAGAGCTGGTCTTTGAGTCAGAAAGATCAGGGTTCCAGTCCAGCCTTTTCCATATCCTGACTCTATGACCCTTAACCTCTCAGCACTCTGGGCAGCTCTCTGAGATTACTAGTGGAAGAGAGAGGGACTTTCCTCACCTGGGAGTTCCCCAGAGCAGTGACCCCAGAGTGCCAGCCCTGGTCCTGTTTTCCTCCCACCAGACCCCGCTGGATGCTTAGCTATCTGCTCCCTGGCTTCATCTCCTCCTCTCTCATTCTCTTCCCGTGAAAAGCTGCCTCAACCTTACCTGTCTGGTTATAATGCATCCAATTGAGCATGATCTCAGGGGCACGATACCAGCGCGTGGCCACATAGCCTGTCATTTCATCATCTGTCTGGCGGGCCAGCCCAAAGTCCAAGATCTGAGGAGTCACAACCATAGCTGAGTCCTTCAGGCCAGGAGGAGAAAGCCAGGGCCCTGCCCTTGGGGAGCTCCTGTTCTGAGAAGACCCTCCAGGGCAACATTAAAACCCCCAAATGGACACAGGGCAGACAGAGGCTGAGATACAGAGGAGACACCAACTGGTCATTGTGTGATATTTCAGGATAATTGAAAGTCTGATGGACCAACCAGAGTGACAGCCCAGGTGCCATCCAGCCAAATCGAGCAGCCCCACAAGGATTGGAACGAAAGGAGGGAGCCTGCTGCCCACTCAGGAGAGGGGATTCCCTGATTCCACGTGGCTCCTTCTTATTTCTATTAGCCTGGCTAATTCCCAAATGGTGACTAAGTCAAAGATCACAGGGCTAGTTAGGAATGCAACTGAGCCCAGGTCCATCTCTCTTTGTGCTGGCCTGTAGATGCCTGGGTCCTTTCCCTCAACATAAACATGGCACAAATGTGGTACATTGGGCTACTGTCAATGGCAGCACCAAAGGACAAGTGGGAGCTGAATGAACTGGTTTGTCTATTCTTACGTCTGACTCCCTGGATGGGAGGCCTCAGCACCCAAATGAGCCCCCAGGGGTGAAAGGCAAATCCACTTTCCTGCACTAGCCAAAGACCTTTAAGAGAGGTTCCAGCCATTTAACCAAGCCAAGCATCTTTGGGAAATAACCCATTAACAGACACTGAGACAGAAATACAGTTCATCTAGCAGGAGCCCTGGTTGTAGGGGTACCAGGGGGAGCCAGATCTGAGTTCTTTCTGTGTTTAGGCCATCTGCTCTTTCTCTATCTGGGCTCCTCTCACCAGCAGCTAAGTTCCCTTCAGAGGCCAGATACCAGGGCTTTAGGGCAGGGTTCAGGGTGGGGAAACAAGAAGCCAATAAGGATCCAGAGCTACCTTTGCCCTCCCCCTGCCCAGGTATTGCCAGACTTACCCTCAGCTCACAGTCTTCATTCACAGCCAGGTTACTGGGTTTCAGGTCCTGTAGGCACAGCAGCAACACCAGGTGAGTGTTTTTCCCTGGTATGTAGCCCACCTGGATCCCAAAGCACTGTTCCCCCTACATTGTGTCCTCCCTCCCCCACTTCTATCCTCTTTTCCCCTTGCCTCTTCTGGAGGCCCAGAGAGGTGGATCCCAAAGCTTCCCAGTGCTCTGCTGGCCCAGTCCCAGCCATACTCACTCTGTGGATGATTCCGGCCGAGTGGATGTACTGAGGGATACAAGACAGATAGGAAGGTGAACCATCAGCAAGGCCTGGCCTTGAAACCCACTTTGTGACTTCTCCAGCTCGAGGAAGGAGCAAGTCAGCGAGGACAGTGTCAGAGAGACATCAGATATTGGGTGGGGAGTCTAGGGCCCCATTTATCTCTCACCTTCAGCCCCCGCAGCAACTGATATGCCAGGAACTGGATGTGTTCATCTGTTAGCTTCTGGCACCTGACAATATTGTTTAGGTCCGCCCCCATCAGGGTGGTCACGAGGTACCTGTAGGGAAAGCCCAGGGATGGGGGACCCAGGAATCAGGGACCAAAGGAGGGCATCCAGGGATGATCAGAAGGGCCAGGACTCAGAAAACACAAGAGGGAGGGTCCAATAGTGATCAGGAGACCTAGGGATCAGGGATAGAGGTCCTAGGACTCAGGGACCAGAGGAGGGGGTCCAGGGATAGGGAGGGCTCCAGGAGGAATCAGAGATCAGGCAGGTCTCTCCCCAACCAGAGGGGCATAGCCATAGCTTCAGGCAACTACACATTCCCTCATCTCAGTACTGGGCCTTAGGTAGGGGTACCCCCAGACCCTGCTTACACTTCATTGAAGTTTTCTATGGATGTGGCTGGTGTGAAGACATCTAGCAAGCCAATGACCTGGGCAGAGACAGGGGGCTTCCTGTTACGGGCTTCCAAACCCTAGCAGACATCTCCCAGGATCCCAGCCTCCACCTGGATCCCAACCTTCCAGCCCTTCCAGGATCCCAGCCCCTTACACCTCCTCACATTTTCATGTTTCATGTGCTTAAGCAACCGCAGCTCCCGGTACGTCCGCCTGGCATGGACCAATGACTGGAAGGGTCGGGACAGTTTCTTCACTGCCACCTTTTGCCGAGTGCGAGTGTCATATGCAGAACTGTAAAACAGGCCCAGTCAGTGAGGTGGATGGGTTAGCAGAATGTGGAGAGAAGCAGAAAACCAGGCCTGCATTATTTGAACTCCTGTCCCCCTGCCCCTCTCTGCATCCAGAGAGGAAGGCCAGACAAGAGGGCATTCAGGACCAGCCCAGGTCATGGGAGCTAGTCCTAGACTGACTCCACACTCACAAGATCTGTCCCCAGGCACAGGGCAAGAAGAGCCCAGGGGCTCCAAGAGGAAGACCCCCATACAGAAATGGGGTTGGTGGCCAAGACTCCATGGAGCTGTGGGGAGGAGCAGGCCCACTCAGGGACTGGAGGAAGGGAAGGAGCCTGAGGCCTGGGACCTGGGGGGCCCTTTCACAGAGGCAGTGAAGACCGGCTGGAGCCAACCTGTCCAGACCCCCTGTTCCTTCCCTCCCATCCTCTCCCCAAGGCCCTGGGCAGGGGGAAAGGGGTAAGGTATGGGCACCACTCAGTCCTGCTTACAGTATCCTGCAGCTAAGTTCAAAGGGAACTCCAGGCTTCAGCCTGGAGGGGAAACCCTGATAGCAGTGCTGGAGGTGGAATTTGCACTGGTCTTCCTGATTCCACCCACTTCATCACCTGCCAGCTTTCAGAAAGTCCCTCTGCCTGTCAGTCAGCTGCTGTTTTTCTTCCATATTGATCTTGGCCCAGCTTCTCATCACTGTTCTGTTCTCACCTCCAGCTCATGTCCCAAGTTTCTCCAGGCGTGCAGCATGGCTCAGTCTCTCAGCCCAACCCTGCCCTCATGCTCATGGCTATGGCTGTGCCTTCGAAGACTCTGGCCTCTCAGTCCACCAACCTCCTGGCCTCCCTCAACCTCCACCACTTTCACTCCACCTCAGGGTTAGCCATCACCTTGACCTTGGCCAACTCTCATAAATGTTCTATTTCCACAGTCCAGCCCTGACTGCAGCCTCCTATCTTTCGATCTCTCCTTCAGCCTCACCTTTCCTAAACCCATTCTTTGTCCTTATCCTGATCTCTCTTCTCTCCTCTTAACAGTCTGGACTCTGATTCATCAACCCCAATCCTTGGTTACCGCAGCCATCTGCCTTCGTCATTCCTGCTCATTTACTTCTGAATGCTCTTAGTGAACCCCTCGAAGGGGCATTCGATGCTTCATGGTAATCTTTCCATTCTGCCCTTTTGATTTTATCCCACTCTGCAGTGGTTATTGCAAACCTTCCCTTCCCCTCTCTGGCCTCCCCATTAGCAGACTTTCACTTACTACTTTATTGAGAAAACAGAAGCCACCGGTCCCTCTTCTGTTCACTCCTATCACACCTCAGAACTCCTTTACATGAGCCTCCTTTATGCCAGTCTGTGATGAAGAGGTAGTCCTTCTTGTCAAGGTTAACTTCATTTGTCCATCCCATCCTCAGACTTGCCTTTGAACCACTCTTCACATATCTTTGACCTCTCCTTATCCTGGTTCTGTCTCTACCACTGACAGAAATGCTCCTTCACCCTTAGCCTTCATCCATTCCCCGACTCTCACTTGATTGTACTGTCCCCTAAATTCTCTTATTCCTTTTTGGGGCATGGATGGGACTCAATGGTTGCTTAGCATTCTTCCAGCTCTCTGATTCATTACATTCTCCCCAAAGCCATCCCACCTCCCTACTTCTATCAAGGGCACCAGCATCCCTCCAATCTCCCAGGTTCCCAGCCTGAGCCGTCCTTGACATTGTTCTGTCTTCCTCATAACCACAAACGGATCAGTTCTGAAGCCTTGTCAGATACCACCTGCACAACTCCTCTCCCACCCATGACCTTTTCCGAACTCAGATGACCACCACCATCATTCAGGCCCACGTTGTGCTCCTCCTGGGCTATTTCTCTCCTTACTTCTATTTTATCTCCTTTCCAATACACATTTCACAGAACCAATAAGTTAGTATTCTTAAAACATAGATCTGATTGTCACTCCCTCGCTCAAAATTTTTCAATGGCTCCCTATGGCCTCTAGGATCAAATACAAAATCCTCAGCCTGGCATTTAATCTGCTCCCTCCCAAATCTGGCTCTGACCTTTCCTAAAAGGGCTCTCCATGCATTCTTTTCCAGTCTCACTAACCTCATTCTCCTCTGTTTCATCTCTTGTCCCTATCCCCTTGCACAAGTGGTTTCCTGCAACCCGCCCCCCCCCAATCTGGAATCTACTCTCTCCTTACCTCAATCTTGTAGATTTCCCTCAGAGCCCAGCTCTCAGATCTTAGTATTTGCTACTTTTTTTTTTTTTTGAGTGGGGAAGACAGGGCAATTGGGGTTAAGTGACTTTCCCAAGGTCAGTCTGAGGCAGGTCCTCCTGACTCCAGGTCCAGTTATGCTATTCACTGCGCCATCTAGCGGCCCCTGTATTTGCTCCTTCTTGAAATGCCTTTGTATATCCTCAGTCCTTGCTCCTTGTACAAGCCTGCTCTGGCCACAGCAGAACATAAAGCCCTGAGGGCAGGGACACAGTTTATATTTGTTCACCCCCAGGGTCTTGCACAAGGTCTTAGTGAATGAATGGCTTTTAAGCTGAATCTCTACACAGCCTCCACATTTGTGTCACTACCATCCTGAGAGGACAGTATGGATAATGTTCCTATTCCCATTTACCAGTGAGGAAACTGAGGTCACCCAGCTGGGATTCTAACCCAAGTCTAACAAGACCAAGGTCAGTTCTCTGGGGTCTGCTGGGTGACTCTGGAACAGAGTGCGCCTTGGCTGACCTCTGAGTCTCAGATATCACCTAGCTGCCATGATCCAGGGAGCTCTGGCCCCCTCCTTCCTTGCCTTCCTGGTACTGAGAGGACATTGAGCATCCATTGACTGGGAGCTCGCCCAGGGCAGAGCACCTGGCTGGCACGGTGGGATATGGATGGGGGATCAGCAGGCACCTGACTAGTATTATCTGTCCCAGACTTTCTCTGGCCTTTGTCATCGATTGTACTTTTCATTTGTGCCTTATTAAACTCAAGCCTGAGGGAAGAGGCAGTTTAATTTCTGTCCCTAGGGACCAAAAGTAATTACTGGTGCCAGACAGTCTGGCAGGTCCTAAGGACTCAGACACACCTGAGCTCCACCTGGCACCCAGGACTCCAGGGTCATTGGCCCAGCTGGCTCAGCCACTCAGTGACCAGCTTTCTTCTGTCTGGACACTAGGTACTGATGTTGGCTTCCCCCTCACCCAGAGTATGGACAGAGGGGAGCCCTAACCTTGGGGCCCAGAGCTCCCAGAGCCTGGGGCACCTACTCTTCTCCCCCCAGGTCTGCAGAGTCTCCCTGAGGGTGGGGCTTTGGTTTTCTCTTCCTCTGACCCCCAAACTGGAGGCTCATGCAGGAGAGGACTAGGGGTCTTAGCTGAAGCCCAGTCAAGCTGAGTTGTGCAGAGACATGACCCAGAAGGGGAGGGAAGACAGACAGATGGGAGACAGCAGAGGAATTCAGCAGTGGTTCAGAGGGTAGCCCCACACTAACTCAATGATCTCACTTACCCCCCCTCTGGTGGCTGAGGGCTCAAGCCAGGGTCAGGACAGTATGGAAATGGCCCCAATAGTCCCCTTTGAGGGGGTGGTCCAGGCTTAGAGGGGAGGGGGCAGCATAAGAGACAAGGGGCCTGAGCCAGCACAATGAGGGGAAGTAGAGGAAGCAGGGTTGGGGAAGTTGCTTCCTGACTGTGGGCAAGGACAGAGAGGGAAGGAAGGGAGTTTCTTGCTACAAAAAAGTTCAAAGCTATAGGACTGGAGTTGTCCAGCAGGTCTCTCCAAGGCTGGAGGAGTCCATCTCCCATTTATCTTCTAAAGAAGCCAGCAATGGTTGGACAGAGACCATCCTCTCCAGGTATCTCCCCATTATCCCCAAACTCTGGGCTAGAGAGAGGCCCAGGTCCAAGCTCCAGGCTAACCTGCCTACTCCCAACCACCCATCTGTGAGACCTCAGCAGCTGGGAGTACCCTTGATGCCCCAAATGGAGCTTGCTATCTTCTCCCCAAAGCTGTCCTGTTCCGGGGAGACCTCCAACCCACTTTGACCACCCTCTTCTGACTGCTGCACAGCTTGTCAGAATTCTTCCTAACAGGTTGTGCCTAGAACTGAGCACAGCACTCCAGATATGGTCTGAGAAGAGCAGGGGACAGTGAGACCAGCACCTTCCTCCTCCTGGACATGCTGCCTCTCTTAGCAGCCCAACGGTGAGTTCCATTTTTGGCTCCCATGTCATGGAGATGACTCATAGTAAAACTGCTTTGTCACAGAAAGGGAACTGATTTTGATTAGGGGAGCTGAGTTCAAATTCCAGCTCTGTTACTGTATAACCTACGTGTATAACCTCAAGCATTACATCTGTCTTCTTGGGGACTCAGTTTCATTATCTGTAAAATGAGGGGATTGGAGTAGATGGTCACTTGACGGTCCATTCCTGGCATGCAAACTAGTACTTGTAGTCCACTGATATACTGGCATCTTTTTTTAAACAGGAATTGCTATGTAGCATTCATCGACCTTCCAGATCCCAGCAAACGACTTCCCATTTTCCCCTGCTCAATCCCTTCTCCTTAGTCTCAGCCCAACGCTAGCCTGTCAAGACCATTTCAGACTCTCCTAGCTGCTGTGTCTCCAGCCTCAGGTCCCTCCCTCAGGTCTTGTAGGCCTTCACCAAGTCATTAATGAAAATGTCCAACAGCAAAGGACTATTGGATATTTTGAATGCTGGGCTAAAGAGCCTTGGGACACTCTGCTGAGCACATCCCTGGGTCAGCACTGACCATTAATCACTACCCCTTGGGGATCTGGAATTTCTCAGGCCTGAATTCCTCCACCATATACATAGAGATCCTGGGAGAACCTGGCAAATCCTGTGCTGAAATACAGGGACCCACTTTCTAGGCCATTTCCCTGATCTGCGGAGCCGAACAAGTCAGGCCGGGCCAGAAATGAGGTCTGGCTGTCCCGACACATTTTACTGGGCACCTCTGCCCTTTGAAGCAGCCCTGCGGACTGGCAACAACCGCCACATTCATCTGCTACAGCTGACATCCCTGCTCTGGAAACGTTAATAGATCCATAGGAGTCACAAGAGACCCTCAAGGCCTTCCACGGCTCCAAGCTCTGCCCCAGCTTCTAACTAACTCACTATCCTGCTTCAGACTCCAGATGCTCCAGCTATCACAGCAAACTATCCAACCCAGTCTCTTTCTCCATACCTTTGCACACATGGTTCCCTCTGCCTGGTACACCATCCCTCCAAACTCCATATTTTTTACTATTGGCACCATATCCACAGTTCAAGGCCCATTGAGGCTTCTCCTCTGGAGAGCTTTTCCCAATCCTCCTACCCCCAGCCTAGACCATCTTCTCCATCCCCTGCATCCCCAGAGCCTGTGTCTGTCCTTTCTTGTGAGACAGACATTCCCTGTCTGGGAGGGGAGTCATTTGGGGCCCTACCTTCAGAAACATCCAGGTGTCCAGAGTCCTGGCAGGAGAGTCAGGGGCCCTGAGGCCTAGCTTTGGCCCTGATG
Organism: Pseudocheirus occidentalis; assembly: GCA_028646575.1. Lineage (NCBI taxonomy): Eukaryota > Metazoa > Chordata > Mammalia > Diprotodontia > Pseudocheiridae > Pseudocheirus > Pseudocheirus occidentalis. The sequence goes on from CM053597.1 coordinate 228,175,057, forward strand.
CACTGCATGAGCTTGGATACCTCCCTTGCCCTCTCCTGGCTTCAGGTCTCTCCTCTCTTTGGCCTAGAAGTTCTCTGAGGCTCCTTGCTTGTAATGGTCCAAGCCACATCTCCCCTGCTAGAAGGTAAGCTCCCTGGGGGTAGGACCAGAGCCTCTTCAAACTGTCTCCTCAGAGGCAACCTGCCATAGAAGTTTGACAAGAGACCTTCACAGAGGGTGCCCACCTCCTCTCAGAAGCCGGGGAAGTGTCCAGAGACCTCTCTCTCTTTCTTCCCAGCAGTCCCTTCCTCCTGCTTGGCTACAGCTGTTACCACAGTGAGTCTGCAAAGCCTGAGCTTGGCCAGAGCCAATGTGGGGCCCTGTGTGCCCCCTGCAGCTTGGCTCTGCCTGAGCCTCAGCTGCCCACCCCTCACCAGGAGCTCCTTCTCTAGCTCTCGGTCTCTCCCATGTCCAACCCCTGTCCAGCCCGTACTCTGCTCCCTGAACAGGACTCTGGATTCATCCTTCTCTCAGCTTGGATTCTCCCTTGTTCCTATCTCCCCATTCTGAGTGAAGGCTGTCCTTCCAGAAGGGGTCTCTCACAGAGCTGTTATCTGTCCCCAGAAGGGGGAGCCCCTAGGGCTGTGTCTGCCCCTCCAAAGCAGAACTCCTGCAGGCATATGGCTACCCTTCAGAAGAGGGAGCTCCCAGGGCCAGGAGCTTCCCCACCTCAGCCCTACTGGCCTTCTCCCAGAGTCCCTAATGGTCACAAAGGGACTGGGGTCAGCAGGTGTGTGGCTGATTAGGGGTGGAGGCAGAGACAAGAGCTGAGGGGTCAGAAGATCAACACTATGGAGCCTTCCCACAGACACCCCATTATCTAGGGCTCCCACCAGGCCCCAGGAAGTCAGTGTGGGTTGGGACAGACAGACATCAGGCTGACGTGGGAGAGGAGCCCACAGTCCCACAGTAAGCACCCCAGCTGTTTCCTCCCACCTCCCACCCCAAGAGAAGGGGCTTTGGAATTATCCCCGGCATCAGCTAATGACCTCAGCCCCACGGCTCAGTCTTCACCCCACCCCAACTCTGGCTGGCGGCTGTCTGGGGAACTCAGTAGCCCCTGCCTCCCCAAGATTCAGGGGGCACTCTTGCCAGCCAGTGCGGGGGAAGGGAACTTCCATTCATCCCCTCATTCATTCATTGAATCCGGGCAGGGCAGGGCGGGGCGGTTTCTCCAGCCACCACCCCGGATCCTCCCCGGGCCCCCCTCCCCACGTGCCGTCCCCCTCCAGACCCCAGCCCCCGCAGCCCGCCCGGTACCAGACGGAGCCGTAGGCCCCCGAGCCCACGGGGCTCAGGCTCTGGAAGCGCTCGGGGACCTCCCACAGCGTCTTGTTGAGCTCCTGTCTGTAGAAGCCGCCGCGAGGGGCCGACATGGCTCGGGCCTGGGGGACCGAGCTGGCCTCGCTCGGGCCCCGCTCTGGCCCCAGCCCCGGCCCCGGCCCCGGCTCGGGCTGCGATCCCTCCAACAGCCTGGAAGCCCAGCTCCGCCCGCCCGCCTGGCCGGGTCCGGCAGGCAGAGCTCGGGAGCTGCCCGGGGGCCCCAGGGGCGGGGCGGGGCGGGGCAGGGAGAGAGGGAAGGGGCTCGGGCCTCAACGACCCCGCCCTCAGTGCCTGAGGGCGGAGCCAGGCAGATTCGAGAGAATCCCCAGAAACGTGACCCCGCCCCACCAAAGGCTCAGGACACGCCCACCGCCCCTCCCCCCCCTCCCCTACTCCCGGCCTCTCACCATCCTCCATACTCTCCTCTCCGTCCCCTTGGCTGTACCCTCCCTTCCCGCGTCCGCCACCCTCCATCATCCGCCATCCTCCATCATCTCCCACCCTCCATCATCCCCCATCCTCAGCCCCACTTTGCTGGACCTCGGCAACGCGCCCCTGAGCCGATTCTCAACTTGCTTCCATCCAGTCACGAAGCAGCGTCCCTCCTACCGCTCTGGTCTGACCGCGTCGCGTCCTCGGGAACCTCGGCTCCCCGGTGCCTCTGCCTGGCTGACGTTTGGTTCTAGCCTAACTGGGCCACTTGATGTTTCCAGGAGCCTGCGGAATCCCATCTCCTGCTCTCCTGAGCCGGGAGCTTTGGACGTCCTTCCTTCTGCCCTCAGTCTCTGCCTCTCTTCCTGGCTCTGCCGGGAAGCGTCGGGTGGGTGGCCTTGCTTTCCCCTCGGGTTTATACTCTTCAGATTACAGCTCCACCGGGGCTGGACCGAGATTCCTTGACAGAGCCTAATATGCCCAGGGCCCGGCACCGGGACCTGCACATCAAGTTTACAAGCATTTATTAAATGCCTCCTGTGTGTTGGGCACACTGTGCACACACAGAAAGGGGGGAAAAAAACAGTCCTTGTCCCCAAGCACAATTCTAATGGAATCACAACATGCAAGCAGATACACACGTTAAAATGCACTTAGGACATGCTGAAACTGAGCTGAAATTAAGGACTGGGGTAGTGGAAAGAATACTGGACTGGGAATCAGAATGCCTGGTTTTGAATCTGGGGTCAAATAATCTTCCAGACCTTGAGTAAGTGCCCTATCTTCCTGGCACTCAGTTTCCTACTCTGCAAAATGAAGAGCTTGGGCCCTTTGGCCAAATCTTTCCTTCTGTGTATGCTTAGAGATTCATTCATTCATTCAATACACATTTGTTGAATATTAAATAAGTATCTGAGGCAGGATTTGAATTCAGGTCTTCCTGACTCCTTTTATTTTTACCTTCCTGACTCTCTTTACTGAACCACCCTCCCACCTCTGAGCTGTCTAGACAGAAAGACCTTTTAACAATAGGAGAGTTCATCAGTTTGAGACTAAGTTGTGGGAGTAGAGTGGCCCACTGATACTGAAATCACTTAAAGGAGGAAGCAAAGTTCAGGAAGAGTCTTTTGGCCATAAAGAAGAGAAGCAGCTATGGAATGTAGAGAGAATCATCATTGTCAATTGAGAAGCAAGGTGGAGAGAAACACAACCTGGGAATGCAGGTGGGGGGGAGCTTCCCAACAGAGATGCTGCCCCCAAGGGGAAGCTGTGTGAGATTTCCAGGAAGAGAGAGACTTCTGAGCTCCGTATTACCAGGAGCTATGAGTTATCTTGGCTATTATACACATTTCATACCTGTGTGCCCCACTTCCATTGGACACTGATTTTGTGCGGCATGTATTTGTGGGAGCAGGCATTCTGAGTTTATGCTGGGGAATGCTTGGTAGCTACTAATCCTGGTACGTGGTAGGTACTTAATAAATACTTCTTGACAACCTGATTCTCTTTACTACACCATTTTAGTAAATGCCTTTGCTAAGAATCAGTTGTAACTACTGTGACTGACTGTAGCGGCAACCACACAGGCATCCCCAGGACAGGCGCTAGCACAGGTTCTTAGATCTGCTTTACTAGGAAAGGGTCAACAATCTTTTTAAATTACATTCACTAGACCAGGGAAAAAATAAGCACCCTGTACTTCAGAGAAAATACAAACAGAAAATACAAGCAGAGAAATAAAGACCAATAGATAGGGCTTCTAACTGTCTGAGAAATTAGTACAGATCAACAGACAAAATCTAACTGTCAAACCAAGGCAATACATACATAGTTACCAGAGAGAGAAGCACCAGCATCTGGGTTTTTCAAAGCTGAGGGGCTCCTTAACCGGCTACCCAGAGTCTCATCTGGCCAAGCCATAAGAAAGAACACTTCCAATGAGTGAGCCCCAAAGCAAAATGCTAACCTCAGAGTATATATATGCCCATCTTTAGGGTCAGAAGGCATCACAACCCTCCTGACTCAGTGCCTAATTAGAAATTAACAAAAGATGTGAAAGCCTTCCTACAAGCAAGCCTTCCCTAAGCAAACTTTCCATAATGGGCTCTACCTGAGGCCTATTAATGGACACGGAAGATCTTAAATCCATTAATATTACAGATTGTTAATGGAAAGCCTACCATATGAGTACTCAGGAAAAAGACAGGTACAAGAATTACAGCAGCTAATTTTTGTGATAGCTAGCACATAGAAAGGAAGGGGACGTGTCCATTAATTGGGGGATTGGGGGGGTGCTAAACAAATTAGAGCACACAAGTGTAATAGAATACTTTTGTGCCATAAGAAATGATCAAGATGGATTTACAAAAACCTGGGAATTCTTGTATGAACTAGTGCAGAGTGAAGTTAACAGAACCAGGAGAACAATCTATATGGCAACATCAGGCTAACAACAAAGAAGTTGGAAAGAACTCTGATTAAGACAATAACTTGGGGCAGTTGATTGGCACAGTCAATAGGCCAAGGGCCCTGAAGTCAGGAGGACCTGAGTTCAAATCCAACCTCAGACATCTACTAGCTGTAGGACCTTGGGCAAGTCACTTAACCCCAATTGCCTCCAAAAAGAAAAAGACAATAATGAAACATGATGTCAGAAAGCCCCTATGAATCATGCTACCCACCTGACAGGGAGCCAATGGCTTTAGGGTGCAGATTGGGATTTTTTTGGGACCTGGCCAATTGGGGAATTTGTTTTGTTTACCTATGCATGTGAGAATTTTGTTTTTCTTTTCTTTTTCAATGAAAGGGGGAAGAAATAAAAATCAGTTTTGTTAGTTTTTTTTTAAGCTTTTAATTTAAAAATAAAAGGTATGGGTATCCATATGGTATTACTGCTCCTTTGAACCTTTTTGCCTAGAACAAGGTACCACAACTAAATGAGAAGTACATTGAGAGAGGTCCATAATAAAGGGCTGAAGGAGAGAGGACAGGGGAATGCTCTTGTTGGAATTGAGGCAGGAGGACAGGCTAGCTGGACAGTGGATACAGAAGCCAAAGTTTTAGGTTCAAGTCCTTCTATATAGGGTCTTCCACCCCTCTAGGCTTAGTTTACCCTCTGTAAAATGTAGAAATGGTCTGAATAATATCTCCTGTCCCTTCCAGCTCTGATGGCCTATGAGCCTTAACTTTAAATCCAGTATTAGACAGACTCTGTGTGTGTGTGTGTGTGTGTGTGTGTGTGTGTGTGTGTGTGTGTACAGGACTTGAATATTCTAGCTGCAGTGGAGGGCTGGGGGACTAAGGCTGAGTCCTCCACTACAAACCAGTCCTGTTTTTGCCTGAAGAAAAGGGGGAGGAGACTTGAGTTGGCAGCCCTCTTCCATCCTGGGTGCCCCTTCTTTCTCCTTCATTTCTTTTCCCTCCTCCAGCCTTTTCACTTGACCACATTTGAATCTCAAAGGTAAGGTCAGAGCCCTCTGGGGGCCTTTTTTTCTGGAAACAAAGAAGCTTTCCCTCTCCCTCCCCCACTTTCCTCTCTGTATCCCAGAGCACAGTAGAAATCTACTTTCCCCTCACTGTCTACCCTCACTACAACCATCTCGGACTTTTGTTTGGGTCTGTGGAGCTGGGACACTGTCAGCCCCCACTCCAGTGAACAACCCTCCCCCTTGCTCCTAGGACTTCTCAGGGTCAGAGCCCATTCAGAGATGGGGGAAGAAGGCCCCAACAGGCTTGGGGGAGGGGGTGCAGTTGGAGGACAGAAGGGAAGACCCACAGGATGAGGAGTTACATGGGCCTTGATGGATGGAACCCCCAAACCATAGGCTGATGGATTCAGCCAAGTATTTTTTAAGTGATCTTAGAAGGTAGTCAGTTCAGTCTCTCTACCCCACCCACCCCCCACTCATTCTAGGAATCTCTCCTGAAGTTTTTCAGACTGGAACTCCTCTGATCTCTCTGAAAACCTCTGAGGACAGGGAGCTCACTACCTGGCATGGCCTTTTGTCCCACTGTTGAACAGTTCCAAAGGCTCAGGCAGTCTTCCAGAGTATGCAGAAATTTGTATTGTAACTTCCTCCTAATCTCTCAAAGAGCTAAGGTGAGACAGATATTTAAATTCCACCTCTTAGTAGCTATGAAGTCATTGACAAGTCACCCCACTTTGATTTGCTTCAGTTTCTCCTTTGAAAATTGGGGGCAAGAACACTTGTAGTACCCACCTTGGGAAACAGTCTCCCCTGGATGATAGAGGACGATTGTTCTCTGCAAACCTTTAAATCCTAAATGAGCCTAGAATATGCTGTGTCTTCTCTTAGTCTGTGTCAAAGCCACGCTCCCTACCATGGAGAGCTCCTTGAGGATAGGACCTGGGACTGATCCTCCTCAGTCCTCACAGATTCTCCAAACTTGTTTTAGAAACAGGATCCCCTACTCCACCCCAGCCTAGTAGGGTGTTTGTTCACTATAGGCAGGCTTGTATCCTGAGAGAACAGAGGTACAGTGCCCCCTACCCCTGCCCCCAAGTCCTGGCCTCAGAAAACTTACCTTACTTAAGAAGTCAGTTCATGGTTTTGTTGTTTGGTCATTTCAGCTGCGCCTGACTTAGTAATCCCATTTGGGGATTTCTTGGCAGAGATACTGGAGTGGTTTACCATTGCCTTCTATAGTTCATTTTACAGATGAGGAAACTAAGGCAGACAGGGCTAAGTGACTTGCCCAGGATCACACAGCTAGTTATGTCTGAAGCCAGATTTGAATGAAGAAAGATAGGTCTTCCTGACTCCAGGCCTGTACCACTTGCATTTTGTGAGTCTAGGTAATTAAGTGAATTAGAAAACTCCTCAGAAAGGAGACTGACCTAAACTCCCAGGTATCAGACTCAATGATCAAAAAGAAACAAGTAGGAGAAGCTGGTTGCTATCCTTTGCTTGTGTGAAAATCAGTGGCTCCTGAGGGATGGTCTAAATGAGAGTGTTTGGGTAAGGAGAAGAGGGAGAAGAGATGCATTGTGGGGCAGGAATGAGAGCTGAGCCTTGGTTCAAATTCTGCCTGGGTCACATTCTGGCTCTATGACCTTGGCAGGGCAGTCCAAGTGTCAGTGCCCCAGGCACTATCCCCTAAACCTGAGATCCCTTCGAAGGGCTCCCTAGAGGTCTAGTCCAGAGTGAAAAGGAAGTCTGCTAGGGACCTAGGCAGTTGGAAGGTGCTAGGTTCCAGACACAGAAGCAGGATCTAATCCTGATGAGGCCTGCATCCATGCAGGCAGGGCTAACAACAGGCCCAAGTATCTCCACACTCTCTCCCACTACCCCAGGCCCAGAACAGATGCCACCACCTTGGGTGAGAAGATGGGGGCACAGAGGGCTCTAAGATCCCCATATCCACTCCTCAGCACCTCCTGCCACACTCCTTCCTGTCTTTTCTCCTTCTGAGCTATCCTACAAGAAGATGTTTCGTTGAAATGTAATTTAATTTTTTTCAATGAGCAAAAATCTATGTTTCCCTTCTTGAGTCCTGCCACTGAGAAATAGAACTTTGATAATAAATGTAGAGTTAAGCAAAACAAATCATTGAACTGGCCAGGAGACACCTAGGCAGGGCAGTTGCTAAAGTGTTTAAACTAGAGTCCTGAAGACCTAAATTCAAATCCAGCCTCTGATATCTACTAGCTGTGTGACCCTGGGCAAGTCACTTAACCTCTGCCAGCCTCAATTCCCTTCTCTGTAAAACGGGGACAAAACAGCATCTACCTGTCATGACAAATAAGATAATATTTGTAAAGTGCTTTGCAAACCCTAAAGCCCTATCTAGATACTCTCTGGGTCATCACCTGTCACCTTGACTTAAGTCTTGCCACTGGACCCTGAATGATTCTAGAGAAGACACTGAAGCTGATGGCTTCGCACAGCCCTGCCTCACTTAAATCCAATTCACTTGCAAATCAAGACATCTACCTCCTGATGTCATTGGGCCTCTTTAGGAATGAAGGAAGAACAGCAATAAATGTTACCTATTTGTGGTGTGTGTGTGTGTGTGTGTGTGTGTGTGTGTGTGTGTGTATGCACTCCATTCTGCATCTTAAATCCTTCATTTCTCCCCTCTGGAATTGTGGTTCATCACTATATTAATATAATGTTCTTAAGTCTTTAAACGTTGCTTCTCATGGGGAAAAAAATAAAATATTAATTTTTAAAAAGGTTGTTTCTCTTCTGTTCAGTTGTGTCAGACTCTTTGTGACTCCATTCAGGGTTTTCTTGACAATGCTGCTTTAGAGGTTTGAAATTTCCTATTTCAGTTCATTTTACAGATGAGGAAGTTGAGGCAAACAGGGTCAAGTGACTTGTCTAAGGTCACACAACTGGTACGTGTCTGATACCATATACGAGCTGAGGAAAATAAATCTTCCTGGTGCTCTATCCACTGTGCCACCTAGCTGTTTTTATTTACCATGCTGATATTATTGTATAAATTGTTCTCCTGGTTTTGCTCAATTCACTCTACATTAGTTCATGCACATCTTCTGCTGTTTCTCTAAAACCATCCACCTTCATCACTAGTTACAGTATTCCATGCTGCTCATATAATAATCTGTTCATCCATTCCCTAATTTATGGGCCCCCACACTCAGTTTCCAATTCACTGTCACCTCCAAAAAGGCTGCTATGAATTCTTCCCTCTTTCTTGTATCTCTTTGAAATATAGGCCTAATAATGATATCATATCTTGGGTCAAAGGGTATACAGAGTTTAGTAAATTTGGGGCAGAGTTCCAAATTGCTTTCTAGAATGGCTAGACCTAGTCACAGCTCCACTAACTACATGCATGTTTTCCCATAATCCTTCTAGCATTTGTCATTTACCCTTTTTGGCAGCTTTGCTCGCCTCACTTTAATCGGCATTTTTTTGTTTTATAACGTCATCATTTGTCAATGTATCCCTCTAAAGAGAACTATCCTTTAATAGAGAGGATTTTAAAAGGGGGAAAACCTGAGGACAGTAAACTATGTATCTTATCTAAAATGTCCAACTTGAGTCCAGGGCTTCACACCCATCTCTGCAAAGAAGTAGGGGGAGGGGCCTCCTCAAAGCCCTTCTTTGGGGCAAAGCCAGGTCCCTTAACCGGAATCTCTCAGCCTTCTGTCTTTGAACTGTCTTGTCATCCTTGTTCATTCCGTCTGAATTGTTGTGGTCACCATGTGCGTACACTGCTCCCGGTTCTGCTTACTTCGTTTTGTATCCATTTATGTAAGCCTTCCCCTGAGCTTCTGCTGAGGCCACAGTCGTCCACTTCCTTTAAGAACCACAGGTTGGCCAACCAGCATCCGGGGGCATCTGCTTATTGTTTCTAGCTCTCGTTACACAATCAGCCCTCCTTGCTAAGGCTAGCTTCTCTGCCTAATCCAGAAGGGCCTTGTCCTCTATCCCAGAAGGGAATCCTTGGGAAGCAGAGAGCGCTCACCCCGCCCCCCTGCCCTGCACCTTCCACATCCCCCACTCCTCCCCCACCACACACACCACACACACCACATACATACCACACACACCACACACACCACACACATCCACACACCACACACACCACACACACAACATATATACCACACACACCACACACACCACATATATACACCACACAACACACAACACACACACCACACAACATACCACATACATACCACACACCACATACACACACACCACACTCACATACACCACACACATGCCACACACACAATACACACACCACATACATACCACACACACCACACACCACACACCACACACACGCACACACAATGTATCTTCCCTCTCTCCCATCTGTGCACTTAACTCCAGGTTCTCCCAAACCTTGACCCATCAGTACTTGTCCTCATTTCTCTCCTTTACTTCATGTTAAAAATTCTGAAATAGCTGGCTCCACAACTGTCTCTCCTTCCTTCCTGCCCACTCTTCCCCCAGCCAGTAGGTGCCAATACCACTCTGCTTCCTCAACACTACCCATGCCCGATTTCCTAATCAACCACCTACCCCCACCCCTCAGACCCTGAGCTTCCTTGATTAGTTATGTGCCTTCCCCTTGGGCTCTCTGAACCCCCTCACCATCAGAGCCAGTTCTTCCTCCTACCTCTCCTTCTGCTCCTTCTCTTTCCCAGCTTCATCTTCTTCCTGACTTTTTGGAGCTGGTGGCCTCCCAGTCCCTCCCCCCCCTTTCTCTCTTTCCTAGACAATCTCACTTGTTCCCAGAGTTTCAACTCCTTCCTCACTGAGGTCCCCAGGTCCCTATTCTGGGCTCAGAGTCACATCTCCAACAGCTTTTAGGCCACCCCTGCTCCCCAGCCTTCAAAACTCACCGTGTTTAAAATAGCCTTGTTCACCATCTTCTCCCACTCTTCCTTGAGACTCCCCAGCCTCTGGTAGGAGCTCCCCCCTACCCTGCACTGCACTCCCAACCAGTCTCCCAGACTTCCAGTCTCAAGGCTACCTTCAGATCTTCCCTTTTCCTCACCTCCCACATCTCTGATCAGTAGCATGCTCCAAGTTGATTTCAGTTATCACATCTGCCCTCTCTCCATCCCCACTTTCATTCTTCAAACAATTTTATTCTGAATAGATCCAATACTGTCCCTTCCCTGCTCAAAATCCTTCTGTGGCCACCTACTATGTAGGGAGTAAAACTTGGACTCCTTGGCCTGGCATTCAAGGCCCTCCATAACATAGAACCTTCTCACCTTTCCATCTTTGGCTCACAGCAGGGAGAGGGACAAGACCTTTTTTGAGTTGTCTTCCTCCCACTCCATGCTTTGATCTTTTTTGTCTATAAAAAAGGATTCTAGAGTTTTACTGCTGTTCCTACCTTGCTTCCTTTTTCTCATGTTGGCCAGTCTATTAATTGCTTGGTTTTTTTTTTAGCTCTGTGGAACTCTGCTTCCTGGAGGGGGAAAGCTCTGTCCTAAATTGCTGGAGCCTTCACAGCTGCCGGAACTATTAGTGGGATGCTGCAGCACCCCCAAGCTTTGGCTCACTCAAGACCATGATCCAGATCCAGGCTGCTCAACGCAAGAGCCCTTGGCCCTGATCAATCGCCTTAGCCCCACTGCTATCTGCAGGCCAAGGGCTCTGAAGCAGCCCAGTGGAGGCCACTGCTGCTCTCAGCTGTTCCTGCTGCTACAGCCACCTCC
>CM053597.1:228186528-228223664 GCA_028646575.1 Pseudocheirus occidentalis
GTCACTTTCTCTTCACCCTCGGCTGACCTTCACTGAGTGCTCCCATGTGTGCTAACAACACCCATTTTCTCACCTGCGCCTGTGGCACAGCCCTCCCCATTCCCTGTTGCAGCCTCTTCTGCCTCTGCCCAGAGCCGCTGTGCAGTCATGCGTTTTGTCCCACCTGGTGTCATGGATAATCGTGGGGCCGCATGTGTCCCCTTGTGGTAGGGCCTGATCTCTGGCTCCTCTTCTCTCTTGCCTACAATTAGAACATTCACGTCTAGACTTCGGAAACCATGGTTTTAACTATCAACTGCATCCCTGGATGTTGTCTCTTGCGAACTTTGGGGGTTTCTAAGTTGCTTTTCTTCTTCCTTCCTTTAACTCCTCTCTGTGGTATCTAACTTGGTGTTTAGGGCATGAACTTGGGGTCAGGTAGACCTGGGTGGAAATCCTGCCTTAGACACTTTTTTGCTGTGTGAGTTCTTTCCTCATCTCTCAAGTCAGGTGGGGTAGGGGTGACCTTGATGGCTTCTAAGAACCCTTCCTGCTCTAAATCTTTGATTCCTCCCTCATCCTTTTCCATTTAAAATTGTTTTCATTAGAATTGTGAGTCGAAGGGCAAGTGCTCTCTTTCCAGCCTCTGCTAGGGCCTCTCCACCTCTGGCTGAGCACCTGGCATTTCTGTAATGTAATCTGCAACTAGGCATCCCACCTCCACTCTTGGGCATCTCCTTCTTAGCGGGGGTCCCTCCCCTAGTCTCAACCGTTTTCCTCCTTCTGGGGGTGAGTTATGTGAGTCTGTACGGACTAGACCTCTGGTCAGATCCATAAGTGCCTGCTTTATGCCAGGTACTCTTGGAGCCAGTGACTCAGGCAGAAGTAGCAGAGGGCATGGGGTCCAGAGGAGCTGGCTTTAGGACTTGACCCCAGGCCTGCTTGTTGGAATTCTGGCCATGCTTGCAGAGTATCCCCCCTTCAGTCATTCCCAGGAAGCCACCCTTCTCTGATAGCTGAGCACTAGGGAGCAGAAACTAGGTTCAGTCTGTGCTTGGACACTTAATTGGTCTTGTGACCCTCACCTGGATGGGCCTCAGTATTCCCCTCTAGAGCATGAGGTAAATAGCACTGATAACATTGACTGCTTTAGGTTGGTAGATTTGGGGAAGTTTTGAGGAGGGGATGATGTCATAGAGGGAGGTAGGAGCTCTGTCTGCCGAGCACAGACAGAGCAAGAGATTCAAGAGTCAAGCGTTCTTGGGTGGGAATGAGGAGAGGAAGCTACCGGCTCCCTGCTGCTACTCACTCCTCTGTGCAGCTGTGGCTCCCCTCTACCAAATACACCTCCACAGGCCCAGTTCACGGCCTCTTTTTCTTCTCAATCAAATCCTCTTCCTATCTGGCTGTTTCCTCTATTCAGAGAGCCCCAGATCTGGAGAGGGAAGCCAGGCCAACTGCCCATTCTACAGAGAGGGAAACTGAGGCCCATGGACAGGAAAAGACTTGGGTAGAATAACGCAGGTAAGTTAGGATTTACAGCCACTGTGCCAGACTAAATTTCTCTGTGGGAGGCCTTGGTGCAAATGACTTAGTTTCACCCAAGTTTAAAGGGGGTGATGGAGAGATCAAGAGCCCCTTAGTTCTGGGGCTCCTCATGGCTGGGCTGGGAGGCCAGCAGAAAACATTGCTTGGTCTGGCATTCAAGGCCTTCCACAAAGGCGCCAAATAACTATTCTGGATTATGTCACTGTCTCTCCTCTCCCAGCTCCATCTCCCACATCTGGGCATTTGCCTATGTCGGGAGCACACTTCCTCCTCACTTCTATCTCTGGATCTTTTCTTCTGTGAAGGGTCTATGCAGGGGCTGCCTCCCCTGGGATGTCAGCTCTGATCCTCTGAGTTGTGAAGTGCTCTCTCCCTCCTGAAATCCCTCTGGTCTCCTGCCTGGGTACCTGTCCTATAGGTCAAGGACTGAATTTACTTTGTCTACTTATCCCCAGATCCAAAAGAGGCAGCTAGGGGGCGCCATAGTGCACAGAGCACTGGGCTTGGAATCTACATCTAGGACTCCTCTTTCCTAGTTCAAATTCAGCCTCAGACTCTTACTAGCTGTGTGACCCTGGGCGAGTCATTTCACCTGGTCTGCCTCAGTTTACTTATCTGTAAAATGAACTGGAGATGGAAATGGGGAATCAATCCAGTAGCTTTGCCAAGAAAACCCCAAATGGGGTCAGGAAGAGTCAGACACGACTGAAATGACTTAACAAGTCCTTGTAGCCTGGCCCTGGTGCCAGACACATAGTAGCCACATAAGTGTTTGTGGATTAAACTGAACACAATCCAGGGCCTTCACTCACATCCCGCTGGCAGTCTGAAAAGATGGGTGAGTCCCTCCTGAGGGACCAGGCTTGGAGTTCTGGGTTCTGAGACTGACCTCACCACCAACAACTAATCCACATGTGCTCAGGCCTCTCACTCTCTTCTGCCCCGTTGTGAGGCCTTCCTGCAGGTTCTGCCTGCCTCCAGGTTCTCCCTTCTGCAATGGTCCCACCAGCTGGAGCTTGACTTTTAGGCCCATGGACCTGACCCTGCCACTCCACTGCCTGCCTCCTGCCTCTAGCACAAAGTCCTTCCCTAGTGGGCTCCCCCTCCTGCTCTGACTCTGTTCTCCACCCACCCTTGTCACCCACAGGCAGCCACTCTCCTCCCTCTACACACCCTAAGCTCTCTGGCCTCTGGTTCCTGCCCCAGGAATGCCACCCTCCCCCATGGCTACCTGCTCTTCAAGGCCCAGCTTGGGGCTCTCCTCCTCCTCCACAGAGCCTCCTCTGAGCTTCTTTTAGGCCCAATGCTGCTCATTCCCTCTCCAAACCTCCTTTGCTCCTTCCCCTGCCTGCTTCCCTTCCTTCCCTCCTCTCTCCAAAATAACCAAGCCTGGGCCCATTGTTCTCGCCTGGCATGGGCCACACCTTGTCTTATCATGACTGTATGTCCAAGCCCCTCATTTCAGAAGGAGAAACTGAGGCCCAGAGAAGGCAAAATCTTGCCTGGGGTCACATAGCTAGGAAGTGGCAGAGCTGGGTTTGGGAAGCAGGGCTTCCAACCCCATCTCCTTCCCCTCTCCCTTGCACTCCCATTACATAAACCTCTTACTGGGCTGTGAGAGCTTGGGCACTGCATGCAGCTGGTGCTAAACAAATGTTTAGATTGAATTCACTGCATCATCATAAGGCTTGAAGGATGGTGATGAGTTGGAGAGTGGGGAAGTCAGGAAGGTGAGGGAGGGCCCCCGAGGACCTGAGAGTGCTTAGGGAGTGGACCCTAACACTGGCTTCCAAGATGTGGCAGGTGGTTGGCCCCAATAGGGGCTGTGTGTGCAGAGCTGGGATCGAGGAATGGGGGTGGGGGTGGTGCACAAGTAGGACCCAGGGGAGCCCTCACTAGAGCCAAGTGCCCTCATTGACACTACCTACCTGAGGGACCCCAAGCCAGGGATGTCCCTTCTCAGATCTGGGCTCCCTACTCATGTGAGCTGGCAGGCAGTGAGGAGGGTCAGTCATAAGCTCTCTGTCACCTCCCAGCAGGGAGGTGAGGAATGATGCTGGAGGGGATCTTGGTTGGGTAGGGGGGGGGGCCCTATCTCCAGCTCTGAGCATCTCTATACTGGGGTCATAGATTATTTGAAATGAATTATTCAACTCCCAGAACATCAGAACAGGGAAAGGATTGTGGGGTCTGTCTTTGGAAATATAGCGAAACTGAGGCCCAGAGACATGAGCTGTGTGACCATAGACTGGTTCTCTGGCCATCAAACCCAGTGCTCTGGCCCTATTTCCTCTGCAGCTCCCTCACCCCAACCCCATCTCAGGCTGAAGGACTATTTCCCCTCCACACATGATGAGAAGACTTTGGAGAACCCTGAGCTGGAAGAGGAATGCTGAGCTTGGGCTTGGAAATGAAGGACTGGCCTAGCTGCAGCCCCCCTGGGGCTGGGTGGGCATGGCTCCTCCTCCCTCCAGACCCACAGAGCTGTGAAGGTGCCAGCCTGGCAGACTGAGAAGGTATCACAGCCCCCCTGTGCACAGCAGGCCTGGTACAGGCTGCCAGGAAGCCAGACGGGTGCCCCTGGGGCTTGGCACAGGGACCTTGAAGAGTGGGGGGAGGGAAGAATGGAAAAATGAAGATGGCTGGCACCAGTGTGCATGGGGGCGCTCATAGACTCACCTATCTCATGCTCATGTATGTGCATGTGTGTTCTCATGCGAGCCTGGGCATGTGTGTGCACTCAGGTGAGATACTTCTAGGACACCCTGCGCAGCCCAGGTGATGGTGGGGTGGGAGGGCAAGGTAAAAGGTACCCTCCTGGCAGGGACAATAAGGCATCAGAGGCTGAGTAGGAGAACCCTACCTCCTCCCTCCCACCCCACCCAGCATACCCAGAGGTCCAAATCTGCCTGTCTGCAAGGCCTGGGCCCCATCTGCCCCCTCCTTGACCCTCCTGGTCACTGGCTGGGGTCCCCAAATACTCTTATGACATTACTTGTCATTGTAGTCATTAACATTGTCACCAAGGGCTGCCTAGGGCCAGGGGCAGGGGTGTAGACAGTATATGTGTGTGGGGTAGATGTAGATGGTATAAGGAAGGAGCAGGGGTAGAGACAGAGGGACAAAGGACAAGCCCTGGGCAGGTATGAAAAAGAACACATTGTATTTGGTTTACAATGAACGCGATTTACACAGGGGCCAGGGTGGGGATGGGGAGGAAACTTCCCACAGCAGCCCAGGCTCCCAGGCCCTACTGCCACGCAATGAGGACCATGGCAGGAGGGGCCACGTGAACTGGTCCTGCACCATGGTGCTGTGGTACCTCATCCACCAGCAGGGGCAGAGGTGCTCAGCGCAGTCCTAACGTGTTCAGGGTGCTGCTCCCCACTCAGTGGTCTTGGACACTTGGCCTTCTATGTGCTATCACACAGTCCTGACGTTCAATGATCCACGGACGTGACATCTAATGTCTGACTCATGATGTGGCCAACACTCGACGGGACACAGACATTCCACATTTGACGAAACCTCATGTGTTCAACACTAGACACGACAAAAAGTTCCACATGTCCAACCTTCCACGCAGCCTCACGTGGCCAACACACAGGGGGACGTTTGACGCCCCATGTGGCTGGGTATAGTCCACACAGCCTGCTGGGGAGGCCGATTCACCACTCCCTCTCTGGGTCAGTGATCAGAGCCATTAGTGGGCAGAGGGATGGCCCCTCTACCACACCCACCAAGGTCCTCAGCTTTAGCCATGTGCAGGAGCCCAGGGGGGAGGAGCAGGTAGGGTGGGGGCAAAGGCTGCTCCATCCTGCTTGCTGGGGAAAATCGTACCGAATTTTGTTTCTAACCTCCTGGGAAAGATACAGAGAGGCTTGAGATGCCAACGGATGGGAGCTGAGTGACAGGGATGGGCAGGGAGACACTCAGACCTCAGGCAGCTCAGAGCTGGCACAGAGAGCCAGCCTTGGTCCCCCAAGATGCCACAAAAGGTCAAGATGGTCAGTTCTGAGAGCATCCCAGGGGAAGCCTCAGGCCCCCTAGGCCAGCTGCCCACACACAGAAAGAACCAGCGGTGGCTGTTCACTTCTAACCTGGTCCATCCCATCACAAGCATCAGGGGATCAATAAGGCACATTTACAAATCACTTAGAAAATACCCCAAATGCTGTGGCCCGTGGGTGACTGGGGTGGGCAGGCAGAGCTGGTATCTTGGCGGTCTGGAGTCTCCCAGAACTCATCCTGTTGGTGCCCCCAGGCGCCGAAGTGGGACTTCCTGGGCCAGCAGCGCTGCCTGGGGCCTGAGGACTTAGGCTCAGCAACTCCGGGGTGGTCAGTGGGCGCAGGTGTGGGGCAGGTGGTGGGTGTGGCACAGCAGCCCCCTTCTAAGGCTGCCCCAGCCCTGGCCCTGCCTCTGAGGCTACAAAGGCGACGTCTACATTTCTAAGAAGAGAGAGGTCTACTTCTCACACCCACAGGGGAGCGAGCATGAGCGCACGCTCCATCAGAATGAATTTACAGTTCAAATCCTTTTCACATCTCTGTGATCCAGAAAACCACGATTTCTCTTTCTTGTAGAATTGTACATTTCCTCAGAAGAGGAGAGGAGAGACTGACAGACAGAGCAGGGGGTGGTGAGGCGTCAGAGGTCTGTGACCTTGTTCTCCAGAGCCGCTGCAATCTGCTGCAGGCGGAAGGCCAGCTGCATCTTCTGGGCCGCAGGGTCCTCCTCCAGGGCATTGATGATCTGTGGCGGGGGACACAGGATGACATGCCCGAGGGTCCCAGTGACCCTGGTGCAGGGCTGCTAAGGCAACCTAAGGAACTCCCCAGGCCCCGATCCAAGGGCAGCCCTGGCCCTCTCCCACCTCCAGCCTCCAGCCTCCAGCCCCCTGCTCCCCAGTACCTTCCACCTACCTCATCATAGTATTTCTGTGTATACTGGTATAGCTGATGCAAGGCCACGAGGGTGTTCAGAGAGTCTGTGTGTGCCTGTGGGGGGAGACATGGACCTGCTCTGACCATCAGGGAAGAGAAAGCCAGGGGCTCCTGGGCAGAGGAAGTCAGTGGTGGGGCAGGGGGATAGGTAGGGAGAGAGGGCAGGGTCTAGGACCCTCTGCTCCAGGTCCCTGCCTGGTCTGACGCAGACATAACCACACAGGTGGGTGGCCCCAACCTAACTCTCAGTCACAAATCAAATCCCTTGGCTTAAGCAAGTGTCTCCAAGAGACTGGCCTGGGGATTCAGGACCCAGGGCTTTCTGGGACTGTATCTCAGTGACTGTGAAGGAGCCTTTTACCTAGGGAGCAATCAGCTTTAGGAATTGAGACAGAAACAGAGCTGGAAAATTCACCCCTGCTGAGAAGGAAGGTTGAACTGGTTCTTCAGCACACACATACACACACACAGACACAGAGACGTACACACAGGTTCTCAAACAGCTAGACACCCACAATTCCACAGTAACAGCCACATGTGGGCACACATACAACCCCAACCTCATCCAGGAATCCCCTTCCCCATTCCAAAGCCACTCACACAGCTGCTGCACCAACCCTGAACCCCTAATCCATTTTCTGCTTTCCCTCCCCTCTCCTCATTTCCATACCCCCCAAGCCTCATTAGCATAACTTTGCATTCTCAGTTCATTGAGCCTTGGCCCAGGCCCAGCCCCACAATGAAACAGCCCCCCCTTCTCACCCCAGCTATGGCAGGTGACTCATTGGAGAAGGGAGGGAGTTTGGGTGGGGAGGGAGCCCCATTCATTGAGATGGGGGAGGGGAAAGAGAGAAAGAAAAGGCTGCCCCCTCACTCCCCCCTTCCTTACCCGGGAAATCTCGGCTAAGTGGGTGTTCATGTCCTGATCGCTCACTTGTACCATCTGTCGGATCCCTCTGTAATAACTGGAGGGACAGACAGACAGACAAATGGATGGATGGGTAGGGAGGAGGTCACCAGCTGCAAAGAGTCTAAGGTGATGGTCCTTCCCACCAAGCCCCGGGCTCTCGAGCTACTCCCTTCCCTATGCAGGCTGAGGCCACAGGAAGCCCCTGGTCAGAGCCCCCTAGAGCCAGACCCATGACAGGAGCATGCCTGGGGGGGACCAGGCTGGGCTAGCCCAAGCACAGAGGCTTCTGGAAGGAGGAAAGTTCTCTCTGGCCAGAGATAAAGTGGGAGAAAGGGAAGGATGGGGCCATACTCACTCCTCCACCATCTTCTTGTAAGTGGAAATCTCTTTGGCATAGAGCAGTTTGTTACTGGGAGAGTCCTGTGGAAGAAGAGGGATATCAGTGACCCTCAGGCCCAGCTGTCCCTAAGTACCCAAGAGGCTCTCTGGGAGCCTTCCTGACAGCAGCCTCAAAAGGAGGAGGAAGTGACTAACTTATACCCATCTAATAGATAAAGAAAGTGAGACCTGGAGAGGGGGACCCTGGACCCCATGCTCAGGGAGGCAGGGGATTGCCTTGAGAGAAGTGAAGGTTGTCCTGGGAGGGAAGGCAAAGGGGTGAACAGGGGAGAGGTGGGTGGGGGATGGGAGATGAGCAGAGCAGAGGCGGGTGGGGGGTGCCTCTGAAAAGGGCAGAGGTGGAGTTCCTGATGGAGGAGGGGGATGGCTGTGCCCTGGGGGAGACTGGCCCAGTTGGGGCACAGGTAACTGGCTTCTGGTACCTCCCCAGAACCCCTAAGAGCTGCTGGCTCTAGCCAGAACAGCAGCCAAACACTGTGCAGGGGGAGTGTGGGCCCCTGGCAGAGGAGCTGAGGACCCGTCTGGGCTCTATCCCTATGTTGCTATGTGACCATGTGCCCTCCCTAATTCCCCATCAGGAAACTGAGGCAGGGAGGCCACAAAGATGCCAGTGTCCCAGGTCTCCTGATGGGAGATATACTGAAGGACCAAATGGTTTTTTTAATCTTTGTTATGAGGGATGGGTTGCTTGGTAGGGAGGAGGGGATTACTGGGAAATGAAGGTGATATAAATAAGACCAAAGTACCCACACACAAGCCCACAGTTAGGCCCCTCCCCAGCATCTTTTTGGTGTTGTTGTGTGCAGGACACTGCCGCCAGGACTTGAGTTCAAATATTCCCTTAGGGATTTACTAGCTGTATGAGTGGACAAGTCACTGCTCTGTGCTTTAGTTCCCTCTAGGGTCTCTTCCAGCTCTGGATCTCAGACCTTATGGCTCCCACAAGCTAATGTTTGGGGCTCTGAAATACGGCCCCCCACCCCCACCCCTTCCAACTAGATAACAAGGACCTGTCTCAGGAAGAGCAGAGAATGGGGAGAAGCTCCTCTCATCTGTCTGGGATGGAGGCAAAGTACCAGTCTAAGAGGCGCCTCCTTCACTCCAAGGCTGCTCCACTGGCCTAATCACTCTCAGCTCAACAGAGGATGAGGAACCAAGGGCTGGGGAAACACCAGTGTCTGGGGTCTGGGGAGGACTCTGAGGCCCGAGGGCCCACTCACCCTGCTCAGCTTGTGTTCTGTCCGAGTGCAGGCGTCCATGAAAGTCTGAGCGATGACGGACAAGGAGGAGTCAACGACTTCTGGGACGTGGACGTCAAAGATGAAGTGAGGATTCTTCAGGATGTTCACCCAGAATCGCAGGGGCAAACTGAGGGAGGAGGCCATGGAGAGGCAGAGTTAGGGGAGAACACTGAAGGTAAACTGAGGCAGGAGGCCACAGAGAGGCAAACTTGGGGGGAAACCACAGACAGTAAACTGAGGGATGTTGAATGGTAACAAACGGGGTACATGCAGGAGCAGGCGGGAGAGGGAGGACAGCAGGATTGAGGGCCTGGCAATAAAATGGGCGGAGTCCCTCGCTAGGCTGCCTGGCTTTCCAAATGTGGAGTGGGGCCCCTTCCCACCCGGCCATCACCTGTTGGTTTTCCAGATGTGAATTGTGTCCTCGTCCTTGATTTCGTGCTTCTCAGCCTGCTCGTCTAGGAAATCAAAGAAGTATTTGACGGCTGGTGGGACTGTCGGGCTGGGGGTCAGGACGCTGTGGAAGAAGTTATCCACAAACTGCTGCAGCGTGCCCTGCAGGGACGGGAAGGAAGACAGAGTCAGAGCCAGTGCCAGTCTGCAGCAACTCTGCTGAATGGGCCCAGGCGGGTCGGGGCGCCATGGCGCACCTTCACGGAGAGCAGGCGGGTCAGGTAGATCTCTGTAATAGCCTTGGTCCGCTCCTTTTCCTTCATGCTGCCCCTCTTGGATTTCCCATCCTCCACCTCATCTGTGGGCCTCACCAGGTGCCACACTCTGTTCTCCTCCTCCAGAAGGGCATGGCCTGTAGGGGCAGAGAGGGTGAACTAAGAGGGGTATGGAGCCCTGGGAGGGGGAGGCCAAAGGCCATTGGGAGCATCACTTGGTAAACAAGGGCGAATGAGAAGCAAGGGTCTTCCTCAAGAAGCCCCCATGGACTGTGGCACCAACCAGCAGCCTCCTCGAAACTCTGGAGGGAGCTGGGGCACAGAGAGGGAGGTTAAGTGACCTGTCCAAGGTGACACAGACACAGAGTCCCAGGGAGAAAAAGGTAGACGAGGAAGAAGAGGGAACTCACGCTCTCCAGGCAGGTCCTGCTGACTGTCCTCAGGCTGCTGGGAGATCCCCATCTTGGAAAGGATAAGTGTGGCCCCATCCCGGACCTGGTGAGACATGACTGTCAAATAGCTATGGTGCTGCTGGGACCACAGCTCCCTCCTGTGGTCACCCCCAGAATCAACCCCTGGGGCCCTCTCAGGACTGCTGGAGGGACTGATGTCCTTGTTGGCCCAGTGGAGGAACCAGGCCATTGGGTATGGCTGGAACAGTGAGGTGTCCAGGGGATGGGAGGGGCTGGCAGAGGGGAGCCAAGGCCATGGCCGTGCTTACATTGTAATGCATGAGTGTATTGATCCGTTTCCAGCGGCCATCACGCTGTGAGGTGAGATCTAAGTCAGACAGGATCTGGGCTGTGGATCCAGGACGCCACTCTGTGGGGAGACAGCTCAGCTCACATACATACCATGACACGCCACAGGGTTCAGGTGACCCATTTTATAAATGCTAAGTCTGACAAAGGAATCCTTCATCTTAGCAATTCTCTGAGGTGAAAGGCATCCCAGAGACATCCTGGCTAACCTGAACCTGAGCAGGAATCACCTTTACAACCTCCCAGGCAAAGAGGTGACTAGGCCCCCCCCCCACCCCTCTTGTCTTCACATCACCCACACAGAGGGACGACCAGAGCTCACACCTCCCTCCATCACCTCCGTGTTTGCTTCATCCCCATCACCCTGCTCTGTTCCCACTGGCCTCCCCCTCCCAGTCTCAGTCCACCAAGATTCAGGTTGACTTTCTGCCCCTTCTACTCACCCCACCCCCATCCCAGCCCTGCTCAGTACCCCCAGTCCTGGACAGCTCTCATCCTCTTCCTCCTCCTGGGCTAGGAGTCACATGACCAAAGTGCCCACAAAGGCCTCATCTAACTAATCTCACCTGGGCTCTGGGCATACAGGATGAGTCTTTTATACCTTCCTGCTGATTTTCTGTTCTATTCCACAAGGCAATGTTTTAAACCTTCCCTCCTCCAGCCGCCCACACTGGGCCTTCAAAGCCCTTCTAGGTCAGCAGCTTGTTCCCCAAATGTCCTCTCCCCCCCCTCCCTCTGTTCTCCCTTCTCCTCTTTCTCTTCCTCCATCCCCTCTTCTCTCTCCCTGGCTCCTTCCTTTCTCTCTCTCCTCTTTGTCTCTGTATATCTCCCTGCTTCTCTCTCTCCTGCCCCCCTTTTCCCTCTCTTCCTCTTTCCCTGCCACCTCTAATCATGTCTATCTTTAAGAAAACTTGTCCCTGACCATCCTATGGCCTCAAGACTCCCCACTGCTCAGCCTGGCCAGTTTCTCCCCTCCTTGCCTTCATTTCTGTCACTCTGCTCCTCCCTGTACTTGTAGTTCCTGATTTCATCCATCCACTGAAAGTGCTTTGTACAAGGTCACTGGGATCTGCTCCCTCCTCATCAGAGGCCTTGGGAACCCTCCTCCTCCTCCTTGCCTGGCACAGCTGACCTGTCTGCTCTTCCTCCCCTCCTCAAGGACAGTTTCTCCTCCCTCAGCTTCTGGGGCACATCTTTCTCTGCTTCTTTTCCTACCCAGGGGCTGCTTCTCCATCTGGCTCCAAAATGCCTTTCTAGATTGATAACATAGAAATTCCCTCCCCTTTATGCAGTCCCAGGTCTCTGCCTGGGATGCCTCAGTTCTAAGCCTGCGCCTCCAACCGATGCCCAGCCTGTGCATGTGGGTGCATACCCAGGACCACACTCTCAGCCTTGGGCCACCTCGAGCAGGGCAGCGTGCGGTACACTTGATCAATAATCTTCTCCTTGACTTGGGTGATGGTGTCACAGTTGAGGACTTTCACAGGAATGGCATCTACACCTTCCTCCTGAACGATGACGTTCACAGTCTGTGGGAAGAGAGTCGGACAGGACCCTCAGCATCCACCATCCCTTCCAGCACGCTGCTCCAGTGGCCAGTTCCCAGGTTCTGTCCTGTCCTGTCCTGTCCCTCTCTCCCCTAAGGGCAGGGATGGGTTTCCTCTGGGAGCTCCATCAGGGCCCTTTCTTTCCTCAAGAGGTGAGCGGTTAAGCATCTCCCCTCAGGTCCTGCCCACCTTCTAGGGGGTCAGCCTTATCCCTCTCACTGGATCCTTCTATCAGAGATGCCAATTGGAATATCTGGTCTCACCCTTAGCCAGGATAATCCCCAACTCTCTCCCTGCTATGTCTACAGACAGGGCTCACTAAGGGTACTGTTCTGGGCACAGCTCTCATTAGGAATCAGTGGAAGGTGCATATTTCACAGGCTCCAGCTTCCATGAGGCCCAAGGCCTTGGAAAGGTCTTGGAAATAGCCACATCAGCAAAGGAACAATTCAGAAAGATGCTAGAAGCATAGTGGAACAATGGCCCTGAAGTGGGAACCAGAAAGATTGTCCTTCAGGGCCTGAGAAGGCAGCTTGGGAGAGAGTGGGGGAGCAGCTGCTAAGAGCCTAGGATGATGGATGGAGCAAAAAGAGTGAATTCGGCAGTCTCACAAAACATCAGCCATGGCTAAGTAGGCACGGCTGAGCCCACTTGGGTCCCATGCACAGTCACATGCGTGTGCACAGCTTTCACTGCACCTGTCATGGGCCACCCCAACTTAGACACAGGTTTGCAGTTATGTGGAAGCTTTTAAGGGCCTTCCCAGTCTGGACCCCTTCCCCCACTCTAGCAGGATGCTCCATTCTCCCTGCCCCCCAAGTCTCTAAGGCGAGGGAGGTGGATCTGAGCAGGGGTCTCTGCAGAGGGAGCTGGCTCAGGATGAGGAGGCCTTGGGGGTGGGAGACCTGGGAACTCATGGGATTTCAGCGGAAGTTTGGGACTGTAAGACAGGAGGGAGGATCCAAGAATGGGGGAGATGCTGTCAGGAGAGGCTTGGGGGTGTCAGAGACACAGGGGGCTCACAAGAAGGTTCCCAGGAGATGATGCCACAAGGGGCTAGGGAGCTCTGAGTAACCAGGGAAATCACACCCCAGATTTAGAGCTGGGAGGACATCTACCACAGCCTCTTATCTTGTAACTTTAGACTAGGAGAACGGAAGTGACTTCCCAAGGTCAAGGCTACCTGGGGAGTAAGTGACAGGAGGAGGCGAAGGGGACCAAGAATGGCCAGGAGAGGAGCAGGATGGGGGATAGGGCCTGGGGCTCACCAGTGGGATGTATTCCACGTCATCCCCCAGCAGCCCAGTGTCATTCAGGGTATACTTGGCCTTTCTCTGCACAGCATCCACGGGACCCTTTTCCACTTGGTGTTTGATGGCCTTGAAGAGCTTGTAAAGCGGTTCACCAGCAGTGTCCTGGAAGAAGATGCTGGGTTAGCCTGGGCCCTTGAGGAGTGGAGGGCACAGGAGCCAGGCCATAAAGTCCTGCTTCTTTGTCTCCTGTCCTTGGCAGCTTGTGCCTCTGCGGGCTCCAGCCTGGCCCCCTGTTAACCCCAGAAGGGGCAGAAGCTCCTGGCAGGTTTGGGGGCCAAGGGCCGAGGCTGGCCACAGACAGGAGCCCCACCACAGCAGCATCTATATGACTAGGAGGGCCTGAAGAGCCCCTGGAGGTAGGCAGCCTACAGAGCTCCTGGCTCCCCCAAAGTCTGGGCCAGGGTGCTTCTCCCCCAACAATGTCAGGGGCCTGGTCGACCTCACCTTGAGATACTGGTATAGACAGATAGACATCCAGTTGGACAGCATTCTCTCCACCACAGTCTCTGATCTGGAAACAGAAGGGGGTGAGAGGGGCTCAGTGCCCAACTTTCAGTACTTCAGTACCCTGTGGGCACCAACAGGCAGGGAGGTTTCAAGGGCTTGGCCAATATTGGGCTGGAGGGGCTAGAGCTCAGTGGCTTGGCCTCCTTCCTGAACCAAACACCTCAAAGATGTGTCAGCCTGTGACCTCAGGGAAGGGGTGGCCGCACACTCATGGGATGGAGCTGGAAAGACCTGAGAGAGAATCTAGGCCCCCTTGGATTTTACAGAGGTAAACTGAGGGCTGAGTTAAGTGACTTGCCCAGAATCACCGAATTGGTCAGCATCTGAGCTGGGACTCTACCCCAGCCCTGAGGGTTCTGACTTTAGTAAAGTCTACCACACACAGACATACAGACATATACACACAGTCATTTCCATCCACTGAAGATTACTTAAGTGCCTTCTCTTTACAGATGCCAGCCCCTGGCTTGGGGATGCACAGGGTCCACTTTTGAGAAATCTGACAATGTAAAGAGGGGACAGAGGTCATGGGCATGGAGGCCTTGAGGTCAGGCAGAGCCGGGCACTTGAATCGGTCATGGCATACTACATCTTGGGCTGGGAGAGGCATCTGAGGTCATCCAGGTCCCATCCACCAGTAAGGAAACAGAGCCCAGAGAGGGGACTTACCCAAGCACACATAGCTAGAAAGAGGCAGAACGAGGCTGGATGGGGTGGGGGAGGTAAGAATCAAGGGCATTCTCAGGTTTCAAGCCTGGACACTGGGCTGTCAACCTGCCAGCCTTTAGCAGAGGGCCTGACTCATAGTAGGCATTTTAGAAATGCTCACTGACTGACAGCCTGACAGGCCCCTGGAGCATCAGCCATGCATTATGGCAGCTCCTGAACACCTGTAAACACAGCCTGCCTCGAACCCAGTGAAAGGTCTCAGTGCCAGGCACCTGGTCACACAGGACGGAAGGTTCATAGGCCCCACTGTCTACAGCTCAGACAGACACACAGTGACAGTCTTCCCCAGCAGGCACTTCACACACGTCCTCTCCAAGGCACACGTCTCATACACACCACAGGAGCTTCCTTGCCACAGGACATGCTCCATGATCACGTCAGTGTTTTCCCTCCCTCCCACAGTCCAGGGGCCCCCGGTACCTCCTCAGCATCAGCTTGGGGTTCTTGGCCACCACATACTGCTCCATGAGCTCCAAGAAGAGTGTCCGCATGATGTCGGTGTAGTACTCCAGCTTCCCATGCAGAGCCACCGTCAGCAAGGACGCAAAGTAGACTTTGGCTCGGGCTGAGAATTCCCGCTGGTTCTCCAGTGTATGGATGAACTGTGGGCAGACAGAGCAGTGTCAGAGACACCCACCTCCATGGCAGGCTTTTCATGCCCACCCTGGTGCACAGAGATACGCAAAATCATGGACAGAAGAGGCAGTGAGTTCCACTCAAGGCCTGTTACTACCTGGCTTTCCTTTAGGTCCTAGGAAAGGATGGGGTTATAGAGTTTGACCAGAGTGAGGGGACTCTGTGCTCAATGGGGTGGGCACACATACAGACCAAGGGCTATACCTGAGGCAGCATCCCTGCCCTCCCCGGACTGGGAACCTCCTGAGGGCAGGGCCTGGGGCTGCTTCTCCTCTGCCCCCGCAAGACTGGGAGCTCCCTGAGGGCAGGGCCTGGGGCTGTTCCTCCTCTGCCCCCCCAACCACTCACATTGATGAGGAAGGATTTGCTGTTCAGCAGGTTGGAGAACTGGTTGAGCGCCTGCTCCACTGTTTGCCTACGAGACTCAGGGATGTCCAGCTTCCCTGTGATCATGACGTCCTTGTCACCATCCTTAGAGGGCAGGAAGAAGACCCGATCTGTGTAGGTCTTGTAATCAAGCACAGGGATCCCGGCCTCATGCACGTCATTGGTCTGGTCTTCCATCTCAATCATCAGGTCTGGAGGAGTGGGCAGAGTCAGGCCTGGGCTGGGGACCCCTGGGGGCTCACCACCCATCCCACCGGCTCATTCAAGGCCCTACTCCTCAGCCCAGCCCCTGCTGATCCTGCCTCCTCTAACCTGCTCTAGAGACTCAGTGCCCTCTTTCCCCCCCCCCCCAACTGCCACCTAAGGTTCCCTCTTGGTGAAGTCTCATCTTTCTCAGGCAGAGCCTGTCTCCTTCTCTCCTGTCTCTGCCACAGAGGTGCCAACAAGCTTCTATCCACTCAGGGCATCATCAGTAAATACCAGCCGCTCAGCCATGGGGAGACCCTGTCCTGCCCTGAGGAGTGAGTGTCCACATCTGGTATCACTTCTGCTAGGGGCTCCAGTAGGGAGGACAGAAGTAGGGGGGGGGGGGCAGTGCAGCCTTAGGGAAAGGGACAGGAAGGGCCTGCATTATTCCTGGAGGGCATGTGAGTGCCAGCCCCAAGGGTTTCCCTGACTTTCTCCTCAGTGCTCATCCCTTCTGCCTCTGTCCTTGGAGTTGACCCCTCATGTTCAGTCATTGCCATTTCCTTCTGCAGCTTATTTTACAGAAGACAAAACTGAGGCAAACAGGGTGAAGTGACTCACCCAAAGTCACACAGCTAGTGAGTGTCTGAGGCTGGATTTAAACTTCTGATTCCAGGCCCAGTGTTCTGCCCACTGTGTCATCCAGCTGCCTGCAGCTGACCTTACAACACCCCTTCCCCCCAAGAACAAGCCACGTCAGGAGACCCTTGCTGTCCCCCATGCCCCCACCTGTGAACTCCTTCTTGCAGCGGTCCCGGACACTTTCCTCCAGGCCTTCCAGCTGAGACTTAATCTTCTCATACTCTCGTTCAGCCTGTTGACTCTTGCGCCTTCGGGGAGAAGCCCAAGACCCAGCTGGTTAGTGGCCCTGGCCCCACGTTCCTTCTTGGCAGCAGAGAGGGAGCTGAGGGGCTGGGAAGGGGGCCCATGACTTAGAAGTGGGTGAGGTTGGCATTGGGAGATGCCAAGTGGATAAATCCTAGTCCCAGCTGAAGCTCTGGCACTGTGCTGC
The DNA here is from genome assembly GCA_028646575.1 of Pseudocheirus occidentalis. NCBI lineage: Eukaryota > Metazoa > Chordata > Mammalia > Diprotodontia > Pseudocheiridae > Pseudocheirus > Pseudocheirus occidentalis. Next base: position 228,203,356 of record CM053597.1, read on the forward strand.
CCACCCCTGCACCCCAGGCCAAAGCCTAACCTTCAGCAGTTGTGGGAGGCAAACAAAGGTCTCTGGGATTGTTTGCAATTTAGGATCAGCCATCTCAACCACCCTCTCCCCTGCCTAGAAGGTGGATGATGGGGAGCTGGGGGGATGCCCAGGAGCCCAAGGGAGAGGAAGGAAGGGATGGTGTGGGGGTAGGGAGCTACGCCCAGGAACTGGCTCAAGGATGAGGCAGGGGGGCATTCTGGGAGTGGGGCAGGGATGAGCTTCACCAGTAGCAGTAGATGGAGAAGGCAATGACGGCCACCATGGGGATGATCACCAGGGGCAGAATGATGCTGAGGGGCATGTCGCTCATCCGCGTGTCATACTCCACGCGCCCGAGGACCCACTCTCGGGCCCCAAACTTCACCTGCATGGCAGAGGACAGGCCTGCTTAGGGTGTAGGCCGTGTGTGCGATGCGGGGGTGCCCTGACAAATGCACACCATGCTACCACACCAGCGAGGCTGGATACAGACACATGTGATCCTGCATGTGAGCTTCGATAATCTTGCTGGGCCAGTGTGGATTCTGACGGCTCCCCGACCCACCATCTTCTGCTGACCAGTCCTCGGGAGGGAGGGGGCGCAGTGCTCTCTCTTTAGGGAGCCTCACTGGGCTATCCCCAAGTCTTTCTGCCAATGGGGGGGGCGGCCCTCAGTCTGAGGGTTCAAGACAGCTTCTAGCCAATCCTAGCGGAGGGGTAGCACAGCCCTAAACTCCCTGAGGACAGGCACTGGGCCACTTTCACTTTGTTTCTGCCCTTGGAGCACAGGGTCCCACAGGCAGTGCATGTGGCAAATGTTACAGAGCATGCATCCCACAGGTGTGTGTGGGTCCCCTCGAGTCCAGAAGGGACTGGGGGCTCTATGGCCCCACTCAGGCCTCTGTGTGCACCTAAAGCCTGGTCTGAAAGCTCATCACTGCCCATACAGATGAGCAGCCCCAACCCAGACACAGGGGTCTGCTTTAATGAAGAGGTCGGAATGACTGACAACCAGTGCACCAAGGGAACCCAAAGCTGGGAGAACTCATTTGTCCCCTGTCCCCTTGAATTCTCCCTACCCTCTTGACCCTGACCTGGACTTCCACCCCTATGATTCCTGGGCTCAGAAATCCCTTTGTTCAGAGTTTAAGCAAGGCTGGCCTTAGACCGCCCTCTAGGAAGAGGGATGCCATACAGGTTCATCAGCTCCCAGCTGTCCTCCTTATTGCCTGAATGCCCCAAATCAGACCACAGGAGGCTGGGCAACAGGAGGCCGGGTCACGTGAGGAACATCAGCCTGAGAATGGGCCTTCACACTTTCAGCTATGAGTGACAAGTCATACAGTGCTCCCAAAGTATTGCCTATTAGGGGTCCTTAGGGACCTGCTTTAAGGGATGCACAATGAACAGATCCCCTCCCTGTTTGTAAAGGGGCATTGCTGAAGTGCCTCCATTTGCCTGACAAATTTTAAGGATGCAGTCAGCAGCATGACTTGCTTCAAATTCCCCCTGCCCAGCATCCAAAGGCTTAGCAAGAAGAGATGCATAGATGGGACCTGCAGCCCCCACGCTACAGTCCTTCCTTCCTCTTTCCAAGTGTGAGGTTATGGGAGCTAGACTGGTGATGCCTCCAGGCCATGACCCTCACTCCTCGCCCCCATCTCAGGAGCATCTGGGGGCCCCCATGACTTACAATGAACTCAGGCAGGTTATGGGTGGTATCCCGCTTCTGCCGCCGCTTGGGGGGTGGCTGTACCTCTGGGGGTTCACAGTACAGGTCAGTCTCAGTCAGCGTCTTCATGAAACATCGCTCAGCACCCACAAATGCCTCTGCCTCATGGATGGTCATTGCCTTATTCAAGTTGGTGCCCTGGGGGGGGCAGATGAGAGAGGTCAAAGCAGGCTTAGCCCTTTGCCCTACAATCCCCAAAGGTCCTGCTCTGCAGGAGGGAACTGACTGCTGCATCCAACCCCAGTGGGCATATAACATGAAAGGATGGCAGGGACCTGAAAGGGACCTAGAACACCTTGGTCAAATCCAATCTATAGATGATAAAGCTGGGGCCTGAGGCCTTTCTTGGCTGCTCCAGACCAACTGAACAAACCATGCCCTCATCCAGGACTTCACAGCTGTTAAAGGAAGGGTCCCAGCATGGCCACCCCAAGGGGCAAGCTTCCTGAAGACAGGCCTCTGTCTCCTCACCCTGGCATGAATGAGCTTGTTGACCTGCTTCTTGACACCATCAGTGAAGTTCTCGAAGGTGGGGTCTGGGACATACTCAAAGGACCCTGCCTCTGTCTTCAGCAGGACCCGGTGGCCGTCCATTTGGAGCAGTGTGGTGATGTTGTAGGCCTCGGGCTCATCAGGGACTTGGGGGGATGAGAAGACGACTTTGGTGTCACTATAGCGGATATATGTGGTCCCCACCACCTGTGGACCAAGACAGATGGTGTTTGCAGGGACAGCAGTCCCTTCTTCCTCAGCCTGGGGGCCCCAGCACCTCCCCAGTGCCCACCACAGCCAGATCTCTGGCCCTGGAGCAGGCTGGCCAAGTGTCCTCAAAGCTGGCTACAAACTGAGTCTCTGCCATCTGAGCCCTCTTCTCCCAGAGACAAGCTCCCACTCAGGTCCAGAGCAGCCCTGACTTCATCCATTCTGCACTGACCTCCCCACTTCCCCCCTGCTGGTGTCTGCTTTGTCTCTACCCCAACCCCCAATCATTTCCATCACCAGTGAATGGAAGCAGAAATCACCATGCTTCCACTGGCTGCAGCAGAGGCCCTCTGAGCTGGGAGGGACACCTGCCCACCCAAGGCAATGAGTCTAACTGACAGAAGCAGAGGTCCCTTCAAGCAAACATCTAACAAGTGGGCATGTGCCCATCTCTCTCATGTGATATATACGCTCTACGGCAGCAGTTTTCAACCTGTAGGTCATGACTCCTTTGGGGGTCGAATGACCCTTTCACAGGGGTCACAGGGGTTTCCTAAAACCATTGGAAAACACATTTCCAAGACACCGTTCCTCTATCCATCTCCAGGTGGGTCCGCCCACATATGAGTATTAAAGGGTGGTGGCATTAGGAAGGTTGAGAACCACTGCTCTACAGGGTCATAAATGCTATAACTCAAACCCTAAACCATCTCTCAGATCCTTCCAGATGCTCCTTGGGACTCAGGCCCTCTAGGGCTGACCTCCTTCCTCCGGCTCTCCCCACGGTTGTGGGAGGGGTGGGCATAGCCTCAGAATTGTAAGTGGGCAGGTGGAAGGGGTGGAGAAAGCCAAGGAGGGACTGACCGTGGTGGCCTCGAGGGGGCTGTGAGCCTGCCTCTTCCTCCTCCTGCTCCAGGACCGGAGGGGCTCTGCAATTACCACCATGGAGAAGTTCTGGATCAGGTCAAATCCCTGGCCTGTGATATTGATGTTCCGGCCTCCGCTGGGAAAACCAAGGGCAAAGGTTAACAGCGCAGAAAGCTCGGTTGCCTGCTGCCCCTCAGCCTGTGGCAGCACCCACCCTAACTCCTTGCTTCTTTCTTTCCCTCTAGGGTTTTGGAGGATATGGGGCAGCCTGGGAGTCCAATGGGTCACAGGTAGCAAGCTGATAACCATGAGATCCTTGTACTAGAGGAGGCCCTCACTAACACCATGACATGCTTCAGACCCCTGCTAAACAAGGCAGGAAGGCCAGTGCCTCAAATCTCTGAGGAGAGAAGGGAGTCACCCTGACCTGTCCCTCCCTCCCTGCCTCAGACATCTGACTGCCCACAGGCTGAGTGGCTTAAAGATCAGAGGTAGACTCTTGAGACTTCCACCAACCCACCCCAACACATCAGGGGCAGAAAGCCGAGCCTGGGGGGACCACCCAGCAGTATGCAACATTACACATTAAGTGTGTTGGAAAGGCAGTCCCAGTGAGGGTTGATGGTGTTTGGAAAGACGCAGAGCTGAGCCAGAGTGGGAGAGAAGGGGCAGGGAGAGGTCTGAGTCAGGCCTGGGGTTTTCCCGGAAGGTGCCCAAACCTGCCCCACTGCATTCCTTCTGCCTTCCCTCAGCAGTAGCAGGCAAAACACTAGTTTCCTGGGGACACTTTCTTCCTGCCTCAAGCCTCCCACCTATCCCTGGTAGGGCCAAGATCTGTGGAGGGATATTGACAAGCCTGGAGGGTCTGGACAGCCTCACTCTGGGACAACTGCATTTGGAGGGCAGGCTTGGGGGAAGGGCAGGGGGAAACAGAATCTCGTGCGTGTGTGTGTGTGTGTGTGTGTGTGTGTGTGTGCGCGCACGCGTGCGTGCGTGCGTGCGTGCGTGCGTGTGTGTGTGTGTGTGTGTGTGTGTGTAAGCGTGTCTGTGTACCTCCACAGCAGGTGCCTGGGCCTTATTACCTGACAAAACTTCTCAAGGGTTCAAAGGCCTTTAGTACAGGGTTCTCCCGGTAAGTGAAGGTGACTCGGTTCCCCACTGTCAAGGAGCTGCCGTAGAAGATCTCAATGGGCACCTCCCCCAGGGCCTCATAGGGCCCTGTGACACATCGGATGTTGGGCCCAAATTCAATGCTGTGGGGAGAAGCAGAGGGACGTCACTGGGCCAGCTGAGCAGCCCCCTCACCTTCTTCCTGGGGTTCCCTGGGAGGAGGGGTTTTCTTAGCTAGGGGTCTGAGGGTGGTGATACATACACCTCACAGGGCACGCCCTTCTTGGAGTTGCCCAGGATCACCCTGACGTCCTCAGGGGAACCGGTGTCTAGGAAGGAGCCGCTGATGACCAGGGTGGTCCCGCCAGCCTGGGGCCCCTGGGTGGGGCTCACCTCCATGGGTTCTGGTTGCTGGGGAAGAGACAGGCCCAAAGCCCAGATCAGGACCCTTGTCCCTGAGCACATCGACCCCAATCCTGCTGACCAACAGCTGCCTCAGAGCAGGGCACCAGAGGAAGGGTTGCTGCTCAGTGGAGTCTCTAGGGGGTGTTTGAATGACTCAGTGGTTGAGTGTGAAGTGTTACCTGCCCTCTGCATTTGGCAATGGACACTCACACAGACAAAGAGACAGATACACATGACACAACACACAGAGCTACAGAGACAGAGACACACAGACAATTCAACCCACATTTATTAAGTGCTTGCTGGGTGCTGAGAGGTGGGGGAGATACAGACTTTTAAAGAGACACAGTGCCTGCCCTCAGGGAGCTCACAGTCTAGAGGGAGAAGAGACACCATCCTAGAACTCAACAGGAAGCAACATTCCATGAAAAAAGCATTGTAAAGGGCACCCACAGTGCAGGGGGGAGAGAGGTGCAGAGGTTCCCAACTCAGGGACTCAGCTTTAAAGTCTTGGGACTCAGCTTTAAAGGATGGGTAGTAGTTTATCAGGTGAGGAGAGGAGGGGAAGAAATTCCCGGCACAGGGCACAGTGTGAGCACAAACAGTGGAGAGTATGAGATGTCACACATCTCAAGTGGAGAGAGTTGTCCAGTTTCACTGGAGCAGAATGAGATGGGGCTAGAAAGGCAGAGGGGGCACCAAGCTGCAGAAGGCCTTGAAAAGCAGTCAGAGAAGGTGGAATATTACTTAGGAGATAATAGGGAGCCACAGAAGACAAAAGACAGACAACTCCTTCTCCTTCCTGCAATGATTCAAAAACTGGCCATGTGCTCAGACCCAGGCAGAAGCTAGCCATCAAGGCTTCCCAAGTCTCCAGCCTGGCTCCCTGAGCTGCTGCTCCCATCAAAACAGAGACTGCACATCAGTGCCCATTGTATGGCTCCTAGGTTTATGTTACAATGTCCTCTCTTTCCCCAGACCGGGTCAAGCCCAGGCAGCTTCCTGGGCCTGCAGGGCCAGCCCCTTACTCACCTGGTAGGTGAACTGGACGTGGGGAGGTGACTGGCCCAGCTTTCCGTTGATGTCCACCTCAATCCCCCCCGTGATGGTTTCCTCAGAAGGATCAACCTTGCACACAATCCTGGGGGGCAGAGGGGAAGGCTCACACACCCCATATCTTCTCCCTTTGGGTCTCCAGCCTAATGGTTCCACAAGTGAAAGCCAGATTCATCACCCCCTAGGGCCTTTCTCTCAGGGGGTCTACACAGGCACCTCAGCTTAGCTTAGTTCAGTTCATACTATGGAGGTAGAAGTGGTTTGGTAGAATGGATAGAAAGTCGGCCTGGGAGTTCTGCCTCTGACATGCTGGCTATGCAAGCTCAGGTGAATGGCCTAACTTTTCTGTACCCCCAAACAACAGAAGATTCTAAATCACAGATCTATATCTATCTATCTATCTATCTATCTATCTGCCTGCCTGTCTGTCTGTCTATCTGTAGTCCATCTGCAAAGGTACAAGGAGTTTCCATACTGGAACTTCCTCATGCCAGGGCACTGTCTTTACTAGGCACTGGGGGTGCAAAGACAAAACAAACAGGGACTTCCCAGAAGGAAACCAGGGTACAGACACAGAGGGCTAAGTACAAAAAGAAATCCAGGGAGGCTTCTCTGAGGAGGTTGTGGTGCCTGAGAGACCAACCTAGGTCACAGAGATGCTGCAGCCTGGCCCAGTGTGCCCCCCCCACCCCTGAACAGGGGTAAGGGGGCATCCCTCCTCCCCTCCCACCCCAGGAAACAAGCCTGAAAGCCTTCAGGAACCCCAGGACTCCTGCTCTGAACTCAGGCGCATGGCAGGGATGGGAGGGGGGTTCAGTGCCACCCTGTTACCTGGTGGACACAGAATACTGGGCCTTCTGAAAATCACAATTCTTGCCAGCCACTGTGATCCTCTTGACATCATCAGCTTGGATGCCCAGGTTAGACCCCAGGATGGTGACTCGAATGCCACCACCCAGGGGGCCTGTCTCAGGTTCAATCTGGAGACAAACATTCAGAACTGTGAGCAGTGGTGAGGTCTCAGACACCAAGACACCAAGGCCTAGGGGAGTGGGCTGGGGATTCTAGCACCTCTCACCTGCTTCCCTTTCCCTCCAGTACCTCTAAGAACAAACATGCCATCACCTGTGTGCCCATGTCTACATGCATGCACCCACACACATACACACCAAATCTGAAATTCTCTGGTTCCCCCCCCCACCTACCTAATTCTTGTAAAGCCAGGGAGGGTTGAGGGCAGGGGCAGGGGCTTCAGTTCCAAGAGCCAATCAGGGCCCACCTGAGGTGCCTTCCTTCCTACATCCCCCACCCCAGCAAGCCTGCAGTAGTGTGCCCATGCAAAGAGGGCATGATAGCCAAAGTCATAGCCCCTCCTCCCTAGGGGATCACATAAGTGGGGGAGCTGTAGGGTCAGAGTGGCTCAGAACTACCACATGAGATGTGTGTGTGTGTCTGTGAGAGAGAGAGAGAGAGAGTGAGAAAGAGAGAGAGAGAGAAAGAGAGAGAGAGAGAGAGAGAGAGAGAGAGAGAGAGAGAGAGACCCAGAAGGCACCCTTAGGAAACAGGCAGGTGGCAAACCCCCAGATGACATGTGGGGGTAGGGGGAAGCAGCTTCACCTTGGTGATGACAGGGGGTGGGCACTCAGTGGTGATGTTGCTGCACAGGGCCTCATACACACACTGATTCTGGCCTCCACACCACACACATCGGTAGGCAGGGTTGGCAGCCAGGCAGAGGCTGCAGTCACTGCGGCCAAAGGAGCAGTTGTACAGGGTCACTGTGGAAAGAAGAGCATTTGGGAGGGAAAGAAGACCCCAGGTTGAAGCCCCTTTATCCTGCTCTGTTCCCTCCCTTCCATGGCCCCCCCTTCCCCTTCCCCAGGCCCAACCCTATTCATGCTGGCCCCTCCCTCATCCCCTCCAGGCCCCACCCTTCCTGGGTCCTCAGCTCCTGATGCATGAAGGCCTCACCCTCCAGTTTGCTGTCAATGTTCTTCCCATAAGACTTGACATACAAGTTCAGAGGCAGTGTCTCGTTCCCATCATAGGATAACTGAGGAATGAGGAGGAGGCCAAGTGGCTGCTTGCTCCTGGACCTGCCCCTCCTCCCCTCCTTGGTAGCACACAGCCCCAGGGATGCAGCAGGTACACAGAGATACCGGGCTGGCCTAGGCCAGAGGCTGTAGAACACCTCCAAGGTAGCCAACATATAGGGAACTGATAAGTACTCCCTACCAGCCTGTCTGTGGACAGGGGAGGAACCAGAGAGATACATTGTATCTCTGAACATGGCTACAAAGATGGGATAAATGGCTACCATTTGTCATATTTGCTCCCTACTTGCTACACTGTCCATGCAAGGGCTAAGCCATCCCCTCCTCTCCCTCCTTCACTGGGCCCTTAATCCCTTCCTGTCCTCAGTCCTGCCTCCCTGGGACCTTTCTCCTCCTAATGAATGGATACCCACTCTCTCCCTCTGCCCTCCAGACTGTCTCTCTCTTCATTTTGGCATTTTCTCCACAGAATCCAAGGTCACCTACCTCCCCACCTACTAAGTGTGGTCCCACCGAGCCCCACATCATCCCTCAGACCTGGGCTCCCCCCCACCCTGGCCAGCATGACCTGGCCATACCTTGGGGGTTGTAAAGGTGAAGGTGCCCAACTCCCCAGTGCTCACTGGCTCCTCGAATTTCAGCTTCTCGCTGCCCACATGTAGGGAGGACATCTGGGGAAGGTAAGGGAGATACATGACATTGAGACACCAGGGCTGAGGCCCAGGCCCCCCAGGGAGGGAAAAGGGAGCAAGGAGCTCTCCACTGGCACCTCTCCCTCCCCCAGCCCCCTGAGATGGGGCTGAATCCAAGGCCCAGAGCTATGGCAGCCTAAGGGGCTCCCAGGGGAGCTTCCAGGGGAGACTTAGGCCTGAAGGGGCCTACGGCTAATGCCAGCCTTCTTTATGGATACATTTCCATGTAATCTTTGCATCACTCAGAGTCGGCTCGATTCTCCATACCTACCACCCCATCTCCAGCCCCCAGGCCTTTGCACAGTCTACCATGCCATCTCACCTCAATCTGTGCCACTGAGAACCCTAATGCCATCAGAACACAGGCTCCTAGAAGGAGCCTTTCTTTATCCCCTCCTGGGTGTAACACTCTGACTTGATTTCTCCTCCCTTCTCTTTCTAAATTGCTTTGCAGTCTTTGTATTTATGAGTATACATGTGGATACCCCTATTGCTGAGGAGAGTGTAAACTTGAAGGTAAGGGCTTTTTTGCTTTTATCTTTGTCTCTTCGGTACCTGGCACCTGGCACATTAATCACCTGTAGGTGACTAATAAATATCTGTTAACCAGAATTAAATATAATGTATCACACTATTTGGATAAGGCGTGCGCGCACACACACACACACACACACACACACACACACACACACACACACACACACTAAGGGTGACTTCCTGGAAAAGGTGGCATTTTGGTGGGAAAACCAGGAGCAAAGGTTTGGAGGCTGGAGGCTGGAGAATACAGCATATGAGGCGGAAAGAGATCAGAGCAGGTTTGGCTGCAATGCCAAGCATGCAGAAACCATGGATAGGGGGCTCCTGACTAGGGAAGGCCCTGCACCCTCACTTGTAGAATGCCATGATCAGAGCACTCCTGAGGGTCTTGGGGAAGAGATCTCAGCGCCTGCAGGGATGAAGGAGCGAGGCCTTTGGAGGCTGAAGGGCTGCCCCAGGGTAGTAGCCAGTGTGGGTGCTTACAGGAGATACCACCAAGGCAGTGGGAGTGAGTACAAGAGGAGGCCACTCTGTCCTTTGAACCCAGACACCTCCTGCAGGAAAATCCATCCCACTTAGGGGAATCTAGCTTGCAGTAGTAGGACCTAACCATGTGCTGTCTCTTCTAGCAGATTGGTAGCAATTTAAGGGCAGGGGATAGCAGTAGGGCTCTTTGGCACAATCCAGCCTGGGCCAGCCCTTAATAAATCTCTAGTGAATTGGAGGGATACTCTAAATCCTACTCATCCTTTGGGGTATAGGCAGGGTGGCCTCTGAGTCCCAGTCTGAGAGTGTTGGGAGGGACAGTATGGAGACTCACTCCTAAATACATAGTTGGGACTCGTGTGTGCGTGCATGCGCACACGTGCACGAGCTGGGGAGCTGCCAGGAGGGGTCCACTGAGGTGGCTGCACTCACTCACCTTCACTGGATCTAGGTTCTTCCCCTCAAACATCACAGGCGTCTCATGGTTCATTGGGATGACCAGTGGACTGGGGTTTAGGAACTGTGGACAGTTGTCTTCCTGTGGAGAGTCACAGCCCCAGTGAGTGAGCAGGGCTCCCCTGCAGCAGGTCCCATAGGTCTCTGGGGCACCTCCCACTGCCTCATCCCCAGGGGAAGGGACACAAAGCCACTTTGGGTGGATTTGGGAATAACAGAGTCACAGTTTGGAACTGGGAGGGACCTCCAAAGTCATCTGGGCCAAACTGAAGCCCAGGGAGGCTGAGGTCACAGGTTCTCCAGGCTCAAGCCCAGAGTCTGTTCACATTATCAATAGTTTTTGCTTCTTCAAAAGGTGCCCACACCTGCCTCGTGAGTGAGAGATTTCAAAGCCACATGAGGGCAGGCAGATCAGCAGAGAGCTGAGGGGGAATTTCCATGGTTTCCCCATTTTGAAATCCTCCCCTTAGGCAGGGCCAAGGATCACTCTCCCCACCTGCTCTTGGCCAAGGGTATGCCCTATACTTGTACACATCCTTCTGTGTACAGGACCTCCTACCCTCCTTATGTCCATACCATGTCACAAGGCTGTGGGGTATAATCTCCTCCACACAGAGGGAAAGGTGGTGGCCCACAGTGTCCATGGTAAGATGTGGGCTTGAGTCCCAGCTGCCAATTCCAGAGATTCTCCTCACCTGCAGCCCTTCCCCACCCCACCCATCAAGCCTGGCCCTGTCCTTACCATGTGTGACTTGATGATGCCCTCCTCAGGATTGGCAGAAGACTCTCGGCACTCATGGTACTTCAGGTCCCACTGGCAGTTCCAGCGATTACTGGCACAAGAGATGCACCTGGTGGGGGGGAAGAGCAGGCAGATGAAGGAGCCATCCATGGGGCTTCCCTGGGAAACCTCAGGCCACCAGGGGCCCTGGGTGGGGGCCCACTGGCACCAGGCTCTGGACACTTACGGCACATTCTCCGCCAGACTCATGGCCTCCTTGCAGTCATAGAATGGATACATGTGAGAGGTCAAGAACACAGGAGTCCGCAGGAAGGTGAGCACAATCTGGACCTCCACGTGGTCTAAAGGAAGAGGAAAGACAGGTGTAATGGTGAACAGGCCCCACCGGCCATGTACCTGCACACCCATTTCTACCTAACCAACCAGCAAGGATTTATCAGGCCCTAGGCAGGGATGGAGAGATTAAGAAAGCCTGAGCCCACAAGTCCTGTCCTCAGGAAACTTCTGTCTGGGTGGAGGGAGGGGGGAAGAGAGGCTTGGCATTGCCTGCTGGGTGCCTCCAGAAAGGCTCTCCTGAAAGACTCAGCAGGGGCTGAGCTTTAAAGAGAACCAGAGATTCGAAGAGGCAGAGGGTAGAGGGCATTCCAGGTTGGGGGGTAGGGGAGAGGCCAGGAAAAAGGCATGGACGTGGGTGGGTGTAGCTGATAGTGACCCTGGAAATAATGACTCCTCTCTCTGGAGGCTTCTCCGGCCTCCTGGCTGGCAGCCCAAACTCTCCCAGGAAGACCACCAGGTCCTGGCAGTGAGTAGCTGTGTGATCCATGGAAGCCCCAGCTGTCCCACTGGGCAGGGAGGTTTAAGGTCTCCAAAGGCTTTCCTCCCAATGACAGTGGGGAGCAGACAGTGCTGGATCCTTTGATCAGTTTCACAGATGGGGAAACTGAGGCTCAAGGTCATACAGTTTGGAGACGGGAACAGCTGTGATTCTAATCCTGCTATCTCCTGACTGCAGGTCAAAGGAGAGCTCCAAGAGATGTTCCACCCCTTCCCTGACATCTGTCAGGAGATTTAAGAGGCCCCAGCTTTACTAGGAAATTGCTGTGTGACCTTGGTTATGTGCTTTCCACTTTCTCAACCTCAATCCCCTTCTCTGTCAACTGGACAATCAGATCTCCAAGGTACTTTCCCACTTTAAATCCTATATTTGCTATGAGGCTTTACTGAGACTCAGTCTCATCTGTGAAACGGAAGCAATCCTTGTGCTCCTGGCCTTGAGGAACTGCTGTAAACTTCAGGTGGAAGTTAGTGCCTCATTCTCAGGGACTGGTAACTGTGGGCCTTGGACTGGCTGCAGACCTGGATGTGGTGGGAGCCAGTCAAGAAGCCAGGTCCAGAAGGCCTGGGTCACATAGGGCTCAAGACTTAGAGGAGAGGCTTTAGGATACATACATACATACATACACACACACACACACACACACACACACACACACCCAGCAGAATGGGAGCTCCTTGGGGTCAGGAATTATATTTGTTTCATCTTTGAATCCCCAGCAGAGCTGACTGCATAGTAAGTTTTTGGAGTGATTGGTTGATGTTTTAATCAGAAGTTAACTGGTAAGTTCTATGGTGTGAATGTTCTCATACCCATTTTGCAGATGATACAACATTAAGAGGTACGAACTGAGAGCCAAGGGCCAGAGATAGAATTCAAACCCAGGCCTTTTGGGCTCCCCCCACCATCTCAGAGGCTCTTGATGGCCTCCAGGTGCCCAGGCCTGGCCGGATCACACAAGGTGGGACTCCCCCCAACACCCAGGCTCTCCTACTTTTCTGGCTGACTTCACAAAGCCACAAAGGCAAATATCAGATCCTGTCTCAGGTGAGCAGCTCAAAGCCCAGAGGCCTCATGTTTCAGTCCCCAAGGCCCTCACTGATGTTCCCTCAGAGCCTTGGGGGCAGCGGCTCCTTACTTCTATGGGATGAGGTCCTGCCAGGTGCCTAGAACTGGCACACCTCTCAGGTACCTGTCCTAGAGTGACTCTCCACCCTCCAGCAGCCCTAGCCTCTCCCACACCATCCTCCCCACCAAGGGCTTCAAAGAATTCAGGGCACAGGTGTGGCCCAGCAGCCTGGCTAGCTCAGGAATGGCCTGATTTCAGTCTCCCTGGGGAAGGAAGGCCCACCAGGTGACCTTGGGACATATCTCCCTGGGAGAGGATGGAAGTGCCTCTCCCTACCCTCCCAGGCTCTCCCTTTCTCCCCCTCATCCTCTGTCTCCATCCCTTCTTCTTTCTCACTATCATTCAATCACTGTGGCTATTTCGGTCACCTCCGATCACTCTGCCTATTCCTTCATGCCATCTTTTGGCTTAATGATGCTGTACTAGGAAACCTCACTCTTTGGGGAAGAGATAGGTCCCTGACCTTGGCCTGGAGGCGTTGGGGGGATGCTGCTGGGGGAGTTACAGATGATGGTCTCTCCTTCCACATGGGCAGGGTGTGCTGGCGAGTCTCCAAAGCTACACTGAAGGTCATCATTCATTGTCAGAGCTGGGAGCGGGCTGACCGTCAAATGCACCTGGAGATACATGACAGATACCCACAGGTGGAGAGAAAGGAGAGGGTGGTGAGGAGGTGAGGGAGGAGAGGGTGGTAAGGGATGTGAGGTGAAGGCAGTGAGGGAGGAGATGGTGGTGAGCTCATACCCAGGGAACACAAGTACACAAAGGGACACACAGAGATACATCTCATTTCATGCCAATATCAGCCTGAACCATTCCCAGGTGTTTGAAAGGCAAGTGAGCAGGAGACAGGCCAAGAATGAAGCCCTCTGCAGTAAAGCCTTTGTCTCATGTTGTGTGGTGCCCCCATCTCCAAGAAGCCTGCCACCTCCTCTATTGCCTGGCTCTGGCTCACTCCCTATCCTTCCCTAACTTTCTTCCTGGGTCCTCTCATCCTGGGTCCTCATACCTCACCCTGAGCCCGGCGGCTCATATTCTGGGGATGGGCACTGGTGACAGCTACACAGGTGTTCCCCCGACTCCAGAGCCAATGATTCTCTTCCTCTGCCCTCAGGCAGTCGACCTTCCTAGTACAACTGGTAGGGAAGTTGGGTGTTAGGAATCCCAGGGCAAGACCAAACTATGCCCCCTCTCCTTAAACCAGAGGATCCCTGAAAACAAGGTTGTGTCTCCCCTCAGACCCACTACTCCCCTGGGGCAGACCTGGCTCCCATACTAAGAATGAGGACTCTCCTGAGGGCCAGTCCAGCCTGTGATGAGGTGAGAACACTTACCTCTGGAAGAGACCACAGCCCCCAAAGGACAGACTGGTATCTCATTCAGACTGGGGGCCCCCTCAGGACCCTTCCTTCTCTGACACCCATATCTGGTCCCTGCAGCCACTTGCCCCCCTCCCCACCTTGGGTATCCCCAGCCCCACCCCTGCCTTCCTGCAGTCTGGCTCCAATACAGCTACTCACCGTCCTTCAAGCACACACCAGCCACAGTAGGGGTCCCGAGAATTCTGACATTGCTCACAGGTTGAGTAACTTAGACAATCCTGAACAGGAAGGCGGAAAACCTGGAGAAAGGCCAAGGGGGTGGTATGGTGTGTGGGAGGCCCCCAAACCCCTAGCCTGGGGACGAAGAAGGAAGCCAAGAAGCTTCTCAAGGTCCCCACCATCACCTTGGGGCATGAAATGTATCTGTCCCTGTGGGACTCTGGCTCTGGACAACCCCCCCACCTACATACCATGTAGGCATCCCCCCCAGACTCTGGTTCTAGGCAAACACACCCCTCCAAGCACTCTGGCTCTAGACCCCTTTCCTTTCACAATACCCTGGTTCTAGACACACACATATACCATAGTACCTTGGCTCTAGACCCTTCCTTGTAGCACCCTGGCTCATGATTCTTTCCTCCCACCCCAGTACCACCCTGGCTCTGATCTAACTCCTTGATGTTGCAGCTCAGAATGCCCCTGGCCAAAGCTGACTCCCATCTGGGTCCTGGGTTCTAAACTAGACACAGATCCTAGATCTACTTGCACTCTCTAGAGCCCATCAACAGAGTGACCCAGGGGTCTGGAGGCCACGTCCTCATACTAAGGCAGTTCTAGGCCTTCATTTCTGACTCTTCCCCTCCACTGTCTGAGCCACAGGCCCCATCTGGGCCCTTAGTGGCTCTTTTCTGGACTGGATGATCGCCCCTACAGGACTTCCCCACCTCTGCTGTCACAGGGCCCAGGAGGCATGTGCCTTCAACCTCAGAGGACAGGGACTCTCAGAAAAGGAAGGGCCTAATAACTCAAGCTCTCCCCTCTCCAGCCTTCCCAGATCAGCTCACATCACTTCTATTCAAAAACCTTACCTGACTTCCCCCACTGCCTGTCAAATAAAGCTCCCTTATTTTGGCATTCAAGGCCCTATCCCAGGGGTAAGGAACCTACAGCCTCGAGGCCACACATGTGTGCCCTCTAGGTCCTCAGGTGCGGCCCTTTGACTGAATCCAAGGCTTTGTTCTGTAGAACTTGTACTTAGTCAAAAGGCTGCACTAGAGGGTCTACAGGGCCAGATGAGACCCAGGCTTCCCCCACTGCGGCCTAACCTACTCTGCCTCCTTTTTATGGCTTTGTGTGTCGGCTCACTTGGATATTGGCTGGTCTCTGATTGCTGCTTACCTATCGGGAGGGCAGAGTCCAGGGCTCCCCACGGTAGGAGCCGGGCACAGGGCCAGGCAGGCACACCAAAGGGTTAAGGGCACCAGTCAAAGGCCCAAGCCCTCCCTCTAGCCAGCCACCCCCAGAAGTGGCCCCCAGGCAGCTCACCCACCCTCTGGCTCCACCCTAGCTACAGCTTGGGCCCATGTCCTAGGGAGCTGAAGCTTGCAAAAAGTGAAGAACAAGCAAAAATTGGGTCAGAAAATCTGGCTTCTGCTCCATGACTCCCTCCTTCCCTGTAGGCTGCTGCCCAGCCATTCCTGGGGGGCTGGGGAAGGGACTCTAAGTCAGCCCCCTGGGTCCAGGTCAGGTTATCTCAACCACAACTAGCTCCCCGGGAGTCTCCTGCTCCCAGAAAGGGTAAGGCGGGTGCCCTGCACATTGGCATGTGATTTGAATGTAATTAGCACCACCCCCTCCCCCGTCCTCAGCGCCGAGTATCCTGGCCATTTTCCAGGTAAACCCTGATCCCCCCAGTGAATATGCTGCTGCCTGCCCCACCCCCACAAAGGCACCATGGGCACCAAAGAGGTGAGCTGACCCAGATTCCTGGCTACCCCGCTATCTCCAAGGAGAAAGAAAAAGAAGGAGGGAGGGGAGAGGGAGGAGAGAGAGACACAGAGAGAGAGACAGAAACAGAGATGGGGAGAGAGAGACAGACAGACAGACAGACAGACAAAGACAGATGGAGACAGGGCCAGCGAAAGAACACAGGACAAGAGATGGGAAAGAGACAAAGGCAGGGAGGCTGAGACACACATATAGCCCCAGCCCTTTATCAGGTGCCCCCTGTGCTAGAGGCAGAGAGAGAGACACACAGGGAGGGTTGGAGGTATTCCCGGGCAGTTCCATAGCAACGCGGGGCTCCCAGTGACCAAGGGCTCCCAGGACAAAGAATGAGGAGCATGAGCTCCACTCTGCCCACCCTGCCAGGACCCCCTTAGCTCCCCACCCCTCAAGGAACCTGTAGGCCTAGGAGGCCCCCCCGCCCCCTGTCCCCAGCTCAGGCCCAGGCAGGTCACAGCCTTCAGTCAAAGCCTCATCTTCCCCCAGCCTGGAAGGTCCCTGAAAGCAGGGCCTGGGGCTCCTCCTATCAACTCTCCCCCCCCCCCACCCATAGAGCACAAGGCTACACATGTTGGAGGGACAGGATGAATTTTGGTGCTAACAGGGAAATTGTCGCCAGGCCCTTTGGATGCTTCTGCAGCCTGGGCTCTAGGCTGGGGGGCTGGCCCTTGGGCTGGTTGCTGCCACTGGCTGGGCCTGTTACCTTGTCCTGGGTCATGACGTAGAGATTTGTCCCATTGGTGGACAGCAGCAGGTCTCTCTCAATGCGTTTGTTAAGTTCAACGAGGATGGAACCATATTCCTTGGACTCTCCATCATCAGCCGTCAGGAATACCTGAGCAGAGAGAGGTAGGCCGAGGTTTTGAGGCTGAGCCCTCCTCCCCTAGGGGAATGACCTGCCCCATGTGATGGTCAGTGTACTGGGAGGGGGACCCAGGCTTGTGGGCTTCAGATGGGGAGGATCTTTACTACTAGGCTACTCCCTAGCACTCACCCCTCATGGCTGCAGCCCAGACTTGAATCCCCCCTGGGGTAGCAGAGTTGAGATGGGGAGGAGGAAGCCACACACCTGACAAGTCCTCCCGCCCCGACTCACCTTGAGGATGCGGCCATCTGATGTCCCCAGGAAGACCACAGTGTGCCCATTTTCAGTTGTCACAGTCACCGCCGTCAGATTCAGGCCATCTCTCTGTAATGTGGCAGTGCCCACCAGCCCATCCCGGCTCCCCAGGGGGTACGGCAGGTGTTCAGAGCCACAGCGGAAACTCTGGCTAGCCATCTGCAGACCAAGGAGGAGTGAGATCCCTTCCCTGACCTCTGTGGCTGCCTACCATGCCATATCCCTGTGCCTGGAGGGGGGCCTAAACCCAAGCTCAATTACAAGCTCAGCCCAAGTCATGTCTTCTCTGGCCCTCTCCCATGCAATCCTGTGCCACCCATGGAGTTTGTGGGTTATCCCCCCATGGCTGAGAGCTCCCTACAACAACAGGGCTCCATATACAGCAGGTGCTAAGTGCACTTGTTTTGCTTTAAGATTTGTAACTCAATACTAGATCTGTGCATACAGCCAGTCTCCAGATGCAGCCCATGTGGGAATCCAGGAGGGAGAAGCCCTTTCCTGGGAGGCTGATGGTGGCCCCTCAGGGCTCCTTCTCCCCCTACTCCTCACCAGTCTTCCCAATCCCTCTTCTCCCTTTAGGCAGACTCACCGGCCCGTGGCTTGCACACTGGATATCTCCGTGGAAGGGCTTGTAGAAGGTCTGGGAGCTGCTGCCCTGGGCGCCCATATAGCACTTGTTCCTGTTCTCCTCCATCTTCTGGTGGATGTCCTCCAAGGAGAAGAGGCACAGGGCAGAGCGGGGGCTGCCCGAACTGCCCTTGCTATCTTTGCCAAACACTGCAAAGAGCACCTGGCTAGCCCCGGGCGTGGCCCCCAGGGCAGCCACAAAGCCTGCGTGGCAAATGCTATACAGCTCCCCTGAGCTGCCATGGCACTCCAGGTCCATCTCAAAGTAGGAGTAGTAGAAGGGGTCCTGTTTGCACATCCGCGCCACGAGGGTGCGGTTCTTGGCCGGCTGTTTGTCCTGCTGGTTAAAGATGAAGAAGACGTAGTCACCATCCTCAAACACAGCCACAAACTGCTGGGTGTTGGCCGAGAGGTAGCCGGCCTTGAAGGCTGTGTGGTCCGTGTAGGCCTCGAAGGCTTCCTTGCCATCCTTGCGGTCCAGCAGGCGCGTACTGATGATGATCCCGTTGTCGTGGGGACCATTGCCTTTGCCCACGAAGAGCACGCGTTCGGCAGGCCCGCCCTCATCATCCCCTTTGCCCACACTGGTCACCAGCCCCACTGTGGACACCCGCTCATCGTTGCTGGCCACAAAGGACTTTTCGCCACTGCTGTCCTCATAGAAGATGCGATGTGAGATGTTGCCAAGCTCCCTCAGGGCACAGATGCCCTTGAACAGGCTGCCACACTCCACCAGCCGCCCGCCTGGCCGGTCCAGCAGGAGCAGCTTGTTGACATTGTCTGTGTTCACAGCCTCTTGGCACTGACTCTGCTCGATGGGGGGTGTGCATTTTTTGTTGTCCAGCGCAGGCCCTGTATTCACCATGTGGACTAGCTGAAGGTCAGGAGTGAGCTGGTAAAGGGCATTCACAGCCCCCAGGTACACGGTCCCTGACACTTCATCAACCACCAGGTGGTTCAACTCTGTCTTACTGCGGAAGAATTCTAGCTTCCTGGGCCTTGAGCTGTGGCCCATGTACCACAAGGAGCTCCACAGGGTCAGCACCCACACCCAGGACACCATCCTGCTCCTCAGGACCCTGTGAGGACAAGGAGCAAGGTTTGGTCAGTAATGACCCGAAGGCTTTGTGCTGAGGGCCACATCCCTCCCCTTTCTGATTCTGCCCCCTTCAGAGTGGCAGCTTCCTGGGGTCAGTGCCATGACTCCTTTGACTCCCCAGAAGTCACCATGTGCTCAGGCCCTGGAAACACAGGGGTTTATCAGAGCTAGGCTGGGCCCCCACAATCTCTGTCTGTAATGAGCCAGGCCAAACCCAGAGCACAAGAGTAAAGATCTACCTCAGATTCTCTGGCTCCAAAAGCTCTGGTGAGCACTGGACAAGGACAAGGCCCTTCCTGCCTGGCATTGGGGAGCAGAAGCAGGATGTTGGCCCCCCTGGGAAGACAGAATCCTAGCCTCTAGGGTCTACCCTTTCCTTGCTGAGGTCTCACTGTGGCCTGTCCTAAGGGACGGTCACTGCTACTCCCAGATCTCTAATGATGGTGTTACGGGGGGCTGCTTCCCACTTCGTAGAAAGGAAGCAGAGGCTCAGAACAGAAAGAAAACTGTCCTCAGGCCCAGAAAGGCTAGGCTTCAGACCTCCTTGCCCCCAGCCCCAGGATCTGGTGGAAGCTGCTCATGTTTGAGGATTTGTCACAAGCACCCCTCCCCCATCTCCCCAGGTTTCTCCAGCCTTCCCAGGGTGCCCTGAATTTGTGTGCAAGAGAGATTAGCAACCTTCGCATTTTCTCCTCCTGTTTGTGGGGGAGGGTACAACAGGGCAAGAGACAGGACTTGGGTCTGTGCTAAACCTGATGACCTGAGAGGTCAGAATCCAACTGAGAACCTGTGCTCCTAAGACTGTCAGCACCTGGAGAGGCCATGGGGGCAGCCTCCAGCTGAAAGCAGTGCCATACGGATGCATGCCCAATGCTGTATGGATACATGCGTGCACAGACCTATGCAAATGCACATATGGACAGGCTAACACACACACACACACACGGACCTTTGAAAAACATATGAGGACAGGTCACACACACACACACAGGCACACACACACACACACACACACACACACACACACACACACAGAAAAGCTAGCATTTCCATAGTACTTTACAAATAGAGTCTGGGGGGATCCTCACAACAACCTTGACAGGCAGCTGTTACCAAGACTCCCATTTGACAGATCAGAACACAGAGGCAAGACTGGCAGAGATGAAGGGACTTGCCCAGGGTCACAGAAAGCATCTGATGCCATGCTGACTCTGGGCAGTTGGGCGACTCGGCGGTAGCGCACCAAACCTGGAGTCAGGAAGACTCCTCTTCCTGAGTTCAAACCTAACCCCAGACCACCGCTAGCTCTGTGA
>CM053597.1:228224164-228239829 GCA_028646575.1 Pseudocheirus occidentalis
GGAGAAGACATGGATGGCGACAGGTGTGAAATAGAGTGAGAGACACAGGGTCCCGCCCGCCCCCCCAAGCTGGCACATGTGTGATTGTGTTATATGGGGAGAGAGACAGAAACCCTAAAGAGACAAGGCAAACAACAGTCTTTACAAGGTACTGTTATTTCCTGGGCACGAAGTGACATGTGTGTGTACATACATGCGTACTAGCCTCCAGGAAGGACAGTGACCATGGCCAGTGACGTAGCCATGCATGTATGGTCCCTTGGGCCCATGACTGCCCTCCCTCTCAGCCCTGGATCAGTCTGCTCTTCCCCAATGGGGGGCCTGGGCCATGAGGGAAGGGAAAATCCAAGCCCCATGACCAGGACTTGGGAAAGAAGCTGAGAATTTAATCAGCTGCTTAATCTGTTTTGAGCCCAGGCAGAGAAAGAGGCCAAGAGACCCCGGCTCACTTGGAATCTTCCCTGAACACCTCCTTTTCCTCTCTCCATCTCAGACTAAGAGCCTCCAGCCCAGGTACCCCCTTCCTCCCCCTTGCCTGGCCCCTCACAGAAAGGGGGAGGACAAGCCACTCCACGGCAAAGCAGACTAAAAGCCCAGGAAAAGGGGATGGGGACGGGGGCGCAGACTGTTTCCAGCCACCATGGGTGGAGGCCCCAGCTCTGTCCAGGCATGGCCCTGGTCCCCTCAGTCCTATGTCTCCACTTGAAGGACCCAGTCACCCACGGGATCTCTGAAGTCTGACTGTCTTCTCCCCCTTCTAGCCTAGGAGCCCATGTGGGCAGGGCTAAGGTCTGATCTAAGCATTACAGCCTTCCCAGAGTCCAGTCTGGGGCTCTGTATAAGTTCATTGGTGAATGCCCATTCAATGAGTTGAATTGCTCTAAGCCAGGGCCAGATGACGCCTCAGACCTTTATTAGCAATGTGACCTTGGGCAGGTCACTTACCTACCTGGGCCTCCTTTTCCTCATCTGTAAAATGAGGCTTGGAAGCAACTAAGAAGCCCAATGGGCAGTGAAGGCTTCAGAGACATGTCTAGAATGGGGATATGGCATCCCAGATAAAGGAAAGGGACCCAGGAGCCTAGAACAGGGCCAGACCCAACTGGCACGCAGAAGAGGGGCCCACAGCTAAGTAATGGAGGCAAGATTTGATCTCAGGTCCCTTGGCTCTGACTGCTAAAGCCCTTAGAAGAAAGCAGCGTCTATTGTCCAACCAATAGGAAGTTGTTTCCAAGTTCATTGGTAAACAGGCTGTTCTTGAAACAGAGGCATGCTGCCCCCACCAAAGCTGCCCCCTCCCACTGTGGAGGGGGCCACAATCCTTCCAGGACCCTCCCAGCCCCTGTTACCAGTGTTTTGTCCCCCCCCCACACCTGCTCTCACTCAATCAGTCACCAAGACTTAGCACCACATCTTTCCCACGGTCCACTTGCCTGGCATACACCCTCACCCTCAGCCTGCCTGCCTCAGTGCATGGGTCTGGCCTTAGCGCTCCCCTCCTCAAAACCCAGCCTACACAATAAAACTCTTGGCTTGCCATTCAAGGCCCTTCACAGCCTGGCCCCAATTTTGCTACAGGGTTTCATTTCCCTCTGTCTTCTCCTCCACACCTTCCTCTCTGGAGCCAGGGTGCTCTCCCTCGCTTCACCCATGCCAGGCTCACTCTTGTGCCCTCACTACCATAGACCTTTGCCCACATCCATCCCTCCAACTGGACATTTCCTGATGCCCCCTGAACACAGGGCTCTATGATGTAGGAGAATCAAGGCCGTGTGAGACCAGAGCCCTGTTGTCTAGAAGACCGCCCCTCCAGCAGGGGAGAGGGGTGGGGGTGGGGGGTTTAAGCCAGAGAGTCAGACCCAAGCTGTGCAGCCTCAGGGTCTGGGCTGGAGGGAACCTTAGGAGCCATCTAACCCAGTCCTCTCATTTTAAGAAACTGAGTCTCAGCAGGGAAGGGACCTGCTCCAACTTCTGGCCGAGGGAACCTGGGACAGAGAAAAGAAACAGAGAAGACCTACAGAGAGGTCTAGGCTGAAGAACAGGCCCTGCCTGGAGGGGAGGGAGGCCAGCAGTCCCAGGCTTTGGTCAGCACCCTCCCTCCTCACCTTCCTTCCTGACTCAGGCAGTCTTCCCAGGCCCGGCCCAGCTCCCGGATGGCCAGAAGTACTCGACTCTCCCACTGCCTCTGGCCACTCAAGGATCGCCAATACCAGGTGCCTGACGATGGATACGAAGGCCCCAGAAAGAACGACCAACCCAGTGTCTCCCATGAGCCTATTTCACACTCTCACCTCCGTTCCCGTCCTGCCCACTGCTGCCTGAGCCAAGAGCCCACCTTCCTACCGGCAGTCTGAGGACTTCCCAGCCACAGCTCAGGGCAGGCTCTGGGCGGGAGGGGCTGAGAGGGAGGAAAGTTCCCCCACGCCTGGCCCTCCCTCAGGCCCTCCCTCAGCCTGGCTCCGCTCCGCTCTGGTGCTGATGGGGGAATGATTGGAATGTTCCCGGGATGAGGCCGGCTAGGCCTTGCTGATCTAATCGGCCAGGGCTGAGGGGGGAGGGAAAGCCAGGGGCTTGGGCCACCCTCTGAGGGCCTGTCACCTGGGACCTGGGGACCTCACAAGCAGGCTGTATGCTGAATTGGGCCCACTGGCTCACTCACTCACTCACCCTCCCTCTAGGGTCTTGAGGGCTAGACTTTTCCTGAAGATTGACCTGTGCCCCCAGTGAGTCCAGCCAGCTCTCTGTAGGAAGTGCTGGGAGCTGGGAGAAATGACTCACTGTGTGACCCTGAACAAGTCAGTGCTTCCTCTTAAGCCTCAGTTTCCCCATCTGTGCACTGGGGATGATAATAATATAATCTCAGGAGGACATTATTTGGCAAGTATGGGAAGAATATGACCTGCTGTTAGCATAATGGGACAGCCACACAATGGGTCAGTCACACAACAGGACATAGACACAAAAGATACAACACAAATATATAACATACCACAGATCCAAGCACAGTAGCACAGACTCCTCCCCCAAATATCATTAGGAGAATGGGGGGGGGGGGCGCACAGACACGATGATCCTCAGTGTCCAGATATTCCAAAGCAATTGGCCCCACATGTTGTTCAGCCCCACTTTCGACAGCAGTCACTGACACCCCACTGAGAGGCCAGGACAGATAACAGAGCCCATGTTCATGATGGTAATAACATTACTCAGTCAGATCAGTCCTGGGGGGCAGGCTAGCCACAGATCTCTGGGCTATTTCTCTCTGTCTCAGTCCAATAATATGAGAAGAGGCCATCACTGTAAGAAGGGTGGCCCTGGAGCCATCATTGGGGCAGGGGCGGGGGGGGGGGGGGGGGGTTAGCAGCTCTCAAAGATTGGCCATGTATTATAGCCCAGCTTGACTCAAAGTTCAGAGTTCAGGGGCCCCTGGGAAGCCCACTCGAAGCTGCCTAATTTAAATTATACTGACCAGCTCATGTCCCACATCAATGGAAGTGGCAGCAGAAGAGAACGTTCAAAGCCCTGCATGCTGTGGGAGGTGGCTCCTAGGTGGGAGAGGTGCCTTCAACTCCTGCTGGGAACTCTGAGGGCCCCCCCTGCTCTGCCGCCACAGCCCGCCATCTCACTACCAGGGCCCGCCAGGCTTTCCTGGAATGGGCTCCAAGCGCTTCCTGTTTTGCAAACCTCCCTGGGGAGCCCCTACATGCTCATAGTTTGGGGCTTCTTTCAAAGTCCGTCCTTCCTGGCAAGGGGGTAGGAGGTGAGTTTCCGTGAAGGCAGTTCTGACCGTCTGCCCGGACTCCTTCCCACTGTAACTCCGGAAAACTAGTTCCAGACTGAGTGCTGCCTCTAAGGCCCCTCCTCCTTACCCCAGGATCTTCTCCAACAGATACCCCTCACCTCTGCCAGGAAGGCCATCCAGTCTCATCCTGTCCTCCCTGCCCTGCTTCCAGATGGGAAGTTTAAAAGGGGAGGCTGCATTTCTCAGATAGATAGAGAACTGAGTCAAATTTCTAAGAATACAAGTTATTCTCCAATTGATAAATGGTCAAAGGATAAGAACAGGTAGTTTCCAGACAAAGAAATCAAAGCTATCTATAGGCATATAAAAAATACTCTAAATCACTATTGATTAGAGAAATGCAAATTGAAACAACTCTGAGATACTACCTTACACCAATCAGATTGGCTAACATGACAGAAAAAGAAAATACTAGATGCTGGAGGGGATGGGGGAAAACTAGAACACTAATGCATTGTTGGTGGAGTTGTGAACTGATCCAATCATCCTAGAGAACAATTTGGAACTATGCCCATAAGGGCTATAAAACTGTGCATAGCCTTTAATCTAGCAATAGCACTACTAGTCCTGTATCCCAAAGACATCCAAAAAAAGGGAAAAGGACCTATTTGTATAAAAATATTTATAGCAGCTCTTCTTGTGGTGACAAAGAATTGGAAATCAAAGGGATGCCCATCCATTGGAGAATGGCTGAACAAGCTGTGGTAAATTATTGTAATGAAATATTATAGTGCTATAAGAAATGATAAGCAAGTAGGTTTCAGAAAAACCTGGAAAGACTTCTATGAATTGATGCAGAGTGAAGTGAACAGAACCAGGGGAATGGTATACACAGTAACAGCAATATTGTTAGAAGAAAACTGAATGACTTAGCTCTTCACAGCAATACAATCCCAAAGGACTCATAATAAAGCATACTATCTTCCTCCACAGAAACAACTGACATTGATTGAATACAGACTGAAGCAGGCTTGCTTGCTTGCTTCCTTCCTTTCCCTTTTATTCGAGTCTTCTTGTACAAAATGACTAATGTGGAAATGTTTTACATAAATGCACGTGTATAAACTATAACTGATTGCTTATCATTTCAGAGAGGGGGAGGGATAGAATTCAGAATTCAAAACTTTAAATTAAATATTAAAAAAATTTTTTTAAATAAATAAAGGTATGCTGAATTGAATTCTGAAAGAAAAGAAAAAAGAAAGGGAGGCAGGGCCAAGATGGCAGAGAAAAGGCAGTGACTCACCTGAGCTCTCCCTCAAAGCCCTCTGAACACTGAAATAATGTCACAAAACAATCCCTGGAGAGGCAGAACCCACCAAACGATGGGGTCCAATAATTTCCCAGTCAAAGACAACTTAGAAGGTTGGCAGGCAAGGTCTGTTGCACCTGTGTAAGAGTGTAGCACCATCCAAGGCAGGCCACACCAGCACAGCCCCAGCCCCACAAACCAGGAGCAGGTCTTGGGAGCCACAGAATCAGCAATGGCAGTAGCCACTTCTGGAACAATCAGCCCTCAGATGGGAAGAGGGCTGAGCAATTGCTCAGAAGGAGATTACAGGAGTCTTTTTGCTGGCACTGGGGACAGGACTCTGTTGCTTTGCCCATACTCAGATCTGGGTCACAGTACAAGGGCATGGAGGATGTGATGTTCACACAATAGACCCCACATTTTCTGGGGCTGAGCACTCCAGAACACTATGTATCCACTCTCTATACCTGCCCAGTCTGCTCCCAAACTCTTATTTGCACCTCACAATCTAGTATTTCTGCCACTTACTTCTTATTCCAAAACTTACATGGGTTTGTTTGTCTATACAGGTCCAGGCAATATACCGTTTACTGCCAAAGACCCCAGTTTCTTTAAAACCTAAGTATTTAAGGACATCCTCCCTCAGCGGTGATCTGCTGCCCCTTTACCCCCTGCTCAGTCCAGGTGACAGGAGGGCGCAGTCAGAGGTGAGATGCTGGACAGACACAGAAGCAAAGTGTTTGGTGATCTGGAGCAGCAAGTGGGAGGTGCCAGGAACCCAGGCCACCCCAAGCTGGCAGCTCTTCTACTCGACACTAGCCCAGTCATCTGGAACCTTCATCATGAGAATCCTAAGAGTTGAGACACTGCCTCCTCCCCCCCCCATGGGGCTTTAAGGTGTTAGCCCTGGAGATCAGTAGTTCAGGTATTAATATCCCCATTTTACAGGCTCAGAGGGGAGAAAGGATTTCCTTAGGATCACGCAGCTGGCATCAGAAGCAGGATCAGAATGCAGGCTTTTCTAGTCTCATACTTTATCCACGCTCCTACATACTGTGCCTACACCTGCCTAGCTACCTATACCATAAGAACTATCTACAATCATCTACACTGGCCCATTTACTCACTCCAATGTGACTGTCTATACCTAGCCACCTACACTAGCTTCACAACGGGAACAGCTCCTACTGTCACTCTGACTACCTACACCAACCTAACAGTCTGTCCCAACCCAGCTATTCACACCGACCTTACTGTCCACACTGGCCCAGTCACCTACACTGGTCCCTAGCTTCTGATGCAGCTCTAAAAAGCTCCACTATACAAAGGGATGATGGCCATGAGGGGTTTTAGTTTTGAGGTCAGGGGCAGGGGAGAAAAGGACAGGATTTGC
Organism: Pseudocheirus occidentalis; assembly: GCA_028646575.1. Classification (NCBI taxonomy): domain Eukaryota; kingdom Metazoa; phylum Chordata; class Mammalia; order Diprotodontia; family Pseudocheiridae; genus Pseudocheirus; species Pseudocheirus occidentalis. Next base: position 228,230,612 of record CM053597.1, read on the forward strand.
CCTTTGGAGCTGAAAGGATCATCTACTCTAAGACTCCCACTCTATGGAGGAAGAAACAGGCCAGAGAGGAGTCAAGGCTTGAACCCAAATCCCTTGGCATATAAGGTCTTCAGAAGGCTGACCCTGGAGCTTTCTACATGATCTTGGATGAAAGGAGGGGAACAAATGTATCCCTCCCCTAAGGTTGGCAGTGTGACCTCCCTGTGATTTTGCAGACATCACTGAGCCCAGCTAACACCTGCTTCTAGTGTCCCACCCCTCCTATGAACGTGGGCAGAGGCCCCTGAGCTCCCAGAACATCTAACCAGCATATCCAGCCCCGCCCACCCAACTACACCAACCACAGCTTTTCTGCTAAGATGGTGGACCACTGGGCCTTTCCATTTACTCTGCTGCTACACCCTTCAGGCCTCCAGGCATCACCATCAGTTCTGCCTGCTACTGGACCCTAAGGTCACTTGGGCTTTACCCCAGCCCCTCTGGCAGAGCTCTGAGGATGCTAGGACCTTTCCATCTGCCCTGCAGTTGACCTTCCCCTCATTAGCTCTTTGAGAGCAGAGACCCTTTTGATTTTCTCTTTGTAGCCGTAAGCACTCAGTTTGATTCTGGACATATTTGTGATTGTTCAGTCATTTCAGTCCCATCCAACTCTCCATGACCCCATTTGGGGTTTTATTGGCAAAGGTGCTAGAGTGGTTTGCCAATTCCTTCTCCAACTCATTTTACATAGGAGGAAACTGAGGCAAACAGGGGTTAAGTGACTTGGCCAGGGTCTCCCAGCTAGTGTCTGAGGTTAGCTTTGGACTTAGGAAGATGAGTCCTCCTGACTCTAGGCCTGGTGCTCTATCTACTGCAGTGCCCTCTAGCTGCCCTCCTGGATACCCAGGAAACACTTTTCAATAAATGCCATTTCATTCCAAACTCACTCCTGCCTAAGCCAAAATGAGTTTCCCTTACTCCCCTTACCTAGCCTCCCAAGGTGATACCAGCTGTGCTCTTCAGGAGGAACATAGGACCCTAAATTTAGGGTGAGGAGTGACACTGGAGGTCATTTTCTGTGTGTGTGTCCTTGAGCAAGTCATGAATTTAGGGTCAGGGCTACCTGGGATCAGTTTCCTCATTTGTAAAATGACAGGGCTGGATTACTGGATGGCAGCTGAGGTTCCTTCTACCTCTAGAGTCCTGATCCTATAACCATCTTGTTCCAAATGTTCCTTTTATAGAGGAAGAAACTGAGTCCTCAAAAGAGAAAATTTATTCAAGGTGACACAGAGCGTGGCAAAGCTTGGGTTCAAACCAGGGTCCTGTGGACTCTGCTCACTGCATCCTTCTACCTTCTGCCCCACTCCAAAGCCAAGGACAGGATTAGTGTCCAGGGCTCACAGGCTGAGGTGCCTTCCCTTTCAGCAGGCTCACCACAAGGCACAGCATTCAAAATGTCTCACTTACAAGCTGTAAGTCATCCCGAATGACTCTGGCCTGAGCCCCTGTCTTGGGTTGGGTCTGACTCCTGCTGGGCTTGGCAATTATCTGCAAGACCAATGGTAGAGAGAGAGAGAAGCTATGAATGACAGGTTCCAGATGCTCTGCTAACATGGGAATTAGGGGTCCATTACCCAACTTCTTGACCTGAAGGGCCAACCTCAGGATGCTGAGGTTCAGGCCCTTGTTCCAAGGCCCAGTGAAAGTCCCTCTTGATTTTTCAGAATGACCACAGTCTTAGCCAAGATGGCTACAGAATCAAATTCTGTTTCCCTGATGGCTTCCTAAACAGTTGGAAAATGTGTTCTCATGGAGCAAACCCCTAGTGTTTAGAAATGAAAGCTTTTGGTCAGGAAGAAGCCAAGATCCTTGACATACAGCGAATGCTCAATACTCAACATTCCATATGATTCTGCTGCCCATTTTCCCAACCCTATCCTGACCAGAAGTATGCTGGATCCCAGATTCTCCACCTACAGCTCTTAGAAATCATCTCTCCCAAGCCCAGAGCACAGGGGAACTTGTATGTATGAAGAGGAAGGTGGGAGACTGCAGTGGCTAATAGAGCTGGGCTGTAGTGACCCACATCACCAGCAGGTAGCACCATCAACATTTGGTCCTTAATGGAATCACAAAAAGGCAAAGTTCAAAAGGACTTAGAAAACATTGACCCTACGCCATCATCTTACAAGTGGAAACTGAAGTGCAGAGACCCTACCCAAGGTCATGCAAGGAGTAAGTAACAGAGCCAGGATTTGAACTCAATTCTCCTGGCTTTACTCTACTGTAGCAAGTGGCTCATTCTCACTGAACCACATATCCTTAAAAAGAATCCTGGGGTCTCATAGCCCAGTAAGTCCATCCAATCCACAGCTGAACAAATCCCATCAGCAACACCATCTCCAATCAGATCACCAACCAGCTTGTGAGTGAAGACCTCCTTGGATGGGGAGCTCCCTACCTTCCAAACTAGCCCATACTTATTCTAGGAAGTTCTTTATAACCTTGAGCCTGAATGGGCCTCTCTGCTGCTGCCCTCCAGGATCAAGCAGAACAGGTTATGCCCCTTTCCCTGTGACAGTCCTTAGGGAAACTTCATTGCTCTTCTTGAGGCTAGCTGCCTTCAGTGCCTTCAACTCATCCTCATGAGCTGAGGCCTAAAGAAGGAGGGCAAGGCCTCTAGAAGTACGGGAAGCCTTCCCTAGAGGGTTTATTGAAGGAGAGCCATAGTCAACATGCAGGAACCTTCTGGATAAAGGAGAGGTGGGGGAGGGCAGATCGGAGAGCCAAGGGACAGTTAGCAGGCAAAAGTCCTGACCAGAGGGGAGGTGTCTTCTCCCATATGGGCAGGAATCCAGTTCCCTCCTCCTTGTCTGGTTCATTCCTTCCTTTTGCCCAAGAAGGTGCCAGATATCATCTTTGCCATGGCTGTTGCTGGAAGCTGCCCAGGAAGCTGGCGCTAGTGGGGGCAGCAGCTGTTCCCAGGCAACACCCCCTCCCAAAAATGTCTGGGGACTTTTTTGGGGTGGAGAGGCAGAAGCAGCTGTGGCTGGAGCCTGGATACTCAGGGTGGGCTGGAGTGGGGCGTCACCCAGCCTTGATCAGAAGTTTTCAATGGCTCCTTCCCCCTAGTTCTCCCAGTGCCCCTAAGCTTACACTCCCTCCTAACCTTCTGAGGTCCTGGAAAGTCCTGAAAAGTTCCAGTGGGCTCTTGGATACTGAGTGGGCCTTTGGTTCCTGCTCTGGCTTCACCATTATCAACCCAGCTCAACTAAAATAATGCTTGCCCTGGCAAGTCCACACTCACACAGAGATGGGCACACAGTCAAAGTGGCCTGATCTATGGGGAACATGAGAAGCCAGCGTTCTTTGAGGCCCCTTCCCCTGCCCCCTTCACTCACAATGCCCAGCTCCTTACTCCTAGAGTTCTTTTTTTCCAAGTTAATGGAGTTGTCCAAACCACGGACATGATTATGCCTCATTTCCCAACAAATGTGGTCTGACAGAGATGTGGCATCCACTCTCAGGCACTCCCAGGCCACAGCCAGACTGATCTGTCTGTCCTATCCATCTGTCCAAAACTCACATCTTTCCCTATCTCTTGGAGCAAATGGGGAGATTGTCAGACTAACTGGCCAAAAAGAATTTCCACACACCATCTGGGACCAGAGGCTGGGTTTCTGGGAAAGTAGCCCTTTTCCCAGAGACCAAGGAGATGGCTTCAGTAGTCAGCTAAGGGCCTTTAGGGCCCCCAAAGAAGAGACCATTCCTCAGCAGCTGGGACCATGTCAAAAGTGCTGGAAAATCCAGAACCTCGGGAGGTCAGAGCTGAAACAGATCTCCTCTGGAAAGCCAAGAGAAGGGATATGTGCCTTGAGGTAGAGGGAAGGGCAAGGGGGCTCCAAGACAAAATGACCCAACCCTTCCCTTCAATTTGGGGGTGGAGGGGGAGCAGATTCCAAAGAAAGCAGAGAAAAAAGTCCTCAGGCTCCCACGGCCTCAGAGCCTCCCACTGGGGACTTGGGATGGGAGGCACAGCAATGAAATTCTGCCGACACAAACAAGTCCAGTTGAGTCCGGGAGGGGATGAGGGGGAGCTGTCCACGAAGGCCTGGGGAGCTCCCCAGCCAGCTGGGGCTGTCAAGCCCTGAGAAGCAGACAGAAAGGAGGCAGCCAGAGAGCAGGCTGGTCTAGCCCCAGAGGAATCACAGCAGCCACCAGGTTGCCGTGGGAGAGCCAAGGACAACAGAGTGGGTTTTGCTGTTTTTAGCAATATTGGGGGAAGGGGGAGGATCAAAGGAGGGTTAGAACTATGGCTGGGGGTGGGTGGGATGATAGCAGGCCATGGAGACAAGGCAGACATACTTGGCTCTGATTTCACTTCTAAAAAAAGCCTGCGTTCGACCCTGCCGTTCGTCTTTTCTGTCTCTTCATGGCTAAACTTGCAGAGAAGGCGCCTCTGCTTCCTGGCCTCCCACTCAGCCAGTCAGGCTCAGCTCCGGGCTCTCCTCTCAAATTTCTTTGCCCGGCTGCTCGGCTGCCCCACTGCCTTTCTTCTCCCTTTCCTGTCTCTGAGGACTTGTTGGGCCCCTTCGGCCTCTGGTCACCCCCTGCCTTGGCTCCAGGCCACAGCTCGCTTCAGCTCCGGCTCATTCTGTGACCATCTTTTTCTGGGACCCCCGAGGGTTCTGCTCCATGGCCCCCTCTTCCTTCTTTCCATTCTCCCCTTGGCTTCACTGAGGACTTTCATGCAGATGGCTCCCACAAGACATCGGCAGCATTCCATCCTGCTGGCCATTTCTCACCTCAACAGGCCCTTGGACGCTCAGGGTCAACACAGGCCATGTGGAATTCCTATCAGATCAGGGCTCTCCTTGCTCCCTGTGTCTATTGAAGGGCTCACTATCCTTCTAGAGACCCAAGCTGCAGTTTCTGAGACTGAGTTTTGGAACTGCAGAGCACATTGGAGACCAGCTGGTCCAGCCCCATCTTTTACAGAATGGGGGACTGAAGTTGAGAGTAATCAATGTGACCTAGATGGTGCAGCAGAGTGGGGGCTCAGAGTCAAGCAGACTGCAGTGTGAATCCCGCCTCAGTCAGATGCTTACTACCTATGTATGGTGGGGAAGGTCACTTAACCTTTGGCCTCAGCCTCCCCAACTGTAAAATGGGGAGGATAACACCTACCTCCCAGACTCTTGCTTCCCATGGGACCTGGGGGCTCTTTCTCCCTAGCATGGACACACACCAGGTTCCTGCCTGGGCCAAGAGTTGCTTTAATGAGGTCATACTGAGTCCTATGTGTTCCTAGAGGCCTGGCCCTGGGGTCCAGGGCTATATCCATTCTCCTCCTGCCCTCATAGCAAACAAGAACGGTGGCACATGCAGGCCCCAGACCCCAAGAGAACCTGAGCCTCCCCAAACTGAGGTCCGTCTCCCTCAAACAGACCCCCTGAGCCCCTCCCATACTTCCCCCACTCACACCGCAGATGGTCCCCATCAGGGCGCGAAACAAACAAATGGGATATTTCATTCAGCTCTAGTTCTCAGCAGCCAGTCAGTCCTGTTGCCAAGCAGCCCCTCCTTCACAGCTCTGTTAGCAGCGGGTGCAATTTGGGGCGACGACGAAGCCCGATTCCAGCTGCTCCTCCAGGAAAGGGGGGGCGGGACCCTGCCAGGGGGGAGTGGCACCTCCATCCCTCCCCACCCAGAGCTGGCAATGCTGAGGAAGGCAGCCATTGGGACTGAGGGTCCCCCCCAAACACAAGAGGATTCCCAAATCTGGCTCCCAGCAAGCCAAAGAGGAGCAGAGATGTTGAAAAAACCCAGTGCCTTGGAGCACTCAGAAAGCCTGGCCTGGGCAGCAGCTCTTGGGAGGGGGCTCAGCTTCCCCTCTCATCCCCTGCCCCATGCCCACTTCCTCCCACCATGATTGTCTCTTCATCCTCAGCAACCCTCTCAGCAGCCCCCACCCCATCCAAAGAGCCCAGCAAGAAAATCAGTAGGAGACATCAAGTCCAGTGCCCTGCCTGTGCAGGAATCCCCAGCCTCTGCTTAAAGACCTTCCCTGGCAGGAAGCTCACCACCTTCTGAGGAAGCCCTTCTTACACCCAGGGTCCCCGCATACAGTGCATAATAAACGTCTGCTGACCTGGTGCTCATGGCCATGGTTAGGAAGACTCTCCTGCCCTGGGCCCTCCATCTGCCCCCTTGCTCCTCGACAAGCTGATGAAGGGAGCCTCGAGGACAGCAACCCTGCACACAAGGCCTCTGAGGCCCGATCAAGGCCTTTCCTCAAACATGGCACCCAGAAAGGCCTGATCTCCCTGCCCTAACTCCACCCAGCTCCCTAACTCCCCACAGGAAGGGCAGGACCCCTGTCTACACAGCCTGGCTTCCAGAGGTATAAAGTTCTACAGGATTCATTATGAACTTTAGCTTTGGCCACACCATCCTCCCAATCAGTAGCACAACTTGATTCATCCCCCCTTAACCCTTCCCAAAAAGTATACCCACTTATCAGAGGCCACTGAGTCATTGCCCTGCCCTCAGGGCACTTCTAGTCTGGATGGAGACCCTCAGTCAGGGATCTGAAAACAGAAGCAGAAGGGGAGTGAATGATCCAGGGCTGAAGGGAGCAGGGTGGGCCAGCACAGGCCCAATGGAATGTGGAGGGGCTGTCCTCATGAGTCAGCCAGAGAGGCCCCCACCTCCTGAAATGCCCAGGGGCTTCTCTACCCCAAAGGAGGAGAAGCAGGGGTTGCCCTGGTCTCTAACAGGCCAAACATACTGGTACTTGCAAGCTATGCTTGGCTGAATCTGCTGAATGTGGCCATGCTCTCCAAGGCTTAGGTCCTGTTCAGATGCTAGTCAGCCTGAGGTCAGGAAATTCATCTCTTGAATCTCCTCTGGCTGAAGCAAGTGGAAAACTCCTGAGGCTCAGAGGGGTCAAAATCCTACTCCTAAAGCAACTGGCTTCAAAAACTGAGACTGAGAGCAGCCCCCTCCCCACAGCAGAGGCCCCTGAGAACAGCCCCCACAGCCCCAGCAGAGGCCAGGCCCCCCCCAGACCCTCTTCCCACCCCACCTGGGTGTCCTGGGGTTGTGGTATGCTTAGGCCTCACCTAAGGCTGCCCCGTCCATCCGTCCATAGAGCACCCATAGGCTCTGTCCCCTGCCTGATTCAGAAAACACTTTGTGACTGATAGAAAGATAAGATTTTTCCCAGAAAGAGGGGGATGGGTCTCTGGTTCTGCCAAGATATTCCCCCCTTCTCCTCAGTCCCTGCAGCTGCCAGGGGAGGGAGGGCAGGCTGGTCCATGAATATGCAAAAGCAGTAATTAGCTGAGAGCATTAAACAAATCAGCCCAGAAACAAAACAAGCAGAGGGAGGGAGACTCTGAGGACTCCCAGGAGGCAGGAGATCTGATGTTTTCCCAACACCGGCCCAGGGGACCCCCACAGCCTCCACGAGCTGTCCTCACAGGCCTTTGCGGGGCCCACACAGCCTCCACAACCATTCTCACCAACCTCAGAGACTCCCTCCCCACAATCCCCAATGATATGGTTCATGAGTTAGAGAAGATCTTGGGATCCACCAAGTACAGAGAGGGAAACTGAGGCCCAGATTGAGGAAGGGGCTAGTCCAGGGATGGAATCCTACATTACTCCAGAGGTGGTTCAATGTCACCCACCAGGCAGTGGCTACTTTGGACTAGACATGTATTGGGAACACAGTTCCTGCCCTTGAGAAGTTTCCATCTAGAGGGCAGGGGTGAGGACGGACTGAACTTACTGGCACCAGACAATGACAAAAGAAGAGCTACAGGAGACATTGCTAGGAAACGCCTTTTGGAAGAGGGAAGACTTCAGCTGAGCTTGGAGGGGAGTAAAGGATTCCAGGCAGGTGAGAAGGGATGGCACTCCAGGCTAGGTTACAGGCTGGGCAAAGGCACAGAGATAGGAGATGGATCGCTATACCTGGGAGGCCAGAGCATGGAGGGCTTTCAGTCATCAGAGGGCAGAGGCTGAGCTTTGGATCTTCCCAGCAAATGGCTCTGCACACACCAGCTGCTGCCCCATCCAGGTCACGTCCACTCTGATGTCAAAGGGATCTTGCTATAGTGAGGTCCAACTATGGTCACCTCCACCAGTGTCTCCCTATTACCTCCTGGATCAAACACAAAAACCCTTTGTTTGGCAGTCAGAGCCCTTCACAGCCCAAGTTCCTCTCTCTCTTTCCGGACTTTTTACACAAGAACCTCCAGCACATTTTCTTTTCTCTCTCTCCATTCTGGGGCATTTCCTCTGGATTTCCCCCTTGTCTGGAATGCTCTCCATCCTCATTGCCATCTCCTGGCTTCCTTCAAGGCTCATAAACCCCACTTTTTGCAAGAAGACTTTCCCAGCCTCTCTTAACCCCAGAGCCATCCCTCTGGGGTTATTTACAATTTTCTTCTCTTTATCGGGTTTCACATAGCCCTTTGTCCTCCCCATTAGACTGTAAGCTCCGGAGGGCAGGGACTGCTTCTTGCCTTTCTTTGTGTCCTCAGTGCTTAGCTATGTACTGCCTGACATAAAATCAGCATCTTAATAAATGCTTACTGCCTAACTGACTACCCGACCTTGGGCAAAACACCTCACATTTCTGAGACTCGGTTTCCTCATCTGCAAAACATACCTTCCTAGGATACTCATTTATACTTAAAGAAGAGAAAGTTCTAAGAATTGCTGTAAATAAGACAATGTGCAATCTCATATAAACATTAGCTATTATTATAATGAATCCCGTCTGAGCAGGGAGATAATGGTGGCTTTTCGGAGAAACGCTAAACCTCATGCCATCAATAAGACTTTGGAGAGCCCTCCTGGTCTATTTGTCAAATGGGTCTTTGAGCAAGGGCCCCTTGAGAAACTGCAGAAACTACAGGTAGCGGCTCTGCAGCCAGTGACCCCAAATCTGAATGAGCCGATAATCACATTGAGGGGTGGCTAGGTAGAGCAGTGAATAGAGCACCAGCTCTGGAGTCAGGAGGACCTGAGTTCAAATCCAATCTCAGACACTTAACACAAAACTAGCCGTGTGACCTTGGGCAAGTCACTTAACCCCAATTGTCCTAACTTCCCCTCTCTAAAAAGAAAAGATTATCACATTGAAAGCTGAGGAACCCCAAAGGAGAAGGGATGGCCAGTTTTCAAAGAGGAAGCACAGATTGTTAATGGTCCCTTGAAAAAAA
>CM053597.1:228240329-228264592 GCA_028646575.1 Pseudocheirus occidentalis
GTGGGGCTCTGAGAGATCCTGGAAGCAGGAAACCTGGATGTCAGGAGAAGGGAGTAGAAAGTCTGTTCCTGACTGGCTCTGATTGGACTAGTTGCTCCTAAAATCCTATTGTTGATGACCTTAGGAAGAGGGGGGCGTGGCTTAACAGGTCTGAGAATATGAATGGAGGAAAGCTTTGGTGACCACTTAGACAAGAGCTCAGGGAATTTGGGGGCTGAAGAGCTGAGATGGCAGAGACCTTGGGGAAGGATCAGGTAAAGAGGAAAGTCTGACAGTGGGCAGAGGTTCTGGGTCCTGGCGAGGTGGCCTTGGATGTGCCCAGATTCAGGGGCTTCCTGGGTCCCTCAGTGGTCAGCCCAGGGTTGGTGCCCGAGCAGACCTCAGACCAGGAGGGTAGGTGGGTGGGGTGCAGTATTTTTCTTTGGTGTTCCTGAGGAGCAGCAGATGGAGAACCAGCCAGGGCCTTCTGTCTGAGGCATTGGCCAGGCATGTGGAGAGATCACAAGACCCTTGTCCCTCCCCCGGCAAGCCTGGCTCTTCACCCCGAGGAGGGACTGGGGCAGAAGATATTGAATTGGAAAGGAGGCAGGCAGGTGCCGTGTTGATGAGCCTACTTCATGCTGCCACCCTCCTGACACTGCCCGCAGGGGCCAGGGCTCAATAAGGAGGATTTGGGCATGAGCAGGCAGGGGGCTATCTTTCCATCTGGACTCCCCACTCACTCATTTTCTTGACATGTCAGTGAGGATGGGGGCCAGGTGGAAGAGCACAAGGTGAATCCTCAAACCTAGAACCCCTTCTGGGTCCTCCCCCATTTCTACCCCTGGGGACCTTCAGGGCAGTCTTAGAGGAGGGTCACCTGTTTCCCCACAGACCATTCTGTCCTGTCCTCTGCCTCCGAGGCACTCCTTTCTGTTGGGAAACTGGAGACCTGGTGACTTGGTGGGTAGGGCTGGCCTGGGCTAGGAAAGGCCCATACTATCTCCCAGGACTGCTGAGGTTTGGTGTCTGGAGGGGATCCCTCTGGCAGTTGGCTTGCTCTTCAAAAAAGTAAGCCATTTCTTTTACATATTGGGAAACTGAGGCCTGATAGAGGAAGTGACTTGGCCAGGGCGTCACAGAGCTAGTGAGGCAGTGTGGGCTCCTCATTGTATAGCCTTGGGGAAGTCCTTTCCTTCTCTGGCTCTGAGAGTGAGAGCTTTGCCTTCCACAGAAGCCTCCCTTGAGGCGGCCTCATTCCCTCTGGGATCCTTTGCTCTGCCCCTGGCACCCCTTCCCCAGCTGGCAGCATCATCCTTGTCACCCCCAACACCCTGCACCAGGCATTCACGTTAACTGTGAGTTACTGAGGACAAAGGAGCCACCTTCTTTCCGTGTTGGCCTCACCATGCACATCGTAGGCGCCTAGTAAATGCAGCTCATTTTTAATTGAAGCCAGGGCCAGAGGGAAGGTCAGACCATCTGACCTCTTCCAAATGGAGAAACTGAGGCTCAGAGAGGGGCAGTGCTTTGGCCAGTCAGCAGCTAGGCTCTGGGGGACTTGTATCCAGGCCCAGGTGGCCAAGATGGGGCAGGGGCCGGCTTTGTGGGCCTGTTCCTTGGGCATTGGTGAAGTGCTAGAGATGGCATTGAGGGCCCCAGCCTGGGTTCTGCCAGGTCCAGCGGCAGAGGCTTGACAAACTGGCCCAGAGCCCAGGCAGGTGAGCTGGTGAACTCCTAGTGGCTGCCTCTATCCAGGCCACCACTGGAGGTATTGTCTTGTCTTCTCTGGGCTGCCCCTAGGTCTGGAAACCCCTTGGCCACCAAGGCCCTCAGGGCTGACAGGGACTTCAGGCCAAGCCACACCAGAACCTTCATACAAGTTCCCAGACAGATGGGCATCTAGTCATGCTTGAGGACTGCAGTGACGGGGAGTTCACTACCTGTTGAGGCAGCCCAGTTCCACTTGGGAGCAGCTATCATGGTTAGGAAGTTTTCCTTTATGTCAAGCTGACATGTGTCCTGTCACTTCCCTGGGACTCCCTTCAGGCTGCACAAGGATGATCTCCCCTCCTTTTGGCAGCCCAGGTATCGTTTCTCCTGCAGGCTAACCAGCCATGCTCAGCCTCCCCCAGCGTTCTCTGCAAGGCCTTCTGCCAGCCTGGCTGGTCTCCTCCAGACCTTCTCTCGGCCCTTAGACTCGTCTCTCCAGGCCAGAAGTTCATCTTTCTGTCTTACCTGAATGAGCTCTTGGATTGCATTGGAGGAAGGGCTTGGTAACCATTGCAAGAGCTTGGATTAGATCATGGCACCCTCCCCAGCTCCCCAAGTCTTCTCTTCTACTGTTCTCCCCCTTCCCCCCCATCAGCATTTGGGAATTCATTAAAAGTCACAAAGCCCCAGCTGCCTCCTCCCTTGCTCACATATAATGGGGGCTGGGGAGGTGAGGGTAGGGTCCAAAATAGCTCTAGCTTTCAAGTTGTTAGGCCTGAACTGGAAGTGACTGTGGACCACCCTTTTTCCAAATGAGTAAACTGAGCCTCATGGAGGAGCAGGGTTTTGGCCAGGGGTGCTCAGGGCCCATTGACAAACTGCCTCAGTTTATCCCCTCTCTGGTTTCTGTTCCTTGGATGTTGAAGAAGTTCTGGGAATGGGATGGTGGCCAACACCTACCTCCTCCACCTAGGTCTGTGTCATTCCCCTTCCTCACTGTGCCTCCCCATGAGGAGCAAGCGGTCAGTTCTAGAGGATGCCCAGTGGCTCAGCCTCAGGCTCCCCCTAGGGGAGAGATCAGACCCTGATGGGGAATGAGCTAGAAGAAGAGGGGCCCAGGAGGGCCTCGCAGGGGAAGGAGGAGGTTTCTCTTAGTCAATGGGATCTTAGAGAGCAGCCTATACAGACGAGGAAACTGAGGCCTAGAGAGGGTCGTGCAGTGAGTCAGTAGCAGAACATGAATCCTGACCCTACATTCAGTGCCCTGCACCAGGTCCCCCCCAGCCCCAGGCCCACATGGTTTCTCTGCTATAGAATCCCTACTTCCTTCCCAGATAGAGTAAGTTGGAGGGGCGTTCTAGAAAGATCCTTGGATTCAGGTCCTATCACTTACTGCCCTTATGACCTGGGCAGCCTGTCTCCTCTCTGGGAGTTAGAGTAGATGATTTCCAAGCCCCCCCCCCCCCCATCCCCCCACTGAAAACCCTGAGTCTCCAATTTTCTTTTCCCATAGAGCATTGGTTCTCAACCTGTGGGTTGCAACCCCTTTGGGGGTCAAATGACCCTTTCACAGGGGTTACCTAAGACCATCAGAAAACACATATTTCCGAAGGTCTTAGGAACTAAGACACTCATCCTCTATCCATCTCCAGGTGGGTCCATCCACATGCAGATGCATCCACATATGAGTATTAAAGGGTTGCAGCGTTAGGAAGGTTGAGAAACCACTGTCTTAGAGGAAGGGAAGCCCCGACAGGCTCCACTGCTGGCATTGTCTCCAGGTGTGTCCCTTTGCTCCTTTGTGGGAGCTGCTGTCTGATCTGTCACCCCAGCCTCTGGGCAGTAATTACAGCCAGGATCTGGATTGGAGTTAGAGCCAGCTCTGAACCAGGGCTCCTTCCCCGCCCCCCCCTTACCTTAGCCTGGCATCTCTGGTGTTAATGACTGTTTATCTTCTGGGTAGGGTGGCTTGGCTGGGGGCAGGGGTGGAGGGGTCAGGAAGTTGACTAATGATTTCTAGGCCCCCAATTAGCCCACCTTCCCATCCCACCTTGGGGCCTGGAGCCTCCTTTTGGTGAGAGAGGATGGAGGGCTCGGGCCTCTGCTGAGGGCTGTATATTCTTCTAAAGAGGCTGAGACCCTTGGACACCCTTAAGTTTCTTAAGAAATGCAGCCTGGATTGGTCAGCAGAGTCCTAGACCTGGCTTCTCGTCCTGGGGTGACACTAACTAGGTCACTCTTGACTAAGTCACTTCTCCTTACTAAGCCTCAGTTTTCACCTCTGGAAAATGGGGCAATCCCTGCAACACTTTTCTCCCAAGTCTAAAGCCATTGTTGGCATCTGCTCCAGTTGTGACGATGCCTGTACGGTGCTTGCCGGTATGGCTAATGGTGGCAGTGGTAGTGGCTAAAGTGGTGGGGGGAACCAAAGGTGTCTTCTGGGTGACAGAAAACAAAATTGAGCGCCAGGACAAAGAAACTTTTATAAACCATGTTTCTGTAGAGAGCTGCCTCAGTTTACCCCCTCTCTGAAATGAGGCAGTCAGACAAAGTGGTTCCTGCGAGTTTTTCCTGCTCTGGGTTCTGACAGAAGGTAGGACTTGGGAGAGGAGGCCATCAGAGGTTTACTCCAGATGTTCTGGTGATGGTCACAATGTTTGACTTTCATGGGAAAAAAAAAAATCAGCCCCTTTGAGTCAGCAGCTTCCGGCAGAGCCTTGGGGATGTTCAAGTTTCTGGCTCTTTTCCCCTGGAGACAGACCTTCCCCCTACCCTCCATCTCTGAATGTGACTCTCTTCCTCCCCCTCCCCCCAGCCCAGTCATTGCCTATCCTCTGTCCCTTCTGGCCTTACCCAGGGCTCTGATCTCAGGACAGAATCCCCCCACCCCCACCCCAGGAAAGTGCCTGAAAGAGGCTGACCAGCTTGGGAAAGCTCTGGAAAGCTATTTGCTGCCACCACATGTCCAAGTTTCCTCCCTTCCGAGGAGGGTGGTGCCCAGCTTCCACCCCCCAATTCCCCATCATCCCACTTCTTCCCCAACTCTTCCACACGGTCGGTATTGAGCAGAGACCTCTGGGTCGGAGAAACATGAACTGACGGTGGCAGCGGGGGAGAAGTCCTCGGCCTGGTTACTGAATTCCTGAGTTCCAGTCTTGTCTCTTCCTCTTAGTATCTGGGGAACCTTGGAGGGGGGACCTTTTAGGAGCCTTAGTTCTTTTTTTTGTAAGGTGAGGGGTTCTGAGCCCTGAACCCTGTGATTAAGTCTGAGAGTTTGGGTCAGAAGCAGTCTGCCCTCTGTGGTGTCTTCTCTGTTTTCTTCATCTGGTATCCTGTCCTTGCTCAAATAGCCACCCTACTACCCAGCAGCGGCATTGAGAGCTTCTCTCCATCCCTCCCCTGCCTCCCACCATCCTGAGAGAGCACTAGCTAGTGAGTCAACAATGGAGACCAGCTAGGTGGGAGGTGCGTATCTCTAGTCTGGAGGGGAAGATGGGCTCCTGTTCTGGAGGAGGGTCTACACCTGGTTCTGCAGGTGCCATGGTCTGAAGCTGGGTCTGTCTTCTGCTGGGCATTGACATGAGGGTGGGCCTGTGCCCAGCACAGGGGCGAAGTCCTAAGGAGGGTCTCAGCAACACAGCCACTTTCTAAATCTGCCTGGCTCCCCCCACCCCCACTGCCCTGGAAGGAAGCTGTATTCACAAAGGCACATTTAACAAGACTTGGGGTAGGAGGAAGGCCTGGGGTCACAGAGGGAGGCATCTAACCTAGATCCTCCCAGTTGGGTTTTGGATGCCCTGCACCCCCACCCCTCACCCCTGAAGCTGTATGGAGCTGGGCCTTTGGGCCTTTCAGGCCTTTTGGGGAAGGACTGAGGGCCAGAGCTGGCAACCTGCCAAACTATGATGGAGGTTCTTCTGGCAGCTGGGCTGGGGGGAGGGGGGGCGTGGGAACAAAGCAGGGCTGGCTCCCCCCTCACTGGGCCAAGCTGGCCAGAGCCCCAAGCCCTGGGCCCCTCACAGGCTACCCAGAGAGAGACTGGGTGTGCGGATGGATGCCAAGGGACCTGGGGGGGAGGAAGGAGAAAGGAGGGGGCTTGGAGATGGCAGCTGGGAACCAGGATGGGGGGGATGCTGTGTGTGCATGAGTGAGCAAATGAGTGAATGCTCCCATGTATGAACACGTGCATGAGTAGTGTCCAGGCAGGAGCCTCCTCGGGCCTGGAAGTAGGCCCAGGCCTGCCATCCCCCTCCAGCTTTCCCCAGCCTCACACTGGAACTTCCCAGTCCTTGCCCATGGCCTGCTGGAGGTCCTTCCCCTCTCTGGTCTCTGGGGCTGGGTGGCACACTGGCAGACCTTTGTTTCCTTCCCCTTCCAGGTTTCACATCTTTACTCTGTTCCTGTCCCCCAGGGCCTTCCTCATTCCTGCAGTGCACACCCAGCTCTAGTAAAAGTGCTGGCTAAGATCATCCTGGGGGTGTTGGCCTGGATCCCCACTCCAGACACCCTCAGGGAGATGCCTTCGAGAAGGAGGGACTTCTAGACAAGAGCTGAATCCCACCTGCCCCTCATTTTATAGATGGGGAAACAGGCACCAGGAAGGGAAGAGGCAGGGTTACCTTTCTGGAGTTTAGGCAGAGAAAGTGGTCTACACCTCACTTCCTGGATGTGAGTGGAAGATCTTCCCTCTGTGCCCTGTCCTGCCTGTCACCATCAGCTACCGTGGGCTTGGGTGTGAAGAAAGTGCTTATGGGTGAGGTAAGGTCAGAATGTATCTTAAAGAAGACTGAAGGTTGAATGGAAAAGGAAGGAGCGTTGATGGTGGACTTTGGGTCATGGTGAGGTGGCGGAGAGGAGAAGAGAAGCCACTTTGGCTAATCCTTTTTCAGTCTCCCTCCAGGCTAAGGCTCTGCTGTGCTATGCTACAGACTTTGGAGTTCAAAGCTGGAAGGGCCACTGGAGGGAGACCTTTCAGTGCTGGCCCGGAGCTGGCGTAGTGCCTAGCGCACAGGCCCTTAGTGTTTGTTGAGCCCTTAGTGTTTGTTGATCGAGTGATAGATGAGGTTACTACTGACCAGGCTCTTCTGACTCACGCCTGGGGGGCCATGGGCTTGATTCTTGTCAGAGCCAGCCTCCCCTCTCCAGTGACTCTGGAGCAAAGTTTCCTGCTGGAGGAAGCTGAGAATAGAAAAGCTGTCCCAGCCAGCTATGGAGCCAGTATTCCCCAGACCCCTTTCAGAGGGCTCGGGTTGGCACACTGGCTCAGAGCCCTGGGGGTGGCAGCCTGGTAGCGTATGATTTCCAGAGGGGAGGAGATGACAGGGGCTGATAAACAGCCGATGAGCATGTCCTGTGTCTGCCGGGTCCCTGGGGACCGGCCTGCTGGCGGCTCAGCCCTGAGCCAGCTCCAGGATGTGGAAGGGCCTGAGCCTGGGGCCATGCCTGGATTGTCCCAGAGAGGGGCTGGAGCACTGTTCTGTGAGCGTGGGGATGTGGCTTATGTCCACACGGAGTCTGGCCAGGGCCTCAGAGAACCACCATCTGCAATACAGATAAGCCTCATCCCCAAGGCTTAGTCAGAGCCAGGTCAGGGGCTTGATTCAGGGACTCATGGTCAGCCATGGGGCTCCAGGGCAGGAGGTGGAGATCTAGGAGTAGCCCACCAACAGGTCAGTATGAGGGGCTTACTCTGTCCTGGAGAACCTCACACAAAGGGATATGGGCCCTGCCCTCACGGCCCTTTTCCTCGTGGGGAAGGCTGGGGAGCTGGGCTTCCAGCCTGGCTCTGTGTGGAGTGGAGGAAGGGGGCAGGCAGGCAGCAGAATGCTGAAGTAGGGCCAAAGCTTGGCTTGGGCGCAGGAAGCAGCCTCAGTGACCTGGCCACACAGGGAGGCCACATCTGTGCTCTGCTCTGGTGAGCTGAGCCATTTATCTGGCATGTCTTGTCAGACTGATTCCTCTCTGGAATCTTACAGGGAGGGCTGTGGCCATCCTATCCTCTGGCCTCTGCCTGGAGGAGGATCTCCCCAAGTCCTCTGCTCAGCTACAGCATCTGGGCTTGGGACCTCCACAGGGAATGTCCCCCTGCCTGACTTACCTCACAGAGCCTATGGCCACCTCACTTTTCTGTCTAAAACCCCAGCAAGCTTCCTGTCTGGAAGGCTTTCCTGGAAGTGGGGGAAGACAGATGGAGGATTTCAATATGGGGAAGGGGGAGGAAGTGATTAGTGCCTGTCTCCCGGTCCCAGGCCTATCTGGGGTCTCAGAGCAACGTGACTTGTGGGATGGATTGGGTCCCGTTAGGACCCTTTTTATGGGACATGCCGCAGCTAACCACTAGGCTGCTCCTTTTTTGTCCACCTGGGAAATGGAACAAAAGTTTCTAGTTTATGTGAAGCTGGAGGCAGGAATGGGGAGCAGTGATCACTAGGGAGTGAGGGCCTGGTCCCCACTGTTTCCCATACTTGGTTCCTGTCACCTTTTGGGGACTGGGGTAAGAAAAACCCTGGGGATCAGACAGTCCAGAGTAGAGGTTCCTCACCTTTTTATGTGTCATGGGTCCCTGGGGGTGAATAGGCCTTAGAATTAATACTTGAATCCTCCATTTTCTAACTCCAACTTCTTGAGGCTCCATGAACCCCAGGTTCAGAATGACTGGTCTCCAGTGCCCAGAAAGAATATTAGAATTGAGCCACTCATCTTGGGGAAGCATGCTGGCACCTACATTTTCCCCACCCAGTGTCCCCTCCTGTGATCCCCCATCATGGAGTTAACGAGGTAATGCCCACTCTCCACTCTTGGGGCTTTTTGTGACTGTGACCTGAGGTGGGGGCAGTGCCCTGGGCACGGCCAACACATCCTAGCCCTTCCTATTGGTAAATATTTAATCTGGTTGGGAAGATGTCCTCTTGTGGCCTTCAGGTCATGCAGGAAGAGCATTGAGGGAGGAGCGGGAAGGGCAAGTGGCCAGTCTGGGGCTCCCCATCCGCTGACCCCTAGTCCTTGCTGGGTCTCTTGCCCTTATATTGCCACAGTCTAATTATTTCTGAACATTAGCTGGACATTAAAACAGGTCCCTAAGTGAATTCTTAGGAGCCCTTGATTACCATAGACCCTTGGATCTGGAAGACTCTTTGGGATTTCAGGGGTTCAGTCAATGCCTGTGTTTTACAAATGAGGATGAAGCTAGGGCCCAGCCTGGACTTGTCCCAGGTCCTACATCGAGGCCAGAGAAGGGGAAGGCTGGCTGGTCTGCCCCCTGGTCTCACGCCCTTTCCCCTCCTTTCTTTGCCTCAAAAGCAACCTAGCCACAGACAGGTATGTCCATGTGAGCTGCCTCAGCTTCTCAGCTGTAGAAATGGGGACCTTGTGCTGCTCTGAGGACCCAGGGAGTTAGAGGATAGATGTTTTTATAGGTCAGCAATTACTAATTTTGTCAGGTTCCTACCTTTGCCTAGAGCAGGCTGACTTCCCCTCCACTGGGCTGGCATCAGGTCCTTGAACACTGTCTCTGGGTTCTAATCAGCCCTAGGCAGGGTCCTGAGGGCATCTATGTACATAAGGGGTACAGGCCTGGCCCTATCTTCCTCATGCTTGGCCCTCCCTCAGCCCTGTGCTGCATTCCACCCCCTGGCCTGGCCCCAGGCTCCTTTGGGCTGAGTTGGGGCCAGCAGTTCCTGGGGTTGTAGAGCTAACTCTGGGCTGCCCCAGAATTCTTGTGGCCAGGCGGGAGGACATTGGCTTCCCAAATGAATGGAATTTTGGCTCTGTTCTAAACAGGGATTGATTGGGGGAGCTCTGGGTGCAGCAGGGCTCAGCGACCACAGTTTCCTGTTTACAGGCCTGGGATCTGAGGATTTATTTTGGTCCATAAGAAATTGGATCTGTGTGAAACAGAGCCTACCCCCCCTCCCTGCCCCTCCCACTCCAAACATCCAACAGAAGTGATCCCTTAGCCCCTTTTCCTGAGCGTGGCTTTCCTGACCTATATTCCTATATATCCCAGCAGAATTCTGCGGGCGCCAGTACCCTACCCTCCACTTTAGACTAGGGGTCCCCCTTTCTCTTCTAGATTCATTTCAATCTGGGCTTAACTATCTCATGGTGAGTCAGGGACTGTATACTTTGAAGGCCAGAAATAGCTGGATCCTTTCTTGCCATTCCTGATCCAGGGTGGGGGACCCTCCTTCTACAAGGTCAGGGGTCCCAAGCTACCTCATCCTGGAGGCACAGAGGCAGGCCTCTCCCCCTTTGGAGCAAACCCAGCTCCTAGGCCTCTGACCAGGGCCTCTGCCCTGCTCTCCAGAGGGAAGGCTTTGTTGATTTCCCTTTCCAGAACTTAGCCCTCCAGGGTCCCCAGCTTGTCTCTGTCCCATTGACCCCTCTACCCCACTGTTAACTCCATGATGGGGGAATCACAGGAGGGGGGACTTGGTGGGGAAAATGTAGGTGCCAGCATGTTTCCCCAAGATGAGCTTAGAAAGCCCAAACTCTAATATTCTTTCTGGGCACTGGAGATCAGCCTTTCTGAACCTGGGGTTCATAGAGTCCCAAGAGGTCCCCAAGGCTACTTCTGCGGAGTACCCACTCTCTCTGGCAAGGCAAGAAGGCCACTTCTGTGGAAGATCCTATGAGTGGTAACAGTCCTGTTGGTCAGAGGGCCTGCATTCAGATCCTGGCTTTTCCCCTAACTAGCTGTGTGATCTGAGTTTTCTCAATTGTAAAGTGAGGGGGATTGGACTCTAAGGCGCTGGGGGCTCCAAAGCTGGACTTCTGGGCTGGTCCTGGGGATTTGCTTGTTTGCTGATCTGGGAACAGCTTCCTATGGATTCTCAGGCAGCTCCATTTTGCAGACTTTGCCCCTTCACCTCCTTTCCACTTCCTCTTTTTTCTGCTTCTTATTGGACTTACTGGTTCTGATTCTAGTCTATCTGAGCCTCTGAGAGGATAGGCCTATGGCAGCCCTTCCCAAGATGTGAGGGAGGAGGGTATTGGTTTAATTTACAGAATCTAGATTAAGCCCTACTCCATGCCAGGCCCTTGGGGGCAACTGAACTGTTCAGTAGAAAAGAGCTTCAGGCCGGGAGTCAGGAAGATCTGAGTTCAAATCTAGCCTCAGATGCTTTCTAAGCTGTGTGACCCTGGACAAGTCACTTAACCCCCTGTTTTCCTTGGTCTCTCTGTAAAATGGGGACACCATGGAGAAGGACATAGTAAACCACTCCAGTATCTTTGCCAAGATATAACTAAACAAAAGGCAGACAACAACCTTGCCAGGCCTGCCCTCTGGGAGTTTCCATAGGAAGGACTAGAACACTTAAGTGAGTTTGAGAAGGGAGGAAAGTGTCTGGGGTAGGTCCTTGGCAGAGTCCATTCTGGAAGAACAATGAAAAAGGAGTGAGGAGCCAGAAGGAGGTTGTGTGATCCAGGCCTGGGGCATATGGCCTGTGCAAAGGCCCACACTTGGCAGATGAATGTGGAGTCGAGGAAACAGCCCAGGGCTGAGCCAGGGCCTAGAGATGATAAATGCTTAATAGATGTTTCATTGAATTTGTTTTGTGAATTTATAGTAAGGATGGGATATGGGTGGGGGGGAGGGAATAAGGCATTGGGATGGGTAGGATCCATTCATCGGACAAATGTTTATAAGGGGCCGGTTAGAATGTTAGTTGGGTATGAATGAATGAATGAATGTCTGGCAATGAGCTGTTCCCTGGGGTCCCCACTGGGACTCCTGCACACTCCTGCCCCATTATCTTGGGGCAGGGGGGATGGGTGGAGAGTTTATTGGCCCAACAGGAGGAGAATAGTAGACATAGCTCTGGATTCACCTCCTGGTTCACTCTTTGACTTGGTCATGGGCCAGCCATTCCTTCCCTGCAAGCCTCAACAGCCTCATCTGTACAATGAGGAGAGAAGTCCATGTCTAGGCCCACCATGAGGCTGCTGTGACCTGCCAGAGGCACCCCAACTATCCCAAAGTCTCCCTGTTTTCTCTGTCTTTCCCATCAGCCTCTGCTTTATTGTCTCTCAGGTGACTTACCTGTGGTCATGAGGAATGGGGCCTCTGGGTGTGAATGGCTGCCTCCCTACCCTGCTTTCAAGGAGGCAGCAAGTTAGAGGAGACATACCCCCTCAACTGGGACCTCGGAGATGGGCCTCACTCCAGTCTTTGTCTCTGACACTTGTGTGACCTCAGGTGGCTCCATGAATGTCTGAACCCCAGTTCTCTTGCTGTGAATTGGCTAACTTGTACCTTTCACAGTCTACCTCACAGACTGCTCAAGGGAAATCAAAGCTTGGTCATCCTTGGCCCTAGAGGGGGAGACTTGGTAGGGTGGGGGCGTCATATATTATCTGGCTCCTGGCCCTGCCTGAGTGGGGCTGTGGGTAGCTTTGCATCCCTGCCAGAGGCCTGGGTCCTTCCACAGATTCTGGGGCAGGTGTCTTTGGTCGAGGAACAGAAGGGAGAACCAGGAACACAGGATTGAAAAGTAAATACTGTGGTGGTTACAGCTCACTGGCTATGTCAACATGGCCAGAGGCATGGGGGCCAGCCCCAGGGCCCTGGGCCTCTTTTCCTGGATTAGGGCTGAGTTTCCGTCAGGAATCTCAGCTCACCTCCCTCCTTGTGGTGCTCTGAGAAGGCTGGGGGGCAGCAGGGCCTGGTTCTGCCCTGCCTGGCTGGCCTCAGAAAGTGGTTTCCCCTCTTTGGGCTCAGTGCCTAGTCTAAGGAGGTGGGAGACCAAGGGATAGATTCAGGAAACAGTCAGTGGGCAAGGCTGGGACAGTCCCCTCCGGCTTGAACATTCTCCATATGCCTTTCTCTGGGTAGGAGAGACTGGATGCCTCTGGGAGTCCTTTGGGGGTGGGAGGAAGGGAGTGGTTGACCTCTTCTGGACTTTTTGCTGCTCATTTTCTAGAAATTTGGGGTGCCCAGAGCACAGTGAAGTGTATTTGGAGTCAGGAAGCTGGGCCTGCATCCTGGCTCTGCCACTTAGGGTGGGACTTGGGACAAATTACTTAGCCTTTCTGTCTCAGTTGCCTCAGATGTAAAAGAAGGGAGTTTGCCAAGGTGGCCTCAGGTCCCTTCAGCTCTGTGTCTGTGATCCTCGCATGTTCAATCCGGGTCTCAGTTTCTTCCTGTGTAAAATGAAGGGGTTGGACCAGGCCTGTCAAACCCCTTCCAGTTTTAAGCTTCTCAACCTATAATTCTGGGGGTGGAGAGGGTTGGCTCGGTTTGGCCCTGAGCCCAGGCTCTTGACCCAAAACGGACAGCCCTATCCTCAGACCTCAAGCCTTCCTGGCTTTTCCTCATGGTTGGACATGGGGTGAGGGGAAAGATAGGCAGAGGCACATGAGAGAAACCAAGGCAGAGCTTATAGAGAGTCCCTTTGCAGGCTGGAGACGTTGCTTAGAGGTAAGGAAGGGCTGGGCTGGGCAGATTTGGGCCATGGACCCAGGGTTCAGATGCTGTGCTCGCCCTTCCCTGGCCTCAACAAAGAGAGAAGCTCTTTTTAATTAGAAGAGCGGGCACAGAGTCCCCCTCTGTCTCCTGGCAAGAAGGGTGAAGGGGGGAGAAGGCCTTTCATCTCCTTCTTACTGCTCCCCTCCCCCCCAGCCTGGCCTTTGTCCCCTCGATGATTATTTCTCTTCTCTCCCAAAGACCATTGGGAGTGGGGGCAGTGAGTGAGGCCAGCATGTGGAGAAGAAACCCAGGGCTGGCAGGTTTCGATTTCTGGGCATCTCCTGGTGCATGGTGGGTGGCAGCCAGTTTGGATTATCTCTTTACTCCTTCTTGGAGACCAAACTGTTTGGATGGGCCCAGCCCCACTGGCTTCTAGCCTTGGCCCCTCCACTCTCCCCTTGGGCAGTTGGTCATCTGTTCTCTGGGCCTTCATTTCCTCCAATGAAATCTCTTCTCCCAGTGTTGTTTAGGCATTTCATTCATGTCTGATGCTTTGTGGCCCCATCTGGGTTTTTCTTGGCAAAGATACTGTAGTGGTTTACCATTTTACAGATGAGGACACTGAGGCAAACAGGGCAAAGTGACTTGCCCAGGGTCACATAGCTAGTGTCTGAGACTTGATTTGAACTGAGGACTTCCTGATTTCCAGTGTTCTATTCACTGTACCACCTTCTAACCCTAACCCTTCCACCAATAGCCTAATGTTAGTCTGTGAAAAGGAAGGGGTGAGAATAGAAACGAGGTCTTGCAAACACTTTCCCTCCCTGCTGAGTCTAGTGCTGTCCTCCTACACCCACGAGCCTGGTGCTCTGTGGTGCTATGTGGGAGCTGGAGCCAGGGGGAAGACAGCAGAGATGCATCTGAACTGGCCCTAATGGCTGGGGGTCCAGGGATTGGGGAGCCTGACCATAAGCCAGGCCATAGAGTGCTAGGAGGCCCTCAGCAGCTGATTGGTCTTTCTCTCTCACACATACACAGAAAGCCAGAGCTGACCTGCACAGCCGGGAGCTGGAGACCTATTCTTGGAAAGGATTCATCTTCCAGGGGCTCTGAGATCTGCCCCCAGCCTTGCCCCTAAATAGCCAGTCCATGTTCCTGAAAAGCCCACTAAGGACTTCTCCTGGGTAAGTCCTGCCTCGAGGAACCCCTGAGGTCCTCAGCTGTCCCACATTGTGAGCGTCATTCGGGCTGGCTACTCTGTGGGAGGCTGGGGTGAGAATTCCTGCCTAATACACATACACACACACACCTGTCCTCCACTCTTGTTCATCTAATTGATGGTTGTTGCCCTCCTCAAGGGTTCTTTGAAACCCAGGAAAAAAGATTGGTAGTCGTGTAAGGGTTTTTCCTCCAGCAAATCACACCCTCCCAAAACATTAGTCTTGGGAACAAAGGAGCGAACAGCACCCAGTTGCCCAGAAGCTGACTTTTTTTTCCCATTCTGGGGAAAGCAGCTGAGGGAGTGATAGGTGCCTGGCCAGGGTCTGTAAGGGGTCAACAGTCACTGGTCAGCAAACATCCCTTATATAGTACCTCCTCGTCCCAGGGTCTGAGCTAAGTGCAAATACACACAAAGGCGGAAATACACTGATACAGACAGAAAGATTAGCTCCTGCCCTCATGGAGTTTCCACTCTGAAGGTGAGGGAGAAGCTGCCACTGCTGGGGATGGAGGGAGAGCTTGGGAGAAGTCCCCAGTGGGCCATGGGTGATAGGGCAGGCTGGCCCCCATCCCCCTGCACCCCATTTCTCTCATCTTCCCCATCTTCTACTCATCTATCCCTTCCACCCAGATCAGAGCTAGGAAGTGCTCCTTGGTGTCTAACCCCAATCCATCTGTGCACACAGGTCATGATCAGAGCTGGCCTTTAGGAAGATCTCGGACAGCTGAGTGGGGAATGGACTGCAGAGGTGGGGAGGTCTGGAGGTTTGAGGCCTGGTCCTTTCCCTGGAGGCATGTTAGGAGGCAATTATAATGCTCAAGGCAAGAGGTAATGAGGGCCTGAGCTAGAGTGGTGACTGTGGGAGTGCAGAGAAGGGGACAGGGCCAGAGAAATTTCTGGGGGCTGGGGCTGGGGTCCAGGATTAAGATCCTGGCATCTCAGGACCCCAGAAAACTTGCATTTCCTTCATCTTGTCCTGATTTGGGGGTTGAGGATGGACTGGGCTCATGGCTGGACCTGAGGCACTGATCTCTAAAATGGACTGTTTTCTCTTTGTAAAGCTTTTCTTTCTGTGCATCCTCAGCCTGAGTGGGAGCCCAGTTCCCCAAGGAGGCAACTTCTCAATCTGCTTAGTCTCTTCTGTCATCAGCCTGGTCCCAATTGCTGATGGGGTAGTTCTAGTAATGGGGAGATGGTTCCCTGCCTGGAGGTTCTCTGGAAGGGAGGGGTATTGCTTCTACTTGGGCTACTCTGAGAGTTATCTGGGTTGAGGGGGACCCTTTCTTTCCTGGTGGTTCCATGGACAGCCACATTGAAAGAATAAGAGCACTCCAAGCCACAAATTTCTTGTGGCCATTAGAAGAGGATAAGGGTTACACAATCGGAATGGACCTCTTTTGTCTGGAAGGGTTTCCTGGAGGCAGAGGCATGGAGGGCATGACTGCACCAGATCCCCTTCCAGAGGACTCAGGAGCCCCACTTCATTCTCCATTTGGGCCTGCTGTCCTTTCTCTTTGTGTGGAACATCCAGGGGGAGGGGAAGCCCCAAAGCTTGGAGATGGGTTTAGAGGGTTATAGAGAAGGTGCCTGAGCTGCCTCCCTCCATGTGGGCTAATTTGTTTGGTTGTGTAATCAAGAGTATGTGTCTGTGTGAGACACTGGAGTGCTGGTGTGCACGCGTGCACCTCTCCCATGCCCGCACACATGCATGCACGCACACTCACGTGTGACAGACAGTTGGTGGAGAGCATGCGAAGGCAGCGGGTGTTAATTGCAGTGTAAAAGCCTGTGATTAGCGGGGAAGAGGCGGGGTGGCTACCCTGACGCCCGTGATAGCTTAAGGACCAGTTTGGGGGTGACCATTGACTCTCTGACAGGCTGACAAGCAGATTACAGGGCTCTCTTCCTCTCTGGAAGAGGCTCTCCCTCCCTCTCCGCCCCTCCCAGGACTAGGGGTGGGCTGGGTGGATGGGTTAGCAGGCACCTTCCCTCATATGCTGCCCCAGCCCTCCCCTGGCAGGACTCCATCCCAAGTCCCCAATCTCCACTTCCCTTCCTACGAAGCTCTGGGATCTGTCATGGACAGCACGTGCATGTGACTGGCTTAACATGGCCTGAAGAATGGGGAGTGGGATGCAGGAAGTGGGGCTCAGAGGCAGGATTTTCTGATTGGGAAATGTGAACAGGGAGGAGCCATTGTTGGGACACTGCACAAGCCCCCAGTGTTGGCCTTTGCTGCTGAGACTGCTGGGCTGCTTGTGGTGTTTCTGCCTGAGGGACACCCTTTCTACATCTTATTGGCTCAATATGTCTCCACTATGTCTTTCTCTGACGTCAAAGTTGAACCCACATTTGGCCTCTGACAAGTACTCCATCAGGGGCTGTGCCTAGAGCTGTCCCCAGTTGTTAGCCTCTTCCCTCAGTCCCCCAGCTAAGGATGGGTCCCTAGAAGGGCCTTCTCTCCTGTTTCCCTGAGCACCCAGTGGGGCCTCTCTAGAGTGTAAGGCTGAGGGCTGCTACCTGCACCAAGCTCTGCCCTGGGCCCAGGCCCTGCCTGGGGAGCTCCCAGTCTGAAGGACAGATGAGTTTCACACCCAGGGAGGAGTCAGGATTAGGCAGGGTTCCCTACTTGATTCTAGGGTGCTAGAGCTCCTGGCAAGGACAAGGAGCTAGGCTAGGCCTTGAAGGATAGCTGGGCAACACAGACTGGGTCTGCGAGAGGTTCTCGTGCCATTCCAAAGGTCTGTGTGCATGGATCAAGGTCCAAGGCCTGGTCCTTTCCCTCTCCTCCCAGCCCTGCCATGACTCTTCCTTGTCTGGAGGCTGACTTGACTCTTCCACTTTGTAGCTCAGGACTCACTGACCCTGCTGGTTCCTGTGGGGCTTATGGTGACAGGGAGCACTTCAGAGCTGGTGTTCATGCCCCAGAGACCTGGTAAAGGGAAGTGGGCACTTGACCCCAAATGGACTGAGAGGTGACAAATGATTCATGGGGCAAAGAGGAATTTCCCTTTCGGGCCTCAAGGAACCCCACTGTCCCCACTGTGAGGCCTCATGATTCAGTGAGGAAGCTCTGAATTTGGATTCAGAGGGCTTGGAGTCCCTGCCAGCTGGGAGCCCTTCCCAAGACCAATCTGCTTCCCCTCTGTGGACCTTCCGTTTCCTTATCTGTAAACTGGTGAACGTCATCATCTGTGCAAAGATCCAGTAGGTCACCCTTCACCAGGCCCCTCTGGCCCCTCTCATTGGAACGGAAAGGGCACAGGGTGGGCATCTCCTTTCTTGCCAGCTGCACTCGTTTTGGAGCTCTTTGGATTGTCCTCTTCCTGCACTGGGCACCTCCTTTGGGGACCTATCCCTCTTTCCCCCTCTTGAGGGCAGGGACTATCTTTTCATGTCTGCATGCCTGACACACAGTAAGAGCTTAATCAGTGTTTACTGGTTGGTTGGACTCATGACCTGGCTCCAAATCTGGGATCAGGGCATCCACTTGAAAATTCCGTTATCATGTTTTCCTGCCACTTACTTGCTGTGGGGTCACCAGCAAACCACCTGCCTGCTCTAGGACTCTGTCTCCTCCTCTGTCAGTCTTGCAGTGGCTACCTCTCGGGTGTGTCCCACACACGTAATGGGCTGGTCAATCTTGGAGCTCAATCCTGGAGCACCTCAGCACCTGCTTTCCTCACACAGAGGCCAGCTGGTGTGGACAGACGTTGGCCCTGACAGAGGGGAAGGGGCGTGGAATAACACCATCTCCTGTATGAGAGTGCCACAGCCTGGGGGGCCCTGCCTCCCTGAGAGCCCCCAGTCGCATGCTGCTTCTGGATTAGCTTCCACCCCTGTGGTGCCAGCCCTTCTGCCCGCATTTGGATACCTCTCATGGCAACCTCGCCTGTGGGGGCTCCCCTTCTGGCAGTGCTGGCCGAAGCCCTGCCTTCCTTCCTCTCCCTCACAGGAGTCAGAGGACAATTCTCCTGGATTCCTGATGCAGCTTAGAGCTTCCAGAGAGTGAAAGCTCCTGGAGGGCAGGGTCTATCTTGCTGTTTGCTTTGTATTTTGAGAGCCTAGTATAGCCTCTGTCTCATAGTGAGCCCTTCACCATTTCCTACAGGCTGCCATAGCCACCCTGCCTCTCCTGTCTGATGCTGGCCCCAGCTCCTTCTTCACATGCAACGTCTCTCCAACATGTATGTATGTAGTAATGGGCCACCTACCCACACCTCCTAGTCTGAATGCCAGGCCATCTTTATCCACTTGGCTTCTCCTGAGTGAATGGTTAGGTTGAACTCTTGTGAACGCAGGGTATCCTCAAGGTGGCTCTGAAATGTTTGTTGTAGGATGTGGAGCAGCCAGCACAAGGTCATCCACAAATGGCCATGTATGGAGAAGCTCACTTTGGATTTGGGCTCAGCTTGGCATAGCCAGTTTTCTCACAAAAGATTTTAAAAACCGTCTCAGGAAGAAGGTTGCTGGTGAGAATTTGTGTCTGCAGTCACATTACCAGGGAGAAAAGATACTTCCCTGTTATAATCTCCAGGCAGTCTGCATAGAGGTATTTCCTGGGTATCAGGAAGGAAACAACACTGAATACCTACTATGTGCCATGGACTGAACTAATACTTTA
This sequence comes from Pseudocheirus occidentalis, assembly GCA_028646575.1. NCBI lineage: Eukaryota > Metazoa > Chordata > Mammalia > Diprotodontia > Pseudocheiridae > Pseudocheirus > Pseudocheirus occidentalis. The sequence continues at coordinate 228,259,275 of CM053597.1, forward strand.
TAGATATTTCCTTTGATCCAGGACTGGATTTTGGAAACCAGTCTCTTCTACCCCACCTGCCCTGAAGCCCAAATCCACTCAGGACCACCCCTGGACGGAGGCAAAGTAAGCCCTGAGGGGCCTTGGAAGGAGGGAGAAATCACTGGGCTTAGCCCCCACCAGCCCTGCCCTGCCCTCCCCTGTCCAGCCAAGCCCAGTCCTGCCCTTAGTTCTCCAGGGATGGCCATTCTTCTTGCTGATGAAACATTACATGGACCTGTAGGATACCAGAGCAGGTCAGGCAGAAGTGTCACATCTGGAGAAAGTGTAGGTCCCAGTGGGGTACTTGCTAATCTTGAAAAACAGTGGCTGGGGAGCAGCCCAGATGGGCACCGTGCCTGGCACTTGACCTTCTCCAGGGTGAGCCAGGCTGCTGGCCAGTAATTCTGGGCTTGTGCCAGGCTGATCTGAGCTGGTCTGGTCTGGGGAGGGGGGGCCAAACCTGTGATGGGGAGTCCTCTCTGGCCCTGCATAGCTGAGCCATGGGGCCGTGTTCCAGGTGACCTCTGCAGCTGTATCTCTGTATCCCGTGCCCCTCCCTGGCATTGGTAGAAGGGACTAACAAGGCCCCTGGGACACTGCGGCAAGACTTCCCGTCAGCATGTTGTTATGGGGTAGGGAAGGCTGGGCTTGGGGGAGATGTTAATGAGAACTTGCCTCCCCCTTCCTTCTTCTTAGTCCAGACCATGTCCCCACTCATCTGGACTCCCATCCAGAGCTGCTGAGGAGTCTCCTTGGCTCTCCAGGTCCCCTCTCCAGCCCACCTTTAAGTATTTCTCTGGATCACCTTGCACCCTCTTACTCCCCTGTCCCCATGCAGCTCACCTCCTCACTGCCACTCCTGCACCTACCCTGTGGTTTCATCAAGCTGTAAGCATATATTAAGCACCTACTTACTGTGTGCCAGACCCCACACTAGGTGGTACAAAGACCATTATAACCTACCTATCTAGGTGGCAATGATATTGCTGGATCAAAGGGTAATGCACAACTTTATAGCTCTTTGGGCAAAATTCTAAATTGCTCTCCTGAATGATTGGACCCACCAACAATTCATTACTTTTCCGCATCCCCTTCAACATTTGTCTTTTCTGTCATGTTATCCAATTAGGTAGATGCAAGGTGGCACCTCAGAGTTGTTTTCCTTTGCATGTCTCTAACAAATAGTGATTTACTATATTTTTTCATATGACTGTAGATAGCTTTGATTACTTCATCCAAAAATGCTTGCTTACATTCTTTGATCATTTATCAGTTGGGAACTGGCTGTTATTTTTCCTAAATTTGACTCAGTTCCCTCAATATTTTGAGAAATGAGGCCTTTATCTATAAAAAATTCTTTTTCCACTTCCTCCTTTCCTTCTAATTTTGGATGAATTGATTTTGTTTGTGTAAAAATTTTAAAATTGCATGTAATTAAAGCTATTGTACTCCCTGTGATCCACTATCTCTTCTTTGGTCATAAATTCTTCTCTTATCTATAGATCTGACAAGTGAACTATTCCTTGCTCCCCTAATTTGCTTATGGCATCACCCTTTATGTCTAAATCATTTTGACCTTATCTTGATATACAGGGTGAGATGTTGTTCTGTGCCTCGTTTCTGCCAAACTGTTCTCCAGTTTTCCAGATAAGTTTTGTCACATAGTGAGTTCCTATCCTAAAATCTTGGGTCTTTGTGTTTATTAACCCTTAGATTACTATTGCTATTTACTACTATGTGTTGTGTACCTAATGTATTCCACTGATCCACCACTCTATTTCTTAGCTGTTACTAGATTGTTTTGATGACTATGGCTTTGTAATATAGTCTGAGATCTGGTATGGCGAGACCATCTTCCTTCACATTTTTTTCATCAATTCCCTTGATATTCTTGACCTTTTGTTCTTCCAAATGAATCTGGTTGTTTTTTCTATGTCTACAAGATAATTCTTCGGCAATTTGTTTGGTATGGCACTGAATAAGTAAATTAATTTGGGTAGAATTGTCATTTTTTTAATATTGGCTCAGCCTACCCACAAACAATTAATTTTTATTACTTGTTGTTTAATCTAAACATCCAATTGTTTAGATCTGTCTTTATTTGTGTGAGGAGCATTTTGTAATTGTGTTTCTGTGGTTCCTGGGCTTGTTTTGGTAAGTAGACTCCCAAGTATTTTGTTGTCTGCAATTATTTTAAATGGAATCTTTCTCTCTCCCTCTGTTTCTCTGTGCTTGATTTTGTAGGTAATATGTAGAAATGCTGGTGATTCACATGGGTTTATTTTATATCCTACAAATTTGTTAAGGTTGTTAATTGTTTCAACTAGTTTTTTAGTTGATTCTCTAGGATTCTTTAAGTATAACATCATATTATCTGCAAAGAGTGATAGTTTTTTTCCTCACTGTATTCTCATTCCTTCACTTTCTTTTTCTTGTGACATTATTATAGCTAGCATTTCCAGTACAAAATTGAATAATACTAGTGATAATGGACATCCTTCCTTCACCTTTGATCTTATTGGGAAGACTTCTAATTTATCCTCATTATATAGGTAATGCTTGCTCTTGGTTTTAGATAGATATTCCTTATTTTAAGAAAAGCTCTATTTATTCCTATGCTTTCTAGTGGTTTTTTTAAAAATAGAAATGGATGTTGTATTTTGTCAAAACCTTTTTCTGTAGCTATTGAAATAGTCATATGGCTTTTGTTAGTTTTGTTATTGATATGGTCAATTATTCTAATGATTTTCTTGATACTGAACCATCTCAACGTTCCTGGTATAAATAAATTCCACCTGGTCATTGTATATAATCATTGTAACTACAATGCTGTAGTCTCCTCACTAGTATTTTATTTAAAATGTTTGCATCAATATTCATTAGGGAAATTGGGCTATAGTTTTCTTTGGTTTTGCTCTCTCTGGTTTAGGTTTCAGCACCATATTTGTGTCATAAAAGGATCTGGTAGGGCTCCTTCAGATTTTTAAAAAATACTTTTTGGAACTGATTGTTCTTTAAATCTTTGGTAGAATCCATATCTTAATCCATCTGGTCTTGTTTATTAATATTATATTAGACTTCTTTTGTTAATCTTGGCAATTTATATTTTTATAAATATTCATCCATTTCACGTAGATTTTCAGTTTTATCGACATAGAATTGGGCAAAATAATTCCTAAAAATTGCTTTAATTTTATCTTCATTGGGGGAAGATCTACTCTTTTCATTTTTGATACTGGTTATTTGGTTTTCTTATTTTTAGAATCAAATTAATCAGTAGTTTATTTATTTTATTCAGTCTCATAAAACCAGCTCATATTTATTAGTTCAATGACTTTTTAAAATTTCAGTTGTATCAATCTCATTTGATTTTTTTTCGGGATTTCTCTTTGGGTATTTAGGGATTTTTTGTTTGTTCATTTTCTAGTTTGTTTTAATGATGTATCCAATTAATTGATGTGATCTTTCTCTTTTTTATTCAAGCATTTAGAGATATAAATATTCCCCCTAACAACTGCTTTGGCTGCTACCTGCAAATTTTGGTGTGTTGTCTCATTGTTGTCAATATCTTTAATGAAATTATTGATTGTTTCTATAATTTGTTCTTTGACCTATCCATTCTTTAACATTAAGTTAGTTTCCATCTGTGCTTCCACTGCACTTTATTGAATATAATTTTTACTGCATTATGGTCCAAAAGTGGTACATTTAGTATTTCTGCTTTTCCTCATTTGTTTGTGAGTTTTTTATGTTCCAATATATGGTTAATTTATGTGAAGATGTTATGTACAACTGAGAAAGACACATACTCCTACCTATTCCCATTGAATTTTCTCCAGAGGTCTATCATATCTAACTTTTCTATTCTTTTCATCTCCTTAACTTTTTTCTCATTTATTTTGTGGTTAGATTATTTAAGCTCTAAAAGGACAAAGTTGAGGTCTCCCACTAGTATAGCTTCGCTATTTACTTCTGTAACTCATTTCACTTTTAAGAATTTGGGTGCCATACTGTTTGGTGCATATCCATTTAGTGTTGCTATTACTTAGTTGCCTGTGATACCCTTTAGTATATAGATTCTCTGATAATCTCTTTTAGTTAGGTCTGTTTTTTACTTTTCCTGAGATCATGATTGCTATCCCTGCCTTTTTTACTTCAACTGAAGCACAATTTATTCTGCTCCATGTCCATATTTTAACTCTGGGTGTGAATGTTTCAGGTGTGTTTTTCTTATAAAAATTAACATTGTTGGATTCTGGTTTCTAATCCATTCTGCTCTCCTTCCATTTTATAGGCGAGTTCATTCCATTCACATTCTCAGTTATGATTACTAATTGTATTTTCTTCCTTCCTCTTTTCTTCTGTTTATCTTTTTCTCTCTTTCTTTTTTTTTCTTCTGGGATGGGGGCATTCAATCTTGAAGGAAGTAGTTGGAGACTTGGGAAGAGAGGCCTTTGGTACCAAAGAGTAATGAGCCCATAGAGACCCCTGGGTTTGGAGTCAGGTAAACCAAGTTCCAGTTTTGACTCTGCTAGATGTGTGGCCCTACATAAGTGCCTGTGCCTCTCTAAGTCTAGCTAGCTGCTTTCTAAGACTCCTCCTTGGCATATTATACTTTGTTATAAGCTGTTTTAGGCAGCCCCTGTGTCTGAGGTAGAAGCTAGGACTAGACAGACTAACCTGGTCAGCCTAACCTGGTCTGGCATTGCTTCTGTCCTCTGGGACAGGAGTGGGATGCCATAGGGGCTGGACTAGAAGGAGATGTGGGCCTGAGCCCCAGAGATACAAATATTCTTTTTCTTTTAAATGTTAATTTGTAAACATCTATTTTATTTTTTTTAATGTAATAAATTTTATTTGTTTTCTTGTTTACGTTGTTCATTTTCATGAGATTTTTGAGTTACAAATTTTTTCCCCATCTTTCCCCTACCCCACCCCCAAAACAGGGATCCCACTGTGGAGCCCCTCCCCTGGTCTGCTCTCTAACTTTCTGATAGGGCAGGGAGGGTCTCCCTATCCCAGCCCCTGTATATCTTGATTCCTAGTTGCAGGTATTGCAGAGCTTTATATTCTAGATTCTTTCTGTTCCTCCCTTGTCACTCATCCCTGCTGGAAGGACATCCAATTCAATACAGGCTGTGTAGGTGTGATTATACAGCATATCTTCATAGTGGACATATTGTGACAGTGATCATATGTCCCTCCTTCCTATCCCTCCCCCCCCCTTGTTCTATTCTCTACCCTGTCCCTGTCTCTTTATTGAAGTGTGAGCATCCAGCATCCCTCCCCCAGACCCT
>CM053597.1:228265092-228281539 GCA_028646575.1 Pseudocheirus occidentalis
TCTGACATTCAGACAAGATTTGAGGAAAACAGATTCAGAAGATCCAAAGGAAAGGTAGATTGGATGCCAGGGCCTACAATTGTTCTGAGGGTGTCAGCCCAGGAGGGGCAGGGGATGCCCCTTCCAGAATGAAGTTTGGAAGATCCAAAGGGAGACAATTCCTCTGAGGACAAATCGGATTTGAAGAGACTGGTGTGGCTCCACAGGGAACTTCCACACCAGTTTGAGTTTAAAGAGTCCAGGAAGTTTGAAGAGAAGTGAGGGCCTGGCCACGAAGGCCTGCCTAGCCCTGAAAGTGTCCCCTGCTCCAATCTACCATGTGAGCACTGGTGGAACCTTCTGCTCCCTTTCCTCCCCTTCAGAGCAAACCCAGCTAGCCTCTGACCTCCTCTGTGGTGACCCACTGCTAAGCCAGACCTGAACACTAAAGGTCTGTCTGGTCACATGCTTCCTGAGGTCAGATCTCTGCTTCAGGCCTTCTCTTCCCCTTATTGGCCACATGGCCACAGACACACAGCCCTGCTGCTTGCTCCCTCTTGTGTTTATTCTGCCCTGATTTTAGGTGGAGAGTATCAGAGCGGGGCAGTTAGGACCAGATTAGGACTAGAGATCATCAGAGCCATCCAAGGTCCCCTCAGCAACTAAAGTCGGTGAGCAGCAGCCAGGCCTAGTGAAGAGCTAGCCCCAAAACCATCCAACAGAGTATCAACTCAGTGCCTGAGATGCCAAATCCTGCATGCAGGGGTCACCTCAGCACCCCCACAAGTGAACTTCAGAGGGGCAGAAGGTTTTAGAGCAGCCGCTTTATGCTGTGAGCTCACTCTCTCTAGAGGGTAGGTATGTAGAGGGAAGAGCAGGTTCCCAATCTAGGAGGCTGTACTTTTAATGTCTTTTTATAACTTCTTATCCCTTTGTAAAAACTACTCTGAATTGGCTAATTGATATTTGTGAGATGTTAACTGGTTGATTAAAAATGAAGAGACTCTGGATGGGAGCTTGTGGATAATAGTATTAGACACCCCCAAGCCCTTGGAGTTACTCCCAGAGCTCTGAGGAGAGACAGAGTACTCTAGGCACCTGGCACATTAGGAGGAGCCCCATAATGTACCACAGAAGCAAAGCCAGGTTACAGGGGATATAATAATGTTTTCAAATAGATAAAAAATGGCTTCAGAAATCCATCTCTGGCTATCCCCCCTGCCTGAAATGCACTGCCTCCTCATCTCTGCCTGGATTTCCTAGCTTCCTTAAGTCCCATCTGACATGTCACCTTCTACCAGAAGGCTTTCTAATTCTAATGCCTTCCCAATTCAGAACTATGCCCGATGGGCTAGCAAACCACGCACACCCTTTGATCCAGCAATACCACTGCTAGGTTAGGTCTGTCTCCCAAAGAGATGAAAGAAAAGGCAAAAGGACTTATGTGTACAAAAATATTGATAGCGGCCTTTTTTGAGGAGGCTAAACATTGTCAATTGAGGGGATGCCTATCAATTAGGAAATGCTGAACAAGTTGGGGATGGATGGATGGATACATTGTGCTATAAGAAATGATGAGCAAGCAGATTTCAGAAAAATCTGGGAAGACTTACACGAACTGATGCAGAGTGAAGTGAGCAGAGCCAGGAGAACATTGTATCCAGTGACAGCAACATTGTAACAATGATCAGCTGTGAATGACTTACATGAACTGATGCAGAATGAAGTGAGCAGAGCCAGGAGAACACTGTACATAGTGTCAGCACTACTATATTATAATGACCCGTGAAAGACAGCTCTTCTTAGCAATACCGTGATCCAAGATGATTCTGAAGGTGATGATGAGAAATGACTGATGGAGTCTGAATGAAAATCAAAGCATCCTGGGGGCTTTTCACTTTCTTTTTCTCTTCTCTTCTGTTCTCTTCTGTTCTCTTCTGTTCTCTCCTCTCCTCTCCTCTCCTCTCCTTTCCTCTCCTCTCCTCTCCTCTCTTCTCTTCTCTTCTCTTCTCTTCTCTTCTCTTCTCTTCTCTTCTCTTCTCTTCTCTTCTCTCCTCTTCTCTTCTTTTTTTTCTTTTCTTTATTTCTAAACTAAATTGGCTTATTTACTTTTAGACTTTTAGTTTACAACATTCGGTTCCACAGTCCCTTGAGTTTCAAATTTTCTCCTCCTTCCTCTCCCCCCCCCATCATGGAGGCACGCACGTGGATATAGGACCTACAAATATCTTTTGATTAATCATTGCTCAGGTTGTTAAGAAGTATTGTAACTGATAGAATGATCAGTGGGAAAGAGAAACAGAACAAAACAAGAAAAAGAAACAGAACAAGTAGTTTGTTTCAGTCTGCACTCAGACTCTGCATCTCCTTCTGGATGCGGATACCTCCTTCAATCATGAGTCTTTCGGAGTTGTCCTATAACCTTGTATTGCTGAAAGGAGCCCAGTCTGTTGAAGTTAGTCATCACACATATGTTGGGTCTGTGATTGTGTACAAATTTCTCCTGGTTCTGCTCTTCTTGTTCAGCATCAGTTTACATAAGTCTCTCCAGGTTATTATGAAGTCTGCTCCTCATTTCTTATAGCACAATAGTATTCCATTACATTCATATACCGCAACTTGTTCAGCCATTCCCTAATTGATGGGCGGGCATCCCCTTGATTTCAAATTTTTTGCCACCAACTTTCTTTATTTTTCTTGTTTGTTTGTTCTTGTATTTTTTCTTTCTCAATATGACTAATATGGAAATAAGTTTTGCATGACTGCACATGTGTGTAACCTTTATCAAATTGCCCACCTTCTCAATGAGGGGGAAGGAAAGGGAGGATGGAGGAGAATTTAGAACTGAAAACTGTAGGAAACAGAGGTTAAAATGGTTTTACATGTAATCAGGAAAAAGAAAAGATTAAACCAGAAAACTGGTAAAGGTCAATCCCTCTTCTGATCATTCCCAGCTTATTCTATATGCAGCTTGTCAGTACATTGTGGCTTGCTTGTTGTCTCTCCCATTATGTTGTGAACTCCTCAAAGGCAGGGTCTTATTTCTGCTTCTTTTTGTATCTTCAAAACTTAGCATGATAACTGGCACATAATAGATGCTTAACAAATACTTGGGTAGCTAAGTGGCACCAAAGTACTCATCTGACTTCAAATATGGCCTCAGACACTAACTGTGTGACCCTGGGTAAGTCACTTAACCCTTTTTGCCTCAGTTTCCTCAAATGAGGAAATGAGGGGGAGAAGGAAATGGCAAACCACTCCAGTGTCTTAACCAAGAAAACCCCAAAAGAAGTCTTGACAAATTTGACTGAACATAAACAAAATAAATACTTGTTGACTGATTGTAACAGTAATGTAATTTGAAGATTCCCTTATACTGGCAAGCACTTAGCACCTTGTTTCAAGTGTGATTGTATCAAATATTAGATCCAGAACTTGTGAATCCCACAGTGGGAGAAACTTCCTGTTGTAACAGGAAGGGGCAAAACAGGGAGGAGCTAACACCTTATGTAAGGAAAAGCCCAAGCAGAGAAAGGCCAGAATTTCTCTCAGTGAGCATCTGGAGGCTGGGCTGCTACTGCTGGATTGAGGACTGAACTAAGAATTGAGAAGAACTGAGAAGAGAAATGAGAACTGAGACAGAACTTCTTGGAGCAAGCAGTGTGGAGGCTGAGGAGGAGAGGCCCAGGCTGGAGAAAGTTATTTTGATTTTGAGAACAGAATTTGTGGTGGTGGAGCTTCTTCTGAGAGCCAGCCAAACTCCTGCTGAGAGCTTCCGAGGGCCAGCTGGAGCTGCAAGAGAAAGCATGACTGTGGTGTTGGTACTTTGTCTGTTTTGGGTCTATGTTGATTTCACAGGCAGAAAGTGAATTGAGATGATAATGCCAACTATGTGTGAATATTGTTGTAATTCTGCTAAGCTTGATGTGTGTAGATATTGTTGTGGCTCTGTTTTCTCTTCCCAGAAACTGCGAAGGACTTGACGTGGACTCAACACTGTGAGCTTCAATGTGGAGCAGGAACTGCACAGAGAGCTGAACAAGGAACTGGGAGCTGTCTACCTTTGAACTCAGGTGGCAGTTGGTTAGATTTGGGCAGGAGCTGGGACCATGGAAGAGGAACTATGGAAGCTGAGAGCCTGCCTCAAGTCAAGATGAAAAGACCTATCCTTGAGTATTTAATGCTAACTGATGAAATTGTAACTTACTTGTGACCTAGGGGTGGATGGCTGTTGTACTTCCCACTGCCCCTTAAGAGGGTACTAATTAGTGACTGTTGGTATTGTATCTTAATTACACCCCATAGGTGGAGGATTTTGACCTTTACATTTAGATGATTGAATTAAGGACTTTGTGATTGGCTACTGAATGTACTTTGCTTAAAACTATGTGACCACTTTGGTGAAAATTATTTTAGTGATAAGTTGTGAAGTTATAATATTCTGAATGCTGTATTTTGTTTTCTGTGAATGTTTTGCTCTGATTTGTTACTGAATAGAGAGTTCACTCTATTGTGTAATCAGAACCTTGAAAAACTGTTCACAGTAGCAGTCCTCTGGAAAGCTGCTCATGCTTGTCTTTACACTGATTCACTGACTAACAAGGGTTTCTCCCACTGGGGAGAGGGGAAGAAGGAAGAAAAGAAACTAGATTTCTGTTAATTAAAAAAATAATTTTAAAAAGAATTACTAAAGTTTAGGAAGGACTAAGACTGAATAATCAAAATCATATTGGTTGCCTTCTCAAGGAGTGAGAAGGGCAGGTGGGAAGGAGAGAATTTGCAACTGAAAATTTTTTAAAATAAATGTTAAAATTTGTAAAAATATAATTGGGAAATATCTAATGAAATAAATGACATATTAAAAAATACAAGTCACTCCAGAAAGAAAGGAAGGAAAGCAGGAAGCAAGGCAGGCAGGAAGGCAAGAAAGAAAGAAAGAAAGAAAGAAAGAAAGAAAGAAAGAAAGAAAGAAAGAAAGAAAGAAAGAAAGGAAGGAAGGAAGGAAGAAAGAAAGAAAGAAAGAAAGGAAGGAAGGAAGGAAGAAAGGAAGGAAGAAAAAACTGAAACGGTTACTGAAGAAAGCAAAAAGGGCAAAGGTTTGTTTTGTTTTGTTTTGTCTTTTGGCCACAGTGAGACAGAAAAAGGAGGCCTCTAGATGGGATAAGCCCCGTGCATGGAATGAATGGAATAGTAATAGCAGCTAACATTTGAATAGCACTTTCTGGTTTGCTAAAAGCTTTACATTTATTACCTTGCTTGATCCTCCCAACAATCCTATACAGTAGGAACTGTTATCACCACCCCCATTTGGCAGGCCAGGAAAGTGAGGCTCTGAGCTGAGTGACTTGCCTAGTCCCACAATGAGCAAAGGCAGAATTCACACTGTCCATACTGATTCCACGTCCAGCCCTCTACTCACTGCGCCACCTAGTGGACAACAAGAAGGCCGAACTGTTCAATTGCTATTTATCTTGTTTTCTCTGACAAGGAGAGATGCCCTTTGCACCGGACATAGAGGAACAAGAAATGATTAACAGGGAGCTGATGTGCAAGACTAGTCAGGAAACAGGAAGAATGCAAGCACCTACCTGCTCTTGGGACTTTGCCTCAGATGAAGAGCATTTTCTGATCCCGAATGAACAAGTAGATGGGAGGGCAGAGATGTTGCCAGGGAGATGTGAAAAATAAAGGGAAATGGAAGATTGGAGGAAGGCAAATACTGTCCTGATTATCCAAAAAGGGAAGAAAATGGAGCTTGCAGCCAGCCTCACTTACTTTCGATGATCTTACCAACTATGAGAGGATGTAGTAGAAAGTCTCCCCAAACCTCGATAAAGCTTTTGACAGCATGACAAGCACACTGTGCTTGTAGAGAAGATGAAGAGACATGGTCTAAACAACAGTACAGTCACATGGATTTCTAGCTGGGTGGGCAAAAAGAAGTGTTACTGGTTTGGTGTCAACATGGAGGAAGACATCTCCACTAGAGCATTTCAAGAATCTGAGCTTGGCCTTCTCACCTTATCAGTGACATGGACAGATAAAGCTAGGAGGGAGAGCTAACACAGAGACGATGATAGGTATCCAATGGGATCTTGGCCACCTAGAGCACTAGGGCTAATCTACTAGAATGATGTCCAATAAGGACAAATGTATAGGCTTGCATTGGGTTACAATTAAGGGCAATTTTATATGTATGAGAGGAAAAGGGAGGCAAGTCTAGATAGCAGTAGTTTTGAAAATGTCCTAGGGGCTGGAGTCCATTGCAAGGTCAATTAGCATTGAGATGTGTCATCAAGGAATCTAGTGTGAAGCAGCTAGGTGGCAAGGTGGCACAGTGGCCCTGGATTCAGGAGGACCTGAGTTCAAATACAAGCTCAGACACTACTAGCTGTGTGACCCTCGGCAAGCCACTTAACCCTGATTGCTTTGCAAGAAAGAAAGAAAGAAAGAAAGAAAGAAAGAAAGAAAGAAAGAAAGAAAGAAAGAAAGAAAGAAGGAAAGAAAGAAAGGAAGGAAGGAAGGAAGGAAGGAAGAAAGAAAGAAAAAAAGAAAGAAAGAAAGAAAGATAGATAGATAGATAGATAGATAGATAGATAGATAGATAGATAGATAGATAGATAGATAGAAAGAAACCTAGTATGATCTCAGGCTCCATGGACTTACAAGAAGAGGGAGGTGACAATCCCCCTGTATCCTGCCCTTGGCAGGCCTCATCTGGAGGATTACTTTCAGTTCTAGGGACCACAATTTCAGATAAGCTGGAGAGTCAAGAGGAGGCAACCAAGGCAAGGAAGGGCCTTGAGGTCATGATACAAGCCATGATACTTGAAGGAATAGCAGATGCAAAGAGGTGAATGTAAGCTAGAGGTCCAGGAAAGCTTGCTAACAATTGGAGCTGTCCCAGTGGGGAAGAGGCCATCTCTAGAAATGGTAAGACTCACTCCTCGGAGGCCTCCAAGCAGAGGCTGGGCAGCCACTTGTTGGGTACACTATCGAGGAGGCTCCTTTCATGTACTGGTGAGAATTGTGGGCTGCTGCAGCCCCTTACCTTCTGGGATTCTAACACCTCAGGCCCTCTCCCTCAGTGCCAATCGTCCTCTGGTGACACAGTGGAAAGAGCCCTGGATTTAGGGGCGGGGGACCCAGGTTCAAATCCTAACTCAACCACATACTACCTGTTTAGACGTTGGACAAATCACTTGAAAGCTCTGGTCCTCATTTCCTAATCTGTAAAAAGAGGGTTTCCACCTTTTCTGTGCTGGGAATTCCTGTCCTGCCCCTGGGTCCTGGGCTGCTCCCCAGGGTTCTGAAGGAGGAGGGGAATGGAGAACCCCTGACCCTCATCATCCCTCTCCACCAAGGTAGCCAAGTACCCAACGGAACCACAAGGGCCCATGTACTAATCTTGGCCCTGCTACTGACATCTTGTATGAACTCAGACAAGTCCCTTGCCCTCTCTGAGTCTCAGTTTCCCCCTCTGTTCAATAAATGGTTTGGACCACATGTTCTCCCCAGTTCTTCCCTGCTCCAGGTTAGTGGCTGGCTTTGGTTTGGGTTGGGGCGACATCTAGTGGACAAGATGTTTTCCTGCAATTCGAGGCAAAGCTATTCAGGAAGGTCAGCAGTACATGTGCTCTCTCTCACTGGTTGGTGGGTCCATCCTGCAGGGCTGCTCAGACAGACAGATGGACAAACAGGCTTTATTTTCCTGCCTTTCACCTCCCCAAGAGAGTTTCCAGATGAATGCTCCACAAACCAGGAGAGGACATATATGTGGGGGCTCGTGTCAGGCAGGGACTGAAGATTCAGTCAGTGCCTACGGAGTGCTGGGCACCATATCAGGCATCAGGCTGCAAAGAAAGAAAACAGGCCCTGCCCTCAAGGAGCTCCGGCTACCCAGAGAGAAAGCATGCAGCCGAAGACAAACTAGACGTCAGCTGGATGAACTGGAAATAATCAATTGTTCCCCTTAGAATGCAGGCTTGGGAAAGGCTGGCTGTAGAAGGGGGCCTTTTAGCTAAGACCTGGAGGAAGCCAGGGAGCAGAGATGAGAAGGAAGAATGCTCCAGGCTTGAGGGATGGCCAGAGAAAACGCCTGCTGTCACAAGATGGCTGCGTCTTGTTGAACAGCATGGAGGCATCTTTAGGCTGCAGAGTAGATGGAGAGATGTAGGCTGGGAGAAGCCTGGAAAGGTCAGAAGCCCAGCTTGTGGAGGGCTTTGAATGCCACAGAGATGATTTCCTATTTCATTTTGGAGGTGCAGAAAGCCACGGCTGTTTATTGAGGAGAGGGTAAAAGGGGCCAAACTGAGCTTTAGCAAGACCCTTTTGCTAGCTGCCTGATGTGGGGAGAGGCTATGTCTGTTACAGACTCCAGGCTTGGGGTGACAAGGGCCAGGCTGGTGGCAGTGCAGAGGAAAGAAGAGGGGCGTGTTTGAGACGTCACAAAGGGAAGGTGCTTCGAAAATAGATTGTTTATGAGGGCAGAGTCCAGGATGACAAGCTAGGGTGCTAGGGTTTGAGGCTGGGTGGTGAGGAGGATGGCCGGAGGCTTAACAGTAAGAGGCTGGGGGTGGGGGTGGGGTGGTGAATTCAGTTTGGGACACGTCTATGTGGCATCCAGTCTGAGATGTCCAGTGGGCAGACAGAGATGTCAGGTGGGGGCAATTGGGACAGGATAAGTAGATATGAGACAATCACCAGTAGAGAAAGAATGATCAGACCCATGGGGGCTAATGAGACGTGGCTGCCAGCGGGCAGTCATACTCTTCACTTTCCAGGCTTTGGGCCAGGCCAGGGGGGCCTCACAATATCCATGGCTCCCAGATCCCTTAGCCAGGAGAGCCAGCCCCTACCCCTCTCATCCACCCCTGCCCCCTCCCAGGGTAGGAAGGAGTCCCTCATCGGCCTAGGAGACAGGCAACTGCCACTTTCAGGCTCAGCAGGAGCCTCTTTGGAACAGCAGCTGGGCAAAATGATGAATCTGCAGCACTCCATTCACAAGCGCCATAAGGAGAAATCTATGACCACTATTATCTCCTCCTTATAGGCAAGGCTCAGAGACAGAAAGGCATTTGTGTGAAGTTACACAGCAAGGAAGTAGCCTGCTGTGGGACTGAGGCTTTCCTTGCTCAAGCTTCTTCTATAGCTCCTGTGGTCATTCCCAGGTGGACACTGGACTCCCAGGCCACATTTCCTTTGGGAATTATTGGGAAGACAGAGAACCATAGAACTCTACAGGAAGACATTTTGAAACCACACAGAGAAGCTTTCTCTGGGCCACTGGTGGTGGGGTCCATGTTTTTTTGGGAGAATAACAGAGAGTTGCTCAATTTCTCTGGCCATTCATGGCAGAGACACCATCTGCTTCTCTTCTTTCCTCACAAATCTGGGGTTCAGAACAGGACCATGGGGCTCAGGATGGGACCCCAGGATATGGGATGGGAGCCTGGGATTCAGGATAGGTCCCTAGCACTCAGGATGGGACCTTGGGGCTCAGGGTGGGTCCCTGGGTCATAAGCATTCCTGGAATCATTACCCTTCCATACTCCTCAGACACTTAGGGAAAGGCATGGCCAAGCAAGGCACAGAAAATAGGCCACACAACTGCTGGAAGGTCCCAAGGAGTCAGAATTATACCAAAGAAAATGAGGAACCTTCGGCTCTCTCTGATTGAGTGCTGGGTTTTCCATGTTGTATCTCCTCAGGACATTGTAAGTAAACTCTTTGAGAACAAGAACAGCTTCATTATTTGTCCCAGGGTTTAGTATACAGCAGGTAATTAATAGATGCATATCAGATTAGATTGACTGAAGGACTGGTGGAAGCACTTGGGGGGTGTTTGACTAGAAAAGAAAATGGGGAGTTTTCAAGCAATTGAGGCACAGGGATAAGGAAGGGTCAGCCCCCTTCAGTTTGTCCCCCAGGGGGCAGAACCAGATGCAAGGGTCGAATGTGGTAAGAAGGCCAACTGAGGCTTGGGTGTAAGGAAGGATCCAAGCAAGCTGGCCAAAGGGTCTCTGGAGGTAGGGAGCATATATCACTGGGAGTATTCAAGCCAATGCTGAATGCCCATTGACCCCAAATGCTTGCCAGGGAATTTGTGGTCAGGCAGGGAGGGGTCAGCCCCCAGGACTTCTGAGGAGTCTTCTGGCTCTGAAATTCTGGGATTCTGAGAATCTGAGAGCTGGGTCTGGGAAGCAGGTCTCTTAGTTTCCAGCTGTCTCTAAGGGCATGAGAGGCAGAGGCCAGCCTCTCAGTCCTTCCCCAGGCTACCCTCTTATCTTCCCAAGACAAGCTTAGTGGGGATGGGGGACAAGGCTCCACATTGCTCCTTCCCCTTAGGGACTCCCTCTATATTCACTGTAAGATCTTACCCTCTCTGGGGCTCAGTCTCCCCATCTGTATGGGGATGTCAGGAGCTTCTGGACCCCAGGGTCCCACTCTAACCCCAAATTCTTCAGGAGGGTGGGAGGGAGAAACAGGGAAAGGGGGCTTGGGTTCCTCCTGAGAAAAGGAGCTGGGAAAATCCCCCAAAGTCCACCATGGGGCTTGCCATCTCTGTGATTAGGAATACTGTGCAGTGACAGTTCTGGGCTCAGGACAGTTTCTAAATTCTCTCCCCAGAATTTATGATCATGGTTACTCTGGAACCCTGCCTGTTGCCCAAACCAATCCTCTCCACTGCAGGCTGGGCTGCCAGAGACTGGGAGCATGGCTGCCTCTTCCCCTCTCCACATCTGGGGAGGTGACCCCTTCCTGGATCCCTCCTACCTTTCCAGGATTTCCCTTCCACTCTTTCCAGACCCCCCCCATTCCTGGATTCTCCCACCCTTCCAGGATTCCCCTTCCACCCTTCCCAGATCCCTCCTACTCTTCCTGGATTCCCCCCTTTCCTGGATCCCTTCCACCCTTCTAGGATCCCTCTCCCACCTTTCCCAGACCCCCCCCTCCTCTGTCCTTCTCAGATACCCCATCCACCCTTCCTGGATGGCTGCTGCTCAGCCTCTATGGACAGATGTTCCCCAGACTGAGGAGATTGGAAAAGACTCTCTCCTCCCTCTCCTTTAAAGAAGCTTCATTAACCTCAAACAAAACCCCCAGTCTCCTTCCCACCTTCCCTCCCCCAGGGTCTCCCCACTGGAGCAGAAGGTGGGGGCAACTGCATCTCCATCTGGCCTAGGGCAGGCAGGGTGTGGGAAGGGAAGACCCAAAACTCTCCCCACCACCCCACAGGCCTAAAAAGAGGGGCTGCCCCAGGCCTCTCCAAGGCAGGCAGTGGGGTGGGCAGCCCCTGCAGCCCTAGCCCCCAGTGCTCCACTGCCCTGGCACCTTCCCCACAGCTCAGGACCCCTGGGGGCCCAGCTCCCCTCCAATAACTAGCACTTCTCTAATTCTTTAAAAGTTTGCAAAACGCTTGATTTTTATACCTTCTGTGCTTCTGTATCTTCTGTTCAAGACCCCAGCTCAGGGGGAGTGCTACAGGTGAACGGGCCTTGAGGGGCAAGCCCAGTGGTGTCCAGTCTTAGAGACAATCTTGTGAGGTTAGATGGCCCAGCCATCCTGAATCCCATGAATGGGACTAGCTGGCAGCAAAGTGGGGGGAGGTGGCTTATGCTTCTGACCTCTGAGACATACAAGGTCAATTCCACGCTGGGATCCTATGCCCACCTCCTCAGGGAAAAAAAAACTGTAAAGGCTAAAGTGCAGCCACTTGTGGGAGGGTGTGCCCTGATGCCAGGGCCAGGGTGGGCAAGGGCCAGCCTTCTCCCACCCATCCCTGGCCAATCCCAGAGCTACACAAGGCCACCTTGAGGGTGAAGGAACTGAAAACCACCCCAAAGCTGTCTTGTGTCCCCTTTTAACTGATGCAGCCCCTTCCCCACTCTACTGGCCAGGGGGAAGCACCAAGTGACCCCTCAGGGTTGTCTGCTTCAGACCAAAATGCCAAGTCCTTTCACAGCCCGAACCTCCAAAGGCCTAAGAGCTGAGTGTCCATATCCACGGAGACTCCAGGACCCAGGTTGGTACCTATGGGCCAAGTCAGAGTCCCTTTCAATTATCCTCATTTCTGATCCTAGGCTGAGAGGCCACAGAGCTAGGAAGGACCCCTGGGGGCTTTGAACCCAGGTCCTTGTCCTCTGCTCTAGCCACACACTCTGCCCACTACCTCCTTTCTCAGCTTTTCAGCCAATTCTTCCTAGTGGGGTCAGCCCTCTGCCTGCCCTACCCACTAAAACTAACTTCTGCTCTTTGGTAGCCCTGAGCACTTAAGATGGGATGGTCATAGGGGATGCTAATAGGAACAAAATCTTACAAAGCCCTTTTCTAGGAGAAAGTGAAAATTCTGTAATTCTATTTCATAGAGGAAGAAATTGAGATCAGTTCCTATGTTATTTCCAGGCCAATTCTTTCTTTTTCCTACTGATTCCTTCTGCTTCAACTTCCCAGTCCTAGGTCCTATACAGACACTATGGTTTCAGCTTGTCTGGTTGCTAAGAAAGCAGAGGCTGTTCTGGATGATTTTCTTGGCTGAAGCATAACTAGGGCGGGGCAACAAGAGCTTCATCCAAGAGGGTGAAATTTAGAGGGTACTGAAAGTATTTTTACTCCTTCTTCAGGGTAGAAACAACCGAACTTAGTACTTAATTTTCGAGAATATATCCATTAGTAAAGAATTAGATAATGTGTCGTCCCCTTATCCCCGCCCCCACTTCCCAATGAAACCTACTCTGCTCTGCTCTGAGCTCCTTAGCAGGCATCTCATAATGTCTCTGCCCCCTCCCCTATAAATCTTTGTCCTAAGGTCTCTCACCCCCCCTCATCTGAATGGCTGCTTGAGCCGCCCCTGGTCTTTGCAAAATCTTTGACACTCAGAGCAAAAAGGCCTTGGAGATGTGCTCATTGACTCTTCCTCCTTCTGCAGGAACAAGGAGAGTTCACACTAACTGACCCTCACTGCTCAGGACAGGAAAGGGAGGGTGTTGATGTTTCCTTTTCTTTTTGATTCTCTGCATATTAAAAGTGCAGGAAACCGTAGGTTGAATCTTTGAATTAATCTAAGCAGAGGGGCACAAGAACTGAGAGTGAATGAACCCAAGGAATGGGAGCCAAGGCAAGATGACTGTGCAACGTCTGAATTTTTTTTTTTTAATATTTCATCTCCTAGACACTAAGGCAAGTGGTTTGGAGAAACAACAAATATTTATAATTATCACCAAGAGGGGCAAAGTATCCCAGGCTTGTTCAGGCTTTGATCACCCTCTAGTGGCCATCAAGGATATTGCAAACTCGAAAAAACCCAATGCACGTAGGGTGGGGAGCGGAGGGCAGGTACTCTTCCAGTAGAGCGCCAACTAGTGTTTAGATCGGATATGACATTCTGATTTAATTCAAACTTCTTGACCTTTGGGGATTTTTTTAAACCAAAGGGATAGCACTAATATGCCAAAACCATACCCGAATCCCGTGTGAATGTGATTTGTTTGTTCTATGAACACTGGAAAAGAAGTCACTGATTTTCTCTGTATGTTAGGTCCAGTTGTTTAATACCCTATCTCTCTTTTGGATTGATCATATTCTGATAATGGGGCATTAACAACTCCTGTCATTATGGAACTTTAAAAATCTATTTTTTCCTTCAAAACCGTGAGGTTTTTCTTCGAGACTTTCATAGCACAATTGTTAGATAGTATACAGATTTAAGACAGATATGCCTTTGTTTTTCATCAAATCTTTTTAACATATTAAATGCCCTTATTTCTCTCTTTTAATTTATTGTTTTCTGGTTTGACTCCAATGTAGTCCAATACCTTCACGTCACTCCTGCTTTTCTTGATTTGTCAGTACTGTTTGGATCAGCCTTTTATGACTTTTTTCAGATCTTTTCCAATCATATGTTTCCAGTAAGCAGCTCAATTGAATTCTGTTTTTTCCATCGAGTCTGTAATTCTTCTGCATTTATTTGGAGAGTTCAACCCATTTTCATTTAGCCTTCTAACGTTAGGTTTGTCTTCAGTTATTTTCTCAGAAGAGAAATTTAATTTCTAATTCTTATTATTTCTATTATTAATTCCAACTTAACAGAACAGCTCTAGAAACTGTAAGTCACTTTAATTTGGATTTCCCTTTTATCGAGGATCAGACTTTCCCTTTAGACTGACTCTACTCCTTTCCTTGACATTTTTCAGGGTGTTTTTGTCTCTCTGAAATCTTTAATGATTTCACCAATATAATGCTTCTAAGAACAATCTCTATTCTGTTGGCAACTATTGATTCTGGGCAGCTTCAGATATTTCTCTTTTTGGCTAGAGTAGGGGCAGGGAATCTGTGGCCTTGAGGTCACATGTTGCCTTCTAGGTCCTCAGGTATGGCCTTTTGACCGAGTCCAAGTTTTACAGAACAAATAATTTTATTAAGAAGATCTTTTCTGTGAAGTCTGGATTTAGTCAAAGGACCATACTTGAAAGCTTAGTGGGCCACATGTGGCCTCCAGGCCAAAGTCCCCCATCCCTCTTTGTTGTTCCAAAACTTAGTGAAGTAAAGATGAATCTTGGTAAACTTTGCAAAGCCTATTTGCTTCTCAAATACCCATCTCCTGTCAAGAAGTAGACACACCTAGCTTGTGGCCAAGCAAACACCTCATGCTGGTGTGTCCAGGAAATGTAGAAATCGGTGGTGGTGGTAGTGGGGTGTCAGGCTGTACAAAAAGAATGTCTGGTATTCAGATCTGAGGCAATCTAACTGCCTCCCAGGAACCCTGTGTTGTGGTTGGGGGCAGGGTAGCCCAACTCCCTGCAAGCCTCTCTCTCCTAGAGTTTTGGCTGTTGCCTTCAGAGGCCTGTAAAACTCAAACAGATTTTTAAAAAACCAAATCACTCCAAATGGACAGCTTTACATTTACCCTTGTGGCATTTTTGAGATTTTTATCTTTAGGATCCTGATTCTTTCATCTGACATGAACTCTTCTACCCAGCTTTAGGTCATCTGTGAATTTGATAAACACACATCAAATAGACTGATTTAGATTTCATCTAAACCTTTGATAAAAATATTGAAGAGAACAGGGCTATGGACAGATGCCTGGAGCATGTCAGTAGAGATCTCCTAATACCATAGATGGAGAACTAGAAGCAACTTGCCTTACGGGTCACCAAGGCTGAGCCCCTCATTTTATACACGAGAAAATAGAAGCTTAGCTTAGATGACTTGTCTATGGATGGGATCATGCAGTCAGTGGGTAGCAGGGCTGGCCATGGTCACATCTGTGCTTTAGAAAAATCACCTCGAAGGAAGGCAAAAGGGAATAAGTCAACCTTACTCATTGAATTAGGCTTAGGGAAGGAATGACATACACTCTAAATTGGGTATCTTGCCCTACAGGAGAGTAGGGGGGATGGTGATGAGAGGAGGGATGATGGAGGAGAGGGGAGGGAGAGGGGAGGGTAGTTAGAAGCACACACTTCTGTAAAGGGACAGGAACAAAGTAGAGAATAGAACAAGGGGGGCAGGATAGAAAGGAGGGAAATATAGTCAGTCTTTCACAATATGTCCATTGCGGAAATGTTCTGCGTAACTACACATGTACAGCATGTATTGAATTGCTTGTCTTTCCAGTGGCAGTGGGTGATGAAGGAGAAAGGGAAAGAATCTAGAATTTAAATTTCTATAATCAAATGTTAAAAATATATGTGTGTGTGTGTGTGTATATATATATATATATATATATATTATTAATTACATGCAATTGGGAATTAAGATATACAGGCATTGGGGTAGGGAGATCCATCTTGCCCTACGGAAAAGTCAGAGGGGTGATGGGGAAGGACATAGGAGAGAGCAGACTGGGGGAGGATACAGTAGAATTGTTGTTTTGGGGTGGTGGGTAGGGGAAAGATGGGGAGAAAATTTGTACTCAAAATCTCCTGGAAAAGAATGATGTAAACTAAAAATAAACAAAAGTTAATTAATGAAAAAAAAGAAGAAATATTACCTCGGCACTTGTATGGAGGAAAGATTGGAATGGGGAGAGATGACCTTGCAAGGTCAATCAGAAGTATTTGCAATAGTCCAGTAGGGAAATGGTGAAGGCTTTAATTAGAATAGTGGCTGCCTGAATGGAGCAGAAGGGATGCACGCCCCTCCCCCCATTCCCAAAAATATGCTTTAAAAAATGACAAGATTTGTCACTTGATTTGGTGAAAAGAGCTGAGAATAAGGCCCAGGGTGTGAGCCCCTGGGCAAGTAGTGTGCTTGGCCAGAAGAGGCAGTTTAGAAGAGGGAAAGGCAGTACGTTCTCTTTGAACACATTGAATTGGAGACACCAGTCAGAAATGTCCAATAGATGATGTGGACTGGCGGTCAGAGGAGGCATTAGGGCTGGAGAAATAGATCTTGGGATCATCTGCATAGAGATTATTGAAAGGATCTTGTGATTTTGATCTAATAATGATTATAAGTTCCTAAA
>CM053597.1:228282039-228292610 GCA_028646575.1 Pseudocheirus occidentalis
GGGCAGCTCTCCACTACAGAGGAATGAAAGGGCCAGCCTCGGGCACGCGGAGGAGGCCGAACTCCCAAAAGCGATCCGGAACCGGCCGGGCCAAGCTGAGCTGGGCTGCCACCCCCCCCCTCCACCCCCGCCCGCCTCTCCCGGGAGATCAAGGGGACAGGGTAGGGTGGGGAAGGAGAAGCCAGGGAGCAGCCACACCAGGGTGCCAGGACTCTGGACCTAGGCCTCGGGAGGCCGGCAGGCCACGCCGGACCCTGCCAGTCCCCACCCGCCTCCAACCAGAAACTTTTTCCATTAGTCCTGGGCCAACTGTCGAAGCTCCCAGGGGAAAAGGGATACGATGGCGACTTGGGAGCCGGCGTCCAGCCCCTCTTCCCTCAGGCTGGGGGTGGGGGGAGCATTCTTCTCAAGTGGGCTCCCCTTCCAAGGCTCCCAGACCAGGTTGGACAGCCCCGAAGTCCCCCAACACAAACAGCAACTCCACTCGGGTTCAAGCAGAGAGAAGCCTGATCCCTAGAGGCCCTTCCACCAAGGGGGGGCCTCCCTCCGGCGTAGCAGGCCCCCCAACAATAAGGGCGCCTCCAAACCCCCCGTGACTCTTCCACAATTGGGGGCTCACCCACAGCCAAACGCTCAGATTCCTCAGACACCTAAAGATCCCTAACATGAGCCCCAATAATCCCGACACCCTAGAATTCCCAACAGTACCATAGATGCGCCCGCAAACATGCGAGCCCCCAGCAGGGTCCCCCAGCACCTGAAGCCTCCCCAAGACTGAGAGCTCCTAGAACTCACGGATCCCCCGATTCTTCCAACACAGAGTACGGAGCCCATCACGACCGTGGGTCTTCCTGCGGGGCCTCCCAGCCAGCCCTGCTGACGGCAGGCAGGCGCCGCCCGGGCCCAGAGGGGCAGTTTCTGGGCCCCACTTTGGTCTCCCTGGACGGGATTGGAATGGGGGAATTGACTCCCTCCCCGGCCCCTCTCCCGGCGGCTCCCCTCAACAGGTGGCGGCCCAGACCCTAGCCTTACCCGAGGTGACGGTGGCGGTGGCCGCTGTCTCTTTGCGCGCGCTGCGCCCCTGCATGGCGGCCGGGCCCGGGGGGCTCTCGGTGGGTCCGCGGCCGCCGCGGCTGCTGCTGCCCAGGCCGCTCCGACCGCTCTGCCTCGGCCCCGCGGTGCTCTCCCCGGGGGCCTCCTGATCGCTCCCTGCCTCCCTCCCTCTTCTCCCTGCCTCCTTCGGTCCCTTCTCTCCTTTCCGCTCCTCCTCCTCCTCTTCTCCAGCTCAGGGTTCCTCTGCCTACCCCTAGGCCCCGCCCCTCATGCCCCGCCCCTAGAGGGACCCGCCCCTCCCGTCCTGCCTGCCCAGGGGGCTCAGCTCCAACCTGGCCAGCGCCAGCCAAAGCTAGGGTGGGGGGTGATTGCGGAGGGGGTACCGGAAGCGGAAAGGTCGGCGCGAGGCTCTGGGGGCGGGGACCCAGCGGAGCTCGCCCCCTCTGCCCTGGAGCTGCCTGCCCCCTCCCCCTTTTCTCTTTCCTCCCTCCCTCCCTCCCTCTAACCCCTTCATCCCTCCATGACTCCCTCCCTCTATGCCTCCATACCTCCATCCCTCCTTCCCTCCCTCCCTCCCTCCATCCCGGTTCCCGGCTCGGATCCCCTGCTCCCTGCCTGGGCACCTTGGGGCCCTCCAGCCTGGACTGCTTTTTATTGCCCTACTTGGTGAACGTGGCTCGAGGTGTGACTGTCTGCCGGTCCTCGGTTGCATCCTCTGTCACTCTAGGACCTCGCCATGGCGCGTCCACCTTCCCCCGGTGGGAGAAAAGCCTTTGTGATCCTTAAACTCTGGACTGAGGTGGGAAACGGACCCAGAGAAGAGAGACCACCTGGAAGGTGATGGACCTGCCTTCCCAACCCGGAAGGATTAAGTGGCAGATTTAGGCTTGCCGGGCTGGTGAGGTAGTGAGTACCCGGTCACCTGAGGACTCCAAGAGTGGGGGTTCTCAGTGGACTCTGACCGCCCAGGGCCCTTTCTGTTCTGAACATGGATGAGGCCAGAACTAGGGGATAGGGGGTGCGGATAGAGAGGCAGGCAAGGAAAACTTTCTAACGATCAGAACCGAACCCAGGTGGAAGGCTGGAAGGAGTGAACTCTCCCTATCATCGGGAGATGTTAAGTCACAAACATGTTGTAAACATTCTTCATGTTCTATACCTGGATGGATGGACCAGATCCCAGATGGGAGGAGGGTCCCTTTTAGTGGGGCGTCTGGAGGTGACCTCAGGAGAGGGGTCTGGAGGTGAGGTCAGAGGAGGGGGGCTTCGGGTGACTGGCTTCATAGCCTCTCCCTCCCTTTCTTATTCCCCCTTTCTACCCACCCACCCTAGGCTCACTTCTCTCTTCCAAGTGCACCCTTCCCAGGCCTTGTACAAAAGCCAAGGGTGTGGGGTGTTCCCTAGACCCCTCCTTTCCTGGGGACTCAGAGTCTGGACCACACAGGAGAAGCCCCACACCTCTGCCAGGTTGGCCACCATCAATGATCCAAGGCAGCCCAGCTTTTGCCTTCCAAAGCCCCATGGCCTGTGGCTACTGACCCTCTTCTCTCTCCCTAGGTTACCACCTATGCCCCCACCTTGGCCTATTTGGATAGCCTGAAAGGTAGTTCGTCCACATGTGCCCTCTTCTTCCTCTGCCCCTGCTCCCCCATGTGGATGCCTGGACATGCCCAGTTCCCAGGCTCTACCAGTTGACCTTTCCTGCAGGGCCCTGCCTGCCTTTGCAGGGTTAACTTCTGTCACTCCTTCCCCAGCTCTGGGCCCTGTCTCCTCCCTGCTCCCACCCCAGGCGGGCCTGGAATTCTCCAGCCTCCTGACCTTTGCCCAGGAGGGACAGTCAGTAGTATTCTCCCTCCTCGTCCAGCAAGCAGGAAGGCACATAGACCTGGAGCCAGGGAGACTTGAATTTAAATGCTATAGGACACTCATTGTGCAACCTTGGGCAACTCTACCTCAGTTTCCTCATCTGCAAAATGGAGAGATCAACAGCACCTAGCTCTTAGGATTGTGCTTAGTGTATGCCCAGCACCCAGGAGGTGTTGAATAAGGGCTTTTCCTTCCTTCTCTCCACTGTTGCCCTCTAGGGGTAGTGTGGTGCTGCAGAAAGTGCTCCCTCACCACCTGTGCCACTGACCCTGGACTGGCCCCTTCTCTGCTTCTGGACCTGGGATCCCCCTTCCCTGGCTCCTCTGGGTTCTATTGGACAGCCTCCATGATCCTTTGACTTGGGTCCCATCTTTGAGCCTCAGGTTCCTCATCTTTCCGGTGGGGGTGATAATGCTTTGGCCTTTTCCCCTCCCAGAGTGGGTGCAAGGAAGGCTTCTTTCCAGCAGGTTGGGAGGCTTGGGTTTCGTGATCTCTGCTGCTGGACTCTCTTGGCCAACCCTTTGTGGAATCTGGGGCCTCAGGCTCCCTTCCTCTGCCCCCAGGGGGGTCATAGCCCTCCCCTCTACCACTAGTTTCTGGTCACCTCACGAGTCCTCACTCACACAGTTGAGGTTTTGCCCATCCCTGCCTTCTCTTCCTCTGCTCCTGCAGGAGCCACACACCTGATGCCAGGCTTCCCAGGCTCCCAGTTCTCTCCTCCCTTCCCTTCCTCTCCCGCTGAACTGCAGACCCCAGGAGGGCCTTTATTTTCAAGGACAAAGAGAAGCTTCAGATTCTAGAATGATGCGTGAGGGGAAGAGCATTAGGCACGGGCATCAAAGGCAATGCCAGGGGCCCAGCCAGCAAGGCCCAGAGTCTGAGCCATCCCCAGAAGGCAAGTCCTGTGGCCTAAGGGCAGCATTTCTGACTAGTCTAACAGCCAATCAGGAAACCTCCTTGAGGAACTCTGACTTCTGATGGTCCCCTTGGTGCCCCAGCTGGCACCCCTGAACTGCCTGGGTAGCCCCCAGGCAGAGGAGGGGAGAGAGAACACAGCAAGCCTCTCTGCCAGAGGAGGCAGGATCAAGGCCTTTCTTGGCCCTTCCACTGATGGTTCAGCCTCTCCATTCCTCCTTTGTTCCTCCCCTGAGAACGTGGGTGCCAAGGCTTTCCCGGGCCCCTCCTGGTTGGGGCTTCCTTAGCAATCACACATAGAAACAGGAGCATGTGCTGACTGACACTCAGACATGTGTGGTCAAACACACATGCACAGGCACACATACATGCACATGCACATGATCGTGCACTCTCAAACTGCATTCATGCCCAGTCTGAGGTTGTCTTGTCTACATAGCAGGCCACACTGACATGGGCAGGGAGGGAGTCCGGTAGAGCACTGGGACCTGTGGGCCAGGCTTCTCCTTTGCAGTCACAGGCCACTCAGTTGGGATGGCTCAAGCTCCTGGGCCTCACATCTGTACAAGCAAACACAGCCACAGATTTCCACAGCTGGGATTTCTCCTCTCCAGGCACCTCCCTTCCACTTTCCCACCTTGCATGTGGCATCTCTGACACTCGAGGCTGACTGGGGGGATTGGCACCAGGCCCTGGGGGAGAGGTCAGATGCGGTAAGATGCACCATCTTCCAGAGCACCCCACCCTGGCCAGGTCCAGGACTGGAGGACCTGGGGTGCTAGATGCCTGGCCCATTGAACTAGGCAGGGGAGAGAGAGCAGAAAGGGAAAAGAGGAAAAACACAGGCTACTTCTAGTCTGTGGGAGTGGGGAACCAGGGCTGGAGGGGGTGGGAAGACTCCCTCCTCCAGAGACCCCCCCCAGCTGTGCTCAGGTCCCATCCCCCTTGGCCCCCCTCCAATGGAGGTGACTCAGCCTCCCCCAGGGCCCAGTTTATGTCTATTAAGTAGCCAATCGATGGATGGATCCTTTTCAGGAAAATGGAGCTGGAATCAATTACACGAAAGCAGCAGCTTGGGGGCTTCCTGTGGTGACTAAGAACCTAAGCTTGGCTTCTCTGGAGTGGTTGAAAGCTGGGAATTAAACTGAGGGGAGAGAGTGCTCTGGAAATGGTCCCCTGGGTGACCCACTGGGAGGGCCTGCATTGGTCCCACCCCCAACCCACTGAGAAGCAAGAGGAGATCCTCCCCTACTCACAAGCACCCCTGGGGCCCAGCCCCCTAAAAAGGAAAGGCCTCTGGGATCCCCTGGACCCCCCTGCCCACTCAAGTGGACTGTCTCCCCTAGCCAGTGGGAAGGGCCTTGGCCAGGAGCTAATGGGCTGATCAGCTCAAAGGAGAAATGGGGAGTAACTAGCTTTATACATACATGTATATGTATATTTATGTGTGTGTATTACATATGTACACACATGCATGTATATATGTGTGTATTATATACATATGTGTGTGTTTTACATATGTATATGTGTATATAAACACACACACATACACACACTGGAGAGCGAAGGTATAGCATTAAGTAGGATCAGGAAAGACTTCTGGATGAAAGTGAGACCAGAAGAAAGCAAGGAAAACCTGGAGGAAAAATGCCTGGAGGTGGGAAATAGAATTTTTTTTTTTTTGGCCAAAATCTGCAGGGAAACCAGTGTGACTACATGGCCAAATACTTGAGGAATTAGGTTGCTAAGAGGGGAAATGTAGGGGGCAGTCAGGTTGCAGAGGGTTTTAAAAACCCTGCAGGATTTTATTTTTGATCCTGGAGAAGCCACTGGAATTGATTGAATGGGGATGGGAGAGGGGTGTGCAATGGGAGGGGAAGATGGCCTGGAGTGGGGAGAACAGGAAGGGGTCCTAGTGGTCTTGAGAATGGGTCTCCTGGCCCTTGAATTCTAACCACGCTCCAAGCTAGCAGTCACTTAGTGATTGCTGCAGAGTGCCCAGTGGCTGTGAGCTCACTACAAGGCTGCTCACCCATTTTTAATCTGCTCTGTTTGAGCCAACAAAAATGGGGTGCCTTACATATAGCGACTGAGACTGTGCAGATGGCAGGCAGTGGTCTAGCTCCCTCTAGCTGTCCCTAAAATTAGCTTTAATTTATTTAACCCAACTACATGCTGAATTTCCTATTAGAGTGGGAACTCTGAGGGCAGGTCCATTCAGTGGGTTTTTTGTTTTTTTTTTGTCTCTGTATCCTTAGATTTCTATACACTGTAACTGCTTGATTAATACGTGTGGAATGCACAGGGAGGCATCCACAGTAACATTAAAAGATACAGTATCATATGAGAAGACTGTCCAGGGCTGGGGTAGGTCCTTGCTGGCTCAGTGACTCAGTCAAGGAGGATGTGTTACAGGGAAGGCAGGGGGGTGGCCAGGTTGGGCAGAGGATAGGGTGGGAGATGGGACCTGAACCCCTAAGGAAAAAAAGGCCATCTCTTTGCACCTGAACTTTCCCCACATTTCTACCCGGATACTCAATAATCCCTTTAACTCTCCTTTCACTGTGGCCCTACCATTTTGCTTCTTCCAGTATGCACCTGGCCCACTCCAGACTACTTGCCACTCCTTGAGCCCATCCAGAGTTTCTCACAGTCTTTTTCAGTATAAAAGTACCAATCTTAACCCGCATTAAGTTGTGCAGATTCTTAGAATCTGGCCCACTTCTGTTGGTGTCACAATAGCAGATTTACTAGGAATGTTGCCCACCTAACTGGTGTTATAATAAAACCTCACTGCCCCAACTGAAAGAAGGCTCAAGTGGTTAAATCTTTTCCAGGCAGAACCACTCTGTACCCTTAAATTTTGCCGTTCTCAGCATCTCAAACTACAACATATTGGTGTCCTGTAGAGCAGTGGCCCTGGAGTCAAGAGGCCCTGAGTTCAAATCCAGCCTCAGACACTTACCAGCTGATTGCCTCCAAAAAAAATAATCAAGTCAGGCCTCTTTACAGAGGTGGGGACTTGTGGGTGTGGAACCTTACATGTACTGTTAGACTATTTGATGTTTTGACTAATTTGGCTCTCCTCCCTTGCTTTTAGCCTTTATAGCCAGGAGTGAAGGAAGGGATATATTTTAAAATGAAGATGATGTAAAAAAATTTTTTTAATCAGTCATTTTTGAGTCAAGGAAGGAGTGGGATGCATTGGAAAGATGGCTGGAACCAAAAATCATGGCTGTCAATCGGTGCTCTTCCACTTGGAATCGCTGTCACATCTTTGTGCCTGTAAAATGAAGAAGCTGACTAGATCATTCTCTCAGTGCTAGTTCTGGGCTCCTGTGAGAATGAAAATGTTGCATATGCTGGATTGCAGAGAGCCTCTGCTCTGTTCAGTTAGTAAAAGGACCATCTGGGAGCCCCCAGAAAGGGAAGCAGCCAAGCAGGGTTGAATCAGCTGAAAATGAGACACCTCCTTTCCCTTCCCTTCAGCTCAGGCAATGAGTCTGGTGGCCAAGGGGAATCCCATTGCTCCTAGTGCCTGGAGTTGGGGGAGAGAGACAGAAGCCTTTATGGACAGAATGAATCAGAGATGATCAGCTCAGACCTCAGAATCATGTGGTCTTGTCCTTGAGAGAGAAAATAGCTGCAGAACGCTCAGAGCTAGGGTCTAGAATGAGCAGCAAGTTCATTCAAGTGTTGGCTGGGAAAACTGGGGATGCCAACCTGGAGAAGGGAAAGTTTGGGTGTGTTAGAACAGGGGTTGTCATGGGGAAGAGAGATGATTTGCCTTGTTCAGCTTGGCCCCAGAACTAGCAACAGTAGGGGGAAGTTATAGACAGACAGCTTTTGGCCGAATTGTGCAACAAGAGCTGTTCCAAGGTGGAATGAGCTGCCTTGGGTGATAGTGAGCCTGAGGTCTTCAAGCAGAGTTGGAATGACCATTTTTCGTGGATGTTGCTGAGAGGATCCTGCCCAGGTCTAGGCTGGACCAGAGCCTTCTGGGTTTTTTTCCTGCTTGAAGAGCTAGTGACTCTGTGTTCTTGCATTCAGCCAAGGGGAGAGGGCCAATGTGCCCATTACCGTAGACCTATCTACTCCCTTGCCCTCTCCTTGGGGGATGGGGGTCAAAGGGGGTAGTGATGTGAAGGCACCAGATAATAAGCTCTGGTGATGGCACTGGGTGGATGACATTGGGAGAGATAGAAGGGGTGGGTTTTGTAGGGGGGGGCACCCATTGTAGAATGCTTAAAGTCTGTTGCACTCTACTCATAAACACCCCCAGGTGAGAGGGAGTGCAGGCATCATTTCTACCATTTCACAAATAAACTGAGTCTCTTTGTAGCCAGCAAAAGTCAAAGGTAGGATTAGAAGCCAGGTCTGATGGGATTGAGCCTACTCTGTCTACTCCATCTCACTAGCCCACAGGCCTACCCTCCCTGCCTTGAGCTGTCCAGTAGAAGAGTGCTGATAACTTATTTACACCAAGGTGATGTGGCCTGATAACATCAACCTAGGCCACTCCCTAGGTGCATTTGAGACATCAACCCCGTAAGGCCCTGGTCATAAGAACCCTTCTGGTGCTTGAGGTGCTACTGTGGAAAGCTCCTGGTGTCCAGTAGCCTGAAGGCCAGCAGTGGCCATGGTGGCCAAGGGCTTTGGAGAGCTGAGGCCTTGTTATTCTCACATGGTTTGGTGAAGGAATGTGTGTGAGCATTGCTCCCAGGCTCTCACCCCAGCAATGACTTGGAACATTACCCAGTACAGAGGAGGAGGCCCCCAAGCCCAGCCCTTCACTGGTCCCCACTGATGCCTTTGTTCCTCATAGGAAACTAGTTCTAGAGCTAGAAGGGCCCTGAGAGGCCATGAAGTCCAATTCCATTTTGCAGATGAGGAAACAGGCAAAGGGGGATTAAGTAAAGCCCAGGGTCACCTAGCTCACAAGTGTATAAGGCAGGACTTGAATATAAGTCTTTTGTCTCCAAGCCCTGAACACTATCCCCTCCGCCACACTGCTTCTCACCTAGGGTAGCTCTGCTCTGGGCTTGGCATTGTGGCATTGTCTTGGGAACGTTCCCATTCATCCCTCCTCTAGGCTTCAAGATGATGAGTGTCAGATAGGAAAAATCCTGGGCTGGCTTTCCTGGCTTCATCCCACCACCTGCAGGCTGTGATGGAAAGTGCAGCCTACTTGGGGCCTGCTCAAAGAAAGCTTTGGTCTGGGTAACCCTACCTTCTGGTTCCCTTCTCACTGGTCTCCCTAGGATGGCCCACCGGGGTCTTACGCGAGCAGAGGTGTGGGAAGTGGAGGCCAGGTGACCTGTGCCCTGCCTGCCTCGGGGTGCAGCCTCTAGCCTTTCTAGTTGCTCTCCCATTTGCTGTGGGATCCTGAAGCACTTGAGAAAGGGGGGGAAAAGTCACAACTATTTCCTTTCACCCAGAGATACTGCTACTGGACCCAAATCCCCAAAGATAAGGACCCTCGAGTTCACAAATATTTATAGCTGCTCTTTTTGTTAAAACAAAGAACTGGAGACACAGAGGGTTGCCACCGACTGAGGAATGCCTAACAAATTATGTAATGGAATACTATTGCACCATTAGAAAATGAATAGACGCTCTCTGAGCAAGCTGGGAGGAATTGTACAAACTGATGCAGAGTAAAGGAAGAGAAGTAGGAGCAATTTATGAGACAATACAGGGAAAAGACACTGAAAAATCCTGAAACTCTGACTGATGTATCCAGCATGATGCCAGAGGCCCAGAGATACAGCACACAGGCCCCGCCCTCCCACCAGATATTGGATGGGCCCAAAAGGCAGGCTGAGCTGAACTCCCAGATGCAACTTGGGTGGGAATTATGTACATGTAGATGGATTTGCTAGGGGCTCTTCTTTTTAAAATTGCTTAATGGAGGGGAGGAGATGGGAGGGACAGGGGAAAATGTTTAGTACTTTGGGGGAAATGGAGATAGGAGACACTCACACACCCAGGGCAAGTCACTGAGTGAAGATGTTGCCATGGGCCAGGGAACTCTTTGGGGAGTGCCCTGGGCAGGGACAGCCTCTCTTTGCACACTCAGTAAGTGCTGGCTTATTGGATTATTCATCTCCACAAACTCCCATCTGGCCAAACTGACCTCTGCACCCACCCCCACCCCCAAGGCTGCCTTCTATTACTAAGGTGTATTTGGTCATTGTTCAGCTGTGTCCAACTCTCCAGGACCCCATTTGGGATTTTCTAGGCAGATACTGCAGTGGTTTGCTGTTTCCTTCTCCAGCTGACTTTACAGGAAACTGAGGCAAACAGGATTAAGTAAC
Organism: Pseudocheirus occidentalis; assembly: GCA_028646575.1. Taxonomy (NCBI): domain Eukaryota; kingdom Metazoa; phylum Chordata; class Mammalia; order Diprotodontia; family Pseudocheiridae; genus Pseudocheirus; species Pseudocheirus occidentalis. Next base: position 228,292,191 of record CM053597.1, read on the forward strand.
TTGCCCAGGGTCACACAGCCCAGACAAGGTGATCATGGGATCAGGTACAGGTGAGGCGTGTCCAAACTCCAGTCACTGATTCTTCTTTCACACGTTCCTCAGGCTAACCATGCCCAGCTCCTTCAGCTGACTCTTGGTCACCCTCCCTTGAGCACATGCCAACCTATCAATGTTCCTAAAACATGGAGCCAGGACCCAAAATTGGGTGGAATGTGAGCTGAGGGGGGCACTGCTCTAGCCACCATTTCCCACCTGAGCCACTTTCTGGGGGCTGCAGTCACACATAGCTTGCTTAACACCCTCGCCCCCAACCTTTGTCCCAAGGACTGGCTTCACTCAATCCCTCCCCAAAACCTTCCCCTCTGATGAGGTGTAGGCTCTGGGACCCAACCCCCCTTTTTGAGCTCTCCTTGATTCTTT
>CM053597.1:228292710-228320360 GCA_028646575.1 Pseudocheirus occidentalis
TCCACGTGTGTGAGAGCACTGTGGAATAGCTTAGCAGAGACTTGCTCTGTGAGAGCACCTTTAAATGGCCTAGCACCCCATGTGGCGAACTTGAACTTTCAATAAACTTTACTTTTTCCTTGGCTGAGAAGACTTGAGTGGAATTCTTTCTGCAGGACCCAGCATGTTGGTATTTTGGGGTCTCAGGCAGCCCTAACCCTCTTTGGGCTCCTCTTTACCTCCACCAAAGCATTCACATTTGCCCTTCTCAATTTCACCTTGTCAAGTCTTTTCAGACCTTTCCTTCAAATGCTTTAGCAAACCTCCCAGGCTTCTGCCCCTGTGCCTTCCAACCCCTCCCCCATTTGTATTATAGCCATTGGGTTCTTTGAGCTGACCAAGAGCAGCTAAGGGGCTCCAGCTGCTCTCCAGGCTCTGAATAAGATAAGGTGCGAATTCCCTCGGTCTTCAGCCCACTACATCAGCCTTTGAAGTACACTGATGACTCTCACTGGGAGACTTGCCTGGCAGAGATACAGGATACTGTATGGTATGGCCACTCTAGGGAATGTACAGCATTCAAGGGCAGGTGCTGGGACAAAAGAGGAAATTCTGGAGTAGAGAAGGTAGGAAAAGGGATGGTGAAAGCCAGGCCACCTGAAAGGGAGAGGCCAGCAGGCCTCATGTTGACATGGCCCCAGAGGGGAGCAGGAGCTTCTGGGCCTGTCACCAGGGCTGAATCAGGTGGACACCACAGACCTGGAGAGGGTGGGACCTGACAGTGGGCAGGCTCCCTCTACACCATCTGGGAAGGGGAGAAGCTCTCCTCTGAGGGATGAGGATTGCCATCTGGATTATTGTGGCCACTCATTCACAGAGCACTTTGAGCAGTGCTCACTTGTTACTGGTTTTTTATTCAGGTGAGGGTTATCTTTTTGGGTCAGGATGTATAGGGCTTACCTATACCCACCTCAACAGGCCTCAGGCGTCCCCAGCTCCCGTCCACTCCGGGAGAAACAGCTGCACCGAGAAACTCAGGACACAGGACTTGCTTCTAGCTTTTATTGAGAGTTCATCCTCTATCTTAGTGTGGCTGGACTGGCCTGGCTCCCCTGAACTTCACTCTACTCCCCTGCCTCTGAGTAGCCTCTCTCTAAGTCCTTTCTCCAGGGCCCCTTAGGGCCCCGCCCCTGGCCATGCCCTTGCCACAGTGCCAATGTGTCTCACCCCGAAGGTGAAGAGATTATCCTGCTTATTGTAAGCAGGTGCAGCCTTTGCAGTCTGCCTCCAGGTGATCACCGTGCACTCCTGTTAGCTGAGGATTGGCTCAACCTCCACATCCACCTCACGTGGAGTATCAACAACCCTCTTTAGGAGTCTCCTCCCCATGTGGTGAGGTATCAGAGACCTAACACTCGCTTCTTTCTTCATCCCTTTACCCCCAAGTCCTGCTTACTGACTGATTCAGATTTATTGTGGGGTGAGGTTAAGCAACAAACTTATCCTCTATGGGATGGCACAGCCAGAACACTTTGCAGGCAAGATCAAGGCACTTTTTGGGGAGCCAGAAACAATTCTGATGTTCCCTGGAGAACCAGAGATCAGAGCAGACCTCCAGGTCCACTATGGAAGGGGCTGAGTCTGAGTGACTCACATTTATGTCTCATCTCTCAGCAGTGTGCCTGCCAGACACCCAAGAGCTGACAGCCCTCCACCTGTACACATGCACCCCCATGCTGCCAACCCATCCTCAGGTACAGATACCTTCCCCTTAGGCCCCCATCTCTGCCTCAAGAGACCCTTTCAGCCCTTCTCCCTTCTCTTGGCCTGTAGCCTTTTAGGACTGAAGGTGATGACTAGGGTTTGGGGAGGCTGGTCTCCTATCTGTAGCTTTTCTCTGCTGGGGTGACGCCCTTGATGTGGCCAACCTCCCCCATACCTGCCCAGCCAGAGAGGGCAAAGCTCATCGTTTAAAACAATCTCCTTTATTACCAGACAGACTGATGGCTTCAGTTATCAAGGCCCACAGGAAGACTCCAGGAGCCAGCTGGAGCCAGGGTCAGGGCTCTTCGATGAGGTGGGAAAGCAGAGCCAACTGCTTCCACCTTGCCCCTGCGGGGCCTGGTCCTTAGCAAGAGGCGATTAGCAGCAGGGCTGCGGGAGGAGCCCAGGAAGGGATGACTGGCCTAAGGGGAATAGGCAATGGGGTCGGTCTGTGCTTGGCTGAAGCTCCCTGCCTTGAAACAGGATGAGGAAAGCAAAGGGCTTGGCTGGCCCCTGGCCCCTGCCTTTCACCTGGGTTCTAACAGGAGCCTTCTCTGGGGGTGGGTGTGAAGTGGAAGCCCAAGCAGAGCCCCAAGGAAAGGGCAGGGATTGTGCAGATGAAGGGCCCACGCATTGCCCTCATCTTCCTGGCAATTGTCCCATTCAGGCTCCCTAGATGGTGTTCCTTCAGATGAAGGGTCTCTAGAGTGCTGGGCAGCTGGGAAACCCTGCTCTAATAGAGACTGGGTTCAGCACAGCTCCTTCTGGAGGCTCCTGAGACAGTTGTGATGAGGGAAAGGGAAAGAAGGGGCTGGAGTCCCAGGCTCCTACTCCACTGGGCCCAGCCTCAAAGGGAGCAATGTGTGACTGGAAAGAGAAGCCTGAGCACTCATCACCCATTTCCCTCCTGCCCAGTCTGGCCTCCTGGGCCTCCCTCCTTACCCTCCTAGCCCAGAGCTCAGAGGGGCCAGGGCCAAGAAGGCCTGGCAGGACTGGGCAACCTCTAGTCCTCCCTTTCTTCCCAACTGGGGGTCTCTGGAAGGCCGAAGATCAGGGCAATGTCAGGGGTGCCGCAAGACGGCCTGCAGGTCATCAGGCAGGGAACCAATGACGGTGTCAATATACAGGGCCACCCGCTGCAGCGTCTCTTCCTTCACTGGGAGCCGGTGAGCCTGGGCCTGGATCTGGGGAAAGGGAAGGGATTCCTGACTCAGAGAAATCCAGCTTTGTCTCTCCACAGAGCCCCAGGCCCCAGGCCTCCCAGGATCTAGGCTTCTTGGGACACAAGGATGAGCCTGGCTCCTCAGAACACAGGAGAATGGAATGGAAAGGCATCTGAGGTGGCAAGAGGGAAGGTGGGCCTGCTCTGGTATGCCCCCCATTCTCTTCAGTGGGGAGGGAAGAAGGGTAAAGAGAAGGGAGAAGAGAAAGCGGGGAGGAAAGAAAGGAAGCAAGGAAGTGAGAGATGAAGAAAGGATAGAAGGAAGGGAAGGAGAAAGAGAAGAAAGGAAAGGAGGGAGGCAGGAAGAGGTGAGGAAGGAGGAAGGGGTAAGGATGGAAAAAGGAAGGAAGGGGTAAGGAGGAAAGTAGGGAGGGAGGGAGGAAGGGGTAAGGAGGGAGAGAGGAAAGGGGGGAGGAAGGGGTAAGGAGGGAGAGAGGAAGGGAGGGAGGAAGGGGTGGGGAGAGAGGGAAGGAGGATGGAAGGGGTGAAGAGGGAGGGAAGGAGCTCACAAGCTTTTCTCGAAGCTTCAGGACCAGATCAACAATCTCTACTTCAGACTTGTCTTTCATCCAGGTCAAGATGTTCTGCAGGGAGGACAAAAGGCTGTCCTGGCCTCTTTCTCAGGCAAACAATTTTCCCTGGTCTGCCAGCCCACAAACTCCTCTGAGGCCGGCTGTGGTCACCCCATGGTCCACACTGTCCCCACGCACTGTCCCCACTTACGGCCTCGCAGATCACCTCCAGGTGTAGCGCTTCCAGCTTCTGGGTCATCTCCCTGTGCCGCTGCCGGTACCAGCCATCAAAGTTAGGAGATTTGAAAAATCGCCTGCCAGGAGGAAGGTGGTTACCTTGGGGTCCAGACTTTGGGGAGGGACGCCACACCTCCAAGAACCAGAGGGAGCTACTGTGCTGGCGACCCATGTGAGCCCCAAGGCCTCAGCTCAGAGCAGCAGGTGACAGGGGGAGTTCTGCTTCCTCCGGCCCAGACAGTCACAGTCGGAGGTGGAAGGGCCTGCCAATGGTTATATACCTCCTGAAGCCCTGGCAGCCTGCTCTGGGGTGTTCCCTGGGTGGAGGGAGGAAGGCCCAGGCTCAGACCCTGCCATGGCCATGTATGAGCTGGGCAGGGCATAACCTCTTCCAGCCTCAGTTTCCTCATCTGCAGAAAGGGAATAACAGTCCCCATAGTGACCACCTCCCAGCAGACCTATTGGGAGACGTGAAAGGAGGTAACTGGCCATTTTCTAGAAATGGCCCTGAAGGCTGCCTTCCTCCAGGCCCTGAAGGCTGCCTCCCCCGACTGTCCTCTGGTGCCATGCAAAAAGTGGTGTGAGAGCCTCTCACATACTGTTCCCCTTTCATTCCTTCCCTGCCCCCGGCCCTGCTCCGATCCTACCTGTATAGGCCCAGCCAATCCCCCTTGAGGACACAGGTAAGCTGGGGGCCAGCATGCTCCAGGCTCTTCAGGAAGTCATCCTGGCGGAAAGGACGGATCTGGGGGGGTGTCTGTGGCAGAGAAGAGCTCTGAGGGCTCCATGCTGGGCACAGAGCCTGCTGGCCCCCTCAGCCCTGAAGGCTGAGACAGAGAGCAGCTGATGAGGCTGATTGGGGCCAGGGGGCTGGTCTGGTGCCAGCGACTGGGTGAGGCTGGGGCCAGACAAAGACCGGGGCTCTCTGGCAGGCTCAGACTCACCTTCCAGGGTGTGACAGCCCTCTGCAGGGGCATTAGGCTTGCCATGTAGTGCTCCTAAGAAGGAAAGCCCTGGTCACAGTCAGGCCTACTAGGGGTGGTCCCTGATGGCCCACTGTCCCCAGCTGCTAGAGCCTTCCTGCTCTGACTCCCTCGCAAAGGCTGAGCTCCTGACACAGCTTTCCCATTAGGACAGGAGCTCCCTGAGCACAGGGGCTGTTTCTGCCTTGCTTTGTACCCCTAGAGCTTTGCTCAGTTCCTGGCATGCAGTAAGTGCCTAAATGATGCTTGTTGCTTGCCACACTACTGGGCTCTCCCTGTCACTCCCTTCCCGGCCCACTCCTGAGCAGGATTCAGGGGATAAGCCAAGGCCAGCTCAGGCTCCACAGTTCCTGATGAGAAAGGGGTGTTTGGGGGTGGGGGAGAGGGTGCATTCCTGCTCACCAGGGGGATGATGAAACTCTGTGTGAGCTCTAGGAGCTGTCGTCGAATCAGCGCACTCTGCACCTCTGAGGGACGCTTCCTCTGAATGCCCTGCAGGAAGAGAGTGCCCAGGACCCCTTCTTCCTGCTGCCAGCCTCAGCCAAGGAAAAAGGGCAGGGGGAGCAAAGGGAGCCACTCACCTTCAACAGCCTCTTAATGAGCGTTTTATCTTTGTGTAAGTAGGTTTTGTAGGATGTGTAGAGCCCTGGGAGAGAGGAAAGCCCATTGGATATACTTCCTGGCCACCCCCCAGGCAGGCCACCCCCAGGCACTCCAAGGCCTAAGCATTTTTCCACAGCAGACTGGGAAGAGTTGGAGAGGTGAGGGGTCTTGTCTCTCTTTGCCAGGCAGGTCAATCAGCTCGCCATGGTTGGCCTTGGACCCTGTCCCTGTCTCTGGGATGGTATCATCCCAGAACCCCCAAGGCTCTTTCTCCTCACCTGGCTTGGTGTCCAGGGTCTTCAATTTGGTGAGTTTCTTCATCTTGACTTGCTTGGGAAGGTCCCCTGTAGAAACACGTGCCTGCTATGCCAGGTGTCCCACCCAGGGAGGGCCCAACCTGGCAGCTGCCGGGGAAGGGGGACTGCCTTGGGGATCTCGTGGTGGCACTATCTTGTTCCTCAGCTCAGGAGACTGGGGTGGCACAAAAAGCCACACTGGAAGTTCAGGAGTGCCTCTTTCTGCCTAGCCCATAGACATGGGGCAGAGTGGCCTGGGGAGCTGGGGTCCCAGAACCCATCCCACGTTGAACATGGGAGGAAGCTATTATGTGTGTCTGAAGAAGCCTGAGCTCAGTAGTCTGTGCTGGGACTCTTGGGTGCCTCAAGAATTGCAGAGAGGAAGCCCAGAGGAAGGGCTTGGAGAATCCCCAAATGCCTCTTTCTTCCCCATTGCCCCAAAACGCACAGTCTCTGGGAAGGGAGATCCAGCTGCAGCAATTCTGGGCTGACTTTATGACAGTCCTCAGGCCCTTCTATCTCCTGCTAGTAATGGGAGAGGACAACTCCTGGACAGAACTCACACTGTCCATCGCCTCTGCTCACAGCTGGAAGCTTGGGACCCTCCCTGGGGCCTCTGTCCTGAGCCTCACCTGACATTTTGAGCTCACCAATCCGGAGGATGTGTGGCCAATGCTGAAGTGTTTTGATAAAGAAAGGATTTGTGACTCCCAGGACAACATTGGGTCTAGAGAAAAAAGAGAAGAGACAGAGGGACAGAGAAAGGAAAGGAGCGAATAAGAAGCAGAGGAAGACAGAAGGCTGAAGAAAGAGGAGGGGCAGTGATAGCCTATGATGGCCTTGCCCCACTACCCAGTGTCACCCCAGGGCCGAGAGGTGGCAGGCAGAGCAGGGGCACTCGTGGGGACTGGGGCTGAGGGGAGGCACTCAAGGGGCTATCGGGCACAAGGGGGGGCACTCACGGGGCCTGGGTCCGGGTAGTGTACTCCTTGAACTCACTGTCGTGGATAGTAAAGTAGGGTCGGTAGTCACAGCAGAACTTGAGAGGAGTCAGACAGCTGCAATGAGAAGGCCCTGTCAGCCATTGCGCTGGGCTGTTGCGTCCCAGGAGCCCTGGATCCAGCACTTGGAAGTCTGAAATTCAGGGAAGCCAGCACCTGACTTCTGCAGGGACCAGGAGGTCTCGTCAGGGTTTTTGTGGCCAACACAGGGTTTCTTGCTCAACACAAGTCAACTGAGTGATGGCAGAATTCATGGGCTCACAGTCAGCTTGGAGCTGACTCAGAGGTCAGGAAAGTAGGGTCTGTGTGGACAAATGACCAGGCCTGGCTGAGGTCAGAAGCCTGTTCTCCGGGCTCCTCAGTCACTGGTATGGCCCAACATCAAGGACAGTCACAGTGATAGCTCAGCATTCACAGGGCCCCCACCTGATCCTCAAAACCGATCCCTATTATGGGAAGCAGGTGCTAGAATTAACTCCATTTTAGGGATAAGGACACTGAGGCTCAGAGGGTGAAGAGGCAGCCTCCTGCATACTCCCCATCCTGAACACCAAAGCAAATAAGGGAGGGCAGACCCGACATGGTCCTGGAGTGCGTCTGATGCTCCAGGGGGTGTGGTGGGGGGCGGCTGAGCCTGCCAATCCCAGTCTTGGGCTGTCACCTACCTTGTCAAAGCCAGTACCATCTCAGACGAGACAGTGGGAGATGGTGCCATGACAACAAGGGGCTCCCCCAGGAGCATCAGCTCCCACAGCAGCTGGATGTGAATCAGCACAGGCTGGAAACACCTGTCAGCAACAGAGGCAGCAGAGAGAGGTCAGCTGCCAGATGGGGAAGGCCCAAACATGAGCTCCAGGCTGCACTCCCACCAAGATGGTCTGCCTCCCAAATGCTTCCCAACCCCAGGAAGCTCCTCTGATAGGCAAAGCCACTGCCTGGGGCAGGGGAGGGCATGAGTGATGGGCACTGCCACCCACATGGAGGGCCATAGCTGAAAAGCTAGGGCCTCGCTCTACTACAGGAGGATGCTAATTTGATTGTAGTAGTTCTTAATACCATGATAACTCTTTCAATGTAATTATTTCCAGTGCAAGCCTATGTATTTTATTTTGAGCTTTTACAAACAAGTTTCTCATATGGAATGGATGGGCTTTTTCAGACTGACTGCCCAAGGGGTCCAGGGCACCCAAACATGAATAGTCCTTGGCCTACGTGGAGCCTGTGCTGGAATTTTGGCCTCAGGAGGTGGTCACCCAGAGGCCTGAAGCTTTTTGCTGGGTTGGCTCTCTGCCAGGGAGGAGGAATGCCAACCCCCCAGCACCACCTTGTCTCCAGGGTGGCCATGCCAAGGCTGTGCTCAGGGCTCAGCTACAGAGGACCCCATTTGGGACAGAAATGACATTTTAGTGTCTTCTCTGCTGGATAGTTCTCTCCCTATCCCCCTCTTCCCCCCAATGAAGCAAGAAGGAAGGACACAATGAAATCACCTTTCCCTCAGAAAAAGAACCCAGACCTCCCAGGCCTGAACTCTGAGAGAGGAAAGATCACACCAAAATAAAGCCACCACTTCAGGTGGGGCCTCAGGGCCAGCATCCAAGCCTCCTTGAGCCCTACTGCTGGCAGGAAGCCTGGTGTGTCCAGTTATGAAATGGAGGGAACCATCTGTCTCTTCTCTGAGGAGAACCAGAGACTAAGACCTTGAGGCCTTGGACAGGAAGCAGGGGAGGTGACAGTTAAAAATCACCAACTGAATTGCTGGAGCTTAGATTCTTATTAGCTACCATCAGCAGAGTTCTGTCTCTCACCCCTTCTTGCCCCATCCCAAACATACATTGGTCCAGGGCATGACACCTGGATTTAGGATTTCCCAGGAAACTTTTCCCTGAACAGGGAGAGGGGAAGGTGGTGAGCATGGCCAGTAGACACCATCCATGATAGTTGCGCCCCTTCCTCTGGGTCTCTGCACATCTTACACATTCTTTATGGCCATGGCCCAGTCCAGGGGTCTTTGTTCCTGATGGCTCTGATCCTTCCAAGTGGCCCTTCCTCTGGAACATACCACTCAGAGGCTCCCCCAAGCTCCTCATGCTGCTCTCTGCAAGGTCACTCCTGACCCCCTCATTGCCAAGTCCAAGGAGGCCTCTCTGTCTTCAGCCTCTGACCTCTCTACTGTATTAATTCCATTCCCCAATGTCACCCAGGAAACTCTGCTCTCTTGCCTGTCTGAACGCTGCAATCTGTTGTTTGAATTTTATAGACACCTTTGTTTTTATATTCTAAGTATTATCAAATATAAGCCCCTGCCTTTGTATGCTCAAATAAAAGCCTTCCTTTGTACCAAAAGTCTTTTTAAAAAATTCAACCAAAGCAATTTACACAAATTGCTTTTAAAAGCAGATAAGGCACTCTACCCATAGAGCCCAGTGCCCCACTTCTCCAATGAAAAGAGGGAGGTGTATTTTATTCTCTTCTCACTGGGCCTTTGGTCTCCTCTTCCTATACCTGATCACTAAAAGAATATCTCTCTTAAGGAGCTGTAAGCACCCTGATGGCACCATCTCCCCCCATGATGGTGGCGGCAATGGGGGTAGCAGCACCTTTCTCCATTTCTAAAGCACTTCACCAATGGGATCCCACTCTGGGGGGAGTGGTCTTCTTCTGATCCCTATGATCACAACTTCTTTCCCAAGGGCCAACCCACAATCCCTGGGATCTAATGGGAGGAAGGGCCCTCTCAAAGATCCTTCTGGACCAGGAATCCCTTCCATTTCACCCCCACACACACATTTGGTCACCCTTGTTCTCCCTGAAGTAGCAGAAGGCCCTCACCGCTGATCATGTTTGCTGTCCACGCTCTCATCCACACTCTACCTTGCTACCATTCCCTCCCTCCACCCAGCTCTGCCTATGGGGCCAAACCTTAAAGTGGGTCCTTCTACTCCAATACCTGAAGGCAGCTACCACAGCTCCTGGAGCCCTCCCTTCTCTGGGCTAAGCAACTGCAGTCACAGAGAATCTCAAAGTCAGCAGGAACCCTAGTGCCTTTCCTTAGTGCCTACCAGACTAGGGGGTCCCCAAGAGGGCACAAATGCTTGAGAACAGAACTGAGGTAGTTCAATCCACTTCTCAATCACGAATGGTTGGGCTGCATCTCCTAACTCCCAGCTGTCATCTGCCTCTCCACTATCAATCAGTCCCTTCAAATGACCCTTGTGTAGACAACAAAACCCTGGAAGAGTTGGTGAGAAAAGCCTTAGTGAACTTCTCAGACTCATATTAGCTCTGATTGAGCTCTCTCACCCGGAATACTGCCTTGCCCCTTTAATATCACACATGGAGGATGAGTGATCCACCAGTTTGTACCCATGTGCCCTTGGACACGGACCTTTAAAAGGGAACAGGAAGCAAAGAACCTGATAGAAGAGAAAGGGGGCACAGAGACTTTGAAGATGTCCTCACTCATCTTTGTGGTCCGTCCTGGGAACCAGAGCTGACAGAGGCCATGGAGGAGTGACAAGGAATGTGTTGGCCCGAGGTGAGCTCAGGAAGCACACGCTGGAAGCAGAAAAAGTGACCTACCAAAGAAGTCTCTGGGTCAAACAGGTGCCAAGGGCAGTCATGTTGGGGAGAAGCCAGCCCCAGCCTAAGCCTTGCCTGACACTGTGCATGCCAACATCAACAAAAGGGGTCTGGAAATCCTGACTGTTTTCCCCTTGTGTATGTGGAAGTTAAGCACAATGGGGTGGGCTCTGGCCAAGGAGGACCCTGCTGAGAAGGGGAGATGATCTGATGGGTTACATGCCCAGTTAACACATTTTTTGTCAGGTTAAATAAAGCCCACCTCTGTCTGGAAGATCATGGGCCTGGACGCTTAAGGCAAGGCTGAGGCTTCTTTTCAGTTTGTGGTGACAACCCAAACCTCAGCCAAATTCTGATGATCCTGAGGAAAATCTAGGGTGGGGGAAGGAGAGGGTAAGTGGCAGGCAGAAAGAAACCCAGCCTGGTCTATGGGCTACAGTTGAAAGGCATCTTCTTCAATTCTCTCACTATCCTGGTCACCTTCTTCTGGACACACTCCAGCATGTCAAAGTCCTTCCTAAAGTGGAGTGACCAGACCACCTTACAGAGGCAGCACCTCATCTGGGAGTGCTGGCTCCTTGGGGCTGCCATGTAAAGACCAGCGGCTGATACTGAGCTTTAAGGACACTCTGACTCCAGATCTTTCCCCTAGCCTGCACCTGTATAGGGGAATGTTCTGAGCCCAAGCAGAGAGCTTTATGGTTCTTCTTACTGAATGTCATCTCACTGGATCTGGCCCCCTTGCTGGAATGAGGGTCTGCTCTCCAGAGTGCCTGACATCTCTCCCAGATAGAGGCTTCTCCCATTGGGACCCTCCCCTGTCCTCAGGGAAAAGAGCTGGATGGCTCTCGGCCAAGAACGATCCCTGTTACTCCAGAGGCCTCCCATTTATTGCTACTATATGGGTCTGGACAATATTCTTGATGAACTCCAGTCTTTCCATTTCAAGCATGAACAAATCTACAGGATCTTGGCTACAGGATCACCGTCATCTAACCTGCCCAGGCTTCTTATCAAAGAAAGAAAGGAGGTGAGTCCAACACTCTTGATGAAGTCAGATGGTTTTAGGGATCGGTCCCTGCTTTCCTTTTGCAGGGCTCCACAATACTCTCCTTAACAACAAAATAGATCCTGGAATTTCATTAGAAAGGGAAGCCAAGTTCTAGACAAATCTAGACAAATCAATTTGCCCTTCACCAGCCCCATCCAGATCTCTGAGGTTACTGGAGCCGCCCAGCGAGGACCCCATCTGCCAGCTCTCCCAAAGGCCCCAGGTATATTTTATGTGGATCTGGGGTCTGAACATAGGGAGTGAGGTGGCCAGAGGCTGCCCGACCATCTTCTCACTTATACTGGGGAGATGTCTGGTCCCTGATAACAAATGGTGTTCACCCTTCTTCCTGCAAAGACCCATCTCTTTGGAAGGCAGTTCAGCTTTCTCACTATTGGCCCACCTCTCACCCCTCCTTCCCGACCTGCCTGGCACTTGTCCCCTTCCCTCAAAACCAGGCCCTCCTCACTAACCTCTCCAGAGTCTCTCATGGAGCCAGACACTGACTCCTTTGTGACGTCTCCTGCCCTCACATACTCTCGCTCGAACAGCTGTATGGTCTGCCTGACGCCACCCTTGCCTCTCCGTTCCCAGGGTCATAGCCACACTCTGGTTACTCCTTCCTTCCTACCTGTACAACTGTAAACAAGCCCTGACCAACCTGCCCAATTCACTTCTCCAAGCCTGATCTGCCTAGCGGCCAGCTTGCATCAGTGACTGCTCTGCTCAGACTTTTCCCATGGCTTCATTCTATCTATGGGAATACAAATTACCCTGCTTTACCCAACCCTCCTAGCCATCCCTATTCCCAGCTGTCGCAGGTATCAAACCAAATGAGACTGCTAGCTGGGACTAAATGCCTCACTGCCCTGGCATACCTTGGGCTTTCCCATTGTCATGTCTTTCTCATGGCTTTTTTGTCATCTAGAAAACAATTTCTTCACATTCCTGCCACTAGAGTCACATCTACCCTTCCAGGATCTTCCAAAGCTACCCTCCCCCTAGTCTTGTTTCCCCAGGCCCCTTTTTGAGCACTCTCCCTCACCAGGCTGTCAGCTACATGAGCAAAGCCAATCCTAGTCCCCTCTTTCTCCTCTACCTCCCACACATGGCAGGCAACATGCAAGTGAGCACTGGCTTAGAGAACACTTACATGTTCTAAATTCTTACCTGAAAAGATCCAGCTCATTAACACTGGAGAGAACTAATGGAGCAGGGAGCAGGTTCTGGATGGGAGAAAAAAAAAAACAAAAACGGTGAGAGCAGTCCTTAGGCCCAGGACCAATACTGGCTCCAGGGAGGCCTGGCCAGCCCTCCCTTCCTCATCCCATTCTCTAGGGCCCAGACAGGAAGAGCAACAAGTGCCTGGTAAAGGGACAGAAGGGTGGGGGTAGCAACTTCAGGTGACAGCCAGGGCCAGTTGAGCAGATGGGGAATGAAGAACAATACCTGTTTCCTCCAACATCTAAGTCCTACATATAGTTTGGGAAGAAGCTGGGGGATAAGGCTACTCTGTGTGTGTGTGTGTGTGTGTGTGTGTGTGTGTGTGTGCGCGTGTGCACGCACACACACGAGCATGTGCACAAGCATGCACAAGCACATGAGAAGTCCATGGCCCTGGAGATAAGACCAAAGGAAGAGGAAAATGGTCCCCTTGGGGCCTCTTACCTCCTGGTTAAATTGCTTTACAGGGCTTGCCTCTAACTTGTCTACACGAGACGGGATCCGTACCTAGAAGAGTCAGGGTTAGGATTAGAGCAGTTACATGGGCCAATGAGGCCAGCCCTCTTCAGGCCCAGTTTGTCTCTGCCATCTCCACTGCTGGGGCCAGAGCAGTGAGGCAGTTTTTTGCTTGTTGTCCCAAGCCCGGTCCTTGCTCAGCTCAGCCCTGCTCCATGGAGGGATGGGTGTCTCCTCTGCCATACTGGGGTGGTCCAGCCAGCCAGTTCAGACTTGAACAGAAGTCTAGAGTGGGAGGAGCCCTTAGAGGTCATCCAGTCAAGGCCCCTGCCCCTGAGCCAGTGAGGGGTCATCCAGCCTTGGCTTGGGGAGACTCGAGCCTTACAAGGTGGTGACTCTCTTTTTGGACGACTCTGTTAGAAAGTCTCTTCATGGGCTACACCTCAATGTGTCTCCCTGTAACTTCCCCTGGTCACTCTTGGTTGTGTCCTTGAGCTAGGCAGAACAGGTTTCCTCAGTGTCACCAACCAAGCCAGAGCTCAGTGGGACTCTCTTCTCCCTAGTTTGGAAGGAATCTTTACTTGCATTGGCATAGGGAGCTCTCAATGAGGAAACTCCTTCCACCAATGCATACTGAACTCCACTCGACCAGCATTGCTACCAGGCACTGCATTCATTATGGGGCAAGGGCAAGTCAGAGTTTCCTGAGGCACCCAGGGGGTGGTTGGTCTTGGTCACACAGGCATTCCTGTCAGATGAGAGACCTGAACTCAGGTCTTCTGACCCTGAGGCCGGCCTCTTCTCCACTGGCACTTCAGCCTTTGTGGCCATTGCACTGATTCACTCTCTACATTTCCCAGAATCATTCACAGGAATTCTTACAACCACAAGTCCCAGGATTTGTGGAGTTTACTTTTTGTAAATGTAAAGAGCTGCTGGAGATTCCCATGACAATTTGCATTCCCACCTGGTCAGACCTTTTTGGAATCTAATCTGCTGTGCCGGGTCTTAGATTCCCCCTCCCAGCTTTGGAAGAGCATTTGTGGCCTCAAACACTGACATCCCATGACTTGTCTGTCTCAGTTTCCTCATCTGTAAAGTGGGGATAAAAACAGCACCCCCTCCCAAGGTTGTTGTGAAGACAAAACTAAATAATGTTTGTAAAAGGCTCTGCAAACTGTGAAGTGCTCCCTAGATAGACGCAAGCCACCATCAGCAGACTCTGAGTCAAGAGAAGATCACATCTAGATTCTGCCTCTGCCAGTCCCTAGCTGTGGGACCGCGGCCAGAACCCAGCCTCTCTGGTGGACTAGGGGCACCCCCGCCTCAGGCTCTGATGAGGACCAAATGTGGAAGCACTTGAGAGTCTAAGGGCTCCCATCAGTATTGTGTGTTATTATTCACGAAGCTGATAAACAGCTATAAACATCTCACCTGATGGTCAACACTGTAGAGCATGTGGGCCTCCCCTACAGACCTCACGCTACGCCAAAGGCGGCCCTCAAACAGATTAAATTGTAATCCAACAGGACATCAGCGCTGTGAATATGGGGTTTTCCAAGTCAACACCGGGCATGCAGGACCCGTTTCTGTTTGGGTCTGAGTCCTTAAGTGCTATTCCACAGGCTCCTTACCCACCCGGTCCTCCAAGCACTCAGCAGGCCCACAACACCACCCTCTTCTGTGCCACAAGGGCAGCTTGTGAAGGCCTTCTCCTCCCTTCCTGAGCTCTAGGCCCGCTACAGAGGTCCCAGCTCATGCCCACTCCTCATTACCTGCATGACAACTCCCATCACAGGCAGATTCAGAGTTTGTCCTGGCACTGGGAGGGGCCACTGGTCAATCTCGTTGCACACTGCCAACACAGGTCAAGGAGTTGGGGGGGGGCCCATGTGACTGGGCTGGCTCTAGCTTGGGGTGGCTGCCCCTTGCCTGCCCACAACCAAAGAATAGTCATGAGACCTGAGCACAACTCATGCCAATGTGGGGCACCTGGAGAACCTGCATTAAGCTGCCTGCAGGGCTGTCGGTGGGCAGCCTTAACTGACTGGCTCATGGCTGGCCAGAGCTCTATGTACCTTCAGAGAGCTCCCTCACAAAGAGAAAAGCCCCAGACCTTGTCTCATGTTTATTCTGGGCCAGGCAGGGTACCACAGAAGGGGATTTTTCAAGACCACAAGCCCAAATAAGAGTCTATTCGTGAAGCACCTAGGGAACCTTGCCCACCTTCCATGCACGTGCCCTCCTGACCCCGACTGTTGGTGAGGCCAGCTCAAGTCATCTGGGGGCTCACCTGCTTCCAAGCATGGAACCAGCTTTTCAAAGTACTCAGGAGCAATGAGGTTTAGCAGTGACTGGAACAGATTCACATAGGGCAGGCGGGACACCAGCACCAGTGACTGAAAGGAGGACCCACAGGGAGGGAGGTTGGTGGCTGCAGGGACTTCTTCACGGAAGCTTTCTGTTCTTACATCACTGTCCTCCCTTCCCACTTTCCTTAAAAACTAGACTCCCAAACCACCAGGCAAAGCGCTGGCCCAGGCACAGAGGATGTGCTGTCCTGCCCTAAAGAGGTAGTGTGGGGCAGCAGGTAGAGCGCCAGGCTTGAAGAAGAAAACCTAGGCTCAGGTCCACTTCACACACACCTGGGCCTCAGTTTCTCTCCTCTCTAACATGAAGGGCTGGACTAACAACCACCCAGGTCTTCCAGGTCTAGGGCTGGAATCCTGTGGTCCAGTGGCTGCTGGGCCCCCTTGAAATTCCACCCTGGTGGGAGGCCATGTCTAAAACTGGAGATACCACTAACACCATGGCCCTTGCATGGGATAATTATGGAAAGAAAAAGGAGCTGGGAGTGACCGGAGGAAATGGACAATGAGGTCTGTGCCCTGGGCTGGCGGTCTCTTTTGCCCCTAATCCTGCCATGACATCTACACACTGGAGCGCCTGCTACCACAACAGGTTGCAATTTCCAAAGCATGATTTCAGAGGACCCCACAGCCTGTTCACCAAAGCACAGTCCAGCAGGCTCCTTGAATGCCCCGACCTGTCCTCACACTTGAGCTGTGCAGTGGGCAAGGAGGTGAGGTGGGGCTACAGATGGCTGGGGTGCTGGGCAGAGGAGCCTAGCCTAGGAGAGGCTGCCGGCCAGAGCTCGAGGCCCTCATACCTTCTGGAAGTAGCCTCTCTTCACAGCACTGTCCTTCACCTGCCTGAAGTACACGTAGCCAAACAAGTGGGCGGCCTCTCTCTGGCAAAGACAGGCAGCCATCAGGCAACATCCCAGGCCAGAGTCATTCTCTTCCCACCCACCAGTTCCTCATCTGCTGCCCTCTTTGCCAATGGAGAAAGGCCCCAGAGACAAGGACTGTGGTTAAGGATCTCCTCATCCTTTCAGCACAGCAACATGTGGGCTGAGGCTTAGAAAGGGAGACCAAAGAGAAACCTGACAAACTGTCAAGGAGGACCTCCCAAGAACACTAATGGCGGCCTGGCTTAGCAGGAAGGTCAATCTATTCTGAATGAGTGGAAGCTGCCAGAAGGCAGGGACCATCTGCCTTCTTCACCATCTCCTTTCCACAGGCTTTACACCATGCTTCTCCCCCCGCAAGTATGTAAGTTCTTGCTGAATGAATGGAACAAAGGGGACTCGGAATTTGCCCTTTTATTGAGAGTCGGATCAAGCACAGTTCTTGGTGAGGACACGGGAGGGGAAGGGGAAGCTTGCATGGTGGAAGGCCTAAGTACTAGAACACCATTGTGGCACTATTTTGTGGATGTGTCATGCCCCTCAAGAGATCATGTGGCTCACCTCCTTCTACTTCATTAAGTGTCTGTAGGGAGGCCTGCCCCATGACATCTGCAGGAACCAGGGGACAGAGGTCGGACATCCCCAGCCCATCCTGTCTGTGGTCTTTGCAGAGGCCCCAGCCAGGTGAGTTCACTCACCTGCAGGGTGACAGGAGCCCCTCTGTTATAGCCATCATCATCATCAAAAGAGTGAAGGCTCCTCTGTCCCCCAGACTGACGCATCCGGAAGCTAAACTGGGTGTCCCCAAGGCAGCCTGAAAGAAGCAAGGCCTGAGCCAGTTACCCAAGATATGTGGGTGGCCCTAGTGCTGAGAGCTGGCCCTCATGGAGCCTCAGACACAGCGCCCATGCCGGCACAGCAATGCCCAGTGGTCTGAGGGCATCTCCAGTCATCCTCTAAGCCTCGAAGTCTGATGTTTGCAGAGAGCTCAAACCCCCCAGGGTCCTAGGGAGGAGTCCTGAGCATGGGCCAAACTTGGTTTCAAGCTTAGGAAATGAGTGGCCTGTGCTAGACCTTACCTCCACAGCCCCAGCACTCTGTCTGTGCAAAACACCCAGGACAAGGATGGTGTCCTTCTTTAGGCTGCAGAGCAGCTTTGAATTCTGTGAAGAAGCCTGATGAGGAATTCTGACTGAGAGTCAGAGATCACATGACCACCAGGAATCTGAGGGGTTCCAGGAAAAGTCAGGAGGCTTAAGCCAGGAGGAGAAAGTTAACAGGGTCTTTCTCTGCCTTTCAGCAAAGAAAGATTCAAAGGTCATCTTCCTTCCTCCCTGTAACTGCTCCTGCGGCCAGGGCTCAGAGCCTTCTTTGCTGTCTCAGGCCTTCCCTGTGAGTATTTTCATAAAACAGGATTTTCCTCATGGCCTCTGGCACTATGAGGATGCTGTATCAAGCCCCAGGTTCCTGAAGGTTCCGTGGCAGGTACAGTCAGCAGGATGGGGACACCAAAGGGGGCCACTCTAGATGACAGGCTCAGATGACTCTTCCATGAGAAGTTACTGCTGTGGGCTATGGTGCTTGGGGTGGCAGGGCCTTCCTTGGGACAGAGGGGTGAGGTAGAGGCTCACTGTCTGCCCCCCAAGAATAGGACAAGGAATAAGTGCTGCGCCCTGCCCTTCACAATCCCAGCCACGATGTCGGAGCATACACATGCTAGTGTGACAAGGGCCCCAGACAGGGGCCTGTGACAAAGGGACAGCCCATAGAGTAGTAGCCTACCTGCCTCCCAGGGCTATTGTGGGGAAAGCCTACATAAAAACTAGCCCACCCATGAGAACTAGGACCATGCTGGGGATCATGGGGCATCCTCTGCACTGCCGCCTTAGAAGATACACACAGAGACCTTCCCACCCCTACCCCGGGGGGAGGAGGGGCCCTCTGCCAGAGGTTCCCATGCTGTGGCCTGGGTACCTCGGCCCCCACCCTGCTGCCTGCTGTGTGCTTTGGGTCCTCCCTCCTGATCCTGACAAGATGGAGAAGCAGAGTCACCTACCCGAGTAGGAGTCAGGAAAAGACAAGTAGCAGATGCTGGTTTTCTATAACAGACAGGAAAACACAATGAAACTGCAGGCTGTCACTGTGTGAAGGGCCCTGCCAAGGGTACAGAACACCTACCTCCTTCTCTGTCAGTCTGGAGTCATAAGGATACACCAGCTGTGGAAGGAAAGAAACAGAATACCATCAAGACGGCATTGGGTGGTGGGACGGTCCTGAAGACCTCGATGAGGAGGCATGCGAGCAAGAGGTAGTAGCCCCTCTCTGAGAGGGAGAGAAACATCCAGCAAGTGGGGGAAGCCCAGGCCTCTCCCCTCCCTTCCCTGTCCCCCATGAAAGCAACATTAGCCTGAGATCCTCATGGCAAACAAAGATGCTGCATTGACATCCAAGGCCACCCTGGTGCTGTGTGTTCCATATATACAGGGACAATGGTCAGATAATGAGTTCAGTTACAAGTCAGTGAGCTTGAGGGGTAAGGATACAAAGGCGGGAATCATCTTCATATCTGAGACACACACAGTGGAACAATAAATAATACC
Source organism: Pseudocheirus occidentalis (assembly GCA_028646575.1). Lineage (NCBI taxonomy): Eukaryota > Metazoa > Chordata > Mammalia > Diprotodontia > Pseudocheiridae > Pseudocheirus > Pseudocheirus occidentalis. The sequence continues at coordinate 228,311,468 of CM053597.1, forward strand.
CAAAGCTAGGAGGCAGTCAATATCAGCTGAAGGGAAAAGCCCGATTACGAATTCTGGCTCCAGGGCTGGTGCTGCAGGACAGCCCTCTTTTACAATCAGTCTCTAATGAGACAGGCAAAGCAAAAAGAAAGGGAACATCGACCAACAATGATTGGCTACAGGTGCTTCAGGTGACCAGCAGGTACTGAGGCCCTAGCCAGAGAGAATGGGGATTTCGCCCATTTAGCAAATTAGCTTTCATTAAACCATCTGGAATTATTTTGGAGGCTTGCACAAAGTGAACATGGCAGTTCTGACCTACATTTCTCTTAGTGATCTGGGGCATTCTTTAATGTGGCTGTAAATACTGTGTAGTTCTTTCTGTGAGAACTGTTTCATTATATCCTCTTACCTCTAATCTCTTGGGGAATGACTATGAGTTTTATGTACATTTATTGTTTATGTATCTTGGATGCCAAGCCCTTATCAGAGAAACTCGACAAAAAGATTCCCCCCCCCCAATTTGTCTGCTCCCTTTCTTGTCCTAGATATGTTTTTGTGTGTGTGTGCGCGTGTGTGTGTGTGTGTGTGTGTGTGTGTGTGCAGAAGCTTCTCAATTTCATGTAATCAAAGTTATCCCTTTTATCTTTTGCAATTAATTCTATCTCTTGTTTGGTTAAGAACAAATCTCATACATGTATCTGGGAGAAGTGTATGATTTGTTTCTCTTCTATTTTTTAATGATACAATCTTTAATATCAAGGTAACATATCCATTTAGAATGTATTGTAGTGTGTGGTGTAAGATGCTGGTCTAAATCTAATTTTTGTCAGATGGCTTCCCACTTTTCCCAGCAGTTTTTAATCAAAAAAGGAGTTTTCTCTAGGTATTTTATATTTTCAGGTTCTATAATGTATCTCACGGTAATCTGATGGTTATAGTATTGAAAGTATAAATTAACTTTGGTAGTGTTGTCATTTTTATATTATTGGCACAGCCCAGCCATGAGCACTGAATATCCCTCCAGTCCTTTAAATTATTTTTTATTTCTTTAAGGAGCATTTTGTAATTGAATCTATATGTCCTTTTTGTGCCTTGGTTTTATTGCTCCTCTTAAAATAAGACTCATAAAATTAAAAATAAGTCATGCTGTTATATCCTGCCTCTCCATACTGGAGAAGTAGCACACAGGGGACTGGACTCACAGTCAAGACCTAGGTTTTTTAAGGACAGGGGAGAAATGGGTGTGTCTGTAGGCAACAGTGTAGAAGGAGATAAGAGAACAGCAAAAATGATAACAGGAATGGTGGGCCAGAAATGACAAGGGTTGGCATCAAGGTACATGTAGAGGTGATGAGCCACTTCTTCACGTGAGACAGGAGGTAAAGGAGGAATCCTCCATGTAAGATGAGGGAGAGAAGTGGGAGCTCTAGGCAAATGGCTCTGATTCTGGAAGTCTGAGATGAGGTGCTCGGCAGGAGGGCAGGGGGGCCACAGGAGTCCTTGCTACCAGGAGTGCAAGAGCAGACAGACTAGAGAGGAGTAGAACACTGGCCTTGTGGCAGCAGGGCCCAGCAGAGATGAGATGACACCCATGTGCAGCAGACCCAAGTGAGCTCTGTTTAATGATTCCCTATGGTTTTGTTCATCGAAAGGTGAGGAGGAGTTGGGGCAGAGGGTGCAAGTAATACACAAATGCGCTTGGGTTAGGGTGTAATTGATGACAGGAAAAAAGGGGCAAGAGGCTAGAGCTGAGTCCAGTGTTTAGTTCAGCCAGTTCACCAAGGGGTCAAGACAGGGAAAGGAGTGCACTGAGAGATGATGGATATATTGTCTGGGAGTGAAAAGAAGACTGGAGAGCATGGACATCTCATTCCAAATACAAAGGCACAGGGAAAGATGGGATGGCAAAAGAATCTGATCAGATTATAGGATTTTGGAGTTTATGAAGCCCAAAAATAGGTGTGCCAAGATCAAAGGTGTGACCATCTGTGGTCATGGGAACTGAGTAAACTGAGGGATTGGGAAGGAAGTTCGAGGGAGCACAAGTATTTATGAATTTTTATCTTTAAGATCCAGCTGCATGGAGCAAGATTATAGAAGATAAAACGTACAATTTTGGTTACTTAAAATGAAAAAAATTTTTCACACATAAAACTATTGTGACTAAAATTAGAAGGGAAGCATTGGGAAATTAGGAGAATTTGGGAAAAAATTTGCAGCAAGTTTCTCTGATAAAGGTCTCATTTTCAAGATATATAAGGAATTGATTCAAATTTATCAGGGCAACTGATAAATGGTTAGAGGCTATAATTAGGCAGTTTTGCTTCCTTTGTTTTTTCTAAAGCACTGACTGTGGAGTTAAAGGACCTGTGCTGGAATATTCACCTAAGTTCTAGGACTCAGTATCCTCATCTGCAAACTGAAAGTACTAGAAAAGATGATCTCCAAGGTCCTTTAAATCTCAAATATAGTATATCCTAATGCCCTTTCTAGGTATAGAATAAGTAGTCTTCAAAGGATCTAGGTTATCAATAGTCATATAAAAATACTCCAAATCACAAATAATTGGAGAAATAAATAAAATTGAAACAACTCTAAGGTCCTACCCATCATACTGACAAAAATGACAAAAGAGGAAAATGACCAATATTTGGAGGGCTATGGAAAACAGATACACTAGTTACTAGTTACTAGAATATACTGGTGACTAGTGTATTCTTGAGGCAGTGATATGGCCCAGTGGATAGAGTGCTGGGCCTGGAGTCAGGAAAATCTAAGTTTAAATCTGGCCTCTGACATTTAGTAGCTGTGTGATCCTGGGCAAGTCACTTAACCTGTTTGCCTTAATTCACTGGAAAAGAAAGTGGCAAAGCACTGCAGCATCTTTGCTAAGGAAATCCCATGGACAGCATGGTCCACAAGGTCATGAACAGTCTGACGTGAATGAACAACAAGTACATTCTTGGTGGAGCTGTGAATTGGTCTAGCCATTCTGGAAAACAATTTGGAATTATGCTCCCCAAGCCACTAAACTGGTCCTATCTGCTTTTCTCCTCTCCCCCAAGCAAGAAGCCTTCTGGCCTCTGACTCTGCTGACATGGCCTGGGTGGGTGGGGGCCTCTCTGACTTTGTGCATGTCTGAAGAGAGAATCGAACATCTAATAAGCACCTATGAACAACAAGAACATGTGCCAGGCACTGTCCTAAGTGACCTTTTTCCTTCAAATATTATCTCATTCGATCCTTATGATAAACATGTAAGGTAGATAGTTAATATTTCCTTTTTATAGCTGAGGACACTAAAGCAGACAGGGAGTAAGTGATTTGCCCAGGGTCACACAGCTAATAAGGGTCTGAAGACTGTAAAAGTCATTGAAACCCTGCCCTCCTGACTAAACGAAAAAAGGAAAACACGGAAAAAAGGGGTTGGGGGAGTCTATAAAAGTGCTACTATATTCTAGTCCCATAAGCTAAGCTCTTTTCGTTAACTTTTCAATGACCCACAAATGCCTCATTTGATCTCACCTTCAAATCTGAACAAATAGGATTATGAAATCAAGTCCACATATAACAATATGCTCTTTGATGCATCAACACCATTTTCTAAGCTTATTCCCCCAAAGAGATCAAAGAAAAAGGAAAAAGAGCCCCATGTACAAAATATTTATATGGTTTTGTTGGGGAGGTTTCTGGTGTGGTCTCAAAGAACTGGAATACACAGAGTGCCCACCACCTGGGAAATGCCCCAACAGACTGTGATACAGGACACTGACAGGATACTGTTGTGCTCTAAGAAAAGACAAAGGGCATGGTTTCAGAGAAACCTGGCAAGACTTATATGAACTGATGGAGAATGAGGTGTGAAGAACTGGGAGAATGATGTGCATGATAACAACCACCCTATGAAGACCTGGGAAACACTCAAGAACTCTGATCAATGCAATGATCAACCAGGATTCCAGACCAGCTGTGGTGAAATCCACTGTCCGCTTTCTGTCAGAGCGACTGAGCTGCAGAACAAGACTTATGCTCTGGTCAGGCAGAACTGTGACTGTTACAAGGTTTGTTGTTAATGTTTCCAGTTGGGGAAGCACATGAGAAGGAGAGAAAACAAATGTCTGACAACTGAAAAAGGGAAATGAAACAGAAGTTGCATAATAAAAGAAAGAAAAAGCAGGGGTGGCTCTCTGCCAGGAGTAGTCAAGGGGTAGGAAAGTCTCTGCTCTCGGCACAGCCCCTTCCACTTGGGTGGGGCAGCTCTGCAAGTACTATGAAGGCTGCCTCTAAATCAGCCAAGCCAGGCTCTCCCCTAGAGGCTGAGAACCTGCCCATCCTCTGCAAGTTACACAGGAAATTCATTCATCTTTGGTCAGTCTGGGTGACTGAGCAGCATGCAGAAAAGGAAGGAACAGTGTGGGCCCTGCTGTCACCCAGGTCTCCAATCATAACCTAAGAGGCTGTCAGAACCCCAGCTGCTTTGAAGGCTTGTCTGTCACCAAGGCAGAAAACCAGCTAGAAGATCATAGATTCAGAGTCAGAAGGGTCCTTGGAAACTCCAAGAAGGGGAGGCATCTATCTGCTCAAAGGTACACAGATCATCAGCAGCAGTCAGGGTGTCCAGACTCCAAATTCTGACCATTTCACCAGGCCTCATCTCTGAAGAAGTAAAGTTTTTATTAAATGCTTACAAATTAAGTGCTGAGCACTTATGTGCTAGGGACCTAAAGAGAAAAGCAGACAGTTCCTGCTTTCAAGGAACTCCAATTCTAATGGGGGAAGACAACACACAGAGAGAAAAGAGTGCAGCTCAGGACACATGAAGGTCTATGGGCCTTAAGCGATGGTGGCAAAAAGCATGGCAATACATTTCCTTAAATGTACTTTCCATTGGACCCAAGAGTGCCCGAGACGCTTAGTGAAGTTCATGCCAGGCTGTTCTTTTCTTGCTCTTTGCCCTGCTTCTGTATCTGTACTATCTGTACCCTCCTGCCTCAGACCCTTGAGACAGAGGATGTCCAAGACCGGCTTTACTTAGAATTCTGCTAGGCTAGGTTGATAGTATTGGGCATCGAATCCACAAAGAACCTGAGGCACTAGTGGAGGACAAAGGGAAGGTATATAAACACAAAAGAGACAATTTGTCCAAAACAAACTGAATTTGACAAATGGACAGATGTTTATTATTAGGTGCCTCGGCATTCACTGGTATCACAGATTCACAGGAACGATGGCCCTGTCTGCCCAGTCCAATAGGGAGTACACTGACAAGCAGGATATAAGGTAATGCAGCACCTAGAATAGGACTTGTAGTTAATGAAGAGAGATTCAGTCAAAGTGCTCTGGGCAGCTTGGGGGAGGGAGGGTGGCAGGGACAGAGCTCACTTTCACTGGGGACTGAGGGAAGGGCTTCGGGGAGGTAACAGCAAAGGGAAACAAGAGGGCAGGATGAGAATGAGGCATTAAGAGCTATCTAGTTTTGCTGGAACATAAAGGACGTAAAGGAAAATCATAAGAGGTCAGGCTGAAGCAGAAATACCAATTGTACTTTTTAAGGAATCCCAGAATCCTAATGTGGAGCTTATGAAACTGGTGAGGAACCAGACCCAAATTTAGAACTAGCTGATTTTTTAAAATTTCAGGATTTTATATTTTAAACAACACATTTCCACCAAATGATATAAGGTAGTAGATTTTAAGGGTAAACCATCATAGGGGTCCCTGGGGATCAGAGGGAGGGAGCAGACCTGGGGAAGGCAAAGGTTCTGAGGCAGAGCAGGGGAGAGAATACATTCTAGGCACAACAAACAACCAATATAAATGACATTTGTCTCATACAGAACTGCATTCTGAAATGAAGCCTCAAACCCCCTACTTATTTAAGCCTTGGTGATCACCCTGAGTGCCCTGTACCAGTGATACAAATTATCCCAGTGTTGTTCCCCCCACCATGGTTATCCTGAGCTGCCTTCTCATGACTCCAGGACACCCCCATTCCATCCTATGTACTATCCGGCACCTCTCCTCCATCCAATGGCTATCCTGAGCTGTCCCTCGGCACCCCCATCCCATTCTCCAAACTGTGCTGGCTCAGTCTTTATCAAACCTCATATTTCCCATCAATCCATATCAGTCCTTTCAGTTCTTCCCTTCCTGAGTCTCCTCCTCCTTAGAGATGAGTCAATCTGCACTCATCAATTAGTGATGAGAGAAACCAGAGCTCATGTTCTCTGCCATCCCATCTCTGGGAACCGCCATCCTGATCCCTTCTCCTTCCCTGTTATCTCTGCTCCTAATGTCAGGGTCCAGGCTGAAACTGCTAGTTACCATAGTGATCCAGCACCTAGGATTTGCTAAATGAAACTATTTTAGAGCTGGAAGTCATCAAACTCCTACTCTCAATAATCCTTTAAATAGGATTATTGAGATTCATCAGTTCAACTACCTCCAGGAGGGAAAGCCACATTTTAATTGCTCTTTTTTTTAAATGGGGTCTTTTTTCCCCTTAAAAGGTCTTTTTAAATTAAGTTGAAATCTGTCTCTCTGTAATTTCTACCCTCTGGTCTTGGATTCTGCCCTCCAGGGCCATACAAGCTCCAGCATCTAGCTCAGTGCCTGGCACACAGTAGGCAGGAACTAAATGCTTGGTGAATGACTCTACTTGACAACAATCAAGTCCCCAAGTCTTCTCTTTTCCAGGCTTAACACCTGTCCCTTCAAAGACATGGTTTACAGGCTCCTCTTTATTTTCATTGGCTCTAATTCAGTATAAAAGATGTTTTCAAAAGGAGCTCTCTTCCACACACTTGAAAATCTCAGTTTCAATCAAAGAAAAAGCATTTGTGTCCAGCTTATCACTTGAGATATAAAGGCTAAAAAACCAAACCAAAATCAGCCCCAACCCTCAAACTCACATTCAGAGACAGTATGTATACAGTGTATGTAGGTGTATATGTAGGACACACATATGATATACCTTCATATGTAGGTGCATATGTATGGATACACACATGCACGTAGGCATACACAGAGATATATATTACATAGGCACATACAGAAGGGATGGGAGGCAATCTCAGAAGAGAGACTCTCCAAGACCACATTATTTCAAGTTGCTATCAGAGGTCAGCTCACAGGCATTTATCAAGAGCTTATCTTCAAGGCACTTTAGGGCCTGGAGTCAAGGAGACCTGAGTTCACACCTGACCAAGTCATTTAATCTTCCTTTGTCTGTTTCCTTCATGGCACAAGAGAGATTAGATCAGGTTTCTGTGAGGATCCCAAGAGATGATCTTTGTAAAAAGCCCCTATCCCAGGAGGTGCTGTCTAATTGCTCATTCCCGCCCCCTTCCCTGGGCACACTGATACAAGGGGCTCTGTCCTGGAGTGGGGTCAGAAGGGTGAGGCCCGGGGAAGATGAGGTCACTACAGAAAGACAGTGGAGGGCGCTCAGACCCCTGCCTGCCGACTCTCCCTGGATCTACCAGTCGCCTCGGTCAGTGACACAATCCCATCGGTTCCTGGGGGCCGCCAGCTCACCCTGGGGTCACTGACGCTCCCCCCCAACATTCCTCCGAGACTGTCCGGGAGGGGGCCAGGGCTGACCAGAGCGCTGCCGCCGAGCCCGCCGCGGGTAAGGCGCAGGTCCCGGGCTGCCTTCGGGGGCAACACCGCTGCCTGACCTTGAGCAACGGCCCCGTGGCCCGACGCAACGCGGGCGCCACGGGGGCGGGGGGAGAGAGGGAACCGGGAGTCGGAGAGCCGGCCGAGACAAGTGGTCTCCGAGCAGCTGGGTCCGAGCCGGAGCCCAGTCTTCCGGCTGAGGAAGCTCCTCTGCTGGAGGGCCGCGGCCGCCCAGGCCCCTCCCCCAGCTGTCAAACGGGACCCCCCCCCCCCCACCAGAGTCCCTCCCTCAAGCTGTCAAACTAGACCCCCCCGCCCCCAGGCTCCTCCTCCAGCCCTTCCGTGCATTCAACCATCAGACACTTACGGGAGTCCCTCCTGCTCTGGGACAGGGGCCCGCCCAGGCTGCAGAGGTCGGCGTCCGAGACCCCCGCTCCCGGCCCCCCACTTCCAGGGCCGAAGCCCTCTCCCCTCTAGCCCCGCCCCCGCCCCGCAGCCCCGCCACCAGGGTCGAGACCCCTTCCCCCTCTGGCCCCCTCCCCCAACCCCCCCCACCTCCAGGGCCTGGCCTAGCTCCAGATCGAAGGCCACCACGCACACACACTCGAGCCAGCCGGAGAAGCGCGCCCACGGCAGGGGCGGGCGGCGGAGCCGGCGGCTCCCGGTTGGGGTGGAGTCCGGACTCTCCGAGGGATCCAGGCCGGGCGGCGACGGACGCGGAGCAGCGCCCCACAGCGCATCCATGCTGAGGCCGAGGCCGCCTCCGGCTCCTCCTTCAGACTGCTCTGGACCCGCCTCAGGCGCCGCCGTGCGGTGTTGCCATGGAGACCGAGTCGCGCTCAACACCCAAGGGTCCACTGCGCCTGCGTTGAGTCCCGCCTCGCCCCCTCGGGCTCCTCCTTTCTCCTGCGCCGGGCCTGCGTCAGGGAGCCATAGAGAACGGCGTCCCTTCGCCCAGAGAAGCGGTTCCATGCTCCGGCCTAGAGTGGCGCTCTTTATAGTGCACTCTCGCCACCTAGCGACCGGAAGAGCGTGCTGCGCGGGAAGTTCTCCTTGGGGACCGAGAGAGCGGCTTTCTGCGGGCTAGAGCGTCCTCAGTTTCCAGATAAAGACACTTCGGGTAATGGGCGGGCCGGGAGGAGGTAAGGAGCCTAATGAGACGCCAGTGCTTGAGGAGGGGAGGAGTCAATAATGAAGAGGGGAGGGGTTAGTGAAGGGGAAGGGAGGAGTCAGAGAGGGAAGGGGGAAGGCAGGGGAGGGGAGGTATCTGTGAGGTGGAAAGGAAGGAGAG
>CM053597.1:228320860-228350693 GCA_028646575.1 Pseudocheirus occidentalis
AAGTGGAGGGAGTGGGAGGGGGGTGGAGGGGTTGAACGGGGGTGGGGTGGGCGGGTGTATAGAGTGCCAGGAAGGCTCGGTGAGTGGGTGACGTCATCAAGGGGGCGGGGCCAGTGATGGAGCGGAGGGCGTGAATGGGAACAGCTCTATGAATGAATCCGGAGGCGGGTGGGACCAGCTGGGCGGGGCTCGGGGCTATGTCCTAGATCCCACCCGAGGGAGTAGGAAGGGTCGGGTCACGTCCCAGCTTTTAGAGAGGCGGGCAACTCAATTTAGGGAGTTACTGTCTCGTCCCGTGGCTTCTCTTGGCCATAGAAATGCGCTTTCTTCCAAACATTTTACAGATGAGCAAGTGAGGCCTCGAGAGTCTTTCCTAGTGTCCCATAGCTTGTAAATAAATAGTCTTTCCACTCCACCTCCTATGGTGGGTAGACTACAGTTTAGGCATAGCACTCAGTGCCTAGCACAAGTGTTTATGGACTGTGCTTGAATTTAGTCTTTACTGTGCAGCAGTGAATACAAAATGATTTTAATCGTTTGTGTTAGCAGGTAGGGTGGATCTAGTGCTGGGTCTGGAGTCAGGAAAACCTGAGTTCAAATCCAGCCTCAGACATACCCATGACCCAGGACAAGTGAACTCAACCTCTGGCATTTTCCTTGTAGGGTTTTTTTTTAATCAAATGAGATAATAGTTGTAAAGCATTTAGCACAGTGATTGGTACATGGTAGGTGCTTAATTAATGGCACTTTTCTTTCCCTCTCTTCCTCCTTTAATCTAGGCCTGTTGGGAGTCCAAATGGACTAGAGAAAACTAAGAGTTATATAGAGGTGTTTGCCCAAATACAAAAAAAGAACAGATTTATACCATTCTGGGCACCATGAAAGATGGTGGGGAGTTGAATAATGGTTAGATGAGAGCAGCTAGGGTGGTCAGAGGCCTTCAGTCCATGGCATAGGAAGCTTCACTGAAGAAACTGAAGATGTTTGATCTGAAGTGATGAGGGATGGGATTATTCTGGACCCCTAAATGGGAAAGACCATGTCCTGTGGACCTGGACCCCAAAGCCCCGGAACCCAGATCTCTGACATTCGCCTGAGGCACCCAGGCCAGTCAGTCATCCTTCTAACTGCCCTTTCACTGGGGCTTTCCCACCACTTAATTCCTTCTTTTGTCTTCGCCTGGCCCACCTCAAGCTAGTTGTCACTCCTTAATCCCATCTAGATCTTCCCACAGTCTCTCTGTATAAAAATGTCCATCTTGCTCCATCAAATGCTCAGATTCTTAAAATCTCACCTGTTTCTATTGGCAACACATCTTGCAATGATCTAGGGGTCTTGGGAAAACTGAAATGCAAGGGTAAAGGGCCCCACTCTGCCTTGAAAGAATTCAACCATTCAAGCCTTCTTTCAGTCAGAGATAAGGTTTATTGTGTTGCCAGTAGAAGCAGGCTAGGTTTTAAGAATCTGCATGTTTTATGGGGGCGGGATGTAAGATTTTTATATTTTTTTACTTTTATACTGTAAGATTGTGGGAAGATCTGGATGGGGATCTAGGTATGACAAATACCTAGGGTATTTGTCAGGGGTGGGCCAGGTGCAGACAATGAGGGCTGATGCGGTTTTGGATGCTTTTGTCTGTAACCTCAGTTTGTAAAATCTCATTTGTGTTCAGGTACCTATGTATGTAACATCAGTTTGTAAGCCTGTGTAATTACATTGTAAAAGTCACATTTCCCCCCCCCAAAAAAGGGTGTTTGTTAACTCTGCCTCTCCCCTTCCCCCAGCCTGAAAGTGTCTAGAGACAAGCACCTGTGAAGCCTTCAATAGTATTCTATAAACAAACACTTAGAAAAATGCATAGCCCCTTTGTTCTAAGTGGCCAGCTGCACCCAAAGCCTTTAACAACATTATCAGACAGATAACTCTGTCTCAATATGGTACCTCCTGAGTCCCTAATCAGTCTAGTTCCCAGACTTGGACACAATCAAGTCTGTCCTCCCAACAGCCATATTGGACATATTCATCCTTGACCAAAAGTAACCCTAGTGACATTTCAAGCCCCAAACCACACCTCTCGATAGCTCCCCAGGGGGATTTTCCAGTGAATTATGGGCAATTTGCCTGTGCAGTTGATACAAAAAGTGCATGTCCATTTAAGAACTGACCACTCCTAAACTCCTCCCAAAGTCCATCCTTGCCCACCTAGTTAGCATAATTAACCTCTGCCGACAGTTTTATGGTTATAAAACTGCACTTCAAGCCCCTGCTCTTTGCAGGCTATCCTTAACCTTTTCCTGCCCGCTGGAGAGCATAAAACTTTATAACTCTACCTTAGATCCCTGCATTTTGCAGGTCCTCCTATTTCTCCTGCCTGCTACTAAGCCACCATAACAATAAACTTTGAAACTTTGCCGAAAGACATCTTGGGTCCTGGTGAAATTCTTTCCAGACAAGAACCTACTAGGGATTCATATGACATCCCTCAGACACCCCAATCTCCCACTCCTCTTCAAGGGCCACAATGAAAGGTCAATTAAAAGGATTATTGACTGAGATCGGCTGCTAGATTCATCCTGTGAATGCCAGAGATCTGGGTTCAGGGGCTTTGGGGTCCAGGTCCCAAAGACGTGGTCTTTTCCTTTTGAGGGTCCAGCGTGAATCTCATCCCCCATCAAAAGGAGAGAAGTTTGGGTGGCCAGGGATGGGGGAGAATGGCACCATAGCTGTCTTCAGTTACTCAAGGGGATACCATATGAAAGCAAGTCTGGCTTTGTTTTCTTAGGCCAAAGAGGGCATGACTAAGTACAGTGGGCAAGTGAACAATGAGAGCTGGCCCTGAGCAGGTCTGCTTGTGAAGGCCAGACAACCATTTCTCAGGTATATTTCAGTGGGAATTCTTACTTGGCTCCTTATGTGTCTTTTAACTCTAAAATTCTGACTTATACATACATTCTGAGATATACATAAAGGTACTTTGCTTTTTCCTCACATGATTTCTAATATTATTCTTAAGAATGAATTCTTATGAGTAGATTTTAGCAATTCAAAATAAAAGCTTCATTTTAGCAAACAAGTTATCTAAACTCAGAATATAAGGAAAAAACTGGGGGGAAATGGAGTGAGGAAGAAACTGTGGTGCTAGTCTCTGTGGTTTTTCAATCAATGAGTGTCAGCTTCCCTTTCTCAATTTCCTTCCTTTTCTTTCTCCTTTCTTTGTGCCAGCTCTGAGCTGTTTGGTGAGTGGCAGGTGAAAGGGATATCAGCCCCAAAAGAAAGCAAGAATTCAGTAGTAACTAAATCACAAGCACAGTGTACTAGAGTTGTTGGAATTCTTTTATCAGCTAGGAATTTTTCAAATGGGTTTCATGAAGGGTGGTGTCATCCTTTCCCTTCACATGCGGAGCCTGAGTCTTGAAACAACACGGCAGAAAGCGCTCTGCCGATCTACCATTGGCTAAGATCACCAGCCCCTCATAGGCTTAAAGAAAAGGACCATAGGGCCAGATGGGGGCCACCACAGAGAAGTCTGCAAAACTGGCCTAATTTCAGGACTGGGCCTCTACCAAGGCCTGGCCAGGCTCTGTTCCAGTTTTCTCAAGAGTTTTTGTCACATCGTGAGTTCTTGTTCCAGTAGCTGGGATGTATTGCTTCTAGGAGCAGATGCAGAAGCAAAGCTCTTTGTAACCCTGCCCTGCCTTTCCAGTAATCTTCATATTCCCTATTTCCCACCTTATGCCATCCATCGTGTCCCTGGCCTCTTGGTGTTCCACCCCCAAGATCCTAATCTTCCGCCATACCTGGAGTGCTGTCCCTCTTTATCTACACCTCTTGGCTTTCCTCTTTTCCTCCAAGTCCCAACTCAAAGCCCATCTTTTCCAGGAAGTATTCCCAACCTACTTTAATACCTTCCCTCTTTTAGTGATTTTCTCATTTTTCTGCATATAGTTTGTGCATACCTATTTGTTTATCATCTCCTCCATTAGATTGTGAGCTCAGGGACTAGTTCTGGCCTCTTTTTGTATTGCCAGCCCTTATCATAAGGCCTAGCATATAGTAGGTGCTTAATAAATGTGTATTGATTGATTAATTGTATGATTTTTTTGTTGTTCTTGTTATTAACTTGGTCTATTATGTTGATAGTTTCCCTAATAGTAAACCAGTTCTGCACTCTTGATATAAATCTGACCTGGTCATAGTGCATAATCCTTGTGATATACTGCTGAATCTTTTTGCCTGTATTTTATTTAAAACTTTTATATTAATATTCATTAGGGATATTGGTCTGTAGTTTTCTTTCTCCGTTTTGTCCCTCCTGGCTTTAGGTATGACCACATTTATATCAAAAAAAGAATTTCATGAGATTTCTATTCCTACTTTTCAGATAATTTATGCAGTGTTGGAATTAATTATTCTCTGTTTGCTGGAATTACCTTATAAGTCCAGCTCATCTTGGGTTTTGTCCCTTTGGAACTCATGTTCAGTTTCGTTTTCTGAGATCACATTATTTTAAATCCCCTTTCTCATTCTGTTAATCTGAGTATTCCATAGTTTTAAATATTCATCTATTTCATTTAGGTTGTCAGTTTTGTTGGCATATTATTGGGCAAAATGGTTTCTAATAATTTCTTTTATTCTTCATTTGGTGTGAATTCACCTTTTAAAGTTTTTGATAATTTGGTTTTCCTCTTTGTTTCTCAAATTGATTCTTGGTTTATCTAATGCATTTTGGTCATTTTTTAAAACCATCTCCTGTGCAAGAAGTTCTTCCTGATGCTCCTTGGTACTAACAGCTGAGATTGCCTCCAATTTGCTGTGTTTACATACATGTGGATGTAGAGCATATATACTGTCGTTTGCATCAGAATGTGACTTCCTCACAGGCAGGGACCATTTTTGCCTCTCTTGTATATCTCCAGTGCTTAGCATAGTGCCTGGAACATAGTAGGTGTTTAGTAAATGCTTGTTGATTTGACTCAATGGGTTTTTTTTAATTTCAATTTTGTAAAAGATTTCTTTGATTTTTAGGGTTTCCATTTTGATTTTTAAATGGAGTTTTCAGATGAGTTAATTCCTACTTGCTTACGTTACATGCCCCATGTGCTCATCTATTCTTTCTCTCTTTTGTTGATTAATGTATTTAAAATATCATTTTCCCCCTTGGAATTGTTTGTGTTGCTACACTCAACTTGTTAGAAGCCAATAGACCCAGTCACGGTAAGACAGCTGGAAGGTTCTGCAGGTTCTGAGGCAGGAAAGCGCAGTTTCTTGATTGATCTGAGCTCTATTCACTGGTGATTGTGCTGAAGTTTTCATACGTCACTGGAAACTACATCTGAGTCTCTGCTCATGTCCAAGTCAGGGCCACAGGGCTGCTGATCACTTCTGTTCCTGATACCTGGTTCTTTTTGCCCTAGATTGCCATTTGCAGGGGTAGGTCATCTTCTCAGTCTACATATGTTATCCAGTTTTGCAGTGAGAGTGACAGGTCCTAGGTAGCACCTGCTCCTACTTCCTGTATAGCATTAGTGCCCTCCTCACTGCTTTAGGGACCTCCTTTTCCTTCAGGGCCCAGCCCTAGGTTCCGTTCAGTGTTGCAGTACTGGACAATTCTGCAGTGCCCTTGGGGATACACCCTGTTCCCAGTGTCCTGCCTCCTGTGCCCAACAAGGCTGAAAAAAAATGACTCCCTGTGATTTTTTTCCCCTTGGATTTCCTGGTCAGGATACAGTCTAGTTCATTTTGTAGATCTTTGTGAAGGGGAGCTGGGATAGATTGCTTCCTTTACTCTACCATCATGGCAGGTCTCCAGGGATCTTCAGTCTTGGAGAACTTCTCTCTGATAAGTATGGTATGGCTTTGTATCCCCTCCTCCCTCCCTCTCCCCACTTCAAATTCTTTCTGGGAACATATGAATTTGGCTTATTTCTCCCTGTTTCCTAGGCAGAAAATGTTTTTCTGTCTTCCTGTACCACATAATGGGCAGGCCAGCCAGTCTAGCTGAAGCAGCAGGGCACCTTGACCACCATCTTCCCTCAGATACTGAAAAAGACAGCTCTGGGAACAGCTGTGCTTCCAGCATGGTGCCTTCTGCCACCATACTGGGAAGTAACCCTTGGGCAGCAGCCAGGGAGCTCTTGCTCAGTCAAAGCACGTGAGGGCCCAGACCCTCAAAATGTGATTGCCCTGAGTCAAGACTCAGTATCAGAGGCAACTGGGATTTCATTTGTGGCAATGGAATTAAAGACAAGGCCTTCTAGTTGCTTTGTTGTAATGGGAATTCATTTCAAGTGGAGTTTAATGAGTCGGCTACTGTAAGGGGTAAGCACCACCCAAATCAAGCAGCCCTGGGATGCATTTCCTTAGGACTTATACAGACAAAAGTCACAACATAACTGTTACCAGGGGGAAACCACAATTTAGTTGCTATACAGGTGGGGAAAATACAGAAGCCAAAAGGCAGCAATCAGTTCATTGCCTAATGATTGTTGCCCAGCGATCAGTTTGTTGCCCAACTGGAAAGTTCCCAAGTCTATTTTGAGAATTAAACCAAAAAGAGGGGCTATGGGCTCCAGGTAGCAGGTTTGGGCAGGTTTACTTGGCAGGTTTGGGCAAGTCTCCTACGCAAGTCTCATGATGGGGAGAGATGGGGGATGTTCATAAAATTGGGGGTTACAACAGCTTTGCCTCTTGCCCCTAGGGGGCCAGAGGGGCTGTGACTGAGCAGGAGCTCCCTGGCTGCTGCCCAAGGGTTCTTCTCCTTGGTGATCCCTACTCTCTCTCTATTCATTATGTATCTTGGACCTTTGGCATGGTAAAACAAGTCTTTTTCTCTCAGCTCATAAGACTCCTTAGTGGCATGAAAAGAACATTGGCTCTGGATGGAGTCCCTGCATCGTGGGGTAAGGCACTTCACCTTCTGGACCTTAGATCACTCCCTGTAGACTGAGAGGGGTGCCCTTGGGCCAGTAATGGAGTCTTGTGTCTGCCCTACCACCAGGGCAGGGCACAGTCTTCTTTTTTGGTCAGCTTTGACACAACACTCAAGTTCCAATGCTCCCATGTGCCCTTACAAAGAATCTAGAGTCTCTTGGTTGCTAATAGAAAGGGTGTGTCCTTTAATGAGAGACTACTGCAGTGAGACTGACTATTTCACTGTACCAGAGGCTGATTACTTCTCCATGCTGAGCTGATTTTATCTCTGTGGTCCTTGTTGTATGTGTTGATCTTTTGGCCTGCTGTCTTTCATACAAGTCTTCTTATGTTTCTCTGAATTCTTCACATACATTCTTCTTTACAACACAGTCATAGTTTATTGCTTTCATATACCTTAATTTATTCATGTATACCTGTTGGGAACTTTTTTTTTTTTACCACAAATATTAACATTTCTACATACATGGGCTTTTTACTGTTGGTGGTAACTTTTTTGGGAGGGTCAAGTAGGTGGTGCCATAGTGCAAAGAACCCTGGACCTGGAGTCAGGAAGACTCAATTTCTTGAGTTCAAGCCTGGCCTCAGACCCTTCCTAACTGTGTGACCCTGAGCAAGTCACTTAACCCTCTTTGCCTCACTTTCCTTATGTGTAAAATGAGCTGGAGAAGGAAATGGCAAAACCATTAAAAAAACAAACATTCTTTGCCAAAGAAAATGTCAAATGAGATCACAAAAAATCCAACATGACTAAAACTCCTGATCAACAACAACAAAACTTTCTTGGGAGTATCAGCCCAGTAATGGAATCTCTTGATTTAAAGGGTAAGATTAAAGTCATTTTCATTTTACAAAATGACTTCACTTGGCTAAGTGACATACACAAAGGTCTCTTGTATAGATTGTTTTCCAAAATAGTTCAGTAAATACTCTACTAGCAGTGAATTAGCAGCTATGCCTCAGCTCCCAGGAATTCATTTCCCCTTTGTCTTAGAATCTTTGCTAGCTTAACAGTTGTAATTTGCATTACTTTTTTCTTTTAAGTTAGCTAGGTATAGTTCTGTATTTCCTATTTCTTCTTTTTAAAATGTTTTTTTTCACATCCTTTGACTATATTTTTAATGGGGAATGGCTCTTAATCTCATGAGTTCATATTAATTTCTTAAAGATTTTGGATGTCAAGTTTTTATCAGGGATATTTAATGCAGATTTTCTCTATTACTTAATTTTTAAGATTCTAAATGAATTGATTTTATTAATGTAAAGTATTCTTTATTTTATACAATTAAGATGGTCTGTTTTTACTTTTTCTGACTTCTTTTATATAATTTGTGGTTACATATTCTTTTTACCAGTCCACATCTATAAAAGATAAAATTTCTTTTTTATTGTGTAATTTTAAAAAATACTTACATAATTTATCCATTTGGAATTTATTGTGGCATAAACTAACTGCTTATCTTGGCTTAGTTTTGCCAGGCTACATTCTAATTTTTTCAGTAGTTCATGTCAAATAAGTCCTTTCCCAAGACAGCTGTGTTCTTGGTTTTATTGAATATGAGGTTTCTGTGTGCATTTGTTTCTATATCTTGCTTGAGCGTCTATTTCTCTGGCTACTTTTCTATTTTCCCTCCAGTACCAGGTAGTTTTGATAATTGCTTTGTTGCAGAGTATGGGATCTGGGCCTCTTATTTTTTCCATTTTGTTCTTTGATATTCTTGACCTTTTATTCCTTTGTAAGGTGCTCTACACACAGTAATTGCTTAGCATTTGTTGAAATGCAATTGAATTGAATTATATCTTCACAATAAATACAAATGAAATTTTCATATCCTTCCTCACCCTTCCCAGAATAAAGCCAGCTATCAGCACATTTAAATAGGGCAGAGAGAAGGGAAGTAGTGGGTCCCTTGGCGCCCCAATGACTGCGCTTTTATGCTGATCTAGTCATTACTGGCTCAAAGCCTGACTTTTGCCATTAAACTGAAAGTAAGCAGTTTTAGCTCTTAAAAGGGAGGGTTCAAGGCTGTTCATGCACCATGTTCTTTATAACCTTGGGTTATAATCATAGGGTAAAAGAGAATCTCTTAAGGAATGTTGAATGATCTAGTATTTATTACTGTCTTATATCAATGCCTGAAGTATTCTTTCAGGATTTATTTATTTAGTTCCTTCTGTGTGCAGTGTATAGAAGTCATTTAACCTGTAGTTAAGTGTAGTCAGAAACTGTAGCCCCTCACATGGGAAGAGTAGGGAGGCTAAAGATGGTGTGGCTAGCTCTTCTCTCTCTCTACTTTTGCCTTTGGTGATCTCATCAGCTTCTATGGATTCAGTTGTCATTGATAGGCTGATTGTTCCCAAATCTGCTTCTCCAGCCCAACCCTCTCTCTGGACCTCACAGTCTTGCATTTCCAACTGCTTATAGGACATCTGGAACTTATGTCTTGTAAACATCTTAAACTCAAGATGTCTGAAATAGAACTCATTGCCTTTCCCTGAATAGTTCTTCTTTCCTATTAGTCAAGTGTATCACCATCCTCCCAGTCACTTGAAGTGCTGCAACCAGGGTGGCATCCTTGCCTCCATCTTCTTTCTCACCTTCCATATCCAATCAGTTTCCACGTCCTCTTGTTTCTGCTTTCATGCCATCTATCTTATATGCTCCCTTATCTCCTTTAACATTGCCACTGCTCTAGTGCAGGCCCTCTTCACAACCATCCCTAGCCATTGCAACAGCCTGTGGGGTAGCTCTGCTGCCTCAAGGTTCTTTCCACTCCAATCTGTCTTCCAAAGTGTGAGGCTGACCGTGTCATCTCCTGGATTCAATCCATGCCAAAGGATCCTTACTGCTTTCAGGATTAACCAGAAAGGCCTTTGTTTGGTTTGGCCCTTTCCTGCCACTTGTACCTTACATCCTCCCACTTACTCTGATTTAGTAACACAGGCCTCCTTGCTCTCCCTTGCATGTGCTATAACATTCCATCATATCCCAAGTCTTGGTGGTTCCCCATGCTTGGAGCTCTCTCCTTATCAGCTCTGCTTTCCAACCCCAGGCAAAGTCCCCTCTTTTACAAGGAGCCTTTCCCAAGCCTCCTTAATTATAGAGCCTTCCCTCTTAGAGATCTCCAGTTTCCATATATGTGTCCTATTTGTACATACCTGTTGGCTTGCGGTCTCCCCCTTCAGATGAGGAACTCCATGGCAATAGGGACTGGTTTAACCCTTTCTCTGTATCCCTAGGGTTTATCACAGTGCCTGGCATACAGTAGGTACATGATAGATGTTTATTAACTGGCTTCAGACTTTGAAAGGCTGGGGCAGGTGCTTCAGCTGTATTTGGTGAACAGTTGTGGGTTATCATTATATTAATTCTCTTTTTAATTCCAGATTATTCTCCAAAATGGTTGGATCAGTTTACAGTTTTGCCAACAGTATATCAGTGTCCCAATTTTTTCACATCTCCACCAACATTTATCATTTTCCCTTTCTATTTTTTAGCCAGTTTGATAGGTGTGAGATATCTTAAAGTTGTTTTCATTTGCATTTTTCTAATCAATGATGATTTAGAGCATTTTTTCATTTGACTATACACAGCTTTGATTTCTTCAAAAAACTGCTTGTTCATATCCTTTGACTAGTTATCAATTGAAGAATGACTCTTCTTCAAAAAACTGCTTGTTCATATCCTTTGACTAGTTATCAATTGAAGAATGACTCATATGCTTATAAATTTGACAAAGTTCTCTATATATTTAAGATATGAGATCTTTGAAAAACTATAAATTTTCTACCCAATTTTCTGCTTTCCTTCTAATTTTGTCTACATTGTTTTTATTTATATAACTCCCTTTTAATTTAATATAATCAAAATTATCCATTTTATACCTCATAGTGCTCTCATTCATTCATAAATTATTCTCCTATCCATAAAGCTGATAAGTAATTGTGGCACCAATGCAATAATTACAGCACCCATGATCACGATAAAGACCGTGGCTATAAGTTTCACATGACGTTCAATCGCAAAATATGCCAAACTCTCCAGATAGAGGATAGAACTGAAGGATTTATTTAGGCACCAGAAAACCAAATCCCAAAAACCAATAAGCCGATTCCATCATGGTACCAAAGATATTCAGAAGCCATAATAACACTGAGAACCATGGCATCCTTTAGCCTTCCCACAAACTAATACAAGATCAATATTTACTCACAAACCTCTCTATCTCCTTGCTTGAGATCCTCTGTCTCCCACTGTCTGGCTAGTTCTGAATCAGCTTCCTGTGGGCTCTGCTTCCCTTCAGCAAAACTCCTCCCCCCACAGGCTCCATGTGACTACATTCAGCCTATTAGGGGGCTGAGTTTATCTTCACAGCAGGGGAGATCTTTAAACTCCCCCCTAAGTCTATTAAGGGGCAGGGAAGATCTTCATATTCCTATTGCCATTACAGTAATATAGTCTATGTTCCTCTGCTTGACTTATATCTTCCATTATATGTAGGTCACTCATCTATTTTGACCTTATCTTGGTAAATAGCATACAATATTGATTTATACCCAATTTCTACCAGACTGCTCACATAAATCATCAGCATTTCTATATGTTACCAACAAAGCCTAACATCAAGAGATAGAAAGAGAAATTCTATTTGAAATAATGGTAGACAATACAAAATATTTGGGAATCTACCTGCCAAGACAAACCCAGGAACTATATGAACATAATTACAAACAACTTTTCATACAAACAAAGTCAGATATAAACAGCTGGAAAAATATCAATTGCTTATGGGTTGGCTGAACTAATATAATAAAAAATGACAATTCTACCCAAATTAATTTACTTATTCAGTGCTATACCAATCAAACTACCAAAAATTATTTTATAGAGCTTGAAAAAAATAGTAACAAAATTCATCTGAAGGACAAAATGTCAAGAATATCAAGGGAATTAATAAAAAAAATGCAAAGGAAGGTGGCCTAACTGTAGATCTAAAACTCTATTATAAAGCAGTAATCATCAAAACTACTTGGTACTGGCTAAGAAATAGAATGGAATAGATTGCCATCAGTGGAATAGATTAGGTACACAAGACACAGTAGTAAAGGATTATAGTACTAATGTTTCATAAATCCAAAGATTACATCTTCTGGGATAAGAACTCACAATTTGACAAAAACCACTGGGAAAACTGGAAAATATTGACAGAAAGTAGATATGTACTAACATCCTATACCCTATACCAACATTAGGTCAATATGGGTACATGATTTAGACAAGAAGGGTAATACCAAAAGTAGATTAGGAGAGCAAGGAATAATTTACCTGCTAGATCTATAGAGAACTTATGACAAAACAAGAGATAGAGAACATTATGAAATGCAAAATGTATCATTTTGATTACATTAAATTAAAAAGTTTTACACAAACAAAATGAATACAACCAACATTAAAAGGAAAGCAGAAAGCTGAGAAACAGTTGCTACAGCCAATGTTTTTGATACAGGTCTCATTTCTAAAACATAAAGAGAACCGTATCTAATTTATAAAAATACAAGTTATTTCCCAAATAATGAATGTCCAAAGGATATGAACATGCAGTTTTCAGATGAAGAAATTAAAACTGTCAATAGTCATGTGAAAAAATACTCTAAATCTAAATGCAAATGAAAATAACTCTGAGGTACCACCTCATAGCCATCAGATTGGCTAATTTGACAGAAAAGGAAAATTATAAATGTTGGAGATGTAGGAAAATTGGAACACTGATGTATTGTTGGTAGAGTTGTGAACTGACCCAACCATTCTGGAGAACAATTTGGAACTATGCCTAAAGGGCTATGAAGCTGTGCATACCCTTTGATCTAGCAACACCACTACTAGGTCTATCCTAAAGAGATTGTAAAAAAGGGGAAAAGGACCTGCATGTAAAAAAATATTTATAGGAGTTCTTTTTGTGATGGCAAAGAATTGGAAATTGAGGGGACGTCGATCAAGTGGGGAATGACTGAACAGTTGTGGTATATACATGTAATGGAATACTATTGTGCTATATGAAATGAGAATCAGATGGATTTCAGAAAAACCTGGAAAGAAGTACATGAACTGATGCTGAGTGAAGTGAGCGCAACCAGGAGAACATTAGACATAGTAACAGCAACACTGTGTAGTGATCAGCTGATACTTAGTTCTTCTCAGCAATACAATGGTCCAACACAATTCCAAAAGACTAGCGATAGAAAACACTATCCACATCTAGAGAAAGAATTGTGGAGTCTGAATGCAGATCAAAGCATACCTGTTTTTTGTTTTTTCTTTCTCATGGTTTTCTCCTTTTGTTATGATTCTTCTTTCACAATGTGACTAATGTGGAAATATTTTTAACATTATACCTGTATGACCTATATCAGATTGCTTACTGTCTTGGGGGGAGGGAAGGGAAAGAGGGAGAAAAATTTGGGACTCAAAATCTTACAAAGTGAATGCTAAAAATTATTTTTACATGCAATTGGAAAAATACGATTATTAAGTACAAAAAAAAAGAATTGATGAGCAGGATATTTTCAGAAAAATCTGAAAAAACTTACATGAATTGATGCAAAGTGAAGTGAGCAGAACCAGGAAAATATTTTCCACAGTAACAGCAATCTTGCATGATGATCAACTGTGAAAGATTTAGCTATTTGCAGCAATGCAGTAATCTAAGACAATTCTGAAGCACTCATGATGAAAACTGCTATCCACCTCCAGAAAAAGAACTGATGGAATATGAATGCAGTTTGAAGCATACTTTTAAAAACTTTTTTTTCTGTTTTTTGGTCTGTTTTCCTTCACAACATGACTAATATGAAAATGTTTTATATAATTGCACATGTGTAACATATCAAATTGTTTACCTTCTCAAAGAGGGGAGAGAGGAGGGAGAGAATTTGATACTTTAAAATTTTTAAAAGTATTAAAAATGTTTTATATATAATTTTAAAAATTGGAATACATAAAAATATGAAACATTTATCAGAGAAACTTGCTGCAAAGATTTTCCCCCCCAATTTCCTGTTTCTCTTCTAATTTTAGTTGGGTTGGTTTTATTTGTGCAAAAACTTTTTAAATTTTATGTAATC
The DNA here is from genome assembly GCA_028646575.1 of Pseudocheirus occidentalis. Lineage (NCBI taxonomy): Eukaryota > Metazoa > Chordata > Mammalia > Diprotodontia > Pseudocheiridae > Pseudocheirus > Pseudocheirus occidentalis. The sequence continues at coordinate 228,334,913 of CM053597.1, forward strand.
AAAATTATACATTTTATCTCCTGAGAACTCGCTATCTTTTGCTTGGTCATGAACTTTTTTCCTTTCCATAGATATGACAGGTAATTTCTTCCATGTTCCTCTACTTTCCTTCTTTCTTTTTTGCTTTATGGAGGGGGGAAGACATGGCAATTGGGGTTAAATGATTTGCCCAAGGTCACATGGCTAGTAAGTGTTAAGTTTCTGAGGTCAGATTTGAACTCATGTCCTCCTGACTCCAGGGCCAGTGCTCTATTCACTGCACCACCTAGCTGCCCCCTCTATTTTCTTTATGATGTCATTCTTTAATGTCTAAATCATGTAGCCATCTGGTGTTTGTCTTGGTATACAATGTGAGATGTTGATTTATATCTAGTTTCTGCCAAACTATTTTCTAATTTCCCGGCAGTTTTTGTCACATAGTGAGTTCTTTCCCCAGTAGTTGGAATCTTTGGGTTTATCAAGTCATTGTGCTCATTTACCTCTGTATGTTATATACCTACTGTTTCACTGATGAACTTCTCTATTTCATAGTACCAAAATGTTTTGATGATTATGATTTTGTAGTATATTTGAGGATCTAGTTCTACTAGGCCTTCCATACCACTTCTTTTTCATTAATTCCTCTGAGAAACTTATTTCTCCAGAAGAATTTTGTTATTATTTTTTAGCTCTATAAAGTAAGGTTTTGGTAATTTGATTGGCATGGTACCAAATAAATTAATTTAAAGTATTGTTATTTTAAAAATTATATTAGCTCTTCCTACCTATCAACAATTAATATTCCTCCAATTATTTAGATCTATTTTTATGTAAAGAGTGTTTTATAATTGTATTCATATAGTTCATATGTATGAGAGTATTTTATAGTATTTGTAGTTATTTTAAATTGAATTTCTCTTTCTATCTTTTTTCTGCTAGATTTTGTTGGCATCTATAAAAAGTACTCATGATTTGTGTGGATTTATTTTTTTTTATACCCTGCAACTCTGTCGAAATTACTTATTTCAGTTAATTTCTTAGTTGATACTCTAGGATTCTCTAAGTAAACTATTATGTCATCAGCAAAAAGTGATAATTCTGTCTTATTCTTCACTTAGTCTTTTCATTTCTTTTTCTCTTCTAATTACTATAACAAGCATTTCTAGCATGATGTTGAATAGCTATGGTCATAATGACCATCCTTGCTTTAAGCCTGAACAGTAGAAAGACCTCTAGCATGTCTCCATTACATATAATGCTGACACTCGGTTTTAAGTAGATACTGCTTATCATTTTAAGGAAAGCTCTGTTTATCCCTATGTTCCCTACTGTTTTTTTTTCTTAAACAGGAATGGGTATTGTATTTTGTCGAAGGCTTTTTCTTCCTCTATTACTATAATCATAGGATTTTTGTTATTTTTCTTATTAATATGGAAAGTTAGGTTAAGCTTTTCTAATATCGAACCAGCCCTGTATTCCTGGTATAAATCTAGCCTAGTTATAGTATATAATCTTTGTGGCATATTAATATAGTCTCCTTGTTAATATTTTATTTAAAACTTAAAAAAAATAAGTCATTAGGGATTTTGGTCTATAGTTTTATTTCTCTATTTTGACTCTCTGTAGTTTAATTATTAAAACTCTATTTGTATAAAACAAGATTTATCTAGGTCCGAGAGTGGTAAATTGAGGACCTCCATAGTTATAATTTTATTATTTCCTCCTATAACATTTAAATTTTCCTTTAAGGATTTAGGTGCACAGGGTCAGCTAGGTGGTGCAGTGAATAGAGCACTGGCCCTGGAGTCAGGAGGATCTGAGTTCAAATCCGGCTTCAGACACTTAACACAAAAAACTAGCCATGTGACCTTGGGCAAGTCACTTAACCCCAATTGCCCTCCAAAAAAAGGCAAAAAAAAAAAAGAATTTAGGTGCATTTGTTACATATATGTTCACTATTGATATTCATCATCTATGGTACTTTTTTAGCAAAATGCAATTTCTCTGTTAATCTGTCTTATTAGGTCTGTTTTTTTATTGTTACTTTGTCTGATATCATGATTATTACATCTGCCTTTTTTACTTCAACTGAAACATAATAGATTCTGCTGTAGCCCCTTACTTTAAGTATATGTAACTTTCTATTGTAATTCCTTGTAAATATTATTATATTCTTGTTTCTAATTCATCCTGCTATCTGCTTCCATTTTATGAGTGAATTCATCCCATTTGCATTCATGAATATGATTGCTAATTATGAATTTCCTTCCAGCCTATTCTTTTATAATTTTCCTTCTCTTTTCCTCAACTTTTCCTTAAGATTTTTGCGTCTGAGGAATTTCCCCCCTCCCCCATTTCCCCTCCTTCTTCTTATTCTCCTCTCTTCCCTTCCATTTATCTTATTCCCTTTAATTTCCTTGTTGGGTAAGATGAATTTCTGTTCACAAATGTGTGTTTGTATATGTATTTTTCCTTCCTTTAACTAGTGCAGATAAGAGTGAGATTCAAATATTGCCCACTCTTTCCCACTCCCTCCTCCTTGTTGTATAGATTCTGCTTTAACACCAGACTTATATGAGATAATGTCCTCTTTTCTCCCTTTTGTCCTTTCTGTTTATTTCTCTTCCCCTCCTGTTCTTTTCTTATAAGATCATCAAAGCGTAATAGAATTACTCTCGTATCCTCTATGATCCCGATCATGATAGAGTTCTGAGAGATTACTTATTTCTCCAACTAAGCATATGTATGTATGTGTGTGTGTGTGTGTATGTGTGTGTAAACTTTATTACTTCCTTATGATTGCTCACTCATGCTTTCTTTTTATGTTGCTCTTGGCTCCTATGTTTGCATTTCACAGATTCTGGTCTTTTCATCAGGAATATTTGAACTCTCTCTATTTCATTAAACATTTGTTTTCCCCTGTAGGTATATATTTATTTTTGCTGTATAAATTTATCTTAGTTTCAAGTCTACATGTTTTGTCTTCTGTAATATCATATTCCAAGCTTTCTGCTCCTTGAAGTGGTGATGCAGCTGAAGTCAAGGCTTAGACAGTGTGCTCTACTCAGGGCCTTTTGCTGATACACTTAGTGGATTCACATAAGGCCAGCTCCCTAAAGATTCCCTGGAGTTACACTTAAAAGATTTGTGTCTGAGACCTTGACTGCAGCCAAGTCTTTTGCCCCCCAACTTCAGATACTTAAAAAAGACAAGTCTCTTATTAGATTATCAACCTTGTTGATGGGGTGTTGGGGTGTCTACATTTGTAACATCCAGTTGCAACTTCAGTTGTAAAGTGACACCTAACCCAGCCATAAAACCATTAACCCTGCCTCTTCCCTGAGCAGCACTCTGCTTAGCTGGGATAAATCCTGCTTGTTACAATAACAAGCCATACCTATGAATCCTTCACCCAACCATCTATAATCAGAGAAATGTATAACTCCCTTTGTTCTAGTGGCCAGTCATACCTATGAATCTTTCAATGAAGTATCAGTAAGATAACTCCTCACCAATTAGACCCCAGTTAGTCCAGCTTCCAACATTCATCTTGTCAAAAGGGACACTGATGGGGAACAGACTGGGCACCTCTGTCAGTCAGAATTGACTGCTAGTTGACTTAGGCGACATTTCAAAGCAAAAACCACACCTCTTAGACACCCCCCCCCCTGCCGTGGCCTTTTTCCCCGGTGAATTATGGGCAATGCAGCTGCACAGTAGATATGAAAAGTGCATGTCCCTTTAAGCACTGACTACTCCTTAACTCCTCCCTAATCCTTCCTTTAGTCACTTAGTTAGCATAATTGATACCTGATTTATGTTACTATGGTTATATAACCTGCATCCCTAATTCCTGTACTTTTGGAGGTTTCCTAAGCCCTCCTGCCTGCTGAATAGCATAACAATAAACTTTTACAATCATTAAATGGAGTTTATGGTTCTTTCCTGAACTATCCCCTGGTTATATTTTCTTCTCACCCATGTCTCTGCACACAACTGAGGCTGGCCCTTGGGTGGACCCGCAACAAAGTGGTATCTGCTAAATCTCACATAATCCTGACTATGGCTCCTTGGTACTTGAATTCTTTCTTTCTGATGGCTTGAAGTATTTTTTCTTTGACCTCTGAATTTTGGCTTTAATATTACTTGGAGTTATCATTTTGGGGATTTTTTTCAGGAGCTGATCAATGGAGTCTTTTAATTTTTCTACTTTGCCATCTCCTTCTAAAAGATCCCAGCAGTTTTCTTTTATGATGTCTATGCTTTTTTTGGGGGGGGGTTGGCTTTCAGGGAGTTAAATGATATTTAAGTTTTCTCTCCTCAATTACTTTTCAAGGTTATTATTTTTTTTGTTTTGAAATACTCTTCTTATTCTCTTCCTCCTCCTCTTTCTCTTCATCTTCCTCCTTCTCTTTGTCCTCCTTCTCTTCCTCTTCCTTCTCATTTTCCTCCCCCTCCTCTCCATCTTTTTCCAGCCTCCCTTTTTCCTCCTTCCTCTCACTTTTCTTCATCTCTTCCTCCTTCTTCTTCTCCTTCCCCTCCTCCTCCTTCTTTTCTTTTTGACTTTATTTCTTTTTTTTTAAATAAATTTTTTTAAAGCTTTTTGGAGGGCAACTGGGGTTAAATCACTTGCCCCAAGTCACATGGCTAGTGTGTCAAGTGTCTGAGGACAGATTTGAACTCAGTTCCTCCTGACTCCAGGGCTGGTGCTCTATTCACTGTGCCACCTAGCCACCCTGACTTTGATTATTTCTTTATGGAGTCAATAGCTTCTGTTTTATCCATTCTAATTATCAAGAAGTTCTTTTCTTGGGTAAGTTTGGTATTTCTTATTTCAAGCTGTTAATTCTCTTTTCATATCTTCTATTGCCCTCATTTCTTTTGCCCATCTTTCCCTCTATTACTCTCATTTATTTCTTAAAGTAATTTTCATTGTTGTTCATTCATTTCAGTTATGTCTGACTTTGTGACCCCATTTGGAGTTTTCTTGGCAAAGATAGTGGAGTGGCTTGCTCTGTCCTTCTCCAACTTATTTTACAGATGAGGAAACTGAGGCAAATAAGGTTAAGTGACTTGTTCAGGGTCACATAGTGTCTCATGCTGAATTTGAACTCAGGTCTTCCTGACTATAGGCCATCCCCCGCACCACCAACCTGCTCCAAAATAATTTTTAGCTCTCTTTTAAGGGGGGAAAACTCCACCCTTGCAGGAATTCTGATGAACTTGTATCCAAGTTACATTTTTCTTTGAGGCTTTGGTCTTAAATATTTTTGAGTCATTCTCTTCTTTTTGTGTCTTTGTCTTAAGTTTCCTCGTTGCCATAAGAACCCTTTATGGTAGGATTCTTTTTTTTGTTGTTGTTGGTCATTCTTCCAGCCTACTTCTTGACTGGGCTTTATGTTAATGCTAGTGTCTGCATGCTGCTGTGGGGGATGTCTGGCCTGATCTTCTCTCTTCTGGCATACTTCTTTTGTTTTCACAGCTCAGGCTGGGGGCTTGCAAGCTTTCAGTGCTCCCAAAGTGATGAGGTGGGTCTGTTTGCTGCCTTCCTGATCTGAAGTTCCTGATCCCAGTTGGTTTTCCCTCAGGAGTTTCAGTAGACAGCTGCTTGTCTCAAATATTATTAGCTTCTTTGGAGGCTCTGTAGGTCTGAGTGACTGAACTTAAGGCTCCTCTTTAATCTGGGACTCCTGCTTTGATAATTCCACTGCTTCTACCTGGGAAGGAGGCTTGTATTGAGACCCCACTCTGCTCCTACAGTTGGAGCCACAAAACCACAATTTACTTTTGAACTTGTTCCTTGCCCAGTACAGAGACTTGGTAGTCATCACTCCTGACTACTGTATTTCCTGATCCTTGCCACCTCAGTCCCACTATGGAACTGGGCAGTAGGTGACCAGGGTGGTCAATGGCACCAGTTTCTGCGCCTTGAGCTAGGTCAGGGGACTCCTGGGATCTCTTCCCACCTAGTCCTACTTCTCTTTCTGTTCCTGTGCTGTGTGTTGGTGCTGTCAACATGGCACTCTCCTGACCAGACCCACTTTCCAGTGTCTGTAGATATCTGTCTGACTCTCCAAGCCACTTTAGGCTGTAAAAATGACCTTTTGTGATCTTTTCTCGACTTCCCTGATAAGAATTTGGTCTGGTGCATTTTCTAGACTAGTGGTTCTCAACCTTCCTAATGCTGTGACCCTTTAATACTTGGATGTGGGCATATCTGCACATGGGTGGACCTGCTTGGAGATGGAGGACCAGCGTCTCGGTTCCTAAGAGCATGGGAAATATGTGTTTTGTGATGGTGTTAGGCGACCCCTGTGATAGGGTTGTTCGACCCCCAAAGGGGTTGTGATCCATAGGTTGAGAACTGCTGTTCTAGACCTTTGTGGTGGAGGGGTGATGGGAGAAATAGGCTGTACTTCTACTACTCTACTATTTTGAAGCCATCTCTGTCCACAGATATGTGAAGGGTTATGTGGAGAAAGGATTAGATTTGTTCTGTTTACAGTAAGAACCATTTCCCAATGGATAAATTGGTCAAAGATATGGATAATTTTCAAAAGAGGAAATCTAAACTACTAATGCATATATGAAAAAATCACTAATAATTAGAAAGATGCAACTTAAAGCCCTTCTGAATGACCACATCACACCCATCAGGTTGACAAAGTTGACAAAAAAAAAAGGAAAATGACAAATGCTAGAGAGGCTGGGGGAAAACAGTACATGAATGCACTGCTGGTGAAACTAAGAACCGGTTCGACAATTCTGGAAAACAATTTGGAAATAGGTCACCAAAGCATATTCTTTGACCTCATGATAGTGTTCACGGTCTATGCCCTAACCAGACCCTATAGAGGAAGAGAAGCACCCTATCTATACAAAAATACAGCAGCTGTTATCATGGTGGCAAAGAACTACAAACATCAGCCCCCATCAGTTGGGGAATGGCTGGACCACCTATGGCTTTTGACTAGAATCGACTCCTAGTGTGCTATAAGAAATGATGAAGGGAATGGTGGCATAGTACATAGAGACTGGACTTTGAGTTAGAAAGACCTGAGTTCGAATCCTGCCTCAGAGACTTTCTAGCTTTGTGACTGTGGGCAAATCACATAACCTCTCTTAGCCTGTGATGTTTCCTCTTCTATAAAATGGAGATAATAATAGTACTTGCTTTCCAGAGTTATACGGTATTTTGGAAGTTCTGTATACATGTTGGCTCTTATTATTGTTATAAATAGATGCAGAGTGAAGTGAGCAGAACCAGGAAAACAGTTTATACAGTAACAGCATCATAACAAAAAAAAAATCTTTGAAAGAATCTGAGAGCTCTTATCAGTGCAGTAGATTTTTCAGATGTGTTCAGAGAGGGGATTTAGTTTGCTTGGCTATGTTACAGTTGCTACCAGGTTTTTGTTTTTCTTCAATAGGAGGTGGGAATGAGTCAAGGTGGATTTTTATTTGAAAAACAAACAGAAAAAGTTCTGTTTGTTCACAGAGAATAAAACCAGGAAGCAAGAGATGGGAGTTGTAAAGAGGCAAATTTGGGCCTGATAGCCGGAAAAAACTTGTGAACAATGAGCTGTGCCAGTGCAGACTGGGCAGCCTTGAGGCCCTGGGTCCTCTCTTGTGGAAACTCTCCAGGCAGAGACCACACAGCTTGTCTATTGTGTTACTGGGGTGATTACCTTCATGGCGGTTGTCACACTTCCTTCCTGCTCTCAAACTCTTCTTCCCTGGCAGCAAAACCAATCAACCCACCAGTTGTGTTTGCCCTTATTTGCCATTTTTGTCATTCTGATGGTTGTGTGGCAGAGCATCAGGGTGCTTGTGCATTATTCCTTTGTGATTTGATATGATGTTAATTGGAAATTCTTTGGAGACTTTTGTATTCCATGTTTTGCAGCCATTCAACACTAGTAGAATCTTGATATTAAAAGGAGAGACCTTTGGTTTTTAAAAATACTTTTTAAATTGATATTCTCTTTAAAATTTTTTCTTTTTTACATCACGGTAGTATCCCATGTATCCCTTCCCCTTCCTCTATCAGAGAGCCGTCCCACAGGACAAAATGTATTTTTTGGAGAGGAAAAAATTCAGTGCAAATGAAAGATTCATTGAAAAAGACCCAAAACATGCTAAGTGTGTGAGACCCCTGTAGGACTCCCCCTTCCCCCCGGGGTGGGCTGGGGCTGCCTTCTTCATTCAAATCCTGCCTGTCACGTTCACGTCTTAATTTCCTGTGTTCTTGTTCTCCCCACTGACATAGTTGTCCTTGTGTGGAGTGCTCTTAGCTCTGCATCCATTCAGAGGGCTCTTTGCAGACTTCTCAGTATTCACCGAGCATCATTTCTTATGCCACAATGGCGCACCCCAGGAGCACCCTTTGTTCAGCCCTTCCCCACTCACCACACGCTTCGCTTTCTGTTTTTGACTGCCCTGACCACCCTAGCCAGCGCAGCTCTCTTCTTTGGTGGCTGTGGGGCAAGGCGCCTTCCTCAGGTATCCGGTCAGCAATGTGCTCCCGGGGTCCGAGGCTCGGGCTGCAGTTTCTCATGTGAGGGCAAACAAGGTGGTCACTTTGGCCGGGGAGGAGGAGCTAGCAGGTGTTAGCGCGGGCCCGTCGAGGGCCAGGAGGCGGGCCGCCTTCTAGGTCACCGCTGGGGCTCCGGCCTGGGGGAATGGGCCGCTTACGGGGGTGGGGGGGCGGCGCCCCCGCCCCCCGAAGAGGAAGGGCCACTCTGTGGCTCCCCGGCGGCCCCCGTGACACGGGTCGGGGCGCCCAGCCTGTCCGCGGTACCCCCAGCGACGCCGTTTATCAAGGACACAGGGACGGAGATTCCGGATGGCGGACTTAGCTCTGACAGCCATCAGGCAGGTCCAGGGTTCTCATATGACAGAGGGGGAAACTGACGCGCAACTAGCTGGTGGATTCAGCCCCATGCGGCCCTTGTCCATGGCGGCACGTGCTCGGAGCGGGGCGGGGCCTGGCGGAGGTAGGGGGAGGGAAGGACGCCGGCATGGCGCAGGCCTCGGCTTCAGGTCCCGCCCCGTCCTCCGCGAGCGCGCTCGGTCGCTCCGCCTCCGACTCCGCCCCGCCGCCGTCGCGGGCGCGCGCGTGTCAGGCGCTTCTGCAGCCGCCATTTTGGAGTGAGTCGGCCTGAACCCCGAGCCCGCTGCGGAGCCGGTGAGGCCTGCGGCGGCGGCGGCGTCGGGGCGGCGGCGGCGGCGGCGGCGGCGACGACAGAGCCGCGGAGCGCCCGGAGCCCGGCGCCGAGGCCAAGGCGCAGGTAAGGGAGGGTCGGCCCCCCCCCCCGGGGGGGTGGTGGTGCGGGGGGGGAAGGTAGCAGGCGCCCCCTCCCCTGCCCCGGGCCGGGTTCCTGTCACCCGGCCCTCCTATACTCCGCACCCCCTTCCCCGGGCCCACAGACCCCCGGTCCGGGCGCTGTCACTTCACCTGTTGCTGTCACCGGCTCTGGAGCCGCCCCCTCCCCCGGCCCAGGCCTGTCATTGCTCTTGCCCTTGTCCGGCCTCTGGCCGGCGCCGCTGCCACAGCCCTCCCGCCCCTGTCACTGTGCTCGTGCCCCTCCTCGGCCTGCCCGCCGTGCGCGCTGCCTCTCTGGTCGCAGGGCCGCGTCCTGCCGCTTCCCTCCTCCGGGCCATTGCCTCCCTCTGTCACAGCCCCCAGGCACGTTCTTAGCGCCCCCGGAGCTCCTTCCCTTTCCTGGGCTGTCACTGGCCCTGCTCCTGCCCGGCAGGTGCGTTCTCCGCCCTTCTCCCTTCCTGCCCAGCTGGTGTTTGGGGTCCTCAGCCCAGCCCCCAGGCCCAGTGGCCTCTCGCTGCCCTTTCCCCGGCTGCTTTTCCGACCTTGTCACCCCTCACCTAGGGCCCTGTGACCTGTGGCCTGGTGAGGGTTTTTGGATTCCTGGGCTCTTTTATGCCCGGCCCCTCTCCCCTTCCCTCTGGTCTCTGCTGGCCGGGCTCCTGGGCTGGAGGTCCCTTCTTTCTTTTTGGCCCCGGTGCTCAATGTTCATCACTGATGGCCTCTGGGGGACCAGAGAGCTGGTGTCACAGATGTCATTCATACCCAGGACTTAGGGGAAGGGTGTCAATGGGGCCTCCGCCCGAGGCATCTCAGACAGGGTCCTGGAGAAGCTGGAGGGTTCTGAGGGCAGCCACTCTGTTCATGCCAGTGGAAAGAAAGTCAGGGAGACCTCAGCTCCTGGCCTCTGACGGCTCCTGACCCCAAGATCCTGGCCAAGCCTCTGAGACTCTGAGGAGTCTGGGAAGAAATGGCTCTGTGAAGTGTGGATTCAGTCAAAGGGCCATACTTGAGGACCCAGAGGGCCACATGTGGCTTTCAGGCCCAAGTTTCCTCACCCTTGTTCTAAGCTGATCTCTGTTGAGGGAAGGAGTCCCTTCACTGGGAGTTCCTTTCCCTGATGACATCACAGTCCTGCAAGAGGGAAGATATCAACTGAGGGAGCTGAAGATGTTTAGTCAAGAGATTTATGGGACAGTGGGCAGCATGATTGCTTTTTCAAAGTATTTGAAGAAAAATGTCACATCGAAAAGGCAAGAGCCTTGTTCTGCTTGGCACTGCTTGTTTTCTGGTTTGGCTTCACTGGTTGCTTTTTTTCTGACGGCTATTTCGACTTTTCCTGTGTTCTCCTTTACTTCTCCAGCTGAGTGGGCCCATTGCCTGTTCCTCATTTACTTTTGTAAGCCTTTACCACCTCCTTCATTTTGTTTCTTTGGAGGCTGCATCATTACTAGTAGAAAACAGATTGCAGAATTTCAGTTTTCAATCTGCTGTTTACCATATATAACTTCAAGCAGATGTCATTTGTGAAATTTATATTAAAAGTATTTGGTTGAGAAAATTTTTCCTTTAAGTAGGAACTGGTTAGACTAGATAGCCATGGAGGCCCCTTCCAGCTCTTGGGATTCTTGGATTCTAAGAGGCTCACCAATGTCCGGTGGCAGGGGTGGGTTAAATCTCTGTTAAAGTCTGGGGGAACAAAATATCATGGTTTCAGGACTTCTTTCCAAAGCAGTATGTTCAGAGTCAGGCCAGCTTTTGACTCTTCTCTGGAAGGCATCCCAGCTCTGAAGTAGTGGTAGTTGAAATGCTCAGAGGTCTCCTCCCCTAAGACAGGGGTCCCCTTGTTGATGGAGTCAGCCTTGGGAAAATATCTAGAAAGCTGCTCTTGCCCAGGTTTGGATCATGGCTTCTCTTACTTTTTGTGCCCTACTTTGGGAGTCATGCAGCATATGGGTTTCTCACTTGGGGGCTCATTTTGTCAGAGTTCTGTTCATTTTGTTTTAGTTTTTGAATTTGTTGGGCTGATAAGTTTCAGTTTCTTGGCTAATTTTCATGAGTGGCATTCATTTTCACTAGCATATTTAAGGTAGAAATGGCAAATCCTTCTTGGCTTTGCCCCTCTCCTTTTTTACTCCTATAGAAGTGATTTGGAAGAATAAGGTGCAAGCAAATTGTTCATTGGAGAGCTTACTTAGTAAATGTTAAAAGTATTTTGAAAATGAATATATTATTTAAACTGTGTATTTAATGTAGTTAATGTTATGGCCATTTTCTTGTGATCCCATTTCAGCAACCTAAGAACCAGTGGATTTGGCAGGGTGATCAACAGAACCAGGGGATGTGGTGCCTTAGATTGATTGGTTTAAGGTAATGAAAATTTTAAATTATGGTTATTTTTTTCCCCTCCATACTTTTGTGATATTCTTAATGTAGTATGAGGATAGCTTTTGCCTAATCTTTTTAATCTATTGAAATATTCACTGTTCATATTCAAAATGCCCTAGTCACATAGTTTAGTAGAGTATTATTATATTATTATGTCACAAATGGAGAAACTGAGACACAGAATAGCTGTGGCCTAAGGTTACATAAGCTGTGAAGTGTGGGGCCACCCTTGATAAGGCTGCCAACCCAGGTCTTCTGGCTCCTCAGTTTTTTCTCTTGTATTCATTCTGCTTTTCATTTGCAAGTGTGAATTGTCATCTTCGGGAGATTTAGTTCTAGAGAGAAATGACCAAAATTTCAGTTCTGCTTGCCACCATGCTACATTATGAAGACTTTCTGAATTAAGAAATGTTGATGAGGATGAAGGTGAAACCATTTCCTTCCCTCTATTTATTGCCATAGAGTTAGACCTGAGGTAAAATCCAAATAGTATTAATTCTGAAAAGTTCCCCCCCACCAAAAGCATCTGGGAAGCACCATCATCATATGCCTTAAAAAATGAATCTTGAGGGCCTAGCTGACCTTGTATCTTCCTTTACATTGTAACACTCCAGCATCTGGAGAGAAATACACATTGACTTGGAAAAGAACAGAGTATCCATTAGCTCTCATTACCCTGGCCTGCTTTGGATGAATTTATATTGAAGTGAATACTCTTAAGACTGAGGAGTCTTTGGCTGAAATGTTGAATTGCCTTGTTGATAACATTAGTTCTGTTTTCTCACCCAACAGAACCAGTTTCTGTCTTCTGTAGATAATCTTGCCCCCAAGCAGAGACTTTGGTAAAAAAGTTCACTTGAAATGGGGAGCTATGTTCTGAGGAGCATTCTTTGAAACAGGCAACAAAAAAAGACGCTGCGTTTCCCATTGACATCCTGAAAGTGGCTTTCTGTGGTTGCGTTGTATAAGCCTTCACCTTTGTGCCCACTCATCTCAAGATGCAGAGGGCTCCTGTGCTCATTTTTCCCCATAGCTATCTGCAGAGTGTGAAGGAGTGCCTCTCCAAATCTGACTGCCCTTGGGGACTCTTGGCCACACCAGCCTCATGAGCCTTGGGCCTTTCTTCAGGAGACAGGCTGCCTGTGAAGCGTTGGGCTCTTCAGAGGGCTTAGATCTGATCCTGCAATTGGAAAGGACCTTCTGGGGGTCATCCAAGTGAGGTATTCAGACCCCTGTGGGCTAGCCCATGAGTTGCAATTTAAAAAAATTAACTAATTTATTTTTAGTTTTTAACGTTCACTTCCATAAGATTTTGAGATAGAAATTTTCTCCCCCCTCCCTAAGAGGACGTGCAATCTGATACAGGCTCTACATATACATTCATATTAAGCATTTTCACATTAGTCATGATGTAAAGAAGAATGAGAAAAAGATTTCCTCACTGTAATATATCTGACAGGTGCTCCTCCAACTGCTGTCAAGGCCATTGTAGTTCTTAGGAATTGTTTCCCAATATTCCCAAGCACCTGGCTCTGTCTTCCAGAACCAGATAGAAAAGGTCTAATTCTTCTGCATAGTAGAACATGGCTCTCCTGTCTCCTCATTCCCTGTGCTCCAGAGTCTCTCATATCCAGGCTAAACATCCCCATTTCCTCAAACCAATTCTCCGATGACATGGGCTTGAGAGCCTTCACTGTCCTGGTTAGCCTTCCTGCAGGCCTTCAAGCTTATCAGTGTTCTGCCAGAGACAAGGCAGGGTAGGACAGCAAGACTCTTATCTCTGTATTCCAGCCTCTTCTTATGCAGCCCAATGTCATATTATTAGCCATTTTGGCTCTTGACTCCAGCCTGTAGGCCACTGACATGCCAGTGCTGTTTTCAGGGAAGCTGCTGTCTACCTAGGCTTCTGCCATCTTGTATTGGGGGAGCTGATTTTTTTGAGCCTAACTGTAAGATTCTACATTTAGTCCTATTGAATTTTATCTAATTTAGTTCAGTCCTGAGATCTTATTAGTGATCTTTCCTAACTTTTGAGTCATTTCCCAATTTGATAAATATGCCATCTAAATCTATATCCAAGTCAGTAATAAAAATGGGAGACATAAGTGAGCCAAGCAAAGATCCCTGAGGCACGATCCTCCAAGTTAATGTTGAACTCTCTCTCTTTTTTTATCAGTTGCAGTTTTTAAAAATTAATTTATTTTTAGTTTTCAACATTCACTTCCATAAGATTTTGAGATATAAATTTTCTCCCCCCTCCCCAGGATGGCATGCAATCTGATGTAGGCTCTACATATTCATTCGTATTAAACATTTTCACATTAGTCATGATGTAAAGAAGAATTAGAATGAATGGGAGGAACCACGAGAAAGAAGAAACAAAACACAACAAAAGAAAAGGAGAGCCAATAGTCTGTTTCGATCTGCATTCAGACTCCAGAGTTCTTTCTCTGGATGTGGGTAGCATTTTTCTATCATGAGTTTTGGAATTGTCTTAGATCATTGCATCACTGAGAAGAATTAAGTCTGTTAAAGCTGGTCATCATGCAGTGTGGCTGTTTCTGTGTACACTGCTCTCCTGGTTCTGCTCACTTCACTCAGCATCAATTCATGTAACCCTTTCCGGGTTTTTCTGAAAACTACCTGCTCATCATTTCTTATAGCACAATAGTATTCCATGACTTTCATTTACCACAACTTGTTCAGCCATTCTCCAACTGATGGACATCACCTTAATTTCCAATTCTTGGCCACCACAAAAAATTGCAATAAATATATTTTAAAAAATATTTATATTTTTATTTAGTTTTCAACATTCATTTCCACAAGATTTTGAGTTACAAATTTTTCTCCCCATCTTTCCCTTACCCCCACCCTAAAATAGCCTACTGAATACTCCTTCCCCAGTCTGTTCTCTCTTATATATCCTCCCCCATCCCTCCCTTGCCCAAACTTTCTAGTTGGGCAAGATGGATTTCCATACTATAGTGCCTGTATATCTCATTTCCCAATTGTATGTAAACAATAGTTTTTTAAACTTTTGTTTTTAAAACTTTGATTTCCAAATTCTTTCCCTTCTTCCCTCCTCACCTACCCCCACTGAAAAGACAAGCAATTCAGTATAGGTTGTACATGTGTAGTTATGTAAAACATTTCCATAGCAGTTATATTGTGAAAGACTAACTATATTTCCCTCCATCCTATCCCGCCCACCAGTTATTCTGTTTTCTCCTTTGACCTTGTCTCTTTTATTTTATTTTTTCTTTTTGGAGGGCAATTGGGGTTAAGTGACTTGCCCAAAGTCACACGGCTAGCGTGTCAAATGTCTGAGGCTGGCTTTGAACTCAGGTCTTCCTGACTCCAGAGCCTGTACTCTATTCCCTGTGCTACCTATCCGCCCCAACCCTGTCCTTTTTCAAAAGTGTTTGCTACCCTCTCTCCCAGTCTGCCCTCCCTTCTAAATCATTCCCCCTTTATCCCTTTCCCCCCTACTTTCTTGTAGGGTAAGGTATCCAGTTGAGTGTGTATTCCCTCCTTAAGCCAAATTCAGTGAGAGTAAGGTTGACCTGTTCCCTTTCACCTTCCTTCTCTTCCTCTCCATTGCAACAGTTTTCTCTTGCCTTATCTATATGAGGTAATTTACCCTATTCTGTCTCTTCCTTTCTCCTTCTCCCAATATGTTCCTCTCTCACCTCTTAATTTTATTTTTTAGATATCATCCCTTCATATTCAACTCATTGTGTGCCCTCTGTGTATAATTACACACACACACATATACACACTCATTTATATACACATACACTCTATATATGTATTGTATACTTCAACTATCTTCATACTGAGAAAAGTCTTATGAGTTACAGTTACCGTTTTTCCATGTAGGAATGTAAATAGTTCAACTTTAATAAGTTCCTTATGATTTCTTTTTCTTGTTTACCTTCTTGTGCTTCTCTTGCTTTTTGTATTTGAAAGTCAAAATTTCTGTTCAGCTCTGGTTTTTTTCATCAGGAATGCTTGAAAGTCTTCTATTTCATTGAATGACCATATTTTCCCCTGTAGCATTATACTCAGTTTTGCTAGGTAGGTGATTCT
>CM053597.1:228351193-228376869 GCA_028646575.1 Pseudocheirus occidentalis
GCTTCTAGACATTCTTCAATTGTCTTGGAAGCATTTGGTGTGGGAGTTCTGAGTTCTGGACTGTCTTCGTCCTATTCCATGCTTTGATCCTTTTTGTCCACAAAAAAGGATTCTAGAGTTTTATTGCTCTTCTTATTTTGCTTCTTTTTCCTCATGTTGGCCAGTCAATTTTTTTTTTTTTAGCTCTGTGAAACTCTGCTTCCATGGGGGAAAACTCTGTTCCAAATCACTGGGGTTTTCCCAGCTGCCGGAGCTATTAGGGAGGTGTTACAAGTCCCCCCAGCTTTGGCTTGCTGAAAGTGCACCCCAGGACCACCACCCAAGACCACGATCTGGATCCAGGCCACTCAACACAAGAGCACTTGGCCCTGATAAATTGATTCAGTCCCACTGTGGAGTCTGCAGGCCAGGGGCTTTGAAGCAGCCCGATGGGGATCGCTCCAGGTTCCAGCAGTTCCCTTCCCCCACTGCTTCCTTGCCCCGGAGGCAGATTGGCCGAACTGCTTTACCTCCCCCAAATTAATTTTCAAAGTTTCACTTTCACTAACCGTCTCTGAACCTGATTTGTGGGATTTTAAGATTCCCTCAGGCAGGTGCTTTAGAACTTCTCTGAAGTAGTCTCAAGCTGCGGCTTGGGAGGTTCAGCTCCTCCTGGCCGCCCTGGTCCTGGCCTGGCCGCGGCTACGGTTTTGGGCTGGGCCGATCTCTGCTCTGGTGCAAGCTGTCCTTTTCCCGTCCCAGTTCCTCACACCTTGGCAGATGTGGAGGTGCTGGAGGCTGTGGATACTCTCCTCTGAAGACTGGCTGTGGCACAGCTTGGCTCAGCTTAGCCCGGCTCCTTCCCACCGCCCCGGGCCTGGCTGCGGTCTTGGCTTCAGGCTGGGCCAGCCTCTACTCCCGGCCGCCGCGATGAGCCCCTGCTGCTGAGCTGCCTTCAGCGAGAGATGTGTTTTCTGTATTTTTGTGAATCTGAGTGTCCTAGACTTTGTCTGGGTTCATAATTTTATGGGTGTTTAGGGTGGCAGTGTGGGAGCTGCGGGACCTTGCTGCTTCTACGTGGCCATCTTGGCTCCGTCTCCCGGTTTTTTCTTTTTTTATATCACACACTTCTGAATCATATAGGTTGTTCTCTCTGCTTCCGTTTATTTCGCTGTACGTCAGCAACATACAAGTCTTTCCTAGATTTTCTGAATTCTTTATAGGTATGATTTTTTTTTTTTACCATGCAGTGATGCTTCATTATAGTCACATACCACAATTGGGTCAGCCATTCCTTAATTCTTTGGTACTGCAAAAAGTGCTGCTAACAATATTGTTGTATGTTTGAGATCTTTTTTTCTGTCTTTGACCTATTTGGGGTCTATACCCACTGATGATGTCATTGGGTAAAAAAGTTTTTATAGTTCAGAGGCTTTTTTGGTTTAATTCCCAGTTAATTTCCAGAATGGTCCAACCATTTCACATCTCTGTCAGCAGTGCATTGAAGGCTTGTATAGAATGAATTATGGGAAGTTCTGAAAGAAAATCATGAACCGACCTTCTCCAAAGCACTGATTTTTCTGATTTTGTTGTTATCAAGTAAATGCAACCAGTATAGATGTTTTTCTGAGGACGTTAGTGGTTCTGTCTTTTCATTTCAGCTTGGGGACTGTCATTGTGGTATGGTAGAGAGAACCCAGGAAGACCCGGCTTTAAGTCTTGCATCTAATATCTGTGAAACGTGTAGGTAGACCTGAGCCTCAGTTTTCTTATCTATTAAATGGGGATAAATCTATACTGCTTTTCCCACTTTCCATTTGCACAGGTCATCCATATCTGGAATGCTGTCCCTTCTCACCTCTGCTTCTTGGAATCTCCAGCTCATTTTCAGGCTTGGTTCAAGGACACTTCTTACATGTTAGTACTCTATCTCTGCCCCACCGAAAGTACTTTGAATTTTCTGGTGGGATCCAGTCATACAATTCTATTACTGTGGGAATTGGTGTGGGAGTTCCCTCCACAGATGCAGATCATCTACTCATCAGTAACTTTGAGTCTCAGAAAGTTCTCTGTGTCAGAAATAGAGCCTGAACATAATTTTTCCTTATTCTAACTTCACATAACTCCTTTATCTGTATTTGGCATTTGCTAATCTGCCTGCATGTTATATGCCCTTGATAAAAAAGCTCCCTGGGGAAGGCGGATATTTCATATTTACCTTTCTGTACCCAACACCTAATTGTGGTGCCTTGCTCCCAAGGACAGAGGAACCCAGCATTTCAAAGTTGGAAGGGGACTCAGGGTCAATCTGGTTCAAACTGTCCTTGCCAGAGCGTCCCCACCACAGCACTCATGGTGATCACTCATCCTTGGCATGTAGACCTCCAGAGAGGGAGAACTGATTGCGTTCAGAGGCACAGTCCATGACACCTTGAGACAGCTCTCATGGATAGGAAGTTGGCCCTGGCATCAAAGCAGACTCTCTTTGACTTCCACTCCATGCTCCGGAGTCAGGTAGAACAAATCTTTTCTCTTTTCCACATGACAACTTTTCAAAACTTGAATGCAGTTCTTCTGTTCCCCTGTGTTTTCTTAGAGAGCTGAGGTTGTGAGTGGGGATACATAGAGTCAGGGGCACATAGACAGTCAAAGAAAGAGAGAAGAAGAGAAGAGAAGATGCGCAGAAATAGGTGACATACAGAGAGAAGTGGGGGATATAGGGAAAGGAACAGAAAACAGAGAAAGATGGGAGGGTACCCAGAAAGAGATGGGATGACAGAGAGAAATGAGGGGTACAGAGAAAAAGGGGCTAGAGAAAGATTGGGAGACCCACAGAGAGCCGAGGAGATGCAGTGAAAGCTGGGAGCTAGAGAAGTAGAAAAGGGGATGGGAAATTTAAAAAGATATGGAAGACACAGAGAGAAGTGAAGTGAGAGAAGTCAGAAGGAGACATAGAAAGCAGAAAATGGGGGATACAGAGAGATAAGGACAGATATGGGGGTCACAAAGAACTAAGAGGAAACAGTGGGATGTATAGAGAGCAGACAGGATGGGGGTCACAGAGAGCTAGAAACAGGGCAGAGAGAATGAGAAACGTTGAGAGACTGGGAGTCACAGAGAAAGACTATTCCACCCAAAGCCTTCTCTTTAGGACAGGTGAGTATGGTCAAGCAAGAGACCCTGACATACATTGTTTACGTCTGAAAACACGGGCCTCTTTTTGCACCTCTCCCCTGGTATATTTTTTCTAAAAACTGGGAAGTGTAATTCAGCATCGGCCTCCAGACTCATGCCTGATCATTGCATAGATCACAATTGTTTTCCTTTGTAAAGTAATCATTATGCAGTTTGTTCTGGTTCTGCTCCCCTCATTCTGTAACAGTTGATAGCAAAGCTCCCATGTTTCTCTGAATCCATCTCTTTCCTCATTTCTTATAGCACAGTAATATTCAATTATATTCATGTACCACAATTTGTTCAGCCATTCCCCAGCTGATGTTCATCCATTCTCCCTTCTTTCTTTGCTACAACAAAAAGTGATGGTAAAAATATTTTTTGCATGTAGATCTTTACCTTCTTTCTTTCATCTTGGATATCAGACCTTTATCAGATAAATTTGCTGTAAAGATTTTTCTCAGTTAACTCTGGCCTTTCAGATTATTTTTAAAATTGTGAATAAGTACAAAGTTTATTCCTTTCTTATATTCATGGATTCCCACTTTCCTGCCAAAATTGAAACAGAATTTCCCCCCTCCCCCATGCCCAAGGGAGTTCTTCCTGCTAAACCCATGTACAGAACTGTCCCTGCCAGGCCACAGGCCACTAAAGGAAAAAGGACTTGCAGCATTCAGAGATGTCACAGTCTGGAAGAGTTCTGATTTGGGAGTGTTGCCAACCCTCTGCCAAGCAGGACCCTTAAAACTTTTATGTTAAGTGTTCAGTACTTTCAACATAGAAAGAACTCTGTGCCCGAAGCACCTCAGAACCATCCCAGTCCTTGGTTTTGATTAGAAAGGTGCACATGTCACCATATCAGTAGTCTATCCTGGTAACTGCCTTTATACTATCATTCCAGTCTCGAGTTGCTAAACAGATTTATCCATCTCTTTTTTTTGGGGGGTCACTTCAGCCTCAGCTCCTCCCTCTGTTCCTTCTTTTTTTTAAAAGAAATTTTTATTTTTTCCAAACAATGAAAATCTGTCTTCTCTTCTACCCATTCCTGTCCCTCAACCCAGTTGAGAAATAAAGAAAAACCTGTTTCTTGTTAGAAACATGTAGTCAAACCAAAGAAATTCCTGTATTGACTGTGTAAAAAAAAAATACATCTCAATTTGTACTCTTGGGCCTACCACCTTTCTATCAGCAAATGGTACTATTAGAGTGGTCCTATAGAATTGTTTGGTCATTGTATTGATCAGAGTTCCTAATTCTTTCAAAGTTAATTTTCTTTACCATAATGTTATTATGGAAATTGTTCTCCTAGTTCTGTTCACTTCATTCTACATCAGTTCAGTATTGCCAGATTTCTCTGAGACCACCCCTTTCATCATTTCTTAGTGTACAGTAATATTCCATCAGTCACATACCATAACTTGTTCTGCCATTCCTCCGTTAATAGTACCTTGTCAGTTTTCAATTCTTTGCCACTGCAAAAAGAACTGTAAATATTTTCTATATCCTCAGAGTTTGTTTTACTTAGGACTAATCCTTCCCTTAATCTATCCTCCCTTTTGTTCCACCTTCTCCCTTCTCTTTCCTGCCCATTTCCCTGTTGAGTGAAATGTATTTCTGTACAACTGTTTGTGTATATTTTTCCCTTCTTTGACTAATTCAGATGAGAATTTCAATGGTACCCATTCTCCCTGCCTCTTTCTCCTTGTTTGTATATGCTTCTAGTTTTGCACCCTGCTTATGTAAGATAATTTTCCTCATCCTTCCTCTCTTTTCTCTCCTATCCCCCAGTATATACCTCTTCCCCTCCCTTTCTGTTCTTTTGAGATCATCAAAACATAAGCCCTTCTAATTGGATTCTGTCTGTGATCCTTGATGATGATAGGGTTCTGAGGGGACAGGTATATCATTTCTCCATATTAGATTATGAACAGTTTATCCTTGCTTAATCTTTTATGATTGTACACTTATGTTTACCTTTTTATGTTTCTCTTGACTCCTATTTTTATGTTTCAAAGTTTTTATATAGTTCTTGTCTTTTCATTAGGGATGCTTGGGAGGTCCTCTATTTCATTAAATAAGTCATTAGATCCTTTATTTCATTAAGTAAGTCATTCTTGATTGTAAGCTGTTTCTTTTGCCTTTCTAGAATATTGTATTCTGAGCTCTCTATTCTTTTATATTAGTGGCTGCTAAATAATTCATGGCTCCTTGGTCCTTGAATTCTTTCTTTCTGACTTCTGGCAGTATTTTTTCCTTGACTTGGAAACTCTGGATTTTGATTATGATGTTCCTGGTAGTTTTTATTTTGGAGATTCTTTCAGGAGGAGACTGATAGATTCTATTATTATATTCCCCTTTGGTTTTAAGAGATCTGGACAGTTTTCTTTTATGATTTCTTAAAATCTGACGTTCTCTCTCCTTCCCCTGCTCCGATCCAGTTGTGCCACAGTATATGTCTGCGATCTCCATCCTGCCCTAATACACAATCTCTCCCTGAACTCCTAGAATGCTGTGTCTAGACTTGTTCCCAGTTATGCAGACCTTTCTGTCTGTCTTCTTATACTCATCTGGACTGGAAAAGTGTCTCAGTGTGAGTCACTTTTTCTTGAATTTTCCCATCAGAATTTGTTCTGGTGAAATTTTCATATCGGTTTGGAGGAATGCTAGGAGAGGTGGTGGAGGCTCTCTATATTGCTTTCTACTACTCTGCAATCTTGGTTTCTGGACAAGTCTTTGGTAGTTTGATTAATATGGAATTGAATTTATAAATTAGTTTAAGTAGCATTATAATTTTTATTACATTATTATGGATCAGTCATAAGCAATTAATCTCTCCAATTATTTTTTCCTGTCAAGTATTTTGTAACAAAAAAGTATATTTTGTAGTTGTATTCATAAGCTCTTGCATATGTCTTGGTAGATAAATCCCAGCAATTTTATATATTCTATAGGGTTTTTTTTGCATTTAATAATATTTTTTAATATTCATTTTAAAAATACTAAGTTCCTATGCCCAAAGGGCTATAAATAATTTGCATACCCTTTGACCCAGTAATACCACTTCTGGCGTTGTATCCCAAAGAGATCATAGAAGTGGGAGGAAGACCCATATGTACAAAAATATTTATTGCAGCTCTCTTTGTGGTGGCAAAAAACTGGAAATTAAGGGGATGCTTATCAATTGGCTAAACAAGTTGTGGTATATGAATGTAATGGAATACTATTGTAGTATAAAAAATGGGGAATAGATGGTCTTCATATTCACCTGGAGAGGCTTATACAAACTGATACTAAGTGAGAAGAGCAGAACCAGGAAAAATTTGTACACAATCACAGATACATTGTATGTGTGGCCACCAGCTTTGAAAAACTGGACTCTTCTCAGCAAAGCACAGTTATAAGACATCTCTACAAGTCTCAGGATGGAAGGAGATATCTACATTCAGAGAAAGATTTAGAAAGAACAGAGTTTAAATGAAGACTGAAGCAATCTACATGCTGTTGTTCTTTTTCATGTTTGGTTTTCTTTCTCTTTTCTCATTGTTCACTCCATTGGTTACAACCCTTTTATACAACCACACTAATGTCCAGTGTGAAAGTATTTGCAAATTCTATACTTGATTGTATGCTGCCATGGGGGGGGGGAGGGGAAGAGGGAGGAAAGAAAATTTGAAACTCAGGGGACTAATGTGGAACTGACTCTTGGAAACTAAAAGTAAATAAATAAATAAATTTTAAAATATACTAAGTTCCAAATTTTCTCCCTTTCTCCCTTCTTCCCCACCCCTCCCCATTGAGAAGGCAAGCAATATGATATAGGTTATACATTAGAAATCATGCAAAGCATTTTTCTTCATGAGTCATGTTGCAAAAATAAAAAAACAATATAAGGCAAAAAAAAAAAAAAAGAAATAGTATGCTTCGGTTTGCACCCAGAGTTCAATAATTTTCTCTCTCTCTGGAGGTGAACATTTTTTATCATTGGTCTTTTAGAATTGTCTTGAATTAGAACTGTCTTGATTAGAGCAAGAGCAACTAAGTCTTTCACTTTTGAGTATTGTTACAGTATTGCTGTTACTGTATATGATGCTATCTTGGTTCTGCTCACTCAACTTTGCATCAGTTCATATGAGTCTTCCAGGTTTTTCTGAAACCATCCTGCTTGTCATTTCTTATAGCACAATAGTATTCCATCACAATCATATGCTGCAGCTTGTTCTGTCATTTCTCAATTGATGGACATGCCCTCAATTTCTAATTCTTTGTCACTATAAAAAGAGCTGCTATAGATGTTTTTGTATATGTAAGTCCTTTTCCCTTTTCTTTGGTCTCTTTGAGCTACAGACATAGTAGTGGTATTGCTGAGTCAAAGGGAATGCAGTTTTATAGTCCTTTGGGCATAGTTCCAAATTGTTTTCCAGAGTGGTTTGACCAGTTCACCTCTCTACCAACAGTGCATTAGTGTAGCTATTTTTCCACATCCCCTCCAGCATTTGTCCTTTTCCTTCTCTGTCGTATGTAGCTAATGTTATGGGAGTAAGATAGTGCTTTAGAGCTGTTTTAATTTGCATTTCTCTAATCAGTAACAATTTAGAGCATTTTTTAAAAAATGTGACCATTGATAGCTTTGGTTTCTTCTTCTTCTTCTTCTTCTTCTTTTTTTTTGCTTTATGGAGGGCATATTGGGGTTAAGTGACTTGCCCAAACTTACAGGGCTAGTTTTTGTGTCGTGTCTGTTGCCAGATTTGAACTCAGGTCCTCCTGACTCCAGGGCCAGTGCTCTATTCACTGAACCACCTAGCCGCCCCCTGATTTCTTCTTCTGAAAATTTCCTGTTCATATCCTTTGACCATTTATTAGTTGAGGAGTCACTCTTACTTTTTATAAATTTAGCTCCATTCCCTTAAGAAGTTTGAGAAATTAAGCCATTATGAGAGAAACTTGCTGTAAAATTTTTACCCCAGTTCCTGATTTTCTTCTAATTTTGGCTACACAGGTTTTGTTTGTGCAAACCTTTTTTTCATTTTATGTAATAAGAATTAAGGTAGCTGGGTTGTGCAATGGATAGAGTAAGTACTTGTATGTCTGTATACTTAAGAGAGAATTCCTTGGGGGTCAGGGCTGTTTCATGTCTGTCTTTGTATCTACGTGCCTGCTATCATAGTTTATGATAGAGAAGACATTGTAATAAAGGCTTTTGATTAGTTGATTGATGAGAGACTGGGAAGTGGTGTCCAGGGAAAGGAGCTTTGTTCCAGGCAGTCCTGTGGGTCAGAATCACAGGGATTGAAAATTCCAGTGATTCTGAGTAGAGCAGTCAGTGATGGTCATTTAACCACCCAGGTCTTCTGACTCCAAATCTCACAAATCTAAAACCACTTTCTGAGCAAAAATCCATAATAAGGTGACTGGAAGATCAATTGGGGCCAGCCTGGGAAGGGCTTTCAACACCAAACAGGAGTTTATGTTTTCAGTTTGTATTAGTGGCATGTAGGGAACGGGGTTTACTGAGGAGAGAGGGAGATAACATGGTGTGCTCTGCTCTGTAAGGGATTTCTTGTCAGCTGGGTGAAAGATGATGATGGTGACTTGATGCAGAGTGGCTGCTTTGGGGGTGAGAAGAAGGGCACTGATGGGAGAGATGTTCTTGAGGTAGGAAAGACAAGATTTGGCCATACCATAATTGTGAGCCTGGGGGGTGGAACCCTTGCAGAAATGGGAAAGTTATGAAGAGGAATAGGTTTGGGGAGCAAATATAATTAATTCTCTTTTGGACATTTATGTTAGCCCTCTGCCTTCTAGCTTCTTAGTCAACTTTTCAAACCACCCATGTTTGTGTCCTGTCGAATTCTGATTTTGTTTGAACTCTTCTCATTCTTTCATTTTCTTGCAGTCACAGAAATCTGGCTTTCCTGTGAAGATCCTTTCTAATATCAGATGAACTTTCATATCCCTGGACACACCAGGCCAGGAAGACTGCCACTTCTAGACTGTTGGGGATAGGTGGGATATCAGCACCCTACTCACTCAAGTTTGATGTTGGGATAAAATGAGGCACTTGTAAGTCATTGAAGAGTTAACAAAAGGAACAAGGGTTTGAAAGAAGGGTACAGTGACATTTAGTTTCTATAGACTCTGTCCCCCTCTTTTCCATTTGGAAGCATTTCTTGTCAGTATGGCAGAGTGTGGTGCCTTTTCTGGTCTTCATATATATATTCAGTCAGAGAATTCCTGACCCCACCTGGTTTGGAACTTTTATACCTCTCGGAGACCAGGAAGCCACTTTAACGTAGCCAGAGGTCACCAGGAAGCTACTTTAATGGAGACACAGCCTGAGCTTTGCCCCACCACTGGGCCAATGAAGTCCTGGCCTTGTTTACTTTTTCTATCTGTCTGTCTATCTATCTATCTGTCTGTCTGTCTGTCTGTCCGTCCGTCTGTCTTTCTATATCCTATTACTTTATCTGTCATCTCCACTAAGCAGCATCTTTTCATTTGAATTTCAATTTTTCTGGATACATTCACCTCTCCAGATTCTGGTGGCTGTTCTATACTGAGCCCCAGGTCAATCACCTACCCTTCTCAAGAAATTTGAGACCTAGTTTATTATCTCTTTCTCCACCCCAAACCTTGGCATTTTTCTTAAGGTCTTTGGCTCACTTGATGATGTATTTCCTCAAATACCCTTGTTGGCCAGTTTATAAACCTTCTCAGCTCCTAAAATCACCACCTTCACTCCACTTCAGCCATGTACACTACACTTCAGCCAGTCATTCCATATACAGGTTCCACCTTCACAATCCAGAACTCTGAAATTCCTCTTTGATCATAATCTCCTTCCCTTCCAGTTGTCTTTGTCCTCACCCTTCCTAAAATTCCTTATTCTCTGTCCTTACCACAACCTCCAGTCACTGCTCTACCCCAGACAGTTCAGCTTTATATCATCTTTAGCCCTTAAATTGCTACATTTTTTTATCCCTACTTCTCCCTTTCCAGACTCAAGCCCCCTATCTTTTTCACCATGGTCTTCCTTTGTTCTTGCTCATATGCTGCTGATTACTAATGGAGGAAGTCACATAACTGTGCTTACTGGGTCAATTTAAATTGTTTTCTGTCTGACAGATAGGTTGAATGCAGAAAAGGGTAGAAAGACTTACATGAACTGATACAAAGTGAAGTCAGCAGAGCCAAGAATACAGTGACTTTATAACAATGGAAATGGAAAGAAAAATCTCCAAGAAACAATCTAATATGAATTTTCAAAATTATCAAAAAATAAGCATGACTCAAAGAAGACATGAGAAGATTTCTCTTCCCACTCCATTTTTTTGCAGTGGTGGAGCAAGGAATGCATGTTTGTGGAACCTTGCATATATAGTCAGATTTTTTCCCCCATGTTTTGATAGGTATCGTTGATTTCTTTCTCTTCCTCTTTTTATTTTAAAAAGTTATTTATAATAATGTATGGCTCATGGTGAAGGAGAGAGTAAGAGGAGAAGTATGGGAGTAATTTAGGCAATGTAAAAATAACAGATCAGTAAAGA
This sequence comes from Pseudocheirus occidentalis, assembly GCA_028646575.1. Taxonomy (NCBI): domain Eukaryota; kingdom Metazoa; phylum Chordata; class Mammalia; order Diprotodontia; family Pseudocheiridae; genus Pseudocheirus; species Pseudocheirus occidentalis. Next base: position 228,361,891 of record CM053597.1, read on the forward strand.
CTTAAAACATTTTTTTAAAAAACCATTTATATCATTAAATGTTTCTCAGTTACATGTAAAAAATTTTTAAATAATCACTTAAAAATTTTTGAGTTATAAATTTCTCTACCCTCCTTGAGAAGGCAAGCATTTTGACATCAGTTTTACATGTGATATCATATATCAGGTAGCTAGGTAACCAGTGGATAAGAGTGCCATTCTGGAGTCGGGAAGAAGAGTCTTCCTGAGTTCAAGTTTGGAATCAGACACTTAGCAATTGTGTGACTCTGGGCAAGTTACTTTACCCTGTTTGCCTCAGTTTCTTCATCTGTAAAATGAATAAGAGAAGGAAGTGGCAAAACACATCATTATCTTTGCCAAGAAAATTCCAGATGGGGTCATGAAAGGTCAGATATGACTGAACAACAGTAACATACATGTGAAGTCATGCAAAACATATTTCCGTATTATCCATATTGCAAAAGAAAACACAAACAAGAGAAAACAATAAAAATAAAATTTAAAAAATCTCTTTCAGTGTGCATTTGGAGTTCATTAGTTCTTTCTCTGGAGGCAGGTAGCATTTTTTCATCATGGGTCCTTTGAAATTGTGTTGGGTCATTGGCTTGATCGGTCACAGTTAATCAGTCATATGGTATTGCTTTTACTGTGTACAGTTTTCTCCTGGTTCTCCTCACTTCACTTTGTATTAATTCATATAAGTCTTCCAGGTTTTTCTAAAACCATCCTACTAATTTCTTATAGCACAATAATATTCCATCACATTTATATACCACAGTTTGTTCAGCCATTCCCCAGTTGATGGGCATCCCCTCTAGTTCCAATTTTTTGCCACCATAAAAAGAGCTGCTGTAAATATTTTTATATTAAGACAGTTTTTGAAAATTATGTTTTCTAATCTTAATTGGGTCTTCACTGCATGCACATCAGTCCTTTTACTCTTGCTTGATAATTCCCTGTTGCCATCCCCACAGTGGCTATTCCAAACCTTCCTTTATTTTTTAAGTTCCCCAGACTACCACTTTCTCTTTCCCTCTCCTCTCAGCAGAGGACCTTGCTTCATACTTTCCTGATAGTTGAGTTCTTCTGTTGTGAGTCTGCTCTGCTCCTCAATCATCCCCCACCCCCTCTTCCTGGACTCTAGATTCATATGAAGAGGTGGCCTTTCTCTTTTCCATCACTACCCTCTTTGCTTATGCCTTAAGGTGCTGACTGTGGCTGGGAGGGCTTTTCCCACAGGCTGTAGGATGAGCATCTTATTCTCTCTAGATGCCTATTTCTATTACATAATAATTAAGGATATATGGTCGTGATTTTTTTTACGATTTTTTCTTGACTTGCTCATTTTTTATCACTTGGAACAATTCCAAACAAAGGCATCCTGTTATCAAGAAGGGACTGCTTCTCCTCAAAGAAAGGAACCTGGGCCTGCCCACCCAGCTGAACCCAGAGCTCCTGATTCTGTGTGGCCTAGGGTTTATAAGTTTTTATTACAGTTCTTATTCTGCTCAGGTTTCTCCAGCTCCAGGGGTTGCCACAGGCTACAACAGTTTCCACCATCCCAGTGTTCTTTGGGGACCAGACTTTTTAAAGGGTCTCTTAGCAAGTTGGCCAATGTAAAATAGAACTATTCAAGTTGTTATTCTAATGATTGGCCTTCCTCTGGTTAGGTTGATATCCTTTCTTCCTTTTTGCCTTTTGTGGGCATCAAGAATCCTTGATCATTATTCTGAAAAATAAATAGAACTGAATTGTAGCCAGTCAATTTCTAGGTTTCATTTAGATTCTGATTCTTTCTTAGCAACGGTTTCTACCACCAGAATGTTCTTTTTGAAAAGACTCTTGCCTAGAACTACATGGCTCCACTGCCAGCATTTCTATATGAAAAGTCCCTTCTGGGCAATGCTTAACATTAAAAAACAAGTAATCAGAGCAGGACTTGGCGGCCTCTACATCTGTCTGTTTAATGAAAGACTAGAAGATGTCTGTGACCCCTTGAATCTCCAGATAGACTGTTGAAGGTGTTCAGAGAATCCCTTGGAGGCACTGGTATCATTTCAGGTACATTGAGACATCTCCCCAGCCACTGGGCACAAGTGACCAAAAGCCCATTAATCTTACTCAGAAACAATTGCTTGTCAGTGCTTCCTTTTGTGGGCTGTTAGAAGATGCTTACTCTTCCTGGTCCAAGCCTGGAGAGTAGCTTCAGCACCATGCTGTTGGAAAGGTGGAGTGACGTTTCGACCTCGAGGAAAGGACTGCCCATCCAAGGAATAGGGAAGTAACAAGAGGTGAACACAAAGCTGTGGTCTGACGAAATTAAGTCTCCTCACCGTGTATTTTCAGACCTGCCTCCTAGAGAACTAATTCACCTGGGCACAAGATACAAGTGGCAGCCTCATGCTGACAGAAGGAGTGAAAGGATCATCCACTTCTGCTCTCCAGAGTATTCTGTGGTCAAGCACGGTCTGGTCAGATCTCTAGGTAGCAAAATAGGCCGTTGGCTGGATGCAAAACAATGACCACCAAGGGGCTGAGCAGCTTCTCTTGTTTAGTTGTGGCATTGTTTAAAATCAGCAGACCGGTGTGTGGGATTTGGGAATCTTTTTGTTCCAAAGATTGTAGTACAACAAAGCTCATCAATTTGTACCAGTTGGGATAAAAGTGAATACAAATTAGTGGAAAGTCTGAATCACAGGATGTTTGAAAGGAATTGTAGGTTTCTTTTTAGTAGCACTAGTAGCTGGGAGTATAGTAGCAAAGATTTACACATTAAGAACCCAGTCTGATGAACATGTTCATTCTCAATCAGGGATATAAATGAGTTCTTCAGAAATACTTGGAAACAGCTTGTTACTTAAGTAGTTAAAGCATTGCCTTTGCAATCTTGCTTATACTCAGAATTTTCATTGCACTTTTTTTTTCTTAAAGCTATTTCAAAAGTCAATATTAGACTAGCTCCTGTTCTAATTAGAATTTTACCTCAAAGGATCTGAGTTTTGTGTGTATTTTTAGCAAGTTTGGAAAAAGATTTGATCTGCATTTTAAACTCTTAGGAACAGTAACATGGAGTAAAAAGCATAGCCTAGCTGTGATCGTGGACCATCCTTCTGAGAAACTTGTGGTCCCTAGAATAGCTTTTGTTCAAATAAGCCATCCCACACAGACACCTTAGAAATAGGACTCTGTCATGTCTCTAGTAGGCTGAGCAAAGAGAAGGATCACATCGCTCAGTGGGGCCAACTCATGTGGGGGGCACACTAAGCCATACTTCAGGTTCCCTGTGCACCACATATTGATTTAGTTTTAAAATGTTTTCTGTGCTCCATCTATTTATTTATTCACTCATTTATTTCTGTATGTATGTTTATTTTCTTAAGTATTCCTCCAGTTACATTTTAATCTGTTTCAGGCCAAACTTGCTGCCATGAGTTTGTCACCTCAGACATAGCTAATGACAAGATGTAGCCAGCTCTCAGTCTTCCCAAGTCCCCTTGAATCTGGGTGATGGCATCTGTACAGTCTGCCCTGCTGCAACAGTAATGACACCCGGTCAGACTTTTCAGAACATCTGGGCAGCATTGCTGATGAATGAAAACGGGAGGCTTTATTTCAAGGGTTCTTGTAGAGAAAACTGGATTGGGAGGTAGCCAACCTGGGCTCAGGCCAGCCTCATGGGCTTCCAGATGGGGAGCCCTGGACCTGTCATGGTGTCTGAAGATGGGCATGGCAGGGAAGGCAGAGAAATGGAGCATGCTTTCCTCTGGTCTCAGCTCATAGTTAGGGAGGCTTGGTAGTTTTGCCCACCTTTCCTTTCCAGCAGCCCTATAGGTTTGGATTTAGGACTGGAAGTAGGTAGTGCAAGTACTGTTATTTCCATTTTACATATGAAGAAACACAGGCTCCAGAAGTTTGAACAGCTGCACCAGGAGCTTAACTACTGTGTCACCTGCTTCCAAAGTTAGTGTCAGAGAAAGTCCTCAATGTCGTGATGAGAGACATTCTTATATAACCTTCAGTCCAAAAAGATGCGTCTCAGTCATTGTGTCATTATTTCCATTCAACAACTATTTAAAAAATAAATTTGATACCTACCTTTCCCCTCATGGCTTATATTTCCCAATGTGTCTCTGTTCTTCCTCTCCCAGAAAACCATTCCTTTCAAAAAAAGAATTTTTTTAAGAAAGAAAAAAACCAACACATAAAAATTGTAAATGCGTTAAAAAAACCTGATGTGTGTTCTGTTCTAAGCTCACAGCCCCTCACTTCTGCTGAGAAGGCGGCTTCTGCTTCTTTGGGGCTAAGCTTGGTCATTCTCATTTAGTTGCTGTTATTTTTTCCATTTTCTTTGTTGTATATGGTTTTCCTTATTCTGTTTACTTCGCTTTGCATCAGTTCATGTTTTCCAGTGCTTCTCTGAATTAATATAGTCATTGTCTCTTGTGCCCTTCTTACCTTCTAGCCCTCTTTGCTCTATTACGTAGTGTTATTGACTTTCCTTCCTGGCTGTTCCTCACGAACAACACTGCTTGCTGTCTCTCTCTACTCCATGCATTTTCACTGGTTGTTTCCCAAACCTGGAATTTTCTCCTTCCTCATCTCTGCTCAAATTTCAGCTCAGATGCTACCTTCTGCAAGATACCTTCCCTTTGAGGTTACTTTCTAATTTACCCTGAATATATCTTGAATGTAAATAGTTGTTGAAACATGTACTTGACTTTCTTACAGCAAAGTATTGTAACATTCCATTTCAGTTTAGCCATTCACCAAAAGAGATAATACTTGTATAGCATTTAACCTGGTCCATAATAGGTTGGTGTTATACAAATGTGTATTGCCTTCCCTTCCCCAGTCTGTGGGCATCAACTTTGTTTGCAGTTCTTTGCTACTACAAAAATATTTGCTACTATAAGTATTTGGGGCCTTTTTTTTTTTTTATACTTAACAGTGGAGTCTCAGGGATACAGGATATGGACATTTTTGTCACTTTCCTTTTTTTTTTTTAACAGTCAAAAGTTTATTTTCTTTGGATCCATTTCTTCATCTGATACTATTAAACATGATTTAATTCATCATTAGTACAAGTGACTTAGGTATTTTGATCAGTGCAATGATCTAAAACAATTCTGAAGGATTTATGCTGAAAAATGTTTTCCACCTACAGAGGGAGAGCTGATGGAGTCTGAGTGCTGAGATTTTTGTCACTTTCTTAGCATGATTTCAAATTGATTCCCAGAATGCTTATACTGTTCATAGTTCTGTGAACTTCAGCGTATCTTTGTTTTGACAGTTTCTTCAGTGTTGATTACTTAAATCGTTTGTCATCTTTGCCAATTTTGACAAATATTTTTTTAAAAGTACCTGCTCTATATGCTCTATGTATTATCCAGCAGGACCTGAAAAATGCTCAAACAATTGCAAATATTTTCCTGTCTTATTAGTACCTCACTTCTAATTTCTTAATAATTTTTGTTGTATTGAAAGTGGGCAGAATTATTGACAAGAAAGATTCCCAAACATTTTAAAGTGTTCTGGGAGAGTAATGATACTCTTGCTTGCCCTATTTAAGGATGAATTTCAAGTCCCTGAAACAAAGTGTCATGTTACATGTTGCTAATGTTGTCCTGTTACTGATTTAAGCTTGGAAATGAGAGACACTAGAAGTTTGAAGATCTTAAGTTGTTTATTTCAGGCCTCAGCCATAGGATAAATGTGTATTCTTTCAGGTGACCAGGCTTTTACTAAAAGAAATGTATCTTCCATATTCATTTATATTTAAATAGGTGCTTTGTTTTAACAAAAAGAAGTTATTTTGTTTCATCTTTGTTTGGGAGTGATGGGGAAGGTAATGATTTTCCTATAAATCTTGAGTGGGAAATGATCAAATAGTCAAGGTTATAATAGGACTTGGAGATATATTTGAAATTTTCTATCCCTACCAATTTGGATGGGTTAAAACAAAGTCTGTTCATTAAATTTTGTCAAATGAGAGCCATCCCGAAAGTTGAATGAGCAACCTGGTGGTTCAGTGACTGTGTTCTAGATGAGGCTTAGAAGTAGCAATTTAAATTATGGGACTAAGATAGTTCTCTGTATTCCTGAATGAGAATGTGGAATCATCTCAAAAAGTTGGGAAGTGATCTGGAATGCCTTTATGTAATCTTCGGAAAGCTCTGTGATTTCTGCACTGGTACGGGTTGAAAATCTTCTATGCCTTCGCATTCTGGTGGAAATACTCTCTTAGAGAAGCTAGACACTGTGGTGTTGGCCTCCCTCCTGTCCTGTTTTCTTTTTCTTTTTCATTTTGGGGGTCTCATTAGGGTTATTCATCTGCTGTCTATCCTTTGTGCTGAGGGTCAGGATGCATTCATTTCACCCTCACAGACAATGTATGACCCTAAAGGCACACAGTAGCCTATAAGCAAATACAGAATCATCTTGAAAGGAATCCAATAGTTCCATTACCTCTCCCTGTAAGGTAAAGACATCAGAAACATCTGAACAAGTAGTCTGTAGTCTCCATTCACCTCAGCCCTGCACCCTCTTAACAACTCATGATAATTGCAGAATTGCCAAGTTCCAGATTTCAGGGAAATCTTGATTTAAGTCCTGCCTCTGACTGATACTAGCTGGCAGACCATTGGCACCAATTTATCTCTCACTTCACTCCTCACTGTCCCCAGGGAGCTGCTTATCTTCTTCAGTGGGGGAATATCACAGGTCCGGCACAGAAAAAAAAATCTTAAATAAGGTCTTATATGCCTCTTCTTGTACAAAGCTGTCATCATTAAAAGGTGCCCACTTAACACCCATCATGCATCTTTCCTTTGCCTTTTGGATTCTTTGTAATTTTTGATGTTTTGAGAATCTAGTATTCCATTGCTACCAACCATAAGACACGACCTAGCAAATAATAGTTTGGGATCATTTAAAAGACTAAAATTACTCAGATTCAGGACAGGCTGATAACATCTTCCTCTTTAATTCTGGGCTCTCTCTTTTCTCCATCTTTAGCATTTTTTAAAGATATACACCATTGAAGTACTAATTCATCCAGTTCTTATTCACTTCTAACGTGGCAAATTTGCTTTTTTTCTACTTTGTTTTTCTAATGTAGATGATTAAATCATTCTCTTTTAACATCACTGTGGATTTCTCTAGGCAGACTGGTTAGTTCTGGGACTCAGTGCAATTGGTACTGCACAGAATGCTTTCATAGGATGACTACTTTGAGTAGGGACCCACTGTATGATAAATGAGAGGGAGAGGATAAACTATAAAAACAACTGTAGATACACTGAGTGGTCGAGGATAAATTGTGCAGTGGGAAAAAGACGTGAAAGTTAAATCAAAGCCACTGCAAAGGAGTCAGCAGTAAGATATTTTCAGGCCTCCGATAGGATGGATACAGTTGGAATCACATTCTCTCCTCTCCTCCAAATCTTCATCTCCATTCAGCTGCCTTCCTTTTTATTAAGCCTTCTAGCTTTTGTGCTCTTCCTTATTCCAGAGCCAGCCTTAGAAGATCTCAGCTCTCCCCGTTGACTTGGCTAGTCTTGCATCCAGTCTGGTCCCTTTACTCAAATTAGTTGGGCTAAAATTAGTTCAGGTAGCTGCTGTTTCCCAGCTGGAAAAGGGCTGCTGCTATTTTGGCATCGGGAGCTTAGAAACAGGTTTGGGCATGAGCCTAGAAGTGACAGAGTGAGTCAGATTGCTAGAGATCACCCCGAGCTTTGGAGTTTGGGTATTAAGTGCTGAACATTCTATGAGGAGGGCAGTTTCAAGGGTGGGAATTAGTCATGGGTTCAGAAATAGTTGTGAATTTCTTATTTGAAATGAGCCTGAAAAGCCCCAGCCCCTGCAGTTGGGGAGAATACCTACTAACTTCTGATTGAGGGCCAAGTGTGGTGATCAGATCTACAGTGATTCCTTAACTCGATAACAAATAAAGCTCAAGATAGGGAAAGGGGAATGGTACAGAATAGCTGTGAGTAGATGGCAAGTAGTCAAGCCAAAAAGCATGTCTTCAGTACCAGCTGTGTGCCAGGCACTGTGCTGAGGATACCAAGGAAAGCAAAAACATTGTCCCTCCCTTTGAGGACTTCCTAGCCTGATGGAGGAGACAACACAGAAACAGCCAGGTACAAACACCTCTCACAAAGGGTAAATTGACGGGAATGTCAGAGGAGGTGGAAAGGCCTGGGGAGCCAAGAGGTAGAGATGAGAAGGGCAAAGGTTCTAGGCAGAAGGAATAACTATTGGAAATACTTGGAGTCGGGGGGGGGAGTGTCTTATGGGAGGAATACCAAGAAGGCCATGTCATTGGATTGTAGCCGATGTGGAGGAGGGTAAGGTGTGAGAAGACTGGAAAGGGAGAAAGGCTTCAGGTTTAAAAGTCAAATAGAGGATTTTATATTTTATCCTGGATGTAATAGGGAGTCACTGGGGTTTACTGAATATGTGCAGATATGCGTTTATGTTGTGTGTGTGTATGTAGTGGGAGTGATGTCATCAGACCTGTCTATTACAGGAAGGTCACTTTGGTTGAGTGGAAGATGGTTTGGAGAGGGATAGGCTCTTGCACTAGCCTCTTTGTGAGGTGATGAACATCATCAGGATGATTATCGTGTGAGGAGAGAAGGGGGCATCCATGAGAAAGATTGTCAAGAATTAATCAACAGGACATGGCTGTTGACTGGATATGAGGGTTGTGTAAGGTGAAGAGTTGAGGATCTTACTGAGGTTGTGAACCTGGGGGACTGGGAGGATGTTGGTACACTCAAAAGAAGCAGAGAAGCTAGGAAGAAGAAAGGATTTGGAAGGAAAAGGATGAATTTCATTTTGGACACATTCACTTAAAGGTATCTACAAGACGTCCAGGAGAGAGGCTTGGGCTGAATATAGAGATGTGAGAGGCATCTTCAGAGGGCTGGTAGTGAGACCACCCAGGGAAATAGAGCACAGAGAGAAGGGAAGAGAATCCTGGGGGATCTCAGGAGGCATGATCTAGATCAATGGTTCTTAACCTTCCTAATGCTGTGACCCTTTAATACAGTTCCTCATGTTGTGGTGACCCCCAACCACAAAATTATTTTCGTTGCTACTTCATAAACGTAATATTGCTACTGTTGTGAATCGTAATGTAAATATCTGATATGCAGGATGTATTTTCATTGTTACAAATAACCCACAGGTTGAGAACCGCTGATCTAGATGAAGACTGACAAAGCAGACAGAATCTCAGAGAGGAGGAGAGAACCAAGAAAACCTAGAGAGTAGTCTGCTGAGAGGTCAAGACGAAGGAAGACTGAAAATGAGTCATTCGATTTGCTGATTAAGAGCTCATTGGTGATTTGGAGAGGGCACTTTGGGTTGAATATTGAGGCTGAGAGCAGAAAATTGAGGAGAGAGTGAAAGGAAGGGAAGCAGGGGTGCCAATGACAGACTTCCTCAAGGCTGATAGCCGCAAGAAAGAGGAGAGATAGGACAGTGGTTAGTTGGGATGGAGGAATCCAGGGAGGGGATTTTGAGTATGGGAGAGATGTGAGTGTGTATGTAGACAGTAGGGAAGCTACCAGTAGAAAAGGAGATAAGTGAGGGAGGGGAGGGAATTACTTGTGCCTTGGCAAAGAGAAGGGCCATCTCTTCATATGAGATGGGGTGGGGGGGGGAGAGAGAGAAGGAGGAGAGAGTAGAGAAAAGTATCTGAGTGATGTGAGATGAAGAGCTCTTGGCAAATGGCTTTAACTTTTTTGGTAAACTATGAGGCAGGGAGGGAATGGAACTCTGGGAGGTTTGGGGAGGAATAAAAGCCTTTGGCAGTGGCCCTGGAGGAGAGTGGGATAGCAGAATGAATTGATTAGCAAGGTGTCAGAGGATTGCCTTGGCACAGTGAGGAAGACCCCATTGAAATGTAGTATGTATTTGTAGTGGACCCATTTGGGCAGTTTTGTGATTTTCTTCGTTTTTATCAACTGTATGTTGAGAGTAGATGTAAAATTATGGTGGGGATAGTAGTTGAGACTGGGGCTGGGGGGGACAAGATCATCATGAAGGGTGAGGGGACGAGTTGAGTGAAGAGGGTGGTATGGAGTTGAGTTGATTCACTGGAGGATTAAGATGGGGAAGGGAAGAGAATAGAGCAGAGCAGGGCTGTTGGCTTGGGAAAGAACTGAAGGGAGGTTCAGAGGTGATGGTGAAGAGAGGAGGGACACCAGAATTAGGAATTGTAAGCAGAGGGAAAGGTAGAATGACAACAGAGTGTGATCAGTTGATCAGATTAAGGGATTGCAGAGGTCATGAAGGTGGAAATAGAAATGTGGAGGGGTGATGAGAAGGGAGGCTCATCCAGAGAGGATCATCCTGGATGGTGAAGTCCTCTCCAATGAAGGCAGGAGTTGGGGTGGAGAGAAAGGCAGTGAACAGAGGGCACTGGATGGAGGCCAGCAGACAACAGCCTCCAGCCTCTTGTTTGGGTGGAAAATGTGGATTGAATGGAGAAAAGGAGAAGTTCATGTGTGGCGGTGCTACAGAGAGTCTGGGCATGGCCATAGGGAGGGGGCAGGGAGGACCCTGACTCCAGGGTGCCTGGAAACACCGTGTCTCTTGTCTCTGTGTCCCTTCCTCCACTCACAGAGCCTCCTGTCACCTGCCTGCACTGGTGAGTCAGCCTCCTCCAGTCTGGCTTCCCTTCAGCTGCCAAGACAATCTTCCTAAAATTCCAGCCTGACCCTGTAGATTCCTGTGACTCCCTACTGCCTCCTGGATCAAAGAGGAAGCCCTTTTCTACCTAGCCCCCTCTTACACTCTCAGGCAGCTGGGTGGTACAGTGGGTAATGATCATGTTGGCATTCATGGAGCATCTGCTCTGTGCCAGGAGCCGTGCTGAGCAAGGTACCATTATTACCCCCATTTTACAGTTGAGGAAACTGAGCCAAGCCCAGTTCTGTGTCCAGCCTGAGGTCACACAGCCAGGCAGTGTCTTGAGGCCCAGAGTTCTCCCCATGCCACCCAGCTGCCTCAGAGTGGAGGTGGCCTAGATTAGGTAATTGGGTATAGAAGGGCAATGGAATATTATTATGCCAGGTATTGTTGCTGTTTGGTCATTTCAGCTGTGCCTGACTCTTAGTGACTCCATTCGGGGTTTCCTTGGCAGAGATACTGGAGTGGTTTTGCCATTTCCTTCTCTAGCTTATTTCACTGATGAGGAAACTGAGGCAAACAGGGTGAAGTGACTGGGCCAGGGTCCCACAGCCAGAAAGTGTCTGAGGCCAGATTTGAACTCAGGTCTTCCTTTCTCTGGGCCTGCTGCTCCATCCACAGCACCTCCTAGCAGCCTCAGTTATTGTGCTATAAAAATGGTCAATTTAAAGAGTTAGAAAAACATGAGAAAACTTAGGAAATGTAGAGCAGCACATCAAAGCTGGAAATGAAAGCAGGAATATTTGTAGTGACTAAACTGATTACAGGGACCCATCTTGGGCTGTTGAGCAGATGACAGAGGTTGGGGGCTATGGGTACAGAGTTCTGCACCATGTTTGAGACTCCCCATCACACTCAGGCTGCTAGCAGAGGAGCTTTGCCCTCCCCATTTCCACCCGAGCTGGTTCTCCTCTTCTTAGATAAGTTGGCTCCCCCTTCCCAGCTACTGGGGGTCGATCATCATGATGCCAAATGAGTGTGGATATCCAATGGGCATCACCCACTGCAGGCTCCAGAGATCTGCCAGTCTTTGCTGGTCCCAAAGCTAGGATCAGAGGCGTAGGCTGCTGTTTTGACTATTTTCTTTATTGCAAGGGAGGAGTGTGTGTGTGTGTGTGTGTGTGTGTGTGTGTGTGTATCTGTGTGTGTGTTTGTGCGCACATGCGTGTGAGTGGAGTGGTATTGGGAAATGATTTTTGGGTCCAAACAAACCACTGAGAAAATTGGTTTAAAATGTTCACTTTAGGGAGAAGCTGGGTGTCCATAAAGCAGCACCATGCAGTTTCCCAACATCCCTTTTGGCTCACTGTCTTCCCTCTGTTCCATATTGAGGGACCTGATGTATGAGTTGTTCTTCCATGTTGGGCCACTAAGTGGCGCCACGGTGCACAGAGTCCAAAATAATCTGAGTAACAATTTGGCCTCAGCTGAAGCTCCCTCATAGATTGATAAATTGAGGGATTCCATCATCCATTCAAGCTCAGTATTGGATAGCATCCCATCCAGGAAGCGGTAGGCCTCTTTGGCCAAATGTTCTCTCTTTTTATTTGTTGTTTGATAGTAATGTGGGGTCATTGAGCAAAGTGGTCTCCTCCAACTCTGCTGGCTTCTTGGTGCTTCTGGTCTCCTTGTTATGATGACTGATCTTAACTGGTTAAACTTCTTTGGGAAATGATGATAGTTCCCAGTGGACAGTCTGGTGGCTTCTTTGGGAAGATTGGCCAGTAGACTCTGTTTTTGGGGGGTTTGTTGAGATGTTGGACAGACTGCAGTATCTTACCCTGTTTTTGGTCAGGATGGGACTAGGAATAAGGCTATTTTCCAAGCACCTGAAATGGCAGGATTTTGGTGATTCTGAAAATCCCCTTGGTCTTGATCTTTTTATACAGTACATGGAAAGAAAACACAGTCTAGTAGAATGGAATCTCCTGGAGTGGCTTCAGAATTCCTGGGGCCTAGCACAGCACCCTGCACACTGTAGATACTTAAGATGTTTCTCTAGTTGGGGTTCCTACTAGCTCTCATCATAGTTCCTTGTCTAATCTAAGTCCTAAGTTTTTAGCAAAATTGCCACAATGGGGATTTCCAGATAGAGGAGCACTGTGAATCCCCAGGAAGATGGAGACTATGTGCCTAATCCATTGTACTGCTGCCCATTGCCACTCTGAAATCCTAGGCCTTGGTGCTGCTGTACTTTTTTTTTTTTAATTTGACTAGCTGCTTCTAGCTTCACTTCCCTTCCATTTCCCTTTCCCTTTCTGTTCCTTTTCCCCTTCTTTTTCCCTTGCTGTAGGACTTGCAGCAGCTTCCCCTATTATGTTCCCTCAAAGTTTCCACTCTTGAGAGCTCTCTCATATGCTGAGCAAGAAATTGTCAAATCATGGGTATCAAGGACTTTAGGATTTAAACCAGTCATCCCAGCAAATGATCACCTTTAGGTTCCATCTTCCTTGTGAGGACTATTCAATCTACTTTCTAAGTTTGCATTCCTGTAGGTCATGCTACAATGTAGGCCAGGGATAGGAAACCTTCGGCCTTGAGGCCACATGTAGCCCTTTAAGTGCAGCCTTTTGACTAAATCCAAACTTCATAGAACTAATCCCCTTCATAATAGGATTTGTTAGGGGCAGCTAGGTGGTGCAGTGAATAGAGTACCAGCCCTGGAGTCAGGAGGACCTGAGTTCAAATCTGGCCTCAGACACTTAACACAAAAACTAGCCATGTGACGTTGGGCAAGTCACTTAACCCTAATTGCCCTGCCTTCCCCCTTCCGAAACAAAAATAAATAAAAGCAAAAAAAAAAAAAAAAGGATTTGTTCTGTAAAACTTGGACTCAGTGCAAAGGCTGCACCCAAGTACCTAGAAGGCCACAGGTGCCCCACTCTTGATCGAGGCAGTGGTCACAATAGAGCATTGATGTTCAACGCTCCTCTATTTTTTACTTCTAAATTTAGAAAACTCACCCGTGTAAATGAATGGGCTGGGAAAATGTGCAGAGACTGTCAATACATAGGAAGCAAGTTAAAGTCTGGAAGGGCTTTTCCGTCACCCCTTTACAGCTTTCTCTGAGTAAAAAATTAAGTCCTGTAAATCATTTTACATATACCAAGAAATCTGACCATTGAACACAACATGCAGAAATTCTCATTTGTCACAGTTCCCACAGTTAACAGATTTAGGTTTAGCAGAAGGAACATAAAGATTCCTATCATACAAAATTCATGTTAGAATTGACATAGCATATTGACAGCTGTAGTTCATGCCCTCACAGTGCAATCAGATGTGTATTAATTGCAATGTAAGACAATTGGTGTAGGCAGGGCCTGATCCAGGTCAGTCTGATGCACTGGGTTCTGCATGAAGATTGTGGGGGAGCAATGCGGGCCAGGTTTCTGCTGGTCCCAGGGAAAGAGCTTCTGCTTCGTAAATGAATGAAGGAATGGTGGAGTGAACAGACAGACAGGTAAGTAAATAAATCAGTAGGAATGGTCTAGCAGAATGGAACTGTGGGCTGGCCTAGGGTTTCTGAGAAGCTATGTCCATCAGAGTCTGGCAGATTGGGGCTTCATCATCATTCCTGTTTCATGTGCATTGGGCTTTTCCCACTTATGATGAGGTGTCTGTTTCATAAGGTGAGTGCCAGTGCAACACTAGGTATGCTAAGTGCCCAAGGAATACCACAGCTAATAAATGTTATGTCAAGTTTCCTATCATGAAATATTCTATACTCATGGAGGCAGAACAGTGAAGCTGTGAGAGTAGAAAGGCTGCCAGGGCATCAATGGCCTTATCTTAGTGCTGCCTGAGGAAGCCTAGGTCCCTGGGCTTGTGGTTCCTGCTCTGGTTCTTGTCCTTTGGATATGGAGCTCAGTCTGCTGACAGGAAGAGGAGCCAGAGGGCCAAGTGAGGCCTCAGGGCCACTCTCAGAAGTCTGGTTTTCTTCTGAGAGAGTCTCCTGCCTGGGTTTTCATGACATCATTCCATCTTTGTTCTCCTCCTCCCCAGTTGGAGCAGTACTTCTCAGCCTCCTTTGCTGTACCTTCATTGAAGGAACCCCTACTGCGTGAGAGGCTCTGTCCCCTTCTCCCTCTATTCTCCCGCATGTTTTTATTTTAAAATAAATTTTAAAATTTGTTTTCTCGTTTACATCATTCATTTTCATGAGATTTTTGAATTATAAATTTTCTCCCTATCTTTCCCCTACCCCAACCCCAAAACAGTAAAGCCCCTCCCCTGATCTGCTCTCTAACTTTCTGGTAGGGCAGGGAGGGTCTCCCT
>CM053597.1:228377369-228403472 GCA_028646575.1 Pseudocheirus occidentalis
CTCTCCAGCACTTGTCATTTTCCTGTTTTGTCATCTTTGCCAGTCTGACTGGTGAGATGTGGTACCTCGGAGTTGTTTTGATTTGCATTTCTCGAATCAATAGTGACTTAGAGCATTTTTCCATATGCTTAAAGATATCTTTAATTTCTGCCTCTGAAAATTGACAAGGCAGGTTTTTTTTTTTTTGACAGATCAAAAGGCAGGTCACCTTGTACCTGAGAAGGTCATGTCTCATTGACTTATGAGGTCCCAGGGCAGTCAGTGGGGCCATAGAGAAAGGAGGGGTTCCTGTAGGCTTCCCATCAACAGAAGGAGCAGGTTTGGGGAGTTTGGAGGCTCCTCCAGGTCAGGCTTTCATGACTCAGGAGACACAGATGGAACTTGCTTATGTCTCAGGGGGAGTTCAAAAGTGATGAGAGAGAATGAGGTTTGATAAGGCATCAGTTGCCTAATGAGGTAGAGGTTTCTTCTGCATGCCTATAGACCTGCCCTGGGCCTCCTCTTTTCCCTCTATACTTTCTCACATGATCTCATCAGCTTCCTTGGGTTCAATCATCATTTGTCTGTAGATCTGCTTATCCAGCTTTAGCTTCTCCCATCCATTCTGTTCTCTCATCTCCAACCAGCCACTCTCTGGACATCTTAAGCTGGATGTCCCAGAGTTATCTCAGTAGTCCAAAACTGAAGGCAAGATCTTTCCCTCCAACCTCCAGCCCTTTCTAACCTGCATATTACTGTCCAGGGTCCCACTCTTCTCCCAGTCATCTGGGCTGACACCTACATATTATGTCCTGCCTGCTTCTCAGGTACACAGCATCCTTTTCTGCCTTCACAGTATTCTCCCACATGTCCCCTTCTCTCCAATCACACACCTACCGCCTTGGTGCATATTCCCATGTCCTCATGTCTGGACTATGACATGGCCTTCTACAGGCCTCTCTATCCCGAATCTGCCCAGCTGTCTGAGGGATCTTCCTAAAGCATGGTTTTGCTGTATCACCTCCTGTTCACCCAATTCTGCTGGATCAGATAGAGAATCCTGTTCAGCATTCAGAGCCAGTCTTCACCAGGACCTTCCCTTTTCTGCCTTCTGAAGATGCAGTGACACCGGCCTCCCCAGTTGGCTTCCCCACTGGTCCTCTCACATAATGCCGCATGCCTTCTCACCAGCTGGATTCTGCTCCCCCTTCTGTCATGCTGAAATCTTCCCTTCTTCAAGAGGTCTTTCCCAGTTCCACCCAACCTCCTACTGTTAGTGCCTGCCCTCAGAGATGACTTTGCACTTACATTGTGTATGTGTGTGCGTGCGTGTGTGCGTGCACGCACATGCAACAATGAGTGCAGATCCCATGCTTTGCCCTTTGTGTCCTCAGCCCTTAGCACACTGTGTGGCACAGAGTAAGTGAAAGAAAGAATGACCGAATGAAACATTTATTATGCACTTAGTTTGTGCAAAAAACAAAAACAAAAACAAAAAAACCTGCACTAAGTGCTCGTGGATACCAAGAGAAAAGTCAGATGTCCTCTCCTGTCCAGGAGCTCCTGCTCTCACAAGGTGACAATCAACAGGGAAGGGTTAGCTATAAGGCAGATGAAAATATCCTACAGTCATTTGGGGGCAGCAGCAAAGCAGCTCATCTTTATTGCCATTTCCACTGATGGAATCCCATCTGCTTCTGATGCTGAACCACCACACGGGGCCGAGGACTCTGGCAGCAGCACATCCTCATCTGGGTCCTCACTTCCTGTGGCTGCAGTCCCTGCAGGAGCAGGACACAGACTGCATCTCTCAGGATGGGGGTAGAGGGCACAAGGTGGGTTCTTGGGTTCAGGGTCCTGGGCTGTCTCATCGAAGTCTGAGGGGAGATAGATTGTGGTCAAGTTGGTGGAGGTGGTGATTTAACTTGCTACCTCCTTTTTCTACTCCAGGGTGCCTTGCAGCTTTAGCTAGGCTGGCTTGCCAGCCCTTTATTTGGTAAGTTGGTTGGCAGTTGGTGTTGATGGTTTGTCCTTTATCTAAAGGAGATGATAACTGTGGGGGCTGGGCAGGGCAGGTGGTCTGGGGATGGCATGTGGTAGTGGTGGTGATGAGGAAGGCAAGGTCCTCCCTGATTTCTCCCTTCATTGATGGTTGTGGAGCATATGCAGGTGTCAGATGGTTCCTGGGTTGGAAACTTTTATGATATTCATAAGATTCAGCCATCCCTGCATTCTGGGGCCTCCCCCGTCTCTCTCTTCAATCTGACCTCTCTTCTGAATTCTAGAGCCACATCTACCCTAGAGATTGCACCAGCGCCTCTAATTCACTATGTCCAAGAATGGAGGTTAACGCATTATGTTTGGGCAAAACTTGTTCAGTCTAGTCCTCCTAAGTCCAATCTTTCTGTCTGTGATCCCAACTTGGATCTGTTCTCCAGTTTGGAAACCTTGAGGTTCTCTGTGATTTTTTGCTTTTCCCTCACCACTCATTTGCAGCCAGATTGCTCTTAGCATTGCCTTTCCTATCCATTACCTCTTCTCTAGGTATGTGGCCCCTCTCATATTTCAAGGCCTCATTCCCCCTAACTTGACTCCTTCAGAAACTTCCTAAGTTGTCTGGCCCCGTTTTTGTCCATTCTTAAAACTACTGCCAGAAGAGTCTTCTTTGTCTCCCAAATTGGTCAAGTTGTTTCTCTGTTGACAAAATCTCTGGTGGCCCCTATTGCTGATCAATTGTAGGTCTTCCCTCTGGTGTGACCTGCCAAGATATGGTGTGACCTGGCATGACCCTGCTTTCCACTCCCCAGACTTATCTAATCTCTGTACTTCCACCAAACTAGAGGATTATGTCCCTGAAACAAACCTTGTATGTGTCACTCCTGCTCTTGCCCACCCCATTGTATTTCATTTATGTGCCTCCTTCTCCACAAGACCTTCCCTATTGCAAAACTTCCCCCAGATACCCATGGCCCTTATTTGTACCTCTCATACATTTGTGTGATATAATGTAGTATAGTTATCTGGAGAAGTCTGGGTTTTGTCTCCCCATTCAGTTAGGAAATACTGGTCCTATCCAGACTTTGTATCTTCTTGAGAAAAAGACTCCCAAAGTTGGGACTTAATATCTTGTTGAATTTTTGAAGTGGAATCAATTCCTTAATCCCTCTCCAGTCAGGTTCCTTAAAGTACGCTTTCTTTCCTTCCCCAGTTTCTCATCCGCTTTCCTTTCCTGAACACGAGTACTTTGTAACTAGTTCTGATGAGCTAGTTACTAGAACTTAGCAGCCTTTTCTGTGAGTAATAGTGAAATTTAGGTGGGCTCTGGCTCATTGATTTCTTTGCTTTCTGACCTTTTCCCTTTGCATTCCACAACTTGGAGATTTTGGCCCATTTCCTGCATTTTACAGTAAACTTCTGGATCCTTAGACTCCCAGAGGCTGCCTTTGGTGACAGAGGTTGTGGTAGTATGGAAAGGGCAGGGAGCTTGGAGTGAGGAAACCTGCCTTCTAGTCTTGGCTCTGTCCTCAGACTGTTCTGGGGGAAGCCACTTTCCCTCTTTCTACTTTGGAAAATGGAGATGTTTGATTAGGGTGTTTCTAAAGGTCAGATTAAATGAGATTATGTGTTTGAAAATACTTTGATAATGACAAAAGTTCTGAACCTTTGTGCAGTGAGTGACCATCAGATATCTCCATTGCTCTAATACCCTTTTTCTTTTCTCTTCCTGTTTTCTTTTAAGCAGCTCTCAACACTGACCTTGAGGGCCTTCTTTACTGGAGAGCCCAAACCAGATGACTGTGTTGGTGCTTCTCCTCTTCCCCTTCCACTTGTCTGGATGTGGAAAGGTGCAGAAAGGACAGCTCACATCAGTAAAGTCTTTCGACTGCCTGTATTAGGCAGTTCAGGGATATTTAATTGACTGTTATTAGGAGGAGCAATCAACTGACAGAAGGTTAGCAGGGGAAAAGAAGTAGGTGAGGGAAAGAAATGTCCCCAGAAGGCTTTCAGTAGCCTCCAGTATGTGCCCAAAGGGTGCAGAGGGCCTGGTGGCCATGCAGCCTTCTTG
Source organism: Pseudocheirus occidentalis (assembly GCA_028646575.1). Taxonomy (NCBI): domain Eukaryota; kingdom Metazoa; phylum Chordata; class Mammalia; order Diprotodontia; family Pseudocheiridae; genus Pseudocheirus; species Pseudocheirus occidentalis. Next base: position 228,381,415 of record CM053597.1, read on the forward strand.
TTTTAGGGATAGTGGAAGGGGTTTGGAAAGGGTGAGATTGCTTCCTGTGCTGATTGTGGATAGGCATAGTCAGGCCTTTTGTCTCGGAGCCAGCCAAGGGCTGCTTTCTTTTTCTTCTCTGAATCCTTCCCTGGAAAGTTCTAGTTGCCTGGTCCTTGTAGCTGAGCAGGTACAGAGCCATCATCCCACCTGCTCATGCCTATGAATACTTTCTCATATAGTGAAAAGGAATGGATCTTAGGAGCCTGAGAGGAGTTTCAAACCTCCCTCTGGGGTGCTTGCCTCCCCTAATGTGACTCCCTCTGAAGTAAAGCAGCTTCTGAACTCAGAAGATCAACAAACATGAACTTGAAATCAGAATACTTGGTATGAGTCCCAGCTTTTCCATTTACTAACCCAGCGGTTCTCAACCCCCCATTGGGGGTCAAACAACCCTTTCACATATTTCTGATGGTCTTAGGAACCAAGACACTGCTCCACTCTCCATCTCCAAGCAGATCTGCCCACATGCAGATACACTCACATACGAGTATTAAAGGGTTGTGGCATTAGGAAGGTTGAGAACCACTGTACTAACCAATTATATGGTCTTGGAAAAATCATATCCCTTCTGTGAGCCTCAGTTTCCTCATCTATAAAAAAGAAATAATCATACTTGACTGGTCCATGTCACAACATTGTTGTAAGTCTGAAATAAGATAGAGATCTCTTGCACATTGTAAACCCTGAAGTGATGTCCATGTAAACCTGTTATCACTTAGATATAGTTTATATGAGTGCAGTGGAAGGAATACTGGATTTGGAGCTTTGAGTACTGACTAGACGCTCACTAGTGAAACTTCGAGCGAATGACTTACCTACTTGCCTAAGCCTCAGTGTCCTCATTTGTAAACTTTGACCACCTACCTCACAGGGTTGTTGTGAGGAAACTCATTTGTAAACTTTAGAGCACTTAAAAATTGTGAGCAATTATTCTTACTAGCTTTTTGCTAGTTATTCATAGAATTTTGGAATTGCAAAAGGTAAAGAAATATACCAGCCCTACTGTAACCCACTTGTAACTGGGCCAAAGGGAGTTGGGGGCACAGTTCCCTTAATGAACTTTGGTGGCCACATTATGTGATTCCCCAAAGCATGGGATGCCTCTTATAGGGGTACATGAGGGGGCAGCTGCAGGGGGCAGCCCTGAGGAGGGTTTTTGCTCGAGTCTGCTTGAGGTTGTCAAGGACCATTCCTGTGGCTGGCCCTCCTCACGTTGGGGAACACATGATGGAAGCGTGTTCCCTTAGAGGAGATGGTAGCAGCTCTCCTTGGGCTCCAGAAGGACGGAGTAGGTGAGGGCTGGACTGGTTTTGGAGGTGACGAGAAGTGACACCTCTTCTCTTGCCTTGCAGCTTGGTGAGTCCTATCACCATGTTCTGGAAGTTTGATTTGAACACAACATCCCATGTTGATAAGCTGCTGGACAAGGAGGATGTGACTCTGCATGAGTTGATGGATGAAGATGACATCCTCCAGGAATGTAAAGCCCAGAACCGCAAGCTTCTGGACTTCCTCTGCCAACAGCAGTGTATGGAGGAGCTGGTGAGCCTCATCACTCATGATCCGCCCCTGGACATGGAAGAGAAGGTCCGCTTCAAGTATGTACCCCTGCTGCGGCCCTGGGCTCACTTGCGCTCACAGGGCACTGGCTCAGGAAGGCCATCTGTCTGTAGCTGAGGGCAGCTGGAACCTTGAGAGCTCCCATTTCACTGCTGACTTTGTCTGTTTTCCTACAGCTTCACACTGAGCGAGCACAGCTGTTTCATAGAGGTTCTCTCTTATAATGCTAAAAAAATGTCTTCGAATCCCATGTGTGTACTTTTTGGCTCACATTTCTAGGAAGTTTATAGTTGATGTTATCTGAGAGTTCATGTTTTCTTTATGAATTAACATCTTTTGCCAAAGCAAAAATATTGATTCCATGGCCGAGTGTGGCCACATTAACATTCAGTTTCCCCAAGGCTAGAAGTGCTGAGGCCCAGGTTCTGAGCTCTGAGATTTAGATGCTGAGGCCAACTTGGCACTCTCTGGAAGATAGGGGAGTCCCAGCACAGCCAGGGCCCTGGTGACTGCAGGCAGCTTCATTTAGAAACACCATAGTTAGAACCCGAAAGTATGCTGTCAGCATTAATGCTTGTCCTGAAAGCTTTTTCCGTAGATGTGTGACCTCGGGCGCAGTCCTGCTTCTGTTGTAGATGAACCAGTAACGACATTTCCTAGTTGTGAAGATGAGACTCAGGGAAATGGAGGAATATAAAACAGTTGTTTTTGTAGAAAATGATATGAATGGCCTTCCTGGAAGGCCTTGAGCACTGAGTCTTCATGTGAAGAAAAGCCCCATGAGAGAAGGCTTAAGGGGAGGGAGCATATTGTTGGGGGAAGTCGGGGAAGGCTAATCAGCTTTAGTGGGTTGAATCTGAATCCATGAATGACCCCACTTGGAATAGCCAGTCAGGGCAGCTTGAGATTATAGGTGAGAGTTGACTGTTGCACTTGTAGGCCTGGGCGCCATCTTCAAGGGAGAGAGGGTGGAGACAAGAGCAGGTGGTGAGGAGCCAAGGATTGGGGTATGGGTACAGGAAGAAGAGGGATTATGCTAGGCAGGAGAGAGAGCCCTCATGGTGGGTGTGATCTTCATGCTCAGGCCCCCTCCTGCTGCGGTTCTCTTGCTCATTCTTCTCCTTTCCCCTGGTCTTTGTACTTGCGGATCCCCATCTAGGCCATGCCCACAAGCTTCCCCCTTCCACTGGTGGGCGTTTACCCCCAGCTGGACCCGTGCCTGGAATGCTGTCCTTCCTTCCATCTGCATGTTGTTTGAGGCTCAGCCAATGGGCCACATCCTGTGTGAGACTTTTCTGACTTGCTTAGTGCTTCTGCTTCCTCTTATTGATTATGTATGCACTGCTGTGTTTGAGTCTCATATTCCTGAGTGAACCGTTAGCACCATGAAAGCAGGGATTTTTTTTCCCCCTTTTTGTCAAGCACTGTGCTAGAGGCTGAAGAGAGAAACAAAACAATCTCTGCTCTTAAGGAGTTTACGTTCTACTTGAGACAGACAGTGTTAACCACTACCCTGTTACAAAATCTATTCAGAATAATTTCTAGCAGGGAAACTGGGTGGGTCACAATTGCCTTTCTCCAGCAGGTGGCACCCGAGCTGAGCTCCCAAGGACTGTAGGGATTTGACAAGACAGGTGTTAGGTGGAAATGCATCCTGGGAACCGAGGACCATCAGGGAAAGAGAATGGCTTCAAGTTTGGACTTACTGAGTTGGAAATGCTAATGGGAAACCAGTTGGAAATGTCCAGTAGGCAGTTGGTTGTGCAGGACTGGAGCTCAAGAGAGACTAAAATGGGAGCCATTTGCATTGAATCCATGGGAGTGGGCGAGGTCGTAGAGAGAGAAAGTCTCCCTCCTTAGGGATCACCATCCCCAGTCCTCTGCTGGAGCCAGAGCAGACCAGCATGTCCAAGTCTGACCAAACAGAGCAAAACCTGACAGCTTTGGAATGTCAGGTACACCTGCCAACAGTCAATAGAAATTCACAGTGTAAAACTGAGAGAACTCTGTGAGAAAAGAGATCTGTGTATCAAAAACTAAGCTAAAAAATGGAGTGTCAAGAGGTATTTTGAAATACGTCCCCGCCAAATTATCAGAAAGGACAGTAGAAACAATTTTCTTCTGCCCAGGGTCCAAAATAGGAGACGGAGTTTGAGGCAATGTGGTCAAGATGAATGTAATTTAATAGAACCTTTTGTGTTTTTTAAAGATACTTTTTATTTCTGTAGAAAGGGGAAAATTCTTTTCAGTGTTTTTCTAAGCTCCCAGGAACATCTGTCTGTTTGGGTCAGGTCTTCCAGAAGCACCTTTACAAATCTCCATCATGATTTCATACAAAGAGGAAGCTGCTATTAAGGTTCATTGATGCACTATTATACAGAAGAAAAATACCATCTGTCTTCTGTGAAAGCCTTATGGGAAAACAGTAGATGAGAATCCTGAGTGAAAAGAAGTCACAGAGACATCACTCTCTATATTAGTTATGGGAGTAGTGGTCAGTGGAAGTATGTATACACACATGCACGCACACACAGAATCTCTTCTTTACTTAATGGTAGAGATGGAGTAGAAAAGAATTGAATTTTTATTGCTTAGCCCATAATTGCCAAGATTTATTATTTAAAGGCTTCTGAGATGTTAGCTAATGAAAATGTATTTGATAAACCTGCTTTATTCGTTGTAAAATTTCAGCTCATTGGTCAAACAATATTATTTGATTATATTCAAGACAAGCCTTGTATGGCATTTATTTCAATAATTCCTCCTTTTTGCCCAATTATAGGATCAGGAGAGAGATTAGTTTTGAATTGCTGCACTCAGAGAGGAAGAACCTGGAAAAGATTTTCACAGATTGGACAGTATTTTAAAAACTAGCCAGCTTTCACTTAGCCCTCTCTACTTCACCTGGCACCTCAGCATGCCCAGGAGTCTGTGCCTGGAGCTGAAGAAGAGGCCAGCCTGGGCAGTACAGCCTGCCACCTGGGTCCCTCTCCATGCCATCCTGGATATCAAGAAGTCAGTCTGTAGGAGACAATGTGGAGAGATGGCACGTGAGGGATGTGAATGAATGGGTGTTGAAAGCCTTTGGAAAGCCATCATGTGTGTCCTTGTATGTGTTGTCTCCCCCAGGAGGTTGGGAACTCCTTCGGAGCAGATGCAATCTGTTCATGCCACTTCTCATACAACCACAGCCAACCAATAGGTGAACAAGCATTGTTTACCTACTGGGAGCCAGGCACTGTGCTAGGTGCTAGAAGTAAGATAGATTCTGCCCTCAAGGAGCTTCTGCCTTCCCAGAGGAGATCAAAAAATACATCCGAGGAAGGTGAAGAAGGGAGGGAGGAAGGCACTGTGAGATGGGTGGCTAGGAGAAGGATGTTGGGGCTTCAGTAGCAGTCTAGCCACTGTGGAGGGCAATGCCTCCATTGACAGTGATTACCTAAGGGCTGGCTTTATGTTTTAGAACCTAGAACAAGATGGTCCTCCTGGCTCTGAGACCGCACAGTCAGCCTGCAAGACCTTTCTAGGAGCTTGATGAGAGTCTCTGTTGGGTTCTGAGGAGCAGCTGAGCTAAGTCTGAAGAGGTCTGTCTCTGGGTGGGCTGCCCAGTGATGCATTCAGGGACACCGTCTCGTAGGTCAGGTCAGAAGTGTGAGCCATGCCAGGAAGAGTACCACATGCACAAAGGGAACAACCCTGAGGCAGTGTGGGCTGCTATTCATGGCAGTAGGTAAGTGTAAGTACCACCTGACCCATCAGCATCATGAGCTCTCAGTGCCATCACCTCCTTTGGTCCTCACAACAGCCTTGTGGGCCACCCAGTGGATGTCATCACTTTCTCCTCATTTTACAGAGAAGGAGCCTTTCTCAGGGATTCTTATGTTTTTTGTGTCTTGTACTCCTTTGGCTTTCAGCTAAAGCCTATGATCTCTTTTCAGAAAAGGATTTTTAAAAATAAAATATGCTGGATCACAAAAAAAAGTCAGTTATATTGAAATAATAATCTAATTGTTTCCCTCCGAACTCCTGGACTCCCTGAAATCTCCCCACAGAAGCCCTGGGGATGGGGTTTGTGAGCCCCAGGATAAGGCCTGTTGAGGTCAGTGAATTTAGAGCTGGTTGAAGACCTGACTGAAAGAGTGAAAATTGAATGGGATAGATGTGAGCCTGGAGGAAGGGTACTGTAGAGTACATTACCCTGGTGTCTTGGGACTTGTACCCATGGTTTGAGATGGTTTGCTAACATTATTAGCAGATTCCTGAATGACAGATGACTGGAAGGGCTAGTGAATTATTTTGATCCTGATTTTGTCATCCAATGATTTCCTAGCAGAATGGTGCTAAAGCAAATCAAAAGTAAGGAAAAAACGGGAACAAAGCCCAAAAAATGTAGGTTAAAGGAGGCCTAACTCAGCATGTCCTTTTAGAGAGGCCTGGCTTCTGGCAGATTGAAGACCTTAGATGAGTCAGCACCATGGCACAGAGCCCTTTGTGCAGAGAGAGCTGGGGTGGTCCTGCCCTGCCCTGACCGAGCTTGTGTTCACTTCTGGATGTCCTATTTTAATAACAATACTGAGAAGCTGGAGTTTGTCCAGAGGAGGGCAAGAGGCCTGTGAGGAGACTCAGAAGTCTTCCTTATGTAAGCTGTTAGAGAAGTGAGGAAGCAGAGTTTAGTAAGGGAAATGGTAGCCATCTTTTCATGTCTCCAGAGGGCAGTCACGTGGAAGAGAGAGGCATCAGAGGGCAGATCGAGGATGAATGGGTGAAGTCGCCAAGAGGAGGACAGAAGCCTGATCTGAGCAGCATGAGCTGCTTTGGCGGCAGGGAGGCTTCTCCTTCCTAGTGGGCTACAACGTAATGAGCCGGGGCTGGGACCCTGTAGATGACTATGTGGTTCTCATCCTCTCCCAGAGGTCCTTTACAGTTCTGAGATTCTTTGGTCTAGTCAGAGCTTTAAAAACAAACAAACAAAAAAAAAACCCTCACACCAAAGAACAAACTGAAACACCCCAAAAAAGCCCAAGAAAGAGTTAAGAAATTTAGCCTCCAGCATCAGCACACTAAAGGCTTGCTTAGTTCTGGGGTTGAGGGCGTGGGGAGAGATGTCCATTTGTCAGGTAGTCTCACATGTATCTCCCTGAATGCAAACTCTCCCCACCCATTTGTGGGAGCATCATCTACAAGGGATGGACTTCATTCAGACCTTTCAGTTCTCTGTGGCCCAGCCTTGCCTTTGGAGCTCACAGTATGTTTGGAGGGAGGGGGTGTGCACACAAAGATGTATCTAGCCACCTACCAAGGGGATTTGGCTGTTACTGTTGGGAGGGTAGTGGGTGAGAACCTTGGAATGGGTACTTTAAAGAGAGTGTGTAAATCCCTAAGACCATGGTCCAAACCCAGGCCTAAAGGCTCTTTAGGAGATGCACTGATAGATCTGCTGGCTGCTGCAATAGCATTTTCTAAAATAAAATTAACACATTAAGTAACTGCTATGTGTGAAGAGGGTATTAGATGCTGGGTATAACTACCCCCCCCCCACCAAAAAAAGGCAAAGAAATAGGGGTTGCCCTTAGAGAGCTTACATTCTACTGGGAGGTGGGGCAAGGACCTAGATAAGTATATACAAAGTAATTTGAAGAGCTAGAGAACAGGCTCTAAAAATGAAGGCTTGGGAGGGAGGCGAGATTGTAGGTGGGGGGGCCTGAGAAGTGCTTGGAAGAAAGCTAGATATTCTGCCAGACCAAGGTGAGGAAGGTGAATATGCCACACATAGGACATCACTTGGGTAAAGGAGTAAAGATGGGGAAATGGGAGGTTGAACGTTGTAGACAGGAAATAGCTCTCAGGCTAATCTCAGTGCAGAAGGAGGAACGGGAAATAAGGTCACAGACATAGCTGGGAAGCATGTTGGGAAGAGACATAAATACCCAGCTAAAAAGGCTACATTGGACCCTGAGCATAATAGGCAGCCAGTGACTGATTTTTTGATGAGGAGAGTGACATGGTCAGATTTGTCTTTTAGTAATATCCATTTGGAACTGTGTGGATTGGAGAGGGAAGAGTGTAGAATTAGAAAGCCTGATTGGGAAGTTATTGTAATAGTCCAGGTGAGGGGGTCAGGCTGGACTAGCCTAGGGGCTGTATGGGTGGGTAGAGAGAAGGGGACAGGTCCAAGAGATGCTGCAGAGACTGAATTGACAGGATTCAGAAACGTGGAGTAAGAGGAAAGGGGAAGACAGCTTCTGAGATAGAAAATAAATAAATATGGAAATAACTAATTAAATGAAACAATGAGTGGGTGGCACAAACTAAGCCACCTTGGGTGACAGTCAGTTGGTAGAAAGGAAAATTAGTGAGAGACTGGGGAGGTGATCAGCGAGGGGACATCAGAAATGTAGAGAGAGAAACCAAGGGGAAAGAGCAAAGAATGGTGCTGAATGAGAGAGAAAGCAAAGAAGATCCTGGGGGGGTGGGGGGAAGAAACCTGAAGAGGAAGGCCAAAACAGCCTCTGGGAAGGAAGACGGCACTGACCAGATGAGAATGGCATCTGAGTGGACTTAATGTATTGTTTTCCTACCTTGGCTTGGCTTGGCTTCCTAAGTACTGACTTATTTTAAACAGCTCTCTAAATTTAAAAACAAATGTAATCTCACTTTCAGTTGCTGTGCTCTTTCAGATACCCCAACACAGCCTGTGAACTCCTGACCTCTGATGTGCCACAGATCAATGATAAACTGGGAGGAGATGAAAGTTTACTAAACATCCTTTATGACTTCTTGGACCATGAGCCACCTCTCAACCCTTTACTGGCCAGCTTTTTCAGCAAGACTATCGGCAATCTTATTGCAAGGAAAACCGAACAGGTGAGTCAAGCTGCCTGCTTCTGGCTAATGTAAAGGTTTATTATTCATTAATAAGGTGCTAGTAATTGCCTAGAATTCAAACGGAGCTAGCCTGAGCGTGTTGCTTGATGTCCAGTAAAGAGTTGTCTTCACCTTCCCAAGGCACTGCAGTCCTGTCCGAATTAACATTCTCATGAGTCCCAGAATGGGCAGTACTCTGAGTCTGTGGCCAAGCATGCAAGGCCTGAATATTTAGAAAGGCTCTTCAGTGAGCCTTTTCTGACCTGCAGAAGGCTCTGGGAAACCAGCAACATTGAAACATTGCAGCAGCTCAGCAGCGCTTTGGGGTCCCAAGCTCTCTCACTGATTTGTCAATTGAAGATAAGGCAGGTGTTTTGGACAGTGATGAAATCAGACTCTTCCAGCTTCCAAATCTACATCAGAATCAAACACCCAGCTTAGGGTGTTCTTCAGACCATCACAAAGTTACTTTAACTTTCCAAAATATTTACTCTTAGTCTTAGGTGATTGGCTAAAACCAGTGGAAAAAATGAAGAAATAACCAGTTTTCCAAAATATATAAAAATGTTTAAAGGCTTTACCAATGACTCTTAGGTTTAATTCTTTAAATTCTTCCTTGGAGTATGTAGGCCGGGGTGACGATTCTGTGGCCTTGAGGCCACATGTGGCCTTTTAGGTCCTTGGGTTCATCCTTTTGACTGAGTCCAGGTTTTACAGAACAAATCTTTTTATTATTAAGGGGATTTGTTCTGTGAAGTTTGGATTCAGTCAAAGGGCTGCACTTGAGGACCTGGGGGGCCACATGTGACCTCAAGGCTGCAGGTTCACCACCCCTGGTCTAGGCCTTAGCATTACATAGATCTCCTTTGTTTGTTTTTGACATTAGTGCTTAAATGTCTCGCTTGGACTTGTAGAGATGCATCAGATAATTCTAGATTTTTCTGCATTCAAAGCTCTGGACAGATTAGCTCAGCCCTGCTTCTTTGACTCAAGTCCCAGTCTTCTGCATGTGGACTACATGTTGTCATGATGCCCTTTGCTTTATGAGCAGCCCTCTCTCTTCCTGGAGTCCATTCTGACAAAGATGGAATGTTGGGCCTGGAGTCAGGAAAACCTGAGGTCAAATCCTGTCTTGGATACTGACTAACTGGGGCAGTTCACTTCTGCCCTCATTGGGGTAACAGAATGGACACAGCAGTAGCACCTCCTTTCCAGGCTTGTTCTGAGCCTCAAATGAGATCGAATATGTAAAGGGCTTTGCAAACCTTGAACTAACCGAGGATTACTTAGCTATACTTGGTAGCTAATTCTTGGAGGAGAGCAGAGTTTGTTGTTAGATTCAGACTGTCCCTTACTACTTTTGTAGTTGATTTCTTCTTCCTCTGCTGGGAAGTTCTGCTATCTTGGCCTCAGGGAAAGGCCACTCTTTCAGAAAAGGGACATTCTACTCCAGTAGCAGCAGGGGCCACTAAGCCATACATAAGCATCTCTGCAGGCTTCATGCTGACTTAGAAAACCACACACCAGAATCAGACAGGCTCAAGCTGTCCTCAGGCATGTTAGGGGGCACCTGCTGGACCTCGTTGTTTTATAAAGCTATTGTTTCCACTGTCCAGATTTTTCTTTTCCAAGATGTCAGCCCTAGTTCTTATTCTCTGTCCTGTAGTTCCTCTGCCCTCCCTTTTTAAGAATCTTTTTTCACCCCTTGTTGGCAGACCACTTCTCCAACCTGATCCCTGTTGACTCTTTTTTCTTAACCCACTGGGTACCTTCCCAGGAGGGCCTTCAGTTCCTGCCCAGAGTTAAAAACGTATATGTGTGTACACATCATACATATATACATGCATCCATTCATTCTTTCATTTGTTTTTTTCTCTGGTTCTTTCTACACACTTAAAAGTTCTTCCGAAATTCTTCATTCCTTCAGAAGAGCTATGATTTTCTTAGTCAGAATGTTGTATTCCCAACATGGATTTAGCTCCTACTTGCCTTTGTTATTCTTTTGCTAAAACAAAGTTCCCCTTTGAAACTGCCCTCCTAGTGCCAAACTTCTCAATAGGGGTCAATCTTCATTGGGCCTCATTGGGCCACAGCAGCTCAAGCCCTTAGAGTGGTCCAGGTTAGCTCTGATTTGGCTTGAAGTTGCATTCAGGGATAGCTAGATCTAGACTGTCTTATGCTTTCAGAATCCACAGTGGCCAACATATCAGGATGAGACATCTGGGACCAGTGCTTACATCTGAAGTATTTAAGATGCATGATAGTTTCTGGACTCCAGGCACCCCTGTCTGCTGCTGGAGCTTGTTTTCTTTCCTCAGATACATGAGACTGAAGAAGTCATTCTCCTTGCCCTCTTCTGTCCTTTAGTGAGAGTTCCAGCTATTGTTAGCTCATTTGCACATTAGACATTCTCAGTCCTGCCTCCTGAGTATAGCCCATGTTTTTTTCAAGGGGTTTTGCCTAAGACTTTAGGGAGATTTCCTGTGGCACACTCTGCTCTTGTTTTTCATAAGAGATTAATTTGTGTTTTAGGTGATTACATTTCTGAAAAAGAAAGACCAGTTCATTAGCCTGGTACTCAAGCACATTGACACCTCTGCCATGATGGACCTGCTACTTCGCTTGATAAGCTGTGTGGAGCCTGCAGCTCTTCGGCAGGAAGTCTTGAATGTAAGTAAAAACATTTAATACTTCCCACTAGGAGAATAAGAGAAGTGAACCAATCTACCCAGATTAGCTAGTAGGGCTAGAATCAATCCCAAATAAACTCCCAGGTTTTCTGGGCCACCAGCCAGGGGAGGCATCACGTCCCTTATAGAACTACATCATCCTGAGTGTTACAGAGCTGTAACAGTGACCCGGAGCAGAGGTGTCTTCCGGCTCAGTAGGGACAGTGAATCGGCGCATCCTGCACTGGTCCCCAGAGCGCCTGTCCCCTTCTTCGTGCTGGAATGTCAGACTACAGATGGTGGGGAAGCTCCTGAGCTGTGAACCTTTTGAGGAGCTGCCAAGGTTATGCCAAGAAAGAACCAACATGTTGGAAATTATTCTGTGAAACCGAAAAGAATTGAACTGTTCTGGGTTGGTTGTTTTTAGCATGGTACACTGGTCTTTCCCTGGGAAAAAGCCCTCTACAATCTAGCTCCCACCTTGCTGGTCTTATTTCTTACTGCTTCTCTTCATGTACTATCTAGCGATTTCTGTTCCTGTAATTTAAAAATTTCTACTCTCTTCTCTTTGCTCTTATGATTCTTGTATTAATTCTTGTAGTTGCTTTAAATGTGTTATTTATCAATTTGAGGATGTTTCTCAGAACATATTATATTTTTCTTATCTGTATTGTTTCTGGTACTTAATTTTTAATTTGCACTATAGATTTTTTAAAATAAATTTTTAACTTGCACTATAGATTTTTTATAGATTTATATTTTTATATTTTTTATGTTGTTTTCTTTTTAAAAAAATTTTCTGGGCTTCAGTTATACTTGACCCAATCTCTTGTTCTCATTGCATCATTTCCAATTCTTTGAATAGTTAGTTTCTGAGCTAGAATTATGGGAAACAAGTGGCACTATGCAAATAGGATCCACAGGACTCTTGACATGGAAGAACCTATGGTCCAGCTCTCCAAAATACTTTATGAAGTCTAACATTACAAGTAACAACTCTGATTTTAAAATCCATTAATATAATTTTGGGGAAAAAAAAGCAGAAAAAGCCCACATTATAAGTATGAGAAACTAGTAAGAAGAAATCACCACAGAGAGGATTGCGCATAATTCTGTATTAATAAAGTTCTAAACTGATAACGTAAAAAATATGAAATGGCATTAATAAAGCAATAAGTAGTTAAAGTATTTGGAGAAATCAGACCAATAGCAAGCTGCCCAGCAAATAGTCCCAGAATGAGATGTGGGGCACAAGAAAATGCTAATTTTGAAAAGTAATTGCTCAGATATACAGATTTATTTCTAAATATTGAGAAATTAATCAACAGAGAGGGAGCAAACATTTAGTAAACACTTAATATGTGCTTCATATTGTGCTAAGTATTGGAGTTCTAAAGAAAGTTAAGAGAAAAAATGGTTCTTATATTCAGATGGAGAGACACAACGGGGGGGGGGAGGGTGGAGAGAGAGAAGAGAGAGGAGAGAGAGAATGGAAAGCCCTGAGAAGAGAAGGTCTTAGCAGCTGAGCAAGGTATCCTGTGGAAGGGGAAGTTTGAGCCAAGTACTGATGGGAGCTCAGGTGAACAAGAGAGGGGGTGAAGAGGCCGAGTATTCCAGGGGTGGGGAACAGCCAGTTCTGACTCAAGCACACTTTCAGCCTAAGCAACATTGGGAAAAGTGTCCAGAAAAATTACATAAAATGTTGTTCACTTTCCTCACTAATCAGCATAGCCTAGAGATATTCAGTTGGCAGAAATAGCAAGAATTTACATTTTTGTTATTTTCATTAACTTTGGGGAAAGAGGCTTTCTTTTCCATTGTTAACAGGGCTATAACTGGCCTGAATTTCTTGGAGAGCAGTCTGGCACTGTATAATGAGATTCACAAAGCTGATGATACATTGTGACCCAGTCATGATTACATTCCTGAACCATATCCTATTGATGGAATTAGAGATGATTTATTTGAAACCAAAACAAAATGAAACCAGAAAAGTAAAAATCCCTGGGAATAACATATATTTAGAAAATAGCTGAATAAATTATGGTGCATTGAGAGCATTAGGACACTACAAAATGACAAAATTGAGAAACACAATGAAAAAAAACTTTAGAGTCAGGAATAGAATGAAGGGATAGTCTTGGGGTCAGGCTGGCTTAGGGGAAGACTGGGTGTGACAGAGTCAGATCTGCATTTTGGAAGGATCGATTTGAGATTTGAATGGAAGAAGAATTGAGTTGAGTCAGAGAGACTAACCAGAAGGCTATTGAAATAGGCCAGTTGTGATGCTGAAGGATTGCAATGGAGGGGCTGTTGCATTGGCAAGAAGAGAAGGGGGCATATATAAGAGATGTCAGATAGTCAATAGGACAGGACTCACTGAGTGGCCATAGGAATGAGAGAGGGAGGCATCAAGGAAGCCTAGATCATGAGCCTGGGTGACTGAGAGAATGATAATGGTAATAGGGAAGTTATGAAGAGGGGAGAATTTGCACGGAAAGATGAGTTCAGTTGTGGACATGGGTTTAAGATGTCTATGAGCTATCTAACTTGGGGTATCTAAAAGGCAGTTGGAGATACAGGACTAATGATTGGAAAAGAAGTCAGGGCTAGACAGATGAATTTGAAACCATGAGAGCTGATGAGGTCACCAAATCAAGTACTGTACAGGGCAAAGAGAAGTAGGCCCAGGACAGACCCTAGGAGTATGGTAGTCAATCAAGGAAAGACCAACAAATTGGTGTGCAGCGCTGAAAGTCCACTTGAGATTTCTGTAGCATAAATTTGTGTTGGTCCCAGTTAGCACAATTTTATGAGATTTCCACCATCACCATTCAACAGCATAAAAGTATTAATGGAGGCAAATGGTAAGACTAATCCAGTGTTTAGTTTTGGAAAGATGTGAACCTACCTCATAGATCAAAGAAATAAGGGACTCAAAGGTAGGAGACAGTGTAAAATTGACCTGGTTAACTAGAGAGTGAAGATTCTGATCTGGGGAGATGGTCTGCAAAAGCAGAGAAAGGTGTAATGGCTAAAGGCACAAGGGATAGTGAGAGAAGGAAGGTCAAGGGGGTATGTGCAAATAGAGAAATTTCAGAGTAAAGAATTATAGAAGTGGAATATTTGTATGGGATAATATCAAGGGTATGACCAGTCCTGTGGAGCAGTGGTAGGGTTATTCTTCTACTCTTATTCACATCACACCCCTCCCCATCTCCCATCCCCACTACTGACTCATTGTTTAGATGGGCTTCCCAGTGAAATAGTCTCTTTTCTCCTGGAAAGTTGTAACTGAAGAATATACGATTCTTTCTATTTTTAGCTCTGAGCCCCCAGCCAGAGATAGCTCTGGAAAAACACTTCATTGTTAAATCTATCTCTCTCTGTTTTCCCAGGGTGGTTCCCCCTTGCCAATTGCTTCCTCCAAACTGTATTTCCAGTAAGTACACCCAGACTAGCAAATGTCTGTGGTTAACACTGTTTATAAGGATAAAGTAAATGTTTGGAACAAGAAGAGTAAATAGATTTTCTCCAGACCAAGAGGAAAAAGGTCTCAGGCTTCCATGCTGGGGTCCAAAAGGAGAAAAGAAATATAAAATTATTACCTTATGGTCTCTAATCCTGGGGATTGTCAGTGACTCGGCATCTTTCCCAACATATTTTATGCCCAGTCAGCCCTCAAAGCCTCACTGCCAGAGTTCTGGCCCTCATTCCTTATGATGGCTGCTTCTTCCTGGGATGTATTTTCTCAGGGCCTTCCCTCCTCCAACTTCTGGAAGCTCCATTTTTCCTTGATTGCTGTCTCCTACCTGAACCAACTTGAACCACCGGACTCTTGAACTATTCAGCTAGACCAAGTTAGGCTCCTTTCTAATGATTAAATCAAGGGATTTGTTTGTGCTAGATATGGTTGAAATTTTACAGGTAGGTTTAACACTTCGTTATCATGAAGTCCCCTAACTTCGAATGTATCCTTGGCTTCCTGAGCTTGGGGAGAGCTGGGTGGCTAGATACCAACTTCCCTTTACCTGTGTGGCCAAAGTAAAGGCAAAGGGCAGATCCTGGGAAGCTCAAGCATTTGAAGGACATCAGACTATAATTTGAAGGCCCCATATATGAGGGTAGGGATAGGAATGGAAACAAAGACCCTGAGGCAGATGGAGAGCTCTCCCCAGGATCTCATGGGTGACAACCGTGATTAAAAGGAAAGTACATCTACTGTAAGAGAGTCTAATCAGGGTGGCCCATGTGTTAACTCTCCTTCCCAGCTTTGCGTCTCACTGACAAAAATGCCAGAGCCTAGTCTTGGACCAAACACAGATCTCGGGTTAGGGGAGCCCTTGGAAGGCTGACGTCCATTTTGGACTTTAGCCATTTGTCCTAGGACACATCCATCTATTTCTATCACTTTGTGGTCCACATCACTTTTTTTTTCTAATGCTGCGTTTACCCTTTTAAGTGATATGTGAATAAACCACATCACCAGTTCTTCTCACATGACATAAATAGCTATTCATGCCATTTTCAATAATGGTACAAAGACTGAGAACCAGGCTATGATGATGGTAAAGCATTCTGACTTAAAATGAGCATAGAGGAATGATGTCTCAGAGCTGATAGAAAGACCATTCATAGATGGAAGCTCCTTCTCAGCCCTGTAAACTGTTCATTTATGCAAGGCTATTCTAATGGGGGTTTGAAGTCATCAAAAAGAGAGAGAAATTTTACCTTTTTGAAATAGGAGATTGACTGCGAATGGTGGGGAAAAAAAAAAAACCAAAAATGACAAAGCTAAAGCTGTTGCTTCTCTATAGAAGTGAAAAAGAGTTTTGAAAAGCAACCCTAAACCATGCTACTTGTAATGTTGAAACTGCATTTCGAAGTGTGAATAATATAAGAAATCTTTTGTGACCAATTTACTAAATTTTTTTTGTGATCAAACTAAAAAAACCATAAAAATGAATGTCTGAAATACGTGATTCCTCTTATTTTACACACTGCCATAGCACATGTACTCTGTACTTATAACTTTGACAAGTGAGGATAGGATAGAGTTAGCAAATTAACAAGGAAGAAAAGCTGGGAACTTCAAAAGAGATTGGTTTGAATATCAAAAGGTTGTGAGAGATCTTTGGGAAAATCAATTAACGATCTCAAATATTTTTGCCATCATGACCCTCTTTATGATAGCACCATTATTGTGTTAATATACAATTCTGTTGGGGAAAATATGCCCTTCCCAGACAGCCCCCAATTCCTTTTTTGTTCATTCTAGTGATTTATTGAATAGTTGCAATTATAACTCAAATTTTCTCAAAGATAAAATAAACTTATTTTTCATGTTTTTAGTTTCATTTTAAAAAATAAAGTCCTAATCAAACTTTCTTTTTAAACTATTGATTTTGAAATGTTGGTCCATGTTTTTTAACGGATTCACTCTTAAGGGGCATTTTTTCAGTACCAAGTATTCTCGGATAATAAGCTGCTAAGCTCTGATCTGCTCCATTGTCTTGAATTTGAAAGGGGCAGCTAGGAGGTCTCTCTCTCTCTTTTTTTTTTTTTTTTTTTTGCTTTTTGGAGGGCAGTTGGGGTTAAGTGACTTGCCCAAGGTCACACAGCTAGTTTTTGTGTTAAGTGTCTGAGGCCGGATTTGAACTCAGGTCCTCCTGACTTCAGGGCCGGTGCTCTATTCACTGTGCCACCTAGCTTCCCCTCTTTTTTTTTTAAATTAAATTGGTTTATTTACATTTAGTTTACAACATTCAGTTCCACGGTCCCTTGAGTTTCAGATCTTTTCCCCTTCCCTCTCTCCCTCCCGCCATCATGGTGGCACTCAGATACAGGATCTACAGATATCTTCCCATTAATTATTAGTCAGGTTGTAAAGAAGGATTGTAACTGACGGACTGATCAGTGAGAAAGAGGAAACAAAGCAAAAGAAACAGAGCAAGCAGTTTGTTTCAGTCTGCATTCAGAGTCTGCATCTCCTTCTCTGGATGTGGAGCCCTCCTTCAATCATGAGTCTTTTGGAGTTGTCCTATAACCTTGTATTGCTGAGAGGAGCCCAGTCTGCTGAAGTCAGTCGTCACATGTACATTGTGTCTGTGATTGTGTCCAAATTTCTCCTGGTTTTGCTCTTCTCGTCCAGCTTCAGTTTATATGGTTATTATGAAGTCTGTCTGCTCCTCATTTCTTACAGCACAGTAGTATTTCATTACATTCAGATACCATAACTTGTTCAGCCATTCCCCAGCTGATGGGCATCCCCTTGTTTTCCAATTTTTTGCCACCACAAAAAGAGCTGCTATAAATACTTTTGTACATATGGGTCCTCTTCCCATTTCTCTGATCTCTTTGGAATATAATCCTAGAAGTGGTATTGCTGGGTCAAAGGGTATGCACTTTTTTTCTTTTTTTAATTTTAAATTTTAATTTATTGACTTGTTTGTTTACTTTTAGTTTACAAGATTCATTTACAGAATCACTTGTTTCAGATTTTCTCCCCTCCCTTCTCCCTCCCCCCCATGGTGGCGTACAATCATGTATGGGATCTGGGTATGCACTTGTTTATAGCCAGCTAGGAGGTCTTTTACTTTTCTTGGGTATCAACTCTCATAGCCTTGGTACTTTTTAGTTCTAAGGATCATTCTTCTTGGCAGAAAAACTGAAATAAAATAAGATTCAAGTAGCTTTACTTTCTCTCTGGCCTCAGTTATCATCATCTCATACTGACTGAGACTTCTGACACACTTCGACCCCATTGTCTTGTACTGAGTCACAGTACTGTTTTTTACTAACCTTCCCCCCCGCCCCATTATACCTTTTTTTTTTAAACCATTTTTTGTTTGTAAGGGCAAGAGTTGATTGAGTCAGTCATCCCTCTTAGTTCTGATAGCTTTAGTGGTGAGAACTCTTATCAGCTGAATCAGACACTTAGTGTGAATTAACAGGGTCAGAAACTTTCCCAGTTAAATCCATCAAAGGCATTTCAGCTAGCTGGTATAGGATTGGTTGAGGAAATTGGTCGAGAAGGTGGTGTCTGCATTGGGAACTAAAGATAAATTAGACAGTAGGAGGATAGGTTAAAAAGCCCACTTCCCTATGCTCTTAGAGCTTCTATAAATTCTAACATGGAAACAAGAACAGGGATGAGTCCGTGCTAAGTTGCAGAGAACAAATGCACCCTGATACAGAGAGCAGCATAGACTCCTATAGAAGTAATGGCACCAACAGCAAGGAGGAGATGCGGATATCTGGCCCAGGGGCATGCCACTCTGAAGGCAGGGAGAAGAAGCGACATCCCGCCAGGGCCAGGACATTACGTCAGGCCCAGGTTGTGGAGGACTCTTTGGGCTAAATAGAGGATTTTATATCTAACCCTAGCCTAGAGGCAATAGGGAACCAGGGGAGTTCATTGAGTAGGGGAATGACATAGTCAGATCTGCTCTTAAGGAAAATCACTTTGGCTTCTCTGTGGAGGATAGAGAGGGATAGACAGACCTGAAACAGGAAGGCTCATGAGGAAACCATCACCAAAATTGAGGCGAGAAATGAGAAGTGCCTGAACCACAGTGCTTTGGAGGTAAGCGGTGTGGTGGACCACAAGGTGAGGGAGAAGGAAGAATCAAAGGGGTCTTTAAGAACCAGAAAGCTGTGTGTGTATGTCCCAGCCTTCTTCCCCATGATGCTTGGTATGGATCCTCACACACGAGTTCCCACCTGCCCCATCTTCATGGCCTTTGTACCAGCTGTGCCTCTCACCTAGAATGGTGTGAATTAAACAGGGCCTCTGTTTCTCCCCCTCCCCTTCTCTCTTCCTCCCTGTCTCTTGTCTCTCTCTTCTTACTCTAGGTCTTTGTCTCTGTTTCTCCTCTTTTTCTTTTCTCTTTCCTCTCTGTCTCTGTGTTTCTCTCTTCTATGTGTCTCTGTTTTTCTCTTCTCTTTCTCTCTCTCTTTTCTTCTTCTTCTTCTTTTCTCTTTAGTTAACTGTTAGTTATTTCTCCTTGTACAGGTAACATGTGTACATGTAATATAATATATTACAAGACCACAGCTATAGATCTGAAAGTAGAAGGGAGTTTAAAAGAAGTCTAATCCTGTATTTTACATATGAGAAAACTAAGTCCCAGAGAGATTAAGTGACATAACCATGGTCACCCGTGTATCAGGTGGCAGAGATAGGGTGTGAACTCAGGTCCTCTTGTTTCCAATCCAGAGCTCTTTCCACTATACCACATGGCCTCTCATGGAGGCTTCTGGCATTCAGTGGCCTGGTTTGTTGTTGGCACAAACGTGTGACTCAAGGTCTTTTTCTTTTTTTTAGTGGCTGAATGAAGAGAACATCATTGAGAGGCTTGTGGAGCTGATCCACTCGAGCCAGGATGAAGATGTGAGTAGGAAACCTAGGCTACTCACCGCCCCATCCCCACCCCCACCCCCCACCCCCCAACCTTCAGAAATGCGAGGTCCTCTGGCTCACCCACACTCAAGTTGTGGCTGGTGCGCAGTCTAGCCTCTTTGGATAGATTGTAGAGCAAGGTGGCAGCAAGTCTGAAAAATGGGCATTCCTAAGTTCTCCCATATGCTCAGTCTGTCTCATAACCACATTGCTTCTTGACTGGCTTGAATTCTGGGTTGTACTCCAATGAATGAAAGAGTCTTTGTTTTCCTATGGGATGCGGCCTAAGGGGTCTTTCTATAGTATTTGTCACTTCATGTCTGTGGCCCCTCCTCCTGACTCAAAGAATCATTTGAATTTTGCCTCCTAGGCTTTCATGTTTGGGAAGGCTCAGGTGGTGCTCCATACTGGAGGATGGTTCAGAGGGGCTCCCCTGCTCCCCTTTTCTGTTTGCAGCATTCAGAATGGAGGCTGACAAGCCTTTTGGAAAAGACCCAAACAACATCTGCTTTGGGCACTGAAGTTAATTATTTGGCCTTGTGCAACAGTTAGTATCACAGAATTGAAAGGATTGGAAGGGGCCTCCCTCCAAAGGAATCCACACTTAGAACACCCCCAACAAGTGATCATCCAGACTTTATGTGAAGATCTGCTGTGTCCTGAAGCAGCCCATTCCATTTGGTAAGGAGGCTTTCCTGGCATCAAGCCTAAATTCGACTCTGAAGATTTCATTCACTCCTCATTGTGCCCTTTGGAGCCAAGTCAGGTCAAATCTGATGACATTTTCCACCTGACAGCTTTTCAGATACTCGAAGATGACTATCTTGTCTCTCTGAGTCTTCTCTAGGTTAACCCTGGTCCCTTCAACTATTTTGATTAATTGGCCATTAAAAATGAAACAAAACAAAACAGTGTAAAAAACACATCTCAGTCTAGTTGCTCTTATTTTTTCAAGTAGTTTCTTAAGTTTTCTTTCAGCCTTGTTCTTGTTCTTGTGGTATGTATTATAAAGCTAGAGCCCATGTACCCTAGCCCTCTAGAGGTGACACAAGGGTGTGTAGGGAGTGTGAAGAAGAGGAGCAGTGGAGGCTGTCTGGGGGCAGAAAGTGACAGTAACTCACAGTGCTGACAACGACCTTGTGAAGGATCCAGTGCAAGGATGATGCCCATTTTACAGAGAAGCCAGCTCAGGCACAGAGAGGCCAAATTGAGAGACCTTTGATGTCATACCACTCTTGGTTTTTGGAGCTGGGACTTAAATTCAGGCCTTCTGCCTCCAAAATCTGTTCCAGGCCCATCTACACACTGTGTTTCTGTGCATGGTTTCTCGGACCAACATCATGTATATATAATGCTACAAAGACTGTCTTGGACTCAAGGCATACTTTTTTTTTTTTTAAAGGGTAATAAAATTATTATTTTGATCATCTGGTGGGGTGGGGGAGACAGTAAGGGGATGGTTCACTTTTAAGTTCTCAAAGAGAAAAGCTTTTATTTCTCCCAGAAGCTCATCCTTTTCTAATAAGATAGGATTCAGACCAACACTTGGGAGGGAGTTAAAAGTCAGGATTTTACCTCAGGTCACTGAAGACTTTACTTCAGCTTTTAAAAAGTTATCTCAGCTGTTACTCTACAGCACAAAACACTGCACAGAATCTTCCTTAGGAATTTTAACAGAATCAGTTATTAGTCTCTGTGAGCTTAGTGTGCTACCTACTGCTAAAAGTGAACAAAGACCATTTATTCATCTGCTGAAGGCAGCAGTGATTTCCCCACTCAAAGACAAGTCTTTAAAAAGTCTTTCCACTGGTAGGGCAGGTCAGACCAAATCTTTTGCTTCAAGTCCTTAACCAAAGGATTAAGACCTTTTACATGAATGTCCCAAGACAATAGGAGTCTCCACTTCCAAAAGTCTTTTCCTGTTAGACTACTGCCCCTCTATTCTTGGCCAAGAGGAAACGAGGAAACAGGGCCCTAGAACCTTGATTCTAGAGTTGCAGTGTTCTCTAAAAAGCCAGCAACTAAGATGGAAAACAGGAATGTCCTTTATCAAAGAAGCACCAAACAGTTTATCTTGAATAAAATATGCAGAACAGAGTCTACTAGATTTTAATTGTTTCCCTTGTCCCCTTCAATCTAGTTCTATAGATCAGTAATTGGCTGTAGTCAACTGTACTTTGAGAAGTGATTCAGACCAATTTTGGGATTTCACAGAATAGGTCTTCCCACATTAGAAAGATTCAAGCTTTACACAAATATTTAAAGAAACAATCACTACCTCCCCAGGAATATCATCCTCAGCAGAATTGTAAATGGATGACATCTTTCCTATGTCAAGTGCAAGGTGGATGGGAAGAAAGAAAAGTCTAAGATACTCTCTGCATAACATTGGGTTCACCAGGGAACACAACTTTGCTCTTATGAAAAGGGAGCTCTAGAATCCTGTAGGAGTCAACACATTCATATCTCTTGGTTTGATGTTATGGGTTCGTGGAGGTTGTTTCTTTCCTTCTATCACTGGT
>CM053597.1:228403972-228418194 GCA_028646575.1 Pseudocheirus occidentalis
TTCCAGAGTCCATGCTGCTGACATCTAGGCCAGGTAAGGAAGTAGAAGATCCATGAGCAAACCAGCCTCTGGGCTTTTGCTTGGGAGAAGAATAGGGTGTGCTACTTGGAGAAGATTGGGTTGAAGCAATCAGTCTGTCTTCTTTGGTCATTTTTCCATTCTGAAACTTCAATTTATGGACTGCCTCTACCACATGGTGGTACTTGATTTCTTCTGTGGTGAGGCCTTTATGGGGAGTGTATCCCGTGTCTGTCAACCCTGCCTGCTGCTCAAAGCGCTGGATATCCTCTTGCGTCTGTTTTATAATTAGAGAATTCATGATGACATGCGTAGCCTTGGCACCAAGACCCAAACCGACCTCAGCCAGGAGAAGTAGAGAGAAGCCGAGGCATACTTTTTGAATGACCATTTGGAGGTGTGCGGTTCCTGTTACTTTCTGCTATTCTCATCACAGCATCTTGCCCCTGTAGGAACAGGCTGACCAGGGCTTGGCTAAAAGATACAAAGAGAGAAGAATGGTGTGCTGACCACATTCACATCTTATTTTTTTCACTCAAATACATCTGAGCAGGAGCCTGGAGAACTGCAGTAGCTAAGAGATTGTTCATCTTTGAAGATAGGGGAGCATCACAGTGAGTGATCACAGGTATACATGTATCCCTGGAGTGCAGAGAACATCATGGATCCTGACACTTAACTAAAAAGTATAGGGTTCTGGCTCAGATGACCAGCAAGAATCAGGATTAGACATTTTCGCTATTTCTCACAATCTCACATCTCACCGAAACATAAATTAAATCCCAAAGATCAAGGAACTTCAACTGTCTCCATGGTCTAGGTCACCATAAAGAAGGTTAAAATAAAACTGTGACCACACCTACTTGGAGCTCATACAGCACTTTCTCCTCCATCACCCCCCACTATATCACTAGCGATGACATTATATTAACTGACCCAAGGACCTGACCCATGGATTCGGAACAAAAACCAGCCCTATACCTCAGTTCCAGTGCCTTGGAAATCTGGGCTTCAGGCTGCAGAAGTTTGTTGGGGTCTCCATGGCTAGCACCCCATCAGCATTCTGAACTGTAACAGAACTTTCCAGGAGAGTCAGGAAAAAAGAAAACAGGGAAGGATGTGTCTGGGCTTGAAATAATGCTGAACTTCCCCCTCATTTCAGAGCCTTGGAAATCAAACTTCAAGTGATGGAATCATCCCCAGCTACAGTGGCATCAGCCCTCTGGACTGCTGGGCCAGAAAACTGAGGATAGAGAACAGGACAGAGCACTGTGTATGTGTGTGTATGGGAGGGGGGAGGGTGACTGTGTGACTCTCCACTAAGTCTGATGGAAAGAGCCCAGCACCTAACTGGGACCAATTCTGTACTCCCAACAATTTACTTGGGTCAGAAGCATAGGCTGGTAAACCTTGAATCACCCACTGTGGAAGGAAACTGAGGTTTGAGATCTAGTCCCCAGGGAAACCACTGTCGGAGGGGAGAGAATCAGGTGAACAATAGAGGAAAATATGGGGGAAAAAGACTGAAGGGACCCAAGATCTCAGGAAGAAGAAAACTCAGAGACCCTGAACATAAGCAAATAAAATCAATAGAGAAAACTGTAATAACAAAAGAAATATGACCTCCAGATGTAGTAAATGAGTTTAGGTATCTGTGAATAAATACTGCAAAACAAAGGAAAATGATCCAGTACTTGATGAGAGAGAGGACTTTACAGAATTTGAGATTGTAGAACCACAACATACTGTTCCTGAGTGGTTTAAAAAGAAAATGATAATTATGAGAGCAGAATGTTTGTCCTGCACAGCAAAAATAATCGATAGAACAGAAAAACTTGAATCTGAAATGGCAAATCTTACTAAAGGAAACAGAGAATAATTGGTTAGTAATGCAGATGCACAGAAGTAATGACAGTCTAGATGTTGTCTAGCCAAATAAAATATCTTACTCATGAAGATAGGATGCATAGACAGTTTAAAGGTTATGAACCTTCCAGAAGAACAGGAGAAGTGAACACCACACTGCAAGTGATAATATAAGAAAACTCAGAGCTTCTGAATGCAGAAAATGAAATACTGGTGGAAAGAGTTCAAAGATCACTTCTGGGAGATGCAGAGGGAAGGTGGCAACCCCAAGACACATACTGATTAATTTTAACAGTTTAACTCAGAAACAGCAGGTCCTTCAAGCAATGAGGAGAAAGACCTTCAAATACAAAGGAAAGGAAATCCATATGATGTAAGACTGTTGTGCACCTGCCAGAAAAATAAAGGAATGTGTCCTGAAGAGCGACAGAACTGACCTCCCCTACAGATCTGAGCTTACCAATAAATGCAAATAAATAGACGTGTAATAATAAGGTGGCATTTGAAACATTCTTAGAAGGAAAACCAGATGTAGACATTTTATTTGTTCTTAAACACCCCATTCAGCAGAAATGCAGGCAGGACACATGCATTAGCCATGAGCAACAGGAAACAAGTGACATCAGAGAGACCAGTAAGAGGCTTCTTTCTAAAAGTATACAAGGAGATCAAAGTGAAGGCAGAAGTTGGGTGGAGGGAACAGGGAAAAGGCAGTCCTGGGTCCCTGTGGATAAAACCTTGCAATACCCTGCCCGTAGGTAAATTATCGTTATTATTATTCATGTTTTTTGGTGGGACTACATGAATGAGGAGAGGAGAGGAGAGCGGTAAAGGGGAGTATGATGGTCTCAAACTGAGGGCTAGTCATGAGGGAAAGGTGACTTCTGGGGATTCTCAGGAAGAGAAGAGCCTGCAGGGGACAGGGAATGGTCAGGGGCCAGAGATTGAAAAGTGGTGGAAAGGAAGAGGGAGGCTTTAATTTGGTGATGGCCAGGGGTTCTTTTGATGAATACCCTATCAGCAAAGAGAAATGTTCTGTAAAGGGAGGTGGGCATTGTCCAGTGGATTTTGGTACTTGAAAAGACCACTTGTCCTATCATGGAGTGTGGGGGAGGATTGGAACTCCAGGGGGCATTGGGTACCTGGGTGAGTGGGAAGGAATGGACTCATGGAGGAGATTTTGAGACAAATGGGGAAGGAAGGTGATGGGGGGAAGGGTATTAGTTAGTGGTGGGCTGCATAATCAGTTGTGTGAAGAGGAGGGGTTATGCCATGCGTCAGTGTCCTCTTAGCTATAAGAACTGGTTTTGTTCTGGGAGTGAGGTAGAATGGAATCTGCAGGGCAAGCTCCACAAGGCCATGGCAGAAACTGCCTACAGCGGAGAACCTAGAATAGATATGTTGAAGATTTTGATTTAATGAAGAATACAGAAAATACTGAGAGACTAGGTAATTATATGGATCATGAACCATACGTTGAGGGTCTAGGATAGACAGAAAAAGAGGTTGGCTAGTGAAAAGCGTGAGAGAAATCTTCTTTGAAAGGAGCACATAAAATAAAATTTAAAAGATGGATAAGCATAATAATAAATTATAATATAAAAATAAAAAGGGACTTGTTTAAGGTGGAGAGGTGAAGGAAAGTCTTCTTGACTGAAGGGAAAAGAGTAGAAGAACTAAACAACTAGATAAACGCAGGAAAGAAAATGGAATTAATAATCACAATTCCAAAGGGAAGGGGGGGTAACAATTAAGAAGAGGGAACCAGGGGTAATAGGAAGCAAGCTGATGGGAATAGGCTCATCTTAAAAAAGACTAAGCTAAAACTGAAGAGACATAATACTGTGTTTACAACATAACTTGGGAAAAGACAATATTAGAGAGAAATGAAGAAAAATATAAACCTTTTTCTCATAACTTTAAATGTGAATGAATTAAACAGTTCAGTAAAATGAAACAGTAACAGATTGGATTCAAGAAAGCAAATCCCTGGGGCGACTAGGTGGCACAGTGAATAGAGCACTGGCCCTGGAGTCATGAGCACCTGAGTTCAAATCTGGTCAGACACTTAACAAAAAAACTAGCCATGTGACCTTGAGCAAGTCACTTAGCCCCAATTGCCCTTCCACAAAAAGCAAAAAAAAAAAAAAAAAAGGAAAGAAAGAAAGCCTCTATAATCTGTTGCTTCCAAGGAAAACATTTAAATAACAAAGAAACAAGCAAAATTGAAGGGGATGGAAAAAATGTACTATGTATCAAGTGAATCCTAAAAAGTAGGACTTGCAGTCATGCTATCTGACAAAGCAAAAACAGACATTCAAAAAATTTAAAAGGATATGCAAAGATATGATAGTTTGCTGAAATGAACATGGGATAGACAACAAATTGAAATCAGTAATAACAGATAACAAATCGATATCAGTAATAAACATATATGCTCTAAATTCCTTAGCATCTGAATTCATAAAGGAAACATTAGTTGAGCTATAAGAAGACATGGATGTAGCACAATAGGGAATTTTAATAGGAAGATAGAAGAAAAAATATGAAACTCAACAAATTGCTAGAGAAACTAGAACTAACAGACTTATGTTAGCTTCTAAATAGGACTGCAAATGAATGTGCATATTTCTCTGCATTACATGAAACTTTTTGCAAAAATTGATCATGTATTAAGGCACAGAGATATTACAAGCAAATTTTAA
Source organism: Pseudocheirus occidentalis (assembly GCA_028646575.1). NCBI lineage: Eukaryota > Metazoa > Chordata > Mammalia > Diprotodontia > Pseudocheiridae > Pseudocheirus > Pseudocheirus occidentalis. Next base: position 228,408,562 of record CM053597.1, read on the forward strand.
AAGGCAGAAATAATAAATACATCCTTTACAAACCATAACACAAGATGGATCTTGGTTCAAGGACCACAAACAAAAGACAGACCCAAATGAAGACTTAACAATGAAATCTCAAATAATGAGTTGGCTCAAAAACTAAATCATAGAAAAATTTATGTAAAAGAAAATGATAATGAAACAACAGATGACATTTTAGGGTACAGCTAAAACAATCCTAAAGGGGAAAAATAATGTTCCCATAAACAGACATTATCAAAGTAGAAGAAGAGAACTAATGAACTGAATATGCATTTTTAAAAATTAGAAATCCAACAAATAAACCTAAAATAAACACAAAAAAGGATATATTAAAAAGTAAGGGAGAAATAGATAAATTGGAAACAAATAATAACAAACAATAACTAAAACCTGGATCTTTGAAAAGACTAATAAAATGGATAAACCTTTAGCTAATCTGGTTAAAAAGAAGAGGGCAGAAAATAAAACCAATTAAATAACAAATGAACAATTTCAACTTGCATCACAATCTGAAGAAATTAAAGGAATAATAGAACATATGCAGTTATGTGCTAACATTACAGAAAACACCAAAAAGAGGAATACCTTCAAAAATGTAAAATACCCAAACTGTCTGGACACCAGATAGAGTTCTTAAATAACTCAGTCTCAGAAAAGGAAGTAGATGTAGCTGTAAAGGAACTAACAGAGTGGGGGGAGAGGGAGGGAGGAATTCCTGATCTTGATGAATTCTCAGTAGAATTCTATCTTTTTAAAAGAACACTTGGTATCTTAACAAATTATTCTCAAAATAGCAAATAACAAAAAGTGAGAGATAAAGCAGCCTCTTAGAATCTCTCTTTTTTGGCAGGTGGGACAAATACAGTCCTAATACCTAAACTAGAAAGAGGAAACAGAAGGAAAAGCTATAAACCAATATCATTAATGAATATTGACTACAGACTACAGTGATATAGCCAAGAAATCATCTGTTATGACCAAGTAGAATACATGGATGCAAGGATGGCTCAGCATTAGGAAAACAATCAACATAATTAATCACATTAAAAAGCAAAAATCCAAAACCACTTAATTAATAGATGCAGAAAAAAACTTCAACAAAAATGAATGTGTTAAAAACCCTACAAAGTATAGGCGTAGATGGATTTCTTAAACATCATAAAAAACATCAATCCAAAACCAAGGATCATGTGCAATAGGATACACTCGAACCTTTTCCAATAAACATAGGAGTGAAGCAAGGATGCTTACTCTTCCCATGATTATTTGGTATCATTCTGGAAATGTAGCAACATTGATAAGACAAGAGAAAAATTAAAGGCATAAATATAGGTAAAGAGGAGATAGAGATTATCCTTATTTGGATATGGTGTACTTAGTTAAAACCCTAGGGAATCAGCAAAGATACTGATTAAGACAATTTAATTATTAGTTATTCACTGTTAAATTAATAGCTTTAGCAAAGTTGCCCACTACAGAATGAACCCTCAAAAATCAACAGCATTCCTATATAATAATAAATCTTGAGAAGTAAAAATAGAAAAGAAAATCACATTCCAAATAACTACAAAATACATAAAATACACAAAAGATTTGTAGAGAGTCAATTATAAAATGCTCCATAAAGAATAACTTAAATAAAAGAAATAAAGAACAACTTAAATCTTCAATACGTAGTTATGCTGATATAATAAAAATACTATCAAAGTTAATTTATACTTTCAATACTATACCAATCAAACTATCAAAGGAATACTTTATAGAATCTGATAAAATAATAAAATTCATTTGGAAATACAAAAGATCTAGAATATAAAGGGAAATGATGAAAAAAGTAGGAATAAAGAAGAAATAACACTTCCAGACCTCAGGCTGTATTATAAAGCAGCAGTCATCAAAGCCATCTGATATTGATTAAAGAGCAGCAGAGAATGCCTGGCCTGGAGTCAGGAAGACTCATCTGACCTTATACACTTACTAGCAGTCATTTAATCCTGTTTACCTCAGTTCTTCATCTGTAATGAGCAGGAGAAGGAAATGGCAAATGACTCCAGTATCTTTGCCAAGAAAATCCCAAATGGGATCACAGAGAGTCAGACATGACTGAAATGACTGAACAAAATTGGTTAAAAAATAGAGAGTTAGATCAGTAGGACAGACTAAACAAAGGAGAATCAGAAACAATAGAACTCAGTAATCCAGTGTTCAATTAAGTGGAAAATATAAATTATTGGGGGGGGGAGGAGGGCGATAAACTTGTTTGATTAAAAAAAACTCCTTGGAAAACAAAAAAGCCGTCTGGCATAAATTAGGCTTAGACCAGCACTGTACACCATTTTCCACAATACATTCTAAATGGATATGCAGCCTTCATCTTAAAGATTAAACTGTTTTAAAAATTAGAACTGCCTCTCACAGCTATGGGTAGGAGATATATTTTTTTTCTTTTTGGAGGGGGGAAGGAGGGCAAGTGACTTGCCCAAGGTCACACAACTAGTGTGTCAAGTGTCTAAGGTTGGATTTGAACTCAGGTCCTCCTGACTCCAGAGGCGGTGCTCTATTCACTGCGTTATCTAGCTACCCCTAGGAGATATATTCTTAACCAAACTAGAGACAGCTAATTACAAAAGATGAAATAGGTAACTTTGCTTACAAGAGTTCCTGCAGAGACAAAATGAATGTACCTGGATAAGAAGAGAAATGAGCAAATGGGGGACAAATCTGTAGATCACATTCTATAAAAATCTGTTATGTCACAGCCGCCCTGATAAGGGTTCGATATCCAAGATATTTAGACAACAATTACATATGTGAGGTGAGTAGCCATTCCTCAACAGATAAGTGGTCAAAAGATAAGAATAGTTTTCAAAAGAAGAACTGCAGAGTATCTGTAGCCACATGAAAAATGCTCCAAATCACTATTAACAAGAGAAATGCCACTCAGAACCACTCTGAAGTTTTACTTCATGTCCTGGAAATTGGCAAAGATGACCTAAAATGGCCACTGTCAGCATTGGAGGGTGGTGGAATGACAGGCACACTAATGCTTTGTCAGTGGATCTGTGAAATGGTGCAACCATTTTGGAAAGCAGTTTGGAATTATGCAAAGAAAGTGACTAAAATACCCATATCTTTTGAATCAGTGATTCCATTACTGAACTTATTCCCCATGTAACTCATTGATAAGAAGAAAGTCCTCAAGTACACCAAAATATTTGTGGCACTTTTCGTGGGAGCAGATAGTTGGAAACAACATAGATGTGTATTGCTCGGGAAATGAATTGTGGCACATGAATGGATGGAATATCCTGTGCTGTAAAAAATGTGTGTGATGATTACATGACACAGGGTGAACAGAGCCAAGAAAATATCTACAGGCTACAGCAATGTAAATGGGAGGGAAAACCTACCAAAAATCCAAAGTAAATGTACTACAATTATAACGACCCAGCATTGGACCCAGGATGAAGAGAGACAAGAAGACATCCCCAACTCACCCTTGGTGGAAGGGAGTGGTCAGAAAAGTTTCCACATGGCAGCTTTGGGGACTTTGATCCGTTTGTGCTGATTTTTTTCTTTTTGAGGGAGGGGGACATCTTTAAAAATACTGTATAAATTTGTTATGTGGTATAGCTCTGGGGGGGGATGGAGGATACTGGGGATCAAAACATAAGAACTTTTTTTTTTTAATAGTCTCTGCCAATGCTATCCCCAAACAAGCCTTGATTCACATTCCTGAGGAGAGGAAATTAGAGCTAAAGAGTCTGTCATCATATTTGCATTTCCCTGGGCCAAAGGAAGCCATCCCTTCTTGGAATACATTGCTTCATTTCATCTCCTCTAGAGAGTTGGCTTGGTAAATGGGAAACAGTACTGGCCCTGGAGCCTGTCTGGGTCTGAGTTGTGACTGCCACCTTGGTCCCTTATATGTTGCTTTATCTTTCTGATCCTCAGTTTCATCATCCACAAAATAGGATCTGGAATATAGTAGGTAATAAACGTGTGTTGCATGAGCAGCTCCTGTGCATACACTTGCTGTTTTGAAGGTTATGTGAAAGTGTCTGTTTTGCCATCTTTATTGCTCAGTAAGAAGGCTACTCTGACTTGGTGTAGAAAAGTCTTGATTCTGAATGCACAGAAACAAGTTTGTTTTGTTTTATCAGTGTATTGGTTAAGAAAGGAGGATCAGGAGGAATATGTGGTTTCATCTCTCCTATACCAGCTTCTTTATTCTGGGTGACAATTCTCTTTGGGACTAATGGAGTGATTCTTATCATTTGTGATTACTCTCAGAGACAATCAAATGCTTCTCAGACCCTCTGTGATATCATCCGACTCAGCAGAGACCAGAGCAGTCAGACACAAGAGATTTCTGAGCCTGACCCCCTCCTCACAGTCTTGGAGTCGTGAGTACCCAGTAGCACAGGGCTTTTGGCCACATTGTCCTCTAATTCTACTTCAGCTGGGTCCTGCCTGCTTTAGTGGAGATTTCAACCTGGGCCTTGATTACAATTCATTTTTGCCTTGTCATGCTGTTATTCAGGGCAGTCTTCAGAATGGACTACTCAGTGCTTGACATCCTGCTGGAGTAAATGCAGGCGAATGAACTTCCCTGCATCAGTCTGGCCTTCCTGCTGTTTGGTGGGACCTTCAGCATGCCCAATGGCCTTCCTTTCATTTCTTCTTTTTTCCCCCCCTTAGAATGCCCAAGATGATTTTGATACATTCTCCTTTTCTCTGACAGTAACTCAAGTGTCTATTTAACAGACAGGGATGTGTGGAACAGCTCCTCAAGAACATGTTTGATGGAGACCTGACTGAAAACTGCTTAGTCAATGGCACTCAGATTTTATTGACCTTGTTGGAAACAAGGAGATCTGGGTAAGTCCTTTTCTTAAAGAAGATGCATTTGTGTGGCATCTGACCTTAACACTTAGCAAGCCCCTGAGACGTTTGGGAGTCATTTTGCTGCTTCTACCACCATCATTCAATCAGGAAGTCAGTAAAGATGCACCAGGCCCAGGGTAAGGCACTGGCAATACAAAGAAAGAACTAAAGGGGTCGTTGTCTTAGAGGAGCTTATGTTCTAACGGTGGAGACAACATTTACAAATAGGAGTATATACAAGATAGGTATATCCATACATACAATGTTATATGGGGTGAGAGGCTGCAGTAGCTGGGCATATCGGGAAAGGCCCCATGTAGAAGGCAGGCCTTCAGCTGAGCTGTAGGCAGAGAGAAGGAAGATGTGCATTCCAGGAAGGTGGTACAGCTAGTGCAAAGGCATGGAGGAGGGACAGGGATTGCTGAATGTGGGGAGCAGCAAGAAAGTCAGGCGGGAGAAAAGGACTAAGCAAGGCTGAAAAAGGAAGGGTTTTGAATGCCAAACAGAGGAGTGAAGTAAGCAGAGCCAGAAAAACGGTATGCAAAGTGACTGCCACTATGTAAAGGGAAGGAGCAACCTCAAAACAAAAGCAGATGTTGCAGAATTTGAAAGAATAAGCTTTCCCTCCAGGAAGAGACACAAAAAAGCACCTCCCTCTTCTAAGACCAGGGTCTAAGAGGTGCAAGCATTGCACATTCTGTCAAACTTTCAATGTCCTGCTTGGTTTTGCTGATTTCTTTGTTTCCTCCTTGTTGTAAAGGATGACTCACTGGGAAGAGGGGATTCTCAGTAAAATAAAAATAAAAATATCCATAAAATCGGGGGCGGCTAGGTGGCGCAGTGAATAGAGCACTGGCCTTGGAGTCAGGAGTACCTGAGTTCAAATCTGGTCTCAGACACTTAACACACACACAAAACTAGCCGTGTGACCTTGGGCAAGTCACTTAACCCCAACTGCCCTCCAAAAAAAACAAACAAACAAACAAACAAAAAATATCCATAAAATCTATTTTAAAGAAATTTTAAGAAAAAACAATTGTGACAATTAAGGGCATCCAAAAATTAAGTGTCCTGTTCCTGTCAGGAGTGGGTTCTCTGTCACATGCAAAGTGTTCAGACAGAGACAAGATGACCATTTGTTAGGAATGCTATCGAGGAACACTGGGGGAACTGGATATGATTGGATCATGTGACCTCAGTGTTCCTCCAAATCATAGATTCTGAAAATCCTTGAAGAGATGAAAAGCAGGGTTCTGGCTGCATCTCCCCTTTCCAGACTTCTTCTTGGGGCATACGAAGGCCATTATTGTTAGGGTTTCACTGATTGAATGTTTATAATTCCAACTCCTTCCTTATCTCTTCCCCAAAATTTTACTTTCCAAATGAATTTTATTTTCTGCCATATACTTCAGCTAAACTCTTATCTCTAGTATACACTTGTATTAAAATTATGTCTCATAATTTGGTTCAACAAAGTTTTGAGTGCCACTGTGGGCAAGGTACTTGAGATACACAAACAAGATGGTGTCTGCTCCACTGGGATGATAGCAACAAGTAAACAGATAAAGAAATTTAAGGTAATTTGGAAGAGAGAATTGGACTACAGGGACTGTCTTGTTTTTGTATCTTGTCCATTTAAATGGACAAAGTCGTCAGTTATGCTTTTCTTTTGTGTCATAAACGATTAAGAAGTTAACACACTGATGCCCTTTCAAGTACCTGTTCATATCAGACTCACCAAGTTGCCCTGGACAAGAATCTTCATTGGGGACACAGTAAAGGCAGCAGAGTGAGAGGTAGCATTTTCACCTATCTCACCTAGCATACCTCCTTCACAACAACCCAGAAAACATAGTAAATTGAATTCTGATTGGAAAGGCCAAGAAAAAGTCACAGTGAGTCATTTTTCTAACCCAGAGAAGCTTAGAAAAACAGAGAGGTCTGCAAACATTTGGGTGGGGAGCTCATCAAAAGCACAGCATGGCATTATGGACAGTAGGAAGAGGAGTATTCTGACCCTTTGCTATAACAAGGGAGCTAAGACAGAGCATCAAGGCAGGAAGCACCAGGGTAGAAGGAAGTATCAGAGGCATTCTGAACTTGCACTGGGAGCAGGAACAGCTGCCATCTGGCAACTGTGTTGCCCATTATCCAGCTCTGGATCACAAATTCAGGTGGAGAAAAATGGTCTCTAGAGCATGGGACCTAGCTGAAAACTGAGCAAGGAACAATTTCCTGGAACTTAGCTGCATGGCTTTGAGAGAGAAACAGAGCAGTGACTCTTAGTGACTTACTGGTGACTGTAAGCCAGCACATAAACCTGCAGTAGGATAAGCAGGGCAGGAGCCCAACATCAAAAGGGAGCCAGCAGTCACTCTGAACCTGCAGATCCTCCCAGTGAACTAACAGTGACTGAGTCCAGCAGCCATCTGTGGAAACTCTTATCACACATGAGCCACTAGGTCCAAATTTGCGTTAGGAACTTGCAGAGCTAAGACCAGGAGAGCAATGAGAAGCAGTAGAAGGACATAAAAAGACAGAAGCTCCAGCAAGGCATTCTTCCCTCCTCCCAAAAGCAAACAGAGGCCAATATGAGCATAAAGTCCAAAGTCAAAGAGGAGTCTGGAAGAACAAGCAAACAAACAAAAAAAAGAACCTGACCATAAAGTCTTGGTGATAAGGAAGCTCAAGTCACAGACACAGAAGACAATGACTTCAAAACATCTACAAGCAAAGTCTCAAAGTAACATGCAGATGAGACACAAGCCCAACAAGAATTCCTAAAAGAGCCAAAGAAATAGATTTTCAAAAAGAGAAAAAAAATTTTAAAAACCACTCTCATCACTAGGGGTTTTAGAGAGAGACCAATTAGAAAGAGGGTTTGGGTGTGATTGTATTCTCCAAAGAAGAATGGAAGGGTGGTCAAGATGAATTCACTGGAAAAGGGGGGAAAAATTATCTCCCATAAATGAGGCATGTAAAAAAGTAGTTAAAAAAATGGAGAGGGCAGTAAGGGGAGTGAGTAGCTCTCAGACCTCACTCGTAACTAAACTGGTTTAAAGAGGGAAGAATACATGTAGAGATGTAGTCAGATACAGACATTCTTCCCCCAATGGGGAGGAGGGAAAGGGGGTGGTGAGGTAAGAGGGAGGGTAGATTGAGGAAGGCAAGGGTCAAAAGCAAGGCAGTGTATTTAAAAAAAGCGACAAGGTGAAAAAGAGAAGGACGATTCTCTTATAGAATAGGATGAAAGGAAACCCATAATTAGCAATCATAGCGTGGATGAATGGAATGAACTTATCCATACTCCCATCTTGTTATCATGCTGCTAACTCAGCCTTGACTACTTCAGCTCCTTCTCTGCCCTCTCCCCTCTGATTACAGGACTGGTTGGGGGGAGCACTAAACTCCTCCCAAAACTTTATTATAGAGGGGAAGAAACTGCACTTCCCTTCTCACAACACCCCATCTACAGCTCTGTGTGATTTTGACCCCACCACATACTGATGTTGTTTTCTGCCCCTCCCTTTTCAATTTCCTTTTGTGTTTGTCTTTCCTTAATTAGATTCTAAGCTTCTTCCTACCTATACAAAAATATTTATAGCAGTCCTCTTTTTGGTGGCAAAGAATTGAAAACTGAAGGGATGTCCATCAGTTGGGGAATGACTGAACAAGATGTATATAATTGTGTTGTGTTGTAAGAAATGTTGAAAGGGATGGTTTCAAAAAAACCTGGGAAGATTTTTATGAACTGGTGCAAAGTGAAATGAATAGAGCCAGAACAATGTACAGAGTAATAGCAGTATTGTAAGGTGATCGAGCTATGAAAGACTTAATTGATACAATGATGACAAAAAATGCAGTCTACCTTCAGAGAGAGAACTGATTAACTCTGAGAGCACATTGAAGTAGACTTTTTTCATTTTCTTTATGGTTCTTGGTTTTTTGTTTCTTTTTAACATGGTTAATGTGGATATTTGTTTTGGAGTACTGTACATAAATGTAAATGATTTTTCTTCCCTTTTCAGTGAGTGAGGAGGGAGATAATTTGGACCTGGAAACAAAATGAATTTTTTTTTTTTGCTTTTTGATTAAATTTGTTTATTTACTTTTTAAAATTAAATTTTATGTTTATTTTAGTTTATATTATTCATTTTCACAAGATTTTGAGTTACAAATTTTCTCCCTTTCATTCCTCTACTCACCCTCCAAAACAGCAATCCCACTGTCTACCCCCTCCCCCAATCTGCTCTCTCCTATATCCTCCCCCATCTCACCTCCGACTTTCCGGTAGGTCAAGATGGATCTCCATACCCCAGTGCCTGTATATCTTATTTCCCAGTTGCATATAAAAAAAAAATAATAATAACAATATTTTTTTAAACATTTGATTTTAAAACTTTGAATTCCAGATTCTTTCCCTTCTATTTTTTCATTTGTTTGGATCTGTTTAATAGTATCTTGATTTCTCATAAAGTCATTAGCTTCCATTTGCTCCAGTCTAATTCTGAAGGAATTATTCTCTTCAGTGATCTTTTGAGATTCTTTTTCCATCTGGCAAATTTGGCTTTCTAAGGCATTCCTCTCCTCATTGGCTTTTTGGGCCTCTTTTGCCATTTAAGTTAGTCTATTTTTTAAGGTGTTATTTTCTTCAGTCAGGCTGCTGACTCTTTTTTCATGGTTTTCTTGCATCATTCTCATTTCTCTTCCCAGTTTTTCCTCTACTTCTTT
>CM053597.1:228418294-228472367 GCA_028646575.1 Pseudocheirus occidentalis
CTTTTGATCTCCTACATGGCCTACATATTTTTCTTGGAAACTTTTGGTGCAGGAGTTCTGACTTTGTTGTCTTCCTCCCATTCCATGCTTTGATCCTTTTTGTCCCCCAAAAAGGAATCTAAAGTTGGACTGCTGTGCTTGCTTTGCTTGCTCATGTTGCCACTCAGTTACTTGATTTTTGAGCTTTTTGCCACAGTAGAACTCTGCTTCCAGAGAGGAGAGCTTTGTCCCAAATTGCTGGGGTTTTCGCAGCTGCCAGAGCTATTAGTTGGGTGCCCTCTCTGAAGTGTCCAAGGCTCTGGCACCTGGTCACACACCCCAGGACCTCCACCCAAGAGAGTGATCCAGATCCAAGCAGGTTAAAGCAAGAGTGATTACCCCTCAGAATGGTCATTTGGTCTCCCTATGATCTATAGGCCAGAAGCTCTGAAGCAGCCATGTGACGGCAGCTGCACAGCCTCTGCACCTCAGCTGCTTCTCCTTCTGGAGCCCAGAGGCGGGACCACACTCTCATTCCCCCTGTTCCCAAAATCCACACTGACCTTTTATTTTGCCTTTGGCATTTTGGGGTTGATAATTCTGGAAACAACCACAGCTGCTGATGATCCACTCTCCCAAAGTCCCTCTGGCAGCGGCTTGTTGGGAGCTGCCCTGAGGCTAAAACCATGGGCTCATGTGGGGCTCAGACTGGGCTGCCTTCAGCAGGAGATTTGTTTCTCTCTGTCACTTTGTGGGTTCTGTAGCTCAAAAGTTTGTTTAGAGTCATATTTTATAGGTATTTGAGGTGGTTATGGGGGGAGCCATGGAGTTTTCTTCCTGCTCTGCTGCCATCTTGGCTCTGCCTCTGTTTATTTACTTTTAGTTTACAATATTCAGTTCCACAATCCCTTGAGTTCTAAATTCCTCCCCCCACACCCCCATGGCAATATGTAAGCTGATATAGTTTTTACAGATACCTTTACATCAGACATTAGTCAAGTTGTAAAGAAGAATTATAACCAATAGAATAAACGAGAAAGAAGGAACAAAACAAAACAAAAAAAGAGACAGAGCAGGAAATTTGCTTCAATTCTGCATTCAAATTCTGTAGTCCTTTCTCTGGATGTAGATAACCCTTTCCATTTTGAGTCTTTTGGAGTTGTTTTATAGTGTTGCATTGCTGAGGAGAGCCCAGTCCATCAGAGTCAGTCATCACAGACATGATATGTCTGTAATTGTGTACAAAATTCTCCTGGTTCTGCTCTCCTCACTCAGCTTCAGTTTATATAAGTCACTCCAGGTTATTATGAAGTCTGTCTGCTCTTTATTTCTTATAGTACAATACTGTTCCATTATATTCATATACCACAACTTGTTTAGCCATAAGTATTTTTGCACGTACAAATCCTCCTCCCACTTGTATGATCTCTTTGGGATACAGCCCTAGAAGTGCTATTGCTGAATCAAAGGGTATGCACATTTTTATAGCCCTTTGGGCATAGTTCTGAGTTGCCCTCCAGAATGGTTGGATCAATTTACTACTCCACCAACAATGCATTAGTGTTCTAATTTTCCCACATCTTCTCCAGCAAAATGAAATTTTTTAAAAAAAGAGCATTCCTCATTGCAAACATATGTGGTGGTATCGTTCCTTGGAGCTCCGGGCAACACTAGGCTTTGGACAGAGTATGTGAAGCGGCTGACTAACAGAAGGGGCCTGCTAGAAAACACAGGTCTAGCAGGTCCATGTTCAAGGCCAGAAGGTCAGTGAGTGTAGGAGAGATATCTCAGTGCTCTGAATCCTGTGGCTGGGTTTTCTTTGGCAGCAGAAAGGAGTTAGGTAGAGAGGATGTAGGAATCAAAATGAGAAGAAACAAGCCAACACTGGCCTGAAGAGAGCCTGGCCTGGGAGGACGGATCATTATACGCATATGAGAAGGACAGCTAGAAGCAAAGAGGTCCTCAGCAGGGGCCCAGTAGGGTTATGACTGTGGTCTTGGGATAGAGAGGAGTTTCTCTCGGCCCTGATTGAATACTCTCTGCTGGATAGGAGTTTTCTGGAAATCCTGGGGAGTCAAGACTGACCACCTTAAAGCTTTTGCAGGTAGGTTGGTGGAGAAGTTATCAATGACAGAGATTTTCCTGTACAAAGAACTTGTCTCCTTTGGGGCCAGGTCAGATTCTATGCTAGACTCTCCACAGAAGGATTGAGAAAGGAACCAAATAAGTGGGTTTTTTTGTAAAGAGGGCAGGAGAGCAGTAGCAGACTTACCTGTGTCCTCTGGGCACTCTCTCATACATCCCCTGTCAGGAAAATGAGCAGAAGGCCAAGAGGCTGAGGCTCTGTCAACCCTCCCTTTCACTGTAACCCCAAGAAGTCCCAGAATCACATCAAGCATGACTGTGGCTTTTGAGAAGAAGATACATTATTGAGGCATCTTTGAGACTGACCAGAGGAAGATAAGTATGTTCATTGAATGGCATGATTTGCTTCTCTCTCTTCTGAAATCTGCAGGGTGGAGGGCCTGATGGACTCATTCTCTCAGGGACTTGAAAGGTCTTACACTGTCAACAGCAGCATATTGCATGGCATTGAACCATGGTTGAAGGACTTTCATCAGCTTCTTCTCAACCCTCCAAAGGTAAGTTCCCTTCAGCAGCTTAGGATTGGCTACCCACGCCCTTAAGTGCTTCTGTCATGGGCACCAAGTGCCTGCTATTTGCACAGCACCATTCCAGGAGTGGTGGGAAAGATGAGAACAGTGCAAAAGACTAACATTGGTGAGAATTCTGTGGGTGAGAAGTACCCAAGTACCCAAGGGATTGGACACACTGAGGATGAAAGACTTCCAGCTGACACTTCTCAGGCCTCCATAGGCAAATTCCCCAGTAAGTGTAGGAATTCAGAAGAGACAAGAGGCTTTGCTTCAGGAGTCGAGTGAGAGGCTAGGGAGCCTTCCGATGGAGGCTCAATGCTGAAGTTCACCCTGAGTTACTAAGACAAAGTGTCCCAGAGGAGGAGCCCTTTTTAGGACTGAAATGGAGATATTTATATTCAAATTAAAGAGTAGAGACTCAGAATCTCTACCTGAGTCTATTTTAAAGAGATTAACAGTTTGCAATCATTTAACGTGTTGATGTCTTCAAGCACTTATCTTTGCTAAATGTAGTAGTTTGGGCCTTGGAAAACAACAAGGTCTTCTGCATAGGGCCCAGCCTTTACAGCTCATGAATGCTCTGGGATGGGGACAGAATCTGAGCAGTGTGAGTTACTTAATCTCTGGATGCCTCGGTTCCTCAGTAGTGAAATGGGGATGATGATAGCACTTGTGTCCTAGGGTGGTTTTGAGGATCAAATGAGCCAGTGTTGGTAAAGCACTTTGCATAGTGCCTGGAGCAGAGCAGGTGTTTAGTAAATGCTTGTGCCACTGTCCCTCCTGACCGCCCAGAAATGGGAATGAAGCCTCCAGATGCTGGTGTGGCCCAGCCTCCATTTCTTCCTGAAATGGGCGGGTGCCAGTGAGGGGGCAGAGATAAAAGATTCCCCAACTCAAAAAGTGTATCGTAGCTCATGGACCTTTTCCAAAGAGACACATGTGCACATCAAGTTCTGTTTCCCATTCCCCAGAAAATGTCAATCCTGACCACCATCGGTGTCCTGGAGGAGCCCTTGGGAAACGCTAGACTCCACGGGGCACGACTGATTGCTGCCTTGCTGCATACCAACACACCCAGTATTAACCAAGAGCTGTGTCGACTCAATACCATGGACTTGCTACTTGTAAGTAGAATCTTAGTGCCCCGAGGTCACGGAGACCCAGTTGTCCAGGCATAGGAAACCCCTCCACAGCCTTCTTGCTGGGTGGATGTTGGCCCCAGATATCCAAGGCAGCCGTCCAAGGTGTTGGGCAGCCCTCAGCTGGAGGGAGTGGAGTGAAAACTGGCTTCTCCAACTTACCCCTCTTGCTACCGATTTTTTGTTCTGGGAGTTAGGGAAAGCAATCCTAATCCCTTTTCCACATTAACACTCGTTCTGATATGTGAGAATTTTAATGTTTTCAGTGAAGTTTTCCAGCCTAAACATCAAGTCCTTTCAACCATTCCTCCTATGACTTAGTTTTTTAGTCCCTTCACCATCCTGGTCACTCTTCTCTGGAGATACTTCAGGTTCTTGTTTTTCCCCACATCTGGCACCCAGAACTGAACACAATACTCCAGGTAGGGGATTGATCAGAGCAGAGAACAGTGGCATTACTGCTTCCCTCAAGTCAAGTGAAGCATTTATTAAGTGCCTGCTGTGTACAAAGCACTATGCTGGGTGTTGGAGGTTACAGCAAAACAGCCCTTGCTTTCAAGGACCTTACATCCTCCTCACTCTTTTAATTATTTATTTTTTTTACTTTGGCTCTATAAGGTCAGTTTATTTTTTAAAATTAATTTTTTAGTCATCAACATTCACTTGCATAAGATTTTGAGCTCTAAATTTTTTCCACCTCCCTTCCCTCCCCCGTCCCCAGACAGTGTGCAGTCTGATATAGGCTCTACATATATATTCATACCAAACATTTTTATATTAGTCATATTGTATGAAAGAATTAGACCAATGGGAGGAACCGTGAGAAAGAAGAAACAAAAAAGAGAGAGCAAATGGTCTGCGTCTCTCTGCATTCTGACTCCACAGTCCTTTCTCTGGATGCGGATAGCATTGAGTCTTTTGGAGTTGTCTTAGATCCTTGCATTGCTGAGAAGAGCCATCAAAGTCAGTCAACACACAATGTGACTGTGTACAATGTTCTCCTGGTTCTGCTCTCCTCACTCAGCATCCTTTCATGTGAGTCTTCCAGGGTTTTCTGAAGTCTGCTTGCTCCTCATTTCTTATAGCACAGTAATATTCTATCACATTCATATACCACAACTTGTTTATCCATTTCCCAATTGATGGGGATCCCCTCAATTTCTAATTCTTGACCACTACAAAAAGAGCTGCTATAAATATTTTTGTACATGTGGGTCCTTTTCCCATTTTTATGATCTCTGTGGGCCACAGACCTAGAAGTGGTATTGCTGGATCAAAGAGTAGGCACAATTTTATAGCCCTTTGGGCATAGTTCCAAATTGCTCTCCAGAAGGGTTGGATCAGTTCACAACTACACCAACAATCCATTAGTGTTCCCATTTTTCCACACCCCCTCCAACATTTATCATTTTCCGTTTTTGTCATTTTAGCCAATCTGATGGGTGTGAGGTGGTACCTTAGAGTTGTTTTAATTTGCATTTCTCCAATAGTGATTTAGAGCATTTTTTCACATGACTATAGACAGTTTTAATTTCTTCCACTGAAAACTGCATGTTCATATCCTTTGATCATTTATCAATTGAGGAATGACTTCTCTTCCTTTCTCAGAGGTATGTAATCATTGTTCAGAGAACTATTTGCCCCTACATTAAATGAATCCAAACTTGGGCTTTTCAGTTCTGTAGCTGTAGTTTAAAATATATATATGTTATATTGAGTTACATGTAAAGTTACATGTAAAGACAATATTTTAACATTCATTTAAAAAAATTTTTAGTTACAAATTTTCTGTGTTCTTCCCTCATCTACCCCCTCCACCCTCATTCCCCACCCCTGCACCCTCCCCCCCCTGGACAGTAAGTCATTTGACATGGCTGTCATTTTTCATTGTTTCTCTGTCTCTTCCCTTACTGTTGGCTAGGTGTTCACCCTTCCATCACTCCTTCCTGTTTCTAAATGTCTGCCTGCCTATGGAAGTTGCCCTTTTCCCTGCCTGGCTCTTTCTAATTTTCCACCTATATTTGTTTATTTTTTTAATCAAAAAATTTTCAGTTATTAAGCTATTATTTTTTTATCCTACTTATTTCTTTTAACTATTTAACTACCTATTCCTATTTAACTTCCCACTGGGGGTTAAAAAAACAAAACAAAAACAAAACCCTTATGACAAATGAGCATAGTCAAGCAGAACACACTCTTAACTTGGCCATTTCCAAAAATATGCATCTTGTTCTGCACATAGGTTCATTACCGTGCTGTCAGGAAGTAGGCAGCCTTCTTTGTCACTGATCCTCTGGAATCATGATTGACCATTTCAAGGATCAGAGGTCTTAAGTCTTTCTTTAAAAAAACAAAAGCTAATTGTTATTTTTTACAAATGCACCTTCTTTCCCTCCCACCTCACCTTTACCTCCACTTCCCCAAATTTAGGATGAAAGAAAAATAAAGGTCCTCTTAAAAATATATATAGTCAAGGCATATTTCCATACTGGTCATGTCTGAAAGAAAACAATAAAACAGTGTGTGTGTGAGAGAGAGAGAGAGAGAGAGAGAGAGAGAGAGTGTGTGTGTGTGTGTGTGTGTGTGTGTGTGTGTGCGTGTGTGCGCGCACGTGTGTGTGCGTGTATGCGTTTGTGTCCGCATACAGGCAACTTTTTATTCCCAAGTCTCTCACCTCTCTATCAGGGGTTGAGTAACATGTTTCATCATTAATTTTCTGGAATCCTTATTGGTCTTTACACTGAACAGAGTTCCTAATTCTTTCACAGTTTTTTGTCTTTCCAATATAGTTGTTATTGTGTAAGTTATTCTCCTGGTTCTGTTTGCTTCACTCAGAATCAGTCAGTACGAGTCTTCCTAGGTTTTCTGAAGCCCGCTCTTTCATCATTTCCTGCAACACAATAGTCTTCCATCACATTTCTATGTCACAACTTGTTCATCCATTCTCCAGTCTATGGACACCCCTCTGATTCCCATTCTTTGACACCTCAAAAAGAGCTAGAAGTAATTTTGTACATCCTTAGTATTGTCTTTCCATGTTAGAGTGTAAGCAGTTTCCCCTTGACTTGTCCCTTATGATTGTTCATCTGTGTTTCTTGCCTCCCGTGTTGAACCTGAGAATTTCTCTGAAGCTCTTGTCTTTTCCTCAGGAATGTTTGGATTGGAAGGTCTTTTGTTCCTCTGTTGCATTAGAGTCAGTTTGTTGAGCAAGTTCTTCTTGGTTGTAAACCTACATCCTTTGCTTTCTGTGATAGATTATTCCAAGCTCTGCATACCTTCATAGGAGGTTAGTGTGGCTAAACAGTGTGTGATTTTGACTGTGGCTCCTTGGTAGCTCTCTCTCTCCATCTCTTGATGATAATCTGGGCTGGAAAAATGACTGTGTATTTTTATTGCATTTTTTCATCAGGATTTGGTCTGGTACATTTCTAGATTTTGTTGGAGGCATTCATGGGTGGAGAGGGACCAACTGTATTCCTGCTGCTTAGCCATCTTGCCTCCACCTTCCTTAAGTCTTTGAAAATTGTTCATTTTTACAATGATAATGTTATAGTATAAATCATTCTCCTGGTTTTGATGGCTGTACTCTTCATCAGTCCCTAAAAGTCTTCCCAGATTTCTCTGAAACCATCTCTCTGTTTTATGGCCCAATAACATTCCATTCATGTGCCATGTTTGGTTCAGCCATTCCTCAAATGACAGTCAAAGAGAGGGCAGTCTATATTTTGATCTGAAAGTTAATAGGGAGCCATACATGTTGTTTTTTAAAATTTATTTATTTACTTTTCATTTACAAAATTCAGTTCCACAATCCCTTGAGTTTCAAATTTTCTCCTTCTCCCTCTCCTCCCCCCTCCATGGTGGCATGCAATCTAATATAGGATCTCCAAATACCTTTACATTAAACACTAGTCAGGTTGTAAAGAAGATTATAACCAATGGAATGATCAGTGGGAAAGGGGAAACAAAACAAGAAAAAGAGAGAGAGCAAGTAGTTTGCTTCAATCTGCGTTCAGACTCTGTAGCTCTTTGTCTGGATCATAGATATTTCTTGAAGAAGGAGGGCAACATGGTCAGATCTCTGCTTAAGAAGTATGACTGAGATGGAAGATGGGCTGCCTTGAGGCAGAGAGAGCAAGGCAGGCTGTTATAATAATCTAGGCCTGAGGTGATGAGGGCCTGAAGCAGAGTGAAGACTGTCAGAGTAGAGAAGGGGAGGTCACAGGAGGTGCTGGGAAGGTAGGAGTGCCAGGACTTTGTAACTGCCTGGGTATGGCACTGTGCCTAACACCTTGATTCTAGCCTGAATGACTGGAAGGATGGGGGACCCTCAGTAGTGGAGGGAAGTAGTAGAGGGAAGAAAAGTCATGAGTTCAGTTTTGGACATATTGAGTACCTATGGGATATCCAGTTTAAGTTAGGTAGTTGGAGATACAAGACTGACAGGAGAGAGGTGAGGGCTGGACAGACAGATGTGAGACTCGTCTGTGTAGGAGATGGTGATGGAATCTGTAGAAGCAAGTGAGCACACCAAATGATACAGGAGAGAGGGTGAAGAGGCAGCACCTTGGGGCACACTCACTGCTAGTGGGAAAGACTTGGATAAAGATCCAGGAAAAGAGACTGAGAGAGACAAGTTAGGTAGGAGGAGAAGAAGGCCATCAAGTGTGTCAGGAGGACACAAGGGTCAAGGAGAATGAAGACTGAGAAAAGGCCAGTGGAGCCTGGGCGGCTCCTGGGGGGTGATAAAGGGGGTGTAGGTAGGTTTCCCTCAAGCCCTTGGGTGGCTTCAAACAAAAGCTCTGTGGTACGTGCGTATAGGTCTGGGCAGGTGGGTGCCCACACTGGCAGCCCCAGAGATGACCAAGTGGCAACTCTGTGTCTCCTTTTGTTTTAGGACTTGTTTTTTAAGTTCACCTGGAATAACTTTCTGCATTTCCAAGTGGAGCTGTGCATAGCAGCCATTCTGTCCCAGTCTGCCAGGGAAGGAGGAATGTCAACTAGTGAGTCTGATTGCCGAGAGGAATTACACAGTGGGAATGGAAGGTTGGAAAAAACTGAGTCTTCAGAGGCCACCTGTGAAAACGTGATGGTAACACATGTAAGTTCAACCGGGTTGGCCTTTTGCAGTGTCCAGGGGGAGGCCTTCTTAGGACAGTAGGGACAGCTCCATCAGAGGCAAGCATAGCTCAGCCAGGGCCGAGGCAGTGGCCCTCTGGCATCTCCAGGGGCTTCGTGGGGATCTGTAGGAAAGCCTCTGGAAAGTGGAGACCTTTCTTAACTCCCCATCTCCTCTAGAAAAGACACTCCAGAGACACTGGGGCCATAACCTTTATTTCATGTACAGGGAATGAGGCCTGTGTGCCCTGCTGTGAGGGACAAAAGAAGAGTCAGGTCTGCCTCCTGCCCCTCATGGGGCTGGCACAGAGCAGGATAGAGGTCATTGGTGACCCACTTGGGCAAGAACTCTGGCCTTTGCATCAGAATGGAGATCATGGGGGACTTGTCCTAGAAGGATTACAGGCCTGAGCTAGAGGTAAAGGTGAGGAAGGCTTCCCTAAGGCTGCAGCTTCTCCAAGAAAGAAGGAGAACCAAATTTTCCAAGGTGTTAAGACATGAACAGTAGGAACAAAGGGCTTTTCAGTTTGCCTTTGTTGAAATCTCAATTGATCTTCTGTCTCCTCCTAGCTGTTCCAGAAGTGCTGCTTGGTACAGAGGATCTTGGATGCCTGGGAAGCCAATGACAGAATCCAGTAAGGGCCTGCAGGGGGAGCCACCCCTGGGGTACGGAGTGGGAGCAAGAGAGGGATTGCTTGGGAATTTGAAAGGCCACAGTCCAAGCATCACTCTTATGCTCACCTGGCCTTGTGTGCACTGAGCTGGAAACGATGTAGGCAAGCTTGGCTTGTTCCCTAGGCCAGGGTGACCCTTGTGTCCTTGAAATAGAAGCATCCTCACGCTGAGGGGGTCCAGGTCCAGAGATACAGGAAACTTGAACCCTGCTCTCTATGGACTCAGTCTGTTTTTTTTTTTTTAACAAGGGAACAGACCCAGGATCAAGGGAGGGCCCCATGTAAAGGTGGGAGGGAGCAGTCATAAAGGACTAGAGGTGAGTCAGAGCACACAGAGGCTTGTTATGAGCCCAGGCGTCTGTGCAGGACAGTAAGCCTGGGGAGCTGGAAGAGTCACAAGATGCAGTCGGAGCCAGGTTTGGAAGACACCAGATTCCCTGGTAGGGAGGGCAGGGAGGTGGGGCAGGTTGAAAGTGGAGGCTTAGGTAGCACAGAGCCCAATGCAAGCTCTGGGACAGGCTAGCTGCGACCTGAAGAGGGTCTGGACAGAGGTAGTGATGGTGGAAATGGGGAGGAAGCACCAGGTATCAGAGGTATGGAAAGGGAAGAATTGTTAGGACTTGACAAGTGAGTGTGGGAAAGGCAGGGAGAGGAACAGTCAAGATTAAGTCTGTCAGGAGACTAATGGAGAAGGAGAAGCTGGACACAGAAGGGTGTGTCTGAGGAGGAGGAGGAGCCGGCCTTTAGGGTGCTTTCTCCTCAGTGGACCAGGTATACCCAGACTGTCCCTGGCCTTAGATAAAAAACAGTAATCGAGTGCATTGCCTCCCTAGTGAACACATCTGGTTTCCCTGAACTTTACTAACATTTCCTTTCCCTTGTCCCAGTCTAAATGTAGGTTTTAAGAATGGGGTTTACTTAGGGGCAGAGTGTGCTTTTTGATCACTCGTCTGAAACCTGATGGCAGGAAAGCAGTTGAGGGCCATTTAGAGGATTCTGACCACAGGTCAAGCAGAGCCAGCCTGCAGTGTCTTCCCTGGAAGTCTGACTGACCTCAGGGAGCGCTGTTGTCTTTCATAGAAGTTTCCTGGCTTACTACAGTGCTTAGGTCTGGGATTTTGTATGAGAAGAGAAGCCCCATCCCTTCTCCTCCTTGATTCCATGATTGGAATGAGTTTCTCAGTTACATCTGCCCAGTTTCCACTAGGGCCTTGCATTGTGCTAGGGATTCAAAGACCCTGCCTTGAAGGGCCAGGCCAAGTGAGTGCCAAGCCTGAGGAAGGGCTGGGCCCTTCTCGAACTTGCTTCCTTCACTGCAGCTCCTTCCCAGGTGCCCACTCACTCCAGCGTGTGCAATTGGTGCCCTTTGCTGTCTCTGATTTTTCCTTTGCCTTTGGAACTTGAGTTTCTGCATGATTCTTTGCCAAGCTGCAGAAATGGCTGAGGAGAAGATCAGCAGGAAAACAGGAATCCGCTCTGATGGTGGGAATATGTGAGCAGCCCTCTCCAAGAGGGATGGCATAGCCTGTCTGCCTCAGTCACTTGGAAGGTGGCAAAGGCCTCATTTCCAGGCCGTCCATGGTGTGCTGCTGGCCATGCAGATGCCTGCCTCTGGGCGGCAGTCCTCCCACAGAGGTTCCAGCCAGGAGAGTTAGTCTGCCCTCTTGCTAATGCTTGTGGGCATCGTTTTCTTCTGCATACACATAGAAGGGTTGTGGGTCCCTCTGAGCTCAGTCAGAGCATGCACCTGATAATAATAGCCAGTGTTTCTACTACATCTTCATGTTTACAGACTTTGCATGTCATCTCATTTGAGCTTCACAGCCCTGAGAGGTTGGTAATTCCCATTTTATAGGTAAGGAAACTGAGGCAGCCAAAGGTTAAGTGAATTGCTCAAGGTCATATAGGTCTGTCTGAGGCCAGATTAGGAGGACTCAGGTCTTCCTGAACCTAGGCCCAGGGTTCTATCCATTGCACCACCCAGCTTCCTGCTTCATTTTTTTATATAAAATCTTGATGAAGGAAGACAAATATTATTAGGCCCTATCTCTGCAGAGAGCTGTGATATATGTTCCTTCTTGCCTTCAGGTGCTAATTTCTTAAATGCTCTAAAGTAAAATCTGAAATTCTTCCCTGATTTAGTAATGATTTTAGAACTTTCTCTTGACCTATGTTTTTATTCAATAAGTATTTATTGAATGTAAGGGCTCTGCAGACATGCACAGGCCTTGCCTTCATGGAGCTTACGTTCTAGCAGAAGCCCATTCAGCCTACAGAGATAAGTCAGCTCTGCTCACTTGGTGTGATTCCACTCACTTCAACAGATATTGGGAAAATACTGTCATTTGCATGGCCCCAGATGAGATGTTGAGGTTACAGAGACAAATGCAAGCCTCTTTGTCCTTGCCCCTCAGGTTCCAGATTCTCCTGGCACACAGATTCCCCTTGGAGGAGGGGGGAGAGGGTCAGGGATGGCTGAGCTTGCAGGCAGAGTGGGGCTCTGAGGGGCAGAGTGGAGGCCAGAGGCTGTTCCAGGAATGGGGGGAGAGCAAGTGCTGCTGGTTTTGTGGGGGCTGAGGCTAGGCCTTTTTGGGGGGGGGTAAATTTATTTATTTTTCCAGTCTTATGTTTATTAGCAATGTAATGAACAGTACAAAAGATATTGAAATCTTTTAGCAATGTATCACAGTGGCAAAATTTACAGAATGATCACTTTTGACCATTGACTGCCACTGCTGACTTTTCTTTTTTTAATAAATTAATTTATTTATTTTCTTGTTTACATCATTCATTTCCACGAGATTTTGAGTTACAAATTTTCTTCCCATCTTTCCCCTACCCAATATGAGGCCAGACCTTGAAGGGGAAGTGGCTCAATTTTATTCAGGAGGGAAATGTATTGTTAATTGTCGGGGAACTCTGAAGGCCTATGAAGAACATGGCTGGAGCAGTTCTCCAGGAAACTGGCCCCTTCTGCAGGACTCAGTGGGGTGGAAGAGACTGATGAGAAAATGGTGTCATGGCCCCTCACAGAAGGGGTGAGAACCCTGAGGAGTTGGGTAGCAAATGGAAGCAGAAAGGAAAAGGGCTGCCAGGGAGTTGCCAGCTCCAGGATGGGAATTGCCGTACTGTGTTCTGTTATCTTGGAGGCCTTGGCTTGGTTGGAGGCCTCTGCTCTCAACAGGGGTCCAGCTGGGAGCCTCTACTGGTGGGGAGAGGGGCTGGCCCTTGGTCTTCTCATTCCAGTGAGCTAGAGCAGGCCACAGGCTTTACCCCTCAAAAATAACAACACTTATTTATGTTACTTTGTAAGTCAAAGGTGGGCATACTGACTCACAGCTCTGGTGATGCCTTTGTTTGTAGGGCTGAAGGTGGGATGAGAAGGGGAAACATGGGCCACCTCACCCGGATAGCCAATGCTGTTGTCCAGAACATGGAGAAGGGCCCCATTCAGTCTCAGATCAGCGCGTTTATCAAAGGTATGGTTCTCCTGCTCTTTCCTGTCCTGCTAGCTCCTGATACTTTTGCTCCAGATGGCTAATTCCAGGTCTCACTGTAATAAAGTCCCTCTCTAAAATCTCATGCCCCATTAGCATATTACAAAGACACCTGTATCAGCTGCTTTTCCTCCCTTTCAGTCCCTCTCCTTTGCCCTTTTCCGGTCTCAAAGACAGTCCCTGAAGTTTGGAATATGACTCGAAATCATAGAATCTCAGCCATCTAGTCAGATGTGGTCCTGAACAGGATTACTCATACAGCTTCTCCCACGTGTTATTCAGTCCAGCTGAAAGAACTCTAGCGACAGGGAGCTCCTTCCCTCCCGAGGCAGTGCAGACCCAAATAACACTTTAGCCAGAAATCCCAGCACCATTGACCTAAGTCATCATGAGGGAGAGCAAGGGGCAGTAATATCCAATCACTCAACAAGCACTTCTGAAGCTGCTGCTCTGGGTCTACACTGGGGGAGGGGGCAGAAACAAAAAGGGAGCCCACATGTACATGACCAGGTAGCTAGAAAACCAAGTCAAAGGATGGTTTTGAGGGGCAGCCTTGGTGGCTGGGAAAAGAAGGGGCCAGAGGATAGTTTCTCAGACTTCACTAGGCCTGGTCCATACTTAGCTTTTCTGGCTTTATCAGACCTGACAAGGCTTATCCTCTGTTGGCAGGGCCTTTGAAAACCCGGGATTACTTCTCTGCCAGGGTGAAAACTAGAGGAAAATTTAATAAAGGCTAAATAGCCCTTAAAAAAAAAACAACAAAACACCAAACAAGTATTTTGAGCAAGTCTAGGTAGGGGCTGAGGAGAATGTTAACCAAGATCAGAGGAGATTCCAGTGTGAGGAGTCAGGCCCAGCAATCAAAAGCAGCAGCCCTCTGCCAGCAGGGGTGGGGAGCCAAGACCCCCAAATAGCCTCCTTGAGGTGGGGATTGGGGTTCTGTTTTCCAACAAAGCTGGGAGGGAAAAGTTTTTCTAACCCATTTCCCTGTTTCTGCTTGAGAAGTGGAAAGGTGTCTGTCCAAACGTGGGGCCTCCTGCCTTCACCCAAGGGAGGTCATGGGGCCATTTGTTCCCCTGGCATCAGCCATAGGATTCCTTCTGCAAAAGAGACCAGGCCAAATGCTTCAGATGGATCCAGTATATGTAGGATCAGGGATTTTGGTGGTGTATGGTCCCTGATCCTTCCCAAATATAGTTAGTCTTGACGTTGGCTCAGAGCTTTTCTGCCTGAACTGAATTTGCTGGAGCTTGTGCTTCAAGAGAGGAGCCTTAGAGGGAAGGTCGTGAGGATGAGAGAAGATTCAAGGCATCAAGGGCCTTTGCTGCCACCAGGAGACCATGGTTAGAGAGGAGCGTTAGTAGAGGTGAAGATCAGTGGTAGCCAGTGGGCCTCTGACCAGGCCTGTGGTCACCCAGAGTCCCTCCTGTTTGCAGACAGCCCCAGAGGATGGAGGACGACAGAAATGAGCTGTCCTTTCACAGGAAATCCTGAGTTTCCACCCTGCCCCAAATGTCTTATCCAGGTGGGCTAATGCGGGTGTAGACTTTACACATTTCTCTGACCAGCTGAATTCAGTGTCACCTTAGAAGGCAGTGTCCTGTGGAGGCCCCCACAATTCATACTTGTCTCTGGTAGGTTTGACATTTTGTCAGTGACTTGGACACAGGCATCAATGGCATCTCGACCCCAAATCTGTAGTTATCACAAAGCAGGGAAGACCAGCTAACTAACTGTGGCTATCAGAGTCAAGTTCCAGAAAGATCTGGGTGGTCTAAAACATGGGGCCAAAGCTAGAAAGATGAAATTTATTCAAGGTAAATAGAAAGCCCTCTAGGTAGGAGCCTCAACCTAACCCAGAAAACCATTTCATGAGTTCAAAGTGTAGAAGCTAGGGTAGGCAGGACTTTGGCTAACAGTGAGACGTGCCAGAAAAACTTCTGTGGCTGTGGCTGCCCCAAGAGGGCAGAGCTTCCTGGATCTGGGGGCAGGAGTCCTGCTGCCGTTGGCAGGGCCAGGCTCAGAGTGTTGGGAGGCCCCTGGAGGTGAGGACAATGGTGACCACAGCTGCCAGATGGCACTTTGAGGCTGGCAGAACTTGCATGTGGGTACCCAGGGCAGTCAAAAGCGGGCAGGCCATGTCACATGCACATATTTGGCCTGCAGAAACAGCCTGGGCTGGGCTGAGGGGATGTGCACTGTGCATGAGGCTTTGGCCTTGGTCTGCTTGACTCCACAGGGAGTGAGAAGAGGCTACAAGAAGCCAGTTGAGGCTGGACACAGAAAAAGAATTGCCCTGGCAGAGGAGCTGGCCAGAAGTGGGCTGGCTGTCTTGGGAAGCAGGGACCTCCTCTGGCTGACCATTTAGGGAGCTGACTCACCTTGGGGCTGTGGTTCTTATGGGTGAGGGGTTGCCCTTAGTGCCTCTGGTGACCTCTGACAGCTCTGAGATTCTCTGATTCTGTGGAAGGAAGGTGTCCACTGTGCCACATTTCCCAGGACTAGGGTGGACTTGCACATGTAGCAAATTCTGGCTACTCAGGGAAGCTTGGCTGTTTCCTAGTGCTTTGTCCAGAGGATAGACTGGGGTTTGAAAGAAAGAAAGCAAGGCTGCCTTCTTGAGCAGCTGTACTACATGTGGTATGCACAGACCATGGTCTGTGCCTCTTTATAGTGTTCAGGGATCCCCACCCAACCCATGAGAGCCTGGATAAGCACACCCAGAGTTCATTCAGCTTGTCCAGTGAAATGGGGCAGTACAACTTCTGCCATCTTGGGGAAGAAAATGACAGCGGTCCAGAGAGCACTAGTGAGCCATCCTGCAGAAGCCCTGGTGTGTGATTGAGCCTCCCTTGAACTCCGAGAGGGTGTGGGCTTTAGTCCAGCACCTCTCTGGCCCAGGCCACATCTCTCTCCTGATGTGGCTCCTTCACAATGGAATGAGGAAGCCGGGCATGGGAAGCTCAAATGTCTCTTCCAGCAGAAGCTGAAGCCCTCTTGCTCAAGGGGACCATGGGTCTGGATTTTGAATCAGAGTTCTGGTGCAACTACTGGCTCTGCCACTTCATTCCTGTGTTACTGTCACTTTTTTTTTCAACCTTAAAATGAGGGGTTTTGCCTCCCTGACCTCTGCAGCCCCTCCTGGCCCTAGATCTGTGGTCTAGCACATTGGGGTCTGTGGTCCTACCTTCAGCTCTAGGAGCTGTTCTGACCAGACAGAGCTGTTTTCCCTACAGAGCTTCCTGAGGATTGCCGAGGGCGATGGGAGAGCTTTGTGGAGGAGACGCTGCCGGAGACCAACCGGAGAAACACTGTTGACCTGGTAAGAGGGTGGGGGGTGCCAAGGGAGTCAAAGGTACAGGAGACAGAGACTCATGGGCACAGGAAGTAGGAGGGCTTCCTGGCCTTTAGTGGTCACCAGTTTGACCCCTTCACTCATTTCCTTCAGTTGATCCAAAGCTAACTCGGGGGAGGTCAGTCCATGGGTTGTGCAGGTCAGGCCAAGGTCAGGAACACCTCTCCAGGAGCCTGTTAGGGACTGAGTGGCCCAACCAGGTGGACGCCTGGGACACCAGGTAGTGGAGGCCTCGAGGGACTCGGGAGCATGTGAGGTTAGGCTCTGTCCTGGTGGCCACCTCCCAGGGTCCTGTTTCCTGGGGTCCTCCCTCTCCTGCGTTCTTTTTGTCTCCAGGCCCCAGCAGAGCTCTCCTGGCTCTCAGGGGTCAGAGGCTGGTAGAGGGGGAACAAGGCTGATACATGGGCTTCTCCTGAGCTGCCCTCCATCCCTGGGCTGCTTGTGTTTCAGGTGAGCACTCACCACCTTCACTCTTCCAGTGAGGATGAAGACATGGAAAGTGCTTTTCCTAACGAGCTGTCCCTGCAGCAGGTGAGTGCTGTGTCTCCTGGAGAGATAGTGGAATGGGTGTGCCTCCCCAGGTGGCTTCTTAGGAGAAGCTCTGGAGCTAGAGGGCCTGGGCTCAGGTTAACTAGCTGAGTGACCTTGGGCAAGTCACATAGTTTCCCTGGGCCTCAGTTTCCTCAGATCTAAACTGAAGGGTTTGAACTAGTTGCCTCTGCTCCCTGACCCTACAGATGGGCATGAGATCACCAGATATACTAAGGGCAGGCAGGGTGGGGCTGGGAAAGGGTCTCCAAGAGTAGCACTTGACCCCTCCAACTGCTGGAGGAAAAAAGGAATCAGTGCAGAAGAGACAGCCCTGGGGACCGTGTGCACAAAGACCCCTGGTCTCTTGTTCCTGAGCACCTACACTCAGAGCTCAAGGGGAAGGGCTGTCCTGGAGCCAGTGGCTGCCCAGGAGAAAGGCCATGGCTTCCAGGGAGCTGCCCTGGACAGTCCTGGGTGGCTGTGGGCACGGCTGCCATGTGACTGGCCACCACCGCCCCCAGGCCTTCTCTGAATACCAGATCCAGCAGATGACCGCCAACTTCGTGGATCAGTTTGGCTTCAATGATGAAGAATTTGCAGACCAGGATGACAACATCAAGTGAGTTCAGCCGGCTGGCTGGGCAGGGAGGCCCTGAATCTGGTTTGTGGTCAGGCCCGGCATCTTGCCCTAGTGGGGGAGGCCTGAGGGGGGGGCTGGCATCTTGGTTGGGGGAAGGGGACTAGGGCCTTTGGGCCTGGAGGGCAGCTGGTTATCCTCTCCCTCCCCCTGCGCCTTCATGGCCATGTGCAGAGATGGCACCCTGCTGGCACCAAGTCCATCAGCTCTGTCTGGAGGGGCCGGGTGGGCTTCATCAGGAGCCTTCTGAAAAATCATGGCTACCCATTGTGTGGGTCGGAGTCCCCAAGGCTTCAGGCAATGTTTGTCCTTATGTTGTTTGTTGTCATCTGTCTATGACCCCATTTGGGTTTTCCTGGCAAAGACACTGGAGTGGTTTGCCACTTCCTTCTCCAGCTCACTTTACAGAGGAGGAAACTGAGGCAAACAGGGTGAAGTGACTAGTCCAGGGTCACATGGTTAGTGAGTGTCCAAGGCTGGATCTGAATTCAGGAAGATGAGTCTTCCTGACTCCAGGCCTGGTGCTCTGGCACCTCCTAGTGGCCCATTGCTTACATTATCTTTGTATGTATGGTGGTCCTGGTCTGCTCATTTCCATCAGCATCCATTTGTATACGTGTCTCCAGGTTTTTCTGAAACCATCCCTTTTGTGTTTCTCACGACATAATAGTATGCCTCCCCATTCCCGTCCTGCGCCTTGGCCAGCTGTTCCCCACTTGATGGGTACCCCCTCAATGCCCAGTTCTTTGCTACCACAAACGGCTGTCCAACCCGAGGTCTTATGGACATTCCAGTGACTTCCTAAGTAGAAAAGATGCTTTCCAAGCCGCTGGTTGCTGTTGCAATGTTAACTATTATATTGCCCGTTTTAAAATACGTTCATCAAGAAGCCCCCAGACTGTCCCATGCAGTCTCAGCACATGAGCCTTGTGCATTTAGTGTTCAGCTGTGAGATGTTGCTGGATCCAGGGGCAGGGCAGGAGGCCATGCTGGCCCCACGGCCATGTCCCAGAGCATGGGCTTGGGACTTGGATTGTTGCTCTGAATTCAGCTGGCATTAGCCTTACCCATCAGACACAAGCTCTGTGACAAGTGTTCAGATCATCCCAGCCAGACTCCCTTATGCTGCTGGCCAGCACCTTCCTTTTTACAAAAGGCACCAGGCTTCGCTTTATGGAATGCAGTTTTCTGAGGGAGACTGTGAATAGAACCATGCACAAGATTCCTGGGAAATTATCAGAGCTCACAGTGGTGTCTGGCTTAGGGATGTGCTGTGAGTCTGGAGTCACTGGGGATTGGGGAGCTGCCAAATGGGCCTTCTTTATTTCTTTTAAATAAATTGCATGGGAGGAGTCCCCCACCCCCAGCCAGGTCCTCTGGAACAACACCAGATCCAGGCTAAAAAGCAAATCTCACACAGAGGGCCATGTGGAAGCCCAGGCCCAGCAGCCTTGCATCCATCCCCATCCCCATCCCCAAGTGTGTGGCCAAGGCCCCAGCTGAGCAGGGGGGCCAGAGCGGGTGTGGCCAGACTCAGGCCGGCAGCCCGGCCCACAGTCTGAGCACTCACACCTGTCTTTGTTGCAGTGCCCCCTTTGACAGGATTGCCGAGATCAACTTCAACATTGATGCCGATGATGACAGTGTAAGTGGGCCTGGGGAACCCTTGCTGCTCGGTGCTGGGGCAGGGGAGTTGGAAGCACCTTGAGCTGGGAGCTGAGGCCTGCACACCAGTGGACTCTGTCCTTGAAGTCAGAGCGAGGCTTGGGGCCAGCCCAGGCTGAGGCAGGGGGAGTAGGAGGAGCGTCTGCAGGAAGGCCCTGAGCTGAACACACAGGGCTGCCCTCCCCCAGGTGGCTGTCCTGGTGCCCTTCCCGCCCACCCTGAGGAGGTTTTTGGGGGAGAGCTCTGGGAGCTAATCTCCGTGGACCTTTGTTTCAGCCCAATGCGTCTCTATTTGAAGCCTGCTGCAGTGACCGCATCCAGCCATTCGATGACAATGAGGAGGAGGAGGACATTTGGGAGGACAAGGAAATCAGCTATGCAACTCAGGCCAAATCCAGAAGCAGGTAAAGGGAAGCCAGAGGCCCCTTCACTGACACTGCCCCTGGCTGGGCCCCTTGCTCCGAGACTTAGCCCGACCCCGGCCCACCACACAGCTTCAGGCCTGCCTGGGCCACAAGTTTGGACCTCTGCCTCTGCACATCCTGGCCCCCCCCCCCCCCACAGCACATTTGGGTTCCAGAGTGATGACCTGGGAGCAAAGTGCCAAAGAGAAAGTTTATAATGCACTTACTGTGTGCTGGGCACTGGGCTAAGCACTCATAATTGTCATCTCACAACAGATCCTCCCCAGCTGGGGGACCCTGGACAAGTCACTAAGCTCTAGTCTCAGCTGTAAAGTGGGGATCATAACAACAACTCCCAAAGTTGTCGGGGTTCCATGAGATAATCGTGAAGATAAAGCACCTGGTGCAGTGCTGGCACACAGTAGGTGCCATTCTGTGGTTAGCAGTTCAAAGACAAACCCTGCTTTTACACCAAGAATAACCACTTGGCTCATTTGATTCCAAAAGGGGTTTGGGCTGAGGAATCAGAGGGTGCTGAGGAACCTGTGGTCAGTGGAAAGCTGGCCCTCTGCCAGTCTTTGGGTTGTTGGATTTTATTTTTTGAAAATGTTCCAGAATCCCACCATGCAGGGGCCTTCCCCTTCCCCATCACTTTCCAGCCATTCTGTTCTTTGGCCATGAGGCCTCCCTGAGGTTGGCTTGCTTTGGTGCCCTGTTTCTCCTGCCATGTTTTCAGGTTACAAGGCTTCAGGGCCCAGTTCCTGACCTTCTTGTGCTGCCATTCTCTTCCAGCAGCCTGGCCCTCTGTGGGCCTGCACCCCTGGAGTGTCAGCAGGATAGAAGACATAGACAAGCAGAGCCAGCCTGGGCACCTCCTGCCATCTTTTTTTTGTTCTAGGTTTGGCGCTTCCCATACTTCAGAGTATTCCACTAAAAGTAATCTGGAGAACGGGGATCGGGAAGGCAGTGAGGAGGAGGAGGAAGAAGAGGAGGAGACAGTGGCAGTGGGGGAAGGCATGCAGGATGGCGGCACACCCCCTTCAAAGAGCAGCACCGACCTCACCCTGCAAGCTAGAGACATGGCCTCCTCAGAAGGTGAAGAGACCTCCTGGGGAAATTCATGTGTTCTCTCCCTTGAGGATCTGCTCCATGCCAAGTCCAGTCCTGAGGATACCAAGTGAGCTTGGTCCCTCTCTGGGCATTGTGCCTCTGCAAGTGAAGCAGAGTAACTTGGTGTGGTCCTAGTGTGTTGGTGGGCTCTGGGATGGCAATGACATGCCTTAAGGCTTGCCTGTGCTGTTCCCATCTGCTTCTACTTTGCACAGGCCCTTTGTTCCACAACTGCCTGGGGCCCAGATGGCTCCTCTCCTTCCTGCTGTCAGGCCATGGTCCCAGGTCCCTGCCTAGTCCAGGGCTCAGTAACAGGTGCCCTGAAAGTCCTGAACCCTGATCTAGTTGAAGCTCCAGTCCTGCCAGACTCTGGGCTTCAGCATTCTGCTGTCTGCTCTAAGAAGAGGGTCTTGTGGGCCTTAAACTGTGAGCTCTCATCCTATTGGAGAAGGTTACAAAAACATGCAGTCAGCCTTTCTCCATTGGGCATCCCAGGCCCAGGGCTCCATGGGAGCCTGCTGCCCTCTTCTGTTATGATGTACAGGTCCAGCCCTTGTGTCCTCCCATCTGGATGACATGCAGTCTTCTCTTGGGCTGCCTCCCTCTTTCCTTCCTTAGCAAGGACCCAGCTATAGCCACAGTAACCACTGCCCCCTGTCTCCCTCCTTCTATCCCTCCCCTCCTTCCTCTTCCCTTCTGCAGGCTCTGGATGGACAGCTGTATTTGATGAGCCAGTAAATTCAAAGCCCCCTCCCTCAGGTGTGGCCATGGACATTGGTTCTCGTGTATGGGATGCAGCTGCTTCAGACACTTCTACTTCAGATGAAAAAGGCTGGGCGAAGTTCACAGATTTTCAGTCTTTTTGCTGGTAAGAGACTCATGGCAGGGAGGGCCCCTTTTGTGGGTGAGGGGGAGCAGCCAAGGGAGCTCAGGCGCTATGCATGGTGTCACATGCCTTGTTCTCAAGGTCTGGGCTTTGGGTTGGGCCCATTGATCCTTCCTGGGCCAAGAGGGTTCCTGAACAGGTGTGTAAAGTGGCACCGCTCTCCTGGCCCTGCCATGTGCATTCCCTGGCCTCTCTTTTTTCAGCTCAGAATCAGGTCCTCGATGCAGTTCTCCTGTGGACACAGGGAGCGGTCCCTCTGAGGGGAAGCCCAAGCAGAGCCAGGACAAGAGCTGTAAGTGGGCTCAGAGCTGGGGTGGCAGGTGTGGGGAATGTTTTGAGGGGAGGCACATCTGGCATAGAGTGAAGCTGAGAGTGGGGCTAGTGCCAAAATGTCTTGCAGACTCCACACTGCCTGTAAAAGCACAAACCTATCACCATCACTGCCCCTGT
This sequence comes from Pseudocheirus occidentalis, assembly GCA_028646575.1. NCBI lineage: Eukaryota > Metazoa > Chordata > Mammalia > Diprotodontia > Pseudocheiridae > Pseudocheirus > Pseudocheirus occidentalis. Next base: position 228,440,397 of record CM053597.1, read on the forward strand.
AGAAACCAGCAGGTCAGTAGGAAAACTGATAGTTGCCTTGGCTGCTAAGACTCAGCTTGACCCCGGCCAGGGTGCTGTAGGAAGATGGGGCTGGGCTCCCAGCTCTCTGGAATAGACTGTGGGGATGGGCTCCTAAAAGATATTCCCAAATAAAATTCACCTAAAGGCTGAACAGGTTCAGGGAAGGGATGTTGGGGTTCAGAACCCCAGGTCACTGGCTTTTTAAAAAATATTCTGAAAATATTAGGGTTTTTTCTTTAAAAGCTTGAAACTTTTCTATGCATTCTTGGTAACCCTTGGACTAAAAGAGGCAAGATCTAAAAAACTGAAAAAATTGGTCAAGTGTCATTGTGGCCAACCGAAGCTTGCCAGAGCCAGAGATGGCCATCCCAAGCCCACTGGAGCCAGAAATACTCTCAGTGACTTCCATCCATCACTGAAAGAGGGCCCTGAGTCATTGCAGCTCCAAGAGGTTCCAGCTCAGCTTCAGGCTCCCCCTGACTGTCCTGCAAATAGAAAGCCTGAGCTCCTTCTGCTCATGTTTTGGTTCTGTAACGAAAAAGTAACTTAAAAAAGAAAATGTTCAAGGAGTAATAAACCACAATCTCTGTATTTCAAATCTGATGTTCACAGTTCTTAAGCCAGCTCTAGAGAGTAGCAGAGGTGTTAGGAGTAAGGGGGCTAGGATGCCCATGGAGCGGCTGGCCAGCTCTCCTGCTGCACTGAGTCTGCACGTGCTTCAGGGTGGGCAGCACGGCCTTCCTGTGACACAGGGCTGAGGAGGAGGGACACTGTCTTAGAAGTGTTGGTCTCCTCCCAGCACATGCTGAAAAAAGGTGAAACAACATGAGTGAAGTGATGATGGATGGGGGCAGGCAGGCTTGGACTTCCTCACCAGGCCCCTAGCACTGGATGCTGCTGACTGCCCGTGGTAAATCCCACAAAAGAGGACCCGTTCAAATTGCCTCTGGGTTCGCTGGGCTGAAAGGAACCAGGGTGTGCTTCCATGGACCCACCCTCAACCTCAGAGTGACCAGTCTTCTTTTCTTTTGCAGTCAGCCCAGCTGCTCCCTGTGTCTGGAATGTGTGTGTGGCGAGGAAGGCCCCCCTGGTGGCCTCTGACAGCAGCTCCTCGGGGGGCTCAGACAGTGAGGACGAGGAGGAGGACGAGGAGAAGAAAGCAGGTATCGTCACAGAAACCGTCGCTCCCGGATCTGGACAGGAGGGCCTCAAATTGACTGTGGACACCAAGAAGGAAAAGGCTGCCTTGACCAGGTGTGAGAGGAGGAGCTGGGCTCAGGCGTGGGCTCAGAGGGGCTGCTAATGAGGGCTCGGGGGCAAGGAAGCTGTGAGCCAACCCTGAGTCACATGTCGGGCAGGGGATATTCAATAATGGGGCTCCAGCGTTTTTCTGGCCTGGCCTACTCTTTGGAGTACTTACTCCCCAAAGAAATCCTGTTCCAAGGATCAGTTCCTTGGCTTGTCCTTTTTTGAAGGCAATCAGTACAAAAAAGGTTCATTTTCCATTCATGCCACTGGCCCAGCAGTAGGCCTGAAGCGTGTCTGAGATGTTTTGGAGGGAGGCTTATGAATGGCTCAGGCTGCTTCCTCATCCATGAAATCTGTCTGGAATGTTTGATGGATTCCTCAGAAGGGCCACTACTGCCTACCTTAACCTCCAGCTGATCCAGGCTATGGTAAATGGCATTTAGTGAACACGTGCTGTTCCCCTAGTTCAAGAAGGCTGTGGACACTGGGAAGGCTCTGGACTGGTGTGTGACCATGAACTCCTCCCCTGGGTCTGATCGGGGCAAGTGGGTGAGGCTGAGGGTTGTACCTAAGGGAAGGCAGAATGGGGAGGCACCCCTGGCCAAAAAGGCCTTGTGGGAAGAAGGCCTGGGAATGTGCGTGGTCACCAGAGTCCCAGAGCAGAACCAAGGAACAAAGAGGCCTGGGGAGGCCCCCTTGGAGCCAAGCTCGAGAGTGTCCTAGGGAAGGCAGCTGGAGTGCTGTGGGGGGATCCCTCAAAACAGCCCAGGATGTCTAGGCTGTGATCCCATATAGGAAGGACTGTCATGTCCAGGAGGGCAGAATAGGGAGCAGTGGGGGAAGTGGCCTAGGCAGACTGAGGGCCCTTTTACGGAAGCTTCCTTACCTTTGGAGCTGCCCCCTCAGAGGTCACTGGCCCCCTCAGAGGTTACTGATCCCTATTAGAGGTCACTGGCCCTCTCAGATCACCAGTCCCTTTTAGAGGTCGCTGGTTCCCTCAGAGATCACCGAATCCTGTTAGGGGTCAATGGCCCTGTCAGAGGTCACTGATCCCTGTTAGAGGTCACTGGCCCCCTCAGAGGCAGTGAGTTCTCTCACCTTGGAAAGACTGGGCAGTCAGGCCTTGGGGTGTGAGCTAGACAAGATAGCCACTGGGGCTCTTCCCAACACCTGACTGTTTTGGGAGGTGCCTGGCATCTTGTAGGTGCTCAATGAATGAACGATGGTTGTGCTGTCAAATCACTGCCTGTCCAGAGGGCGTGGCACAGGCAGGTCTGGGACCTTCTGGAAGAAACTGTCCTCACTTCCTCCTTCTCCCACCTGGGAGGGTGGTCTCTCACAGGGACAGGAAGAAAAGTCCTTCAAGAGCTCCCACTCCCTGTCACCAGGCTTTACAGACTTTTGCTTTGTGGTCTCAAGCTGCCCAGTGTGAGACCTACCGTGAGCTTCCCTGCCTGTGTGGCAGATCTCTCCAGACCATCCCTTGCCCAGAGCAGGACTAGGTTTCTTCACAGACATCCAGCCAGTTCTCCTCTGGTGTTCTGGTGCTCCTGCTGGGGGTTCCCTCACTGTAGAGGTGGCAGTGCACGTACCCCCCAGGTGGCAGTTGGTCTTGTCCCACCTCTCCCCCCATACCTCTTCTGATCCATTAGCCACTGTCTTAAGGGAAGGCAGAAGCCAGGACTTGGAGCGTCATTTGTGGCTCTGTGCCAGAGGTCCAGAGGAAACTTGTTGGACAAAGCACCAGCCATGGGCCCAGCCTGTACAAAGCAGCTTCTGGGCTGGAGTAGAAGGGAAACTTTATGTCTCTTCCAGCCTGTCTATTCTCCATCTTTAAGTACTTGCTTCTCAGGGGGTGTAAAGACCAAGTCCAAACTGAGAGGAAATCAGGATAGATGCACATTTGTTGACTGGGCTGTTGCCTCTGTCTCCCAGCTGGCCTCAGGGAGAGCAGCCAAGTGCCCCCAGGGGAAAGGGCCTGGGCTAGCCTGGGGAGGGAGTTGGACAGGGCCCTTGCCTTCATGGAGACAGCAGTTCTGAGGCCTATGAGGTGGTCCCGGGAAGACTCTTGTCATGAGAATCAAATGGGGTGTTTTGAACCCCAGCACAAGACAGAAGAATGTTGAACTTGCCAACTTTCTCCGTGAGCCACTTGGGGCTCGTTGCTGGGCTATCCCTGTTTTTACTCAAATCTGCCAGACCAGACCAGAGTGTTTGGACACTGTTTTGTAGTGGTTCTCAAGGTTCCTGCTTCCAGATAGAAAGTATGGGGTGAAACTCTTCTTGGTTCCTGCCCAGTTTGCCTCTTAGGACTCCACTCAGGCCAGAAGCCCATTCCTTCTGGTCCTAGCACCAGTCCCTGGCTAGGGGGCTGCCAAAGGCAGACAGATGTAGCCCCACCTGAGTGAGTGCCCAGTGTGAGACCAGGCCTGCCTTCATGCCTCCAGTGGGATCCTTGTAAGCAACATCATGAGCACGTTAAAGCCCAGCTCCTCAGGATGGGGAGCCTTGGGAGTGAGCCCCTCCCAGGAGACAGTGTGGACCCACAGCCACACTGGCTGCTTCCAGTGCTAGAGCTCTGAGCTGAAGGAGAAAGGGAAAGGAAGAGCAAGAAGGGGCCAAAGGAGAGGAGGTCCTGACAGTGCAGGTGTTTGCCCTTCAAAAAAAACATCCCTCAGATGGAAGAGGGATGGGTAGTGTCCAGCTCTGTAGTACACAGTGTTTCAGTTCCCATACACAGACATCCAGAGAGTCTCCTCTTTCTTGAAGAAAAATCCTTCTCTCTCCTGGAATCAGGATCCTCTTGTTTCATTTTGCAGATGGCAGAGAATATCATTATTCATAGCAGATGAATGATCAGACATAGCTGGGGGCTACGTGGCAGTGTAGGTGGCTCTCTAAGTCAGGGTGGCCAGCAGGGGTCCTCGTGGGTCTGTTGGAAGTCAGCTCTGCTTTGGAGAGCTGTGGTTTGGGTTTCACCTTTTTAGCTGATAACTCCGGGATCATCCCCTTTGCTTCTGAATATCTCCTTCTCCTTCCTTCTACCCAACAAACCATGCTGTATCACAAGCCAATGTTTAGCAGGGCTGCAGGACATCATCTGTGTGTCTTGAAGTGTGCACCACAGCGCCCTGGGAGGGAGCACTGTGCTCTGGGTCAGGCTCGCACACAAGGATTTCCTGTTGCTCACTCAGGCTGGTTTGTGTCCTTGCCTTTACACAGTGGCACCATGTGGTGGCCTCTTGATTGCTTCCTTGGGCGTGTGCCCCCTTCTCCACACAGATGTCTTGGTAGTAACCAGATTGCTCTGGATGGCCTTGGAGCAGCGTGGAGAGGCAAGAGCCAGGGCTGGCCTGGCCACTGCCAGGCCCTTGTGAGTGTGGGCTTTATACAGCTTCCTGCCAGCAGCAGCTCAGCTGTCACCAGGGCATCACTGTCACTGGGTGTGGTGGCCAGAAATGAAACGTGTCCTGTGCCCTTAGTGATGGCCTTGTCCTTGGGCCTGGTTTGGGGGGCTCTGGATGAGCAGGGCTTCTTTGCTTTAGCAAGAATGCGTTCAACCCCAGGGCAGCGCTGACCACTCTCCCCCTTCTCAGTCTTAGCTGTGGGGCTAGGAGACAAAACAAGGTGGCAGCCCAGAGGGGGTGTGTGTGTGTGTGGCGGGGGGCTCATTACCTTTCAGGATCAGAGATTTCTCTGCCCAGCTAGCAGCCCTGGCTCCCCTGAGTGCCCTTGTGTCCTTCCCTAGCCCTGCCTGGCATGGCAGCAGGCAGCTGTAGAGGTCTGCCTAATGACTGTTTTGCCTGTGGAGTTGGAGGAAAAGAGGTGTAAAAAGAAGAAAGGTGATGTCAGGGATGAAAGGAAGGAGCAGCCTCGGCTCGACCAACCTGGCACTGTAGGGGTTAAGATCTGTTAGATGGGGGGGGGGCTTCCTGCTCTGCATCTGTGCCCTCTGACCCCCAGAAAGTTCCTGGGAGCCAAATGAGGGAGCTCCCCCCCTTCATCCTCCTTTCCCAGCTTCACCTGCTTTGGGCAAGGCTGAGAGGAGCAGGGCCCTGCAGGCCCTGAGGCCTCTCTCTTAGCCTGGGAGCTCATGTTCTGGGCTGCCCAAGGACCCCCTCCCAGGGCTCGCTGACCCTTTCATGTTCTACTCAGGCCTTCTTTCTGGTCTTCTCACAGTTCAGGGACATCTCACGGCATGAAATTTGAGAGGCCTTTGGCTGTCCTCAGAAGAGCAGTCAGATGAACTCCTCAGAGATTCAGGACCCAGCCCAAGTCCAGGCTCCCCTAACCCTTCTCCTCCCTCTTATTTTCTGTCTGCTGCACTTTCCTGGGACTGGAATCTTTCCTTTCTTCCAGGAGATGGAGTTGCTGTGCTCAGGGTCAGGTGCAGAGGAGGCTAGGAAGGAAGGTCTGTGAGAAACTTTATCCATCCACAGCCCTGGGCCAGGCCCTGGGGTTGCCTGTACAAGCAGAATCAGATGGAGCAAATGGAAACAGGCTAGTCTGTGGACTAGTCTCCCTAGGCTGTGCTTTCCCGGGAGCACTGGCTCCCCTACAGCTTTGCTGAGAGGGAACCCATCAGGCCAGGCATCCTGAAGCCTCAGCTTTGGCCTGCCCTGGTCTAAGCTGGGTTGTCAACTTTGGGCAGTCTGCTGAGAAGCAGAGCAGCGGGTGGACCAGTCAGACATGTCCCCTGATCACCCCCCTCCACTCTAGGCAGCTGCTTTGTCAGCCTTGGGCCCCCAAGTTTGAACCTGCAGTCATCTCTACCTCCTCTCCCTTGGTGCCCTTGGAAATGCCATTTGGGCTCCTTTGAAGGATCAGGAAACATGTAAAAGGTGATGCCAGAACTGGGTTTTGTGAGACAGAGGTGAGCCTGGCAGACAGCAGGTGCAGAGGCCAAAAGAGGTTACACTGTAGAGTTGGGGGAGAGGAGACAGGAGGCCGACAAGATGGCTGGGGGCCAGCCTGGTAAGGGTTGCAGATGACTGACTGTCCTGGGAATGGGTGGGGGAAAAGATCCAGACAGCATGATAAGAAATCAGGAAAAGAAAGATCATTTGCAGCTGGGGGACCAGGGCACAGCTGGACTCCTTGCTTGGTTAGGCGTTTTGTTCAGTTGTCACTCATAGGAACCTAGCTCCTCACCTCTCCCAGTCTTGTGGGTGAAAATCCACAGGAGAGCTGGCCTCCGAAGGCCAGCAGCTGCTTTCTTCCTGGCCTTCCATTAAACTTTCTAAATATGTTCCCATCAGGCATGGATACTCTGATGGGCCAGGGGGCACAGGGTCACCTCTCAGTTTGTGGACCAGTATCACTTGGAAAAGCACAGTGCTAGGCACCTAGGGCCCCATGCTGGTTGCCATCTTATTAAAACTCATCTTCCATGCTCTTTAATATGTCTTACATTTGATATGTAATTTTTATGTAGTTTGTATATGTAATATATATACATATAATAATATATATAATGTTTATATAATTGGCATATATTCATATATATATATGTCTTTTCCAAGAGGCAGAGAGAAGAGGAGGAAGAGCCTTCTAGGCCTGGGGCAAAGCCAGAGGGGGAAGTGAGGTGGCCTGGAAGGGTTTGAAATGTAACCAGGGGAGTCTGCATCTGATCCTAGGAAGGTAGAGGAGAAGAATGCTGGGGGAGGGAGGGATAGGAGCTGGCTCTGTGGGTTAGCAGGTGCCCAGGTAAGGTTTCCTAGTTCCAGAGGTTGCCCCTAGGGTTGTGGCAGCTTCAGTCCTGAACCTCCTGACACAGAGCCCCAGCTGGTGGGGGTGGAGGTAGGAAAAGTGGCTTTAGCCTGATGGACATATGTGCAGGAGACCTGGGGCAGACGTCAAGCCAGGAGAGCTGGGTTTGAATCATAGTACAGAGATGACATGTGGAGTTGTGGGAGAGGGGTACAGTTTTCTGAGGGCTGAGGAAAGCTCCAGTGTAGAAGACAAGAAGAGACACAAAACCTCAGGAGGAAACAAATGAGGGAGAGGTGGGTCAGAAAGGCAAGCAGAGCCGTGGAGAAGCCAAGGCTGGCTGGGGGTACTTGCAGAAAAGGGGCTTGGGAGAGTAGCTCCTGCCTCAAGTACCAGTGTTTCTTTAAGGGCAAGGTGAGGCTGTCCTGTCGGAGTTCATGGCATTCTTAGATGAGAGTGTAGGAGACAGACACAGTTATCGAGAGAGTGAGACACTAAAAGGTGGGAAGTGGGGGGGGGGGCAGGAATGTCCTGGCTGCTCGCGGGGTGGTAAAAACAGAGCTTTGCCCTCTCTGCCACAGCGACACCGAGCCTCTGGTGATCCATAAGCTGCCCATGTCAGAGAAGGGAGCGCCCAGTGCCTCACAGCCCTCCCCGGAGCCCCCAAGCCCAGCTTCTGCAGCTGTGCCCACGGTAGCCACCATAGCTGTGCCCATGGCAGCCACCACAGCTGTCCTCACGGCAGCCACCACCAGTGTCCTCACAGCTACTCTCTCTGCAGCCACTACCACAGTGGCTACCACGGCTGCCCTGGAAACAGTGATGAAAGACAGGTGAGCTGGGGAAGCTGTGGGCAAGGGGTGGTGGTTCCTTGGGCATCCAGAGCTTTTCTGGGGGAGTGAGAGGTGGTTACCAGAGACAGGCTACTGCCAGTGGTGTACAGGGTGGGCTGGGGGCCAAGGCCTCTGAGCAGCCTGGCAGCCTTGGTTCCTTTCCCTCCTAAGAGGCCCAGACTTGTGTTGGTTGAATCATTTTTTCTACCTGACCCTTTTTTGCTGTTGGGACCCAGGGAACAGTACAGAAGTGGTGCACAGCTGGCCCTGCCCTGCCCACTGGCTCTCCCATGCCTGATGTGGATTTGGGGGGCCAGGCAGAATCCCCTACCATGGCTGGCCCTCACTCCTGTGGGGCAACCCCGTGGAAAGGTGGGTGAAGTGGAGACAGGTGGCCTTTGGCCGATCTAAAGGGTTTCCCTTCTCCCCCACCCCCATCCATGTAGGAAAGAGGAGGCATCATCTTCTCCTGAAGCCACGTTAAATGGCCCTGCTTGATGCTGCTGCCTCCCTCAGGCCATGTCTCCCTGAGGCCGGGCTGCTTCTACTTAGGCAAGAAAACTACCTGGTGATGCAAATGGTCTGTTTTTTTATTTTAATTTTATTTTTTAATAAATGCTGCATTGGTAAAGCTGGTGGTCAGGACCAGTCAAACGACGGCCACACCCGAACCCTTTCTTAGCAAACCTGGGGAAGGACATTTGCATTGTCTCATGTAGCAGAGAAGGCGCCTGGGTCAGAGCAAGACTTGAGCCTGCTTTCTCTCCCTGCCACCCACCACCCTCAGCCTGCCTCAGGCCCACCCCTCAATGTTGACCTGTTCTCTAAGTGTCTCCTCTCCTGTCTCGTGTGGCCTGTGGAGCGAGCCCTACCTGGGGCTGGCTTGGGCAGCACTGGGGGCTGCGGCCATGAGCCAGGTCACTAGCACACGCCCTGCCCCGGATAGCAATAAAGCCTTATTGGACTGAAGGAGCCCGAGCTTCCCGGGGTGAGGGGTGGGAGGGAGGAAAGTAGACACCAGCCACCTGCCCGATGTTGCCCCTCAGCAGCAGGGGACTGGGACCCACTGCCTCAGGAACAGACCCTGGCAGCCCCAGGGGAGTGGGCGTGCCGGGGCCACAGCCAGCCCTGGACCTCATGGACTTTCAGCCGGAGCCGATGGGGAACCTGGGAGCAGTTTTCTGGCCTCTTGTTTTACATGTTTTTTAATGGAAGCAGGAACAGCCACATTTTTGCACTTTGTATCAGCGACAGCATTGGAACCCAAATCTGAACTCTTCCCTTGCCCCAGCCTTCGTTCCTTCCCCCCAGCCCCCAATCCCATCCCTGCCTGCTGGCAGAGTGTGCCCAAGGAGGCCCTGAGGCCTGGAGCTGGGGCAGAACCACCAGTGCAGGCCACAGAATCCCCAAAGGTCTCAGGCTGAGACCAAGAAGATGGAACTTGGAAGGAGAAGTCAAATTATGCAGCTGAAAAAAAAGCCCGTGGAAGTGCAGACCTCCCTGACCTGGCCTGCAAGCTCACTGTCACCAGCATGACCCAGCAGCCAAGCAAGCTGCCCCAGTCCCAGGAAGCATGGAAAGGGGGCGCCCCCAGCACCAGCTCTCCTTGGACCTGCTTAGACCCCATCCATCTGGCACCCAGCATTGGATTCTGAGTTCCCAGTTTAAGGACTCCACTGATGAGCTGGGGAGAGGCCAGAGCCAGGGAGCTAGGAAGCTGACAGGCCCAGAAACCAGGTCAAAGGGTGAGGGGGCAGACCTGGGAATTCCCAGCTGGAAAAGGGAAGGGTCAGTGGGAGACTGGACCAAGGGGGAAGCAGCAGGAGCAGTAAGAGGAGGTCAGGAAGGCAGATTTGGGCTGAGGGCCTTGGGAGGTACTGAGCTCCCTGTCACTGGCAATGCTGGGTGCCCTCTATCAGGAGGGAAGCTGTAGGGCCAGGAGATGATGACCAGCTGCAGGAGATGACCATGGGAGCCCCAAGAATCTGCCTTTCTTCCATCCCCCCACCCCAAATAAACAAGGCCTCAACTGTGGTCTTAGTAGATTAGTGGAGCTTAGTTCTCCTTTGACTGGCCTGGAGTGAGGGGAGGGGGGACAGTGGTAAGACAAGACACTGAGGATGGAGCTTTCTGGAGCTCACTCCTGTAGATTTTAGCTGCCCTGGTTCTCTCAGGGGTAGGGAGGTCTCTGATAGCCACTGTGGTGGCGGCAGGACACCAAGATTGACCCCTTCTCACCTGTACCCAGAAGCCGCCTGAGCTCAGCAGGCAAGCTGGCCTGGGCACCCCCCCCCAGCTGAGTGCCCACTCTCCCAGCACCAGCGATGCCCAATTTGACTGGCCAGCCCTGTCAGACGGCTCTTGGAGCTGTCTGTGGTCCTGGCCACAGCCAGGATTTGGGCAGCAGGAGCCAGGTTCTGACCTCCCACACAGAACATTTGTTCCCTACTTGGTCTTTGATTTGCTGACTTTAGGTGGTATCTTTAAAATCATGGTAAACATATCAAATGTACACTTTGAAATGGCCCTGAGTATAAATTGTTGCGTGCTTGTGCTGACTCGTGGGGGCAACCCTGGGGTGGGAGTGGGGGGGCTGATGAGGTGGGCATGGTGCCTGGGCTTGAGCTCTGGCTGCTGGGAAAGGGAAGGGTCCTGGCCTGCCACCTCTCTGGGCTAACCAACATTCTGGAGCTACAAGGGCCTGTCCCCAGGGGAACAGCATTACTCCCTTCACTCCGCAGCCCCTTGCTTTGCTCCTCCCAGGGTGGACTTGTCTCTGAAGACACCCTGGCTCTCTCACCCCACTCTGTCCTGGGAGAGGACTTTATGCAGGGGGTGAGGCTCCGGCCTAATTGAGGACCCATTACCAGGCTTTCCCAGTGCAACAAAACCACCTCTGGGGCCCTAAGCACCGACCCTTTGTCAGCACCCCCTGAATCCAGTCTCCTCAGACTGATCCTCAATCACTCCTCCCCCCACCCCCCCAGCACAAAGCTGCTTAGATGCAGCCTGCCCACCCCCCACACCTGGTCTACCATGACAGCTATGTGACCTCACCTGGCATTCAAGGCCTTCCAGCCTACCTTCCCTTCTCTGCATTAATCCCTATTCCACCCATCAGTACCAGGATCTCAAGCCCCTCCCCAACACCAACCCAGGGCTGGGCTACCCAGTCGGGTGACAGATGCATTGCTTTCCTGGTCTGAGACTTTCTAGTCTCCCAGCCACATGGGAGCCCCTAAAAAAGCAAGGCCTCCTCTTCACTGGACTGAATTAGAGGCCTCCCAAGGCACTCTGGAAAGGACTTTGGAGGTCTGAGGCCTGCCTGTCTCAGGCTGTCCATGAGTCATCTTGAGCGGCTGATGACCTAAGCCCGGCCCGCCTCCCCTTTCAAGGCGGCCCTCAGGACCAGGCCCTGCCCCAGCTGCTGCCCCCTGGTTGCACCGCCCCCCCCCCCCCCCCCAGCTCCCAGGCTGGCCATGGTGCAGGGGTGGGGCAGAGAGCAAGAAAGCTCCGTTTTTATTAAATTCCATTAGTTCTCTTTATATAATCCTTTGTTCTAGACACAATACATGGGAGTGGGGCCAGCTGGGGCCAGACACATTTACAGAGACTGGGGTGAACTGAATCTACACGAGTGACAGTGGCCACAGGCCTGCCACGGGGTCAGGCTATTTACAAAACCCACTTCAAGGACTCAGGTGACCATCACCCCATCTGCTCAGGCCATCTGGTGGGGAGAGGGGACTGTACCATGGCTGTCTCCAGAGGCAGGGATTCCTCAGTCCTGACACCATCAATAAATTACAGTCAGGGGGAAGGTAAGCCTGCCCTGGGGCAGTGTGGGGTGGAGAGAGGCTGTAATGACCAATGGACCTGCCCTGGAGAGGGCAAAGACTGACCACTGGACTTTCCTTGAGAGAGGGCTGAGACAGACTTGGGGCCCCAGCCCAGCACATTCCAGCTTTAGGTCTTTGGGAGCAGGGCGAGGCTGGGGGATGTAACTCACTGAGTAGGCCTTACCCCAGGGCAAGGGTCAGAACATGATGGGGACCAAGGACCCCCAGAGTTTCTGTACAAAGTCAAGTGCTGAGGCTGGGGCGGGGAGAAACACTCTGTGGGGCCCCCCACCCTGGTGCAGAATCCCAATACTGTCGGATGCCCCAGGAGGGCAGGGCCTGTAAACAAAGGGCAGACTGGATGGCCCTGCCCCTGGGCCCCCATAGTGGTTTGTAAGGACTAGAAGCTCCCATCCAACCCTGGTGGGCCTGGGGTGGGGCCTACTCCAGGGTCCCATCTGGCTCAGGCATCTGACAGGCAGCTCTGGAGCCGATCCACCCACTGCTGAGCCAAGTGCACATCCTGGGCACAGAAGTTGTAAACTCGCCTCGTGGTCTTCACCTGGGCGGGGATGATCACACCATTAGAGCCCGTGACCTCTAGCACCTCACCTGCCCCCTCAGCCCTCCCACCCACAGGCCCAGCCGTACATCAAAGAAGGCCTTCTCGTCCACTGTCTTGGGGGCACCCATGGTGGGGGTCCCGGGAGTGACAGACTCTACTTCGGCCAGGTCGATGACCCCTTTGCATTCGGTGTCCACCCGGTGATCGTAGTAGCGCAGCTGGGGAGGGGCAGGCAGAGAGAACATGTAACTGACTGGTTCTATGGGGGCCCTCCTCCCCCCAGGTCAGCCGCTCTCCACTTCCCTGTCCCCCTTGCCTGGTGCTTTGTCTTGTCCAGTACGAACCATCGGGCCTTCCACGGCTTCATGAAGGCCCCCTTCTTGTAGAGGGTGCCCTCGTAAGACCTGTACCAATAGAGGGAAGAGCCCATCACCCCCTTGTGCAGAGTGAAAGCAGGGCCCAGGGAGAACTTAGTGTTGGGGGCAGAAGAGTATGACCAAGGGCCCATCCAGGCCCTCAGAGCAGGCCAACACCATAGATGAGGGCAGCAAGGATGGCTCTGGTGGTCCTGGAGGGATGAGGGGGGGGGGGCAAAGTATGTGCCAGGATGGTACCAGCCTCACAGAAGGACCCAGGGAGAGAACCAGGGAAATTCACAAGTAGGACCAGTCTAGGCCCTCCAAGGAAGGTAAAGTAGGGTGTGAACAACCCTTAGGACTGTGTCCAAAGCAGACTAAGCCCAGGGCTCACCCTAGGCCTTATGAGCTGGAGCCCTTTATCCCAGAGGGAAATGAAGTGTCAGTTAATGGGCATGGCTGGAGGCTGGGATGGGGCCAGGAGCCCTCAGGATCTCAGCATGCCCAAACTCTCCCTGGAGTCCAGTCAGGGTTTCCAGCTGGTCTAAAGAGCCTGAACTCCAGACTGAGGGGGCCCTTGTCCTGTCCCCCAGCCTCCCTCCACACCCACCTGTTCTCACTCTCAGCCGTTTGGAACTGGCTGTACAACGTGCTGGTACTTCGGCGAGCGGCCTGCCGGCCACTGGAGGGTGTGGAACTGCTGCTCTGGTCACTGTCCAGGCTGAGGCTGAGCGTGGAGCCCACAGGCCCCTCCTGCAAGTAAACCCCAAGCGAGCGCCGGTGATGGGACACACTGGACATCAGCAGGGAGCTGGGTGTGCTCTGGGTGCACAAAAAAGAGCAGGCCTCAGGGAAGCTGCCGCCGCACTCTCCTCAACCTGCCCTCCACCCTTTGGGCCCTCCCCATACCCGCCCATCCTGGCGGGCCTCACTGCGCTGGGCAGCCTTCACCCGGTCCCATGTGTCCTTCCAGCGCTCCGAGGGCCGGCCAAGCTCTGCCTCCAGTCGCTGGAGCTCCTGAGAATAGAGAAGTGTTAGTTGGAGAGTTTCTGAAGGAAAGCTCAGGGCCAGGAGCATGGCAGAGGGAGCCAAGACCAGAGTGGAGGCCTCTGCACAGCTGGTGCTGCCCTGGAGGGCCTGGATGAACCCAACTGTGAGATGCATACGAGCCCCTGTGACCCTCCAGGCTAAGAGCCTAATCTAGGACCCTTCATCAACCTGCTCACCCCCTACCACGATGCTGCTCAGGCTGCAAACACCCTTGTCTGGCCTCAGGCAGCATTCTCAAGTTATACCTTTGGAGCCTTGAGCATCCTTCCTGCTAACGTGGGAGTGCGTATCAGGCATGTGTGAGTGTATGTATGGTATGTGGGGCATGTGGGGATTGGTATGCATGTGGTATGTTTAGGAGGCATGTGTGTACATGTGTGGGGCACATGGAGACAGGTGTGTGTGGTATATGTAGGGGGGTATGTGTGTATGTGTGGGGCATCTGGGGATGGGGGTGTGGCTAAGGGATAAAAAGGTGAAAGCCCCTTCTGGGCTAACCACACACAAATACACATGACCTGAGGAAGCCACAGGCAGCAGCCCAGGTAGCAATCACTGCAGGTTAAGCTTTGAATCCTAACTCTCCACCAAACAGCATGTTGTTCCCCAGATGATAAATGCTCAAAGGATATGAACAAGCAGTGTTCAAAGGAAAGAATCTAAGCTATCTGCAATCATATGAAAAAAATGCTCTATATCACTACTGATTGGAGAAATGCAAATTAAAACCACTCTAAGGTACCACCTCACACCTATCAGACTGACCAACATGCCAAAAAGGAAGCTGTTGGACGTTAGAGGGGATGTGGAAAAGCAGGGACACCGATGCACTGTTGGTGGAGTTGTGAACTGATCCAACCATTCTGGAGAACAATTTGGATCTATGCCCCAAGGGCTATAAAACTCTGCATGGCCTTTGATCCAGCAATGCCACCACTAAGTCTGTATTCCAAAGAGATCAAAGAAAAGGGAAAAGAACCCGCATCTACAAAAATATTTATGACAGCTCTTTTTTGTGGTGGCCGAGAACTGGAAATTGAGAGGATGCCCTTCAATTGGGGAATGGCTGAACATGCTGTAGCATATGAATGTAACAGAATACTATTGTGCTAAAAGAAATGGATGAGCAGGTGGTTTTCAGAAGAACCGGAAAGACCTATATGAAGTGAGGCAAAGTGAAATGAGCAGAAGCAGAACCTTGGGCACATCGCTCAGCAATGAGAAGACAATGCTGAAGGGCCCATGATGAAGAATGCTACACACCTCCAGACAAGGAGGGAGTGGATTCTGGGTGCACAATGAAGCAGGCCTTCTCACTGAGTTTCTTGCTTTTGGGGGGTGGGGGCAACAAACATGGCTAACATGGAAATGTCTTATATGACTCCACATATGATGGTTGCCATATTGCTTGTCTTCTCAAGGGGTGGGCACGGGGGGGGGGGGCTGGAGCAACAAAGAATTTGAAACTCAAAAATTAAAAATGAGTATTAAAAATGAATGAATATACATTAAAAAGTTTTAGGTACTTAAGAGGCAGAGGAAATTTAACAGAATATGGATAAATGCAGAATCTATAACTGTTCAAGAAACCCACTTTACAAGGCCAGAATGTGGAAGGCAGTCAGGGAGCGAAGGCACCAAGAGAAGCCAAGCCGGAGGGCTAATCTGTCCTCGGCCCTGGCCTAGACACTGCTGATCAAGGGGAGGGAGAAGGTCCCCAAGGCCAAGCGAAGAGTCATTTATTGTGCAGGAAAGATTGGGAAGGGCCCGGCTAGGTATGAAGAGCTGTCTCCCTGGAGAGGGCTTAGCTTTACTCTGCTCAGCCCTGAGGGCAAAGCCAGGAGGAAGGGGCTTCAAAGAAGCAAGCTGAGGCCCAAGCAGACTCTGTCCCCTTGTACTGGTGTAGCTGACAACCAGCTGTCAAGAGACCTTCGCTCCAGAGGGTCTTGGAGGGCCCCTCCCACCAGGAGAGTTGTCTGTGTGGACTGGACCACGGAGGGAAGTATTACCAAGGGAGAGTGGAAAGAGGCTGGTGCCAGATGCCAGGCAAAGAGGGAGGGCAATGGCCAGGGTCATACATGGAACAGCTCATTCTGGGGGTGAGGGGGTGAAACCACTACTTATTTCTTTAACTAAAAATCTCAGCTCCCTGCCTCCGGGGCCCAGAGAGGCCAAGGGCCTTGCCTGGGGACACGCAGCAGACCAGAGATGCAGCCTTCTATTCCTCCCCCTTCCTCCAGAAATGGAAGGGTGGAAGAGCAGAAGGAGGGAGGGCTTTAGGGAAAGGAGAGGCAGTGCCAGGAGAAGGGAGAAGGACACCAGGCAGAGCTCCAGCTAGCAGACTGAGTCGCAGGAATCTGTCCTCATTATAGGCCTCAGTTGTACAGGACATTCCTGACTTACAGATGGAGTGCGGGCCAAGGCAATTGGTGGCTGTCTGGAAAATGGAACACATGTTCCCCTCTAAATTCATGCACAGCATTCAGCTCTCCTGCCTGAGCTCAGGGGGGAGTCTCCACCTTAAGGCCTTGGGGGAAAGCCAGAGGGGCAGGGCCCAAGAAGGAACAGAGCTGTAGCTGGGACTAATAAGGATGTGGAGGCAGGAGGGTCAGCGGAGTGGGGGGCTGCTGGAAAGCATTCCTAAGCACACCCTGGCCCCCTCTGAGGAATCGAGCAGGGGATAGACAGCAGAGAGGGCACTACTAACCACGCTGGCCCTCAGCAGACAGGAGCCCCAACCTGCCCAAGCCCAGCCCTTGGCTCATTGCCCTGCATCCTTCCAGACTGATCCACTCTGGTCTCAGGATGCCCTTCTCCTCCTGGGACCTCTCAAAATTGAGTGGCTCTGTCAAGCTCCTCCCCACTCGCACAGCACATCCCACCTGCTGTGGAGGTGATTCAGGCAAGCCCGGCCTGGCTACAGCAGGCTGCCCACTCGGTGCTCAAGGCCACTCAGGTAAGGCCTCTGGCTCCCAGGCTGCCCGACTCCAGCAGACGAGGACAAGGCCCAGCCATGGGCACCAAGAGCCAGGGCCCTGCATCCAGACAGGTCAAAAGCCTGGGCCACCACATAATTTACCCTGAATCTCAAGATTCCTCCCTTCATCACCCCAAGCTTCTGTCTTCCCTGCTCCCCACATCAGCCTCCTGGGCCTTGCAGCCTCATCCTCGGCCTTTCTCTCTGTCCTGGAGCATGGCCCTTCCTTTCCTTTCACCTGGACCATCCCCTAAATCACCATCTCATCTCCCCGCCCCACCTCACCCCCCCCACCATACATAGCCAAATCAATGCTCACCTCCCCCACATGGTCACAGATTCTCAGTGCCCAAGAGGCCTCAGCGCACATGGGCACTGCACCCGCCCCCGGAAAATGTCCCACTGGTACCTGAGCAAGACTTGTGTCTTTCTCCCCTTTCCCCCTCCCTCATTCAAAAACACACACACACACACACACACACACACACACACACACACACCCATTATTAGGGAGGTTTTTCCTCACCCATCTCAGTGCCCTCAGGCCCAAGCAGAACAAGGCAAATCCCCCTCCCACAATGAAAACAGCCCTTCCCCAGGCCCTTGCCCATCCTCACTGCTACCTCCCAACTCACTGCAGCTGTTCAACATCCTTCTCAACTCTGGGTGCCCCGGACTGGGCACACTAGGCCAATGAGGTCTGACTGAGGAAGGGAGGCCAGAGACACTTTCACCTCCTTAGTCCTGGATGCTCACAGCCACCCACGACTTCTGGGCTAACCTCACCTTATCAAACCATATGGAGCTTGGATCCACTAATACCGCCTGCTGTTCTTTCCAGAGAACTCCTATCAAACCACCCCCATGCCATCATGACTTGTCTGGTTGGATGACCATGCTCTCTGTGCCTTTTGCCAATTCACTGGGCCCTACAGAGCCTGCAGACCAGCACTGAGCACACAGTGGCAACACCTTGTGAGTGGCCCTGACCGCGCAGGAAGTGAGGCTGCAAAGCTGCAGGATCTATCAGTCCTCCCACCTGTCTCAAAGTGCCCCCTTCAATGTTCCACTGACTGTGTGGAGCCCACGCCCAGCGGCCAGGTCCCAAGGGGCGAGCTCCAGGGCCCTCTCCTCCAACACTGACAGTGTGCTCTCCAGGCCCAATGGGCAGGTTCTTCAGAACCCAGGGACTATGGCATGAGTCAAGAAGTCACTAAGATTTGGGTTTAGTCTGACTCAAGCACTCCCTGAAACTCTGTGCTGTTTTCCCTCCTTAAAAAATGAGGATGAGAACCCCTCTACCTCAAGAGGCACTCTCTATGGAGTTCATTCCAGCCCTCTGCTGATACAAGCTGTCAGTGTTGCTGGGGGGGCTCCCTCACCCTCCATCTTGGGGCTCCCCAGCAAGCCCTTCCCTCTATCCCACAACAGTGGCCTTGGCGTTCCTGGCTGCCTTGTGCCACACGAGCTTGCCTACCGTGGCTCTTGTGGGCCCGCGCTGCTGCCCTTGCCTCCCATCTCCTCTACCTGCCCTTTAAATTCAAGCTGGTCTGTGTGCCCTGGGCAACCTCAGCACTCTAGAATGACATTCTTGAGAGCACCCCTTTGGGGCTCATCCTGGCCCTTCTCTGAGCTCTCAAAATAAAGGGGACATGCCCATCGACCCTCCTCAGGCCCAGACACTTGGGCTGCCAACCCTCTTTTCCTACTGAAGCTTCCTTCTCCTTTGACGGTCTTCGTGAGGCCTGCCCCCCTGAACAAAGCCCCTTCTCTTGGCCTTCCTGCTCTTTAGCCTCCTCATTCCTGTCCTAGGCCCCCCCCCCCACGCTCCTTGGGGTCCTGGTCTGGGCCAGCATCCAGCTTACTGCTGTGGCCCCTGCCTGGGCCCTTCCATTCCTCAGTCACCTCCATCCATCCCCACATCCACCCATCAAGCCCATCGGCCCAGGCTTCTCCAGTCTTGACCCTGGGGGCCAAGGGCTCAAGACTGCATAGATGCTCCTCTGTCTCCCACCCACCCCAGACCCAGAACCACCAAGGCCCCCTCCCCATTCTCACACATGGCCCCTTTCTCCAGCAGTCAATGCGGAGGCTCAGGATCAGCCATCTTTCCCTTACGACCACACCAGACCCTTCACTAGGTTTCCCCTCCTCCCCTTGCCTCTAGTCTCTCTCTTCTCCTCTGCCCCCAAACCCTTCCTCCACTCTCTTTATTCACAAGCTCATGACTCATTGAAGATTCCCCGGCATCTGATGGTTAGACCCTTAACCCCGGCATGATGCGATGCCCTCCCTCCTATCCCAGTGCCCTCGGCCCTACCCAGGGCTCACCTCTAGCAAGCGCGATATGGCGTCAGGCTGGGCCCGCAGGCGGCTGTCGTAGCACGGCCAGATGACCCGACGCCTGCTCTGGGGTGCACCGCCATCAGGCCGTTCCTCTTCCAGGGGCTCAGGGGGACCCTGGGCCAGCTCCCAGTCATACGGGGGGCCCTCGGCCAGGGTCTCCCGGGTGTAAAAGTCCCACACCTTCAGGTTGGACACATTGCTGTAGGGACGCAGCACCTGAGAGGAAGGGGGAGGGCCGTTGTCCCAGTCTGTGGGTCCCTGGTCCTCAGCTGTCTGCTCCAGTCCCACAACCCCTTACCTCCGTGTCTTCAGGGGCGTACATGTAGTTGTAGAACATGGGCGTCTTCTTGCTCAGCCTCTCTACATACTCCCACACAGATTTACATGCCTGCTGGCTCTTCTTCTCACCCTTCTCCTCATACAGCAGGCCTAAAGGAAGCAGAGGGAGAGGAAGCTCAGCACCCCCACCTTGCACTGCATGGCCCCCATGCTCATTCTGTCCCCCAAGAGCACACCCCCATCTTCCCCCAGCTCTACCCCCTGCAACTCCCCCCACATGGCCCCCATCCCTGCTCTGCCTCCCTACAGCTCCCTCCATGGCCCCCACCCTGGCTCTACCCCCTGTAACTCTTCACATGGCATGCCTCCCCCGACCAGGCTCCCCTCTGCAGCCCCCGCACCAAGTTCGATGCGCTCATAGTCCGAGTCCAGGAGGAAGGTACGGAAGCGGTGAGACACATGGTGGTAGCTAAGGAACTTGAGGTAGAACTGGCTGAACTCAAACTCCATGGGGAACTGTGTGTGCACCTGGCAGGTGGGACAGAGGCAGGGTCATGGGTGGGGTTACCCTGCCCAGCCCCCCACGTGCAGCATCACTGCACAGGCCCACTCCAGCCTCCAGGCTCTTGTCTGCAGCAGGCCCCCTACCTGGTGTACACAGTCTAAGAACTGCAGGAAGATGGGGGCGAAGCCACTGCTCTGCCCTGCAAGGGTGTGGGCGCCCCGGTGTGTGAACCGATGCCCGAAGGACAGCCACTCCTTCTCCACCAGCAGCCGGAATCCCTCCAGGGTACGGTAGTAAGGGTCCGAGAGCAGCTGCACCAAGGACACCACCTGCCCCCACCCCGCCCAGCATGTCAGGGCGCACACCAGCGCATGCATGCACGACCCTGGGGAAGCCTCGGCTGGGTCTGGGGGAGGCTGTCCAGGGCAGAAGCCACACCCACAGCCACCTGTGCTCCTACCGCTGGGCTTCCAAGGCTCAGCCCAGTCCTGGTGGCCTCGCCACAGCCCACGGCAACACCTCTTCGGCCTAGTGGAGATTGTGCCCAATGTTCCTAAGTCTCTGCAGGGGCGGCCCCAGCCCCAGGCCCCCCCTCCTCTAGGAGATCTTCCCTGGGCGTGTATCATCTCTGCCTCAGCCTCACGGGGACTCAGCCCAGGGCAGGCTCCCACTCTGGCCTGAATCTTTCCTTACACCAGCCACATGACACATTTCCCCATCCCCCTCACAAAGAGCACACATGTGTACACATGCACACGCCCTTTACCTGTGTGGTAATGTCCCACCCATCTTCCAGGCTCACAAGGACAGAGGACCCCGAGTCCAGCAGCTCAACCACCAGCACGGATACCTGAAGCAGCTTGTGAATCTGGAGGAAGTGGACAAAGATGTGGTCTGATGGTGCTGCCCCCGGGGAGCTATCCTGCCACGTTCGGGGCTTTGCCCCAGGTGTATCTGTGCTCATACTCTCCTCAAGCCTCCACCCCCCTTACAGCACCAGGTGTGAGTCTCGGCTACTCCTTCAAGATGAAGCCCACACTTCCCATTCCCCTCGTACACTGGCCCTGGCTCTCTGGGCAGAGGTCTCCTCATCCACCACTGTTCCTGGGTGGCAAGGCAGGCGTGGGCAGTGCACTCATGGTAGATATTGGTGAGGGGATTCTAGGCAGGCGGGCCTCTAACCCTCCCACTCCATGATGCCAAGCTTCCTGTGTTTGTGTCCCTCTCCCTTGGAAAGATGGTCTAATCTATGTCCCTTCAGCTAGAACCCTCCCTCCCCATGGAGAGACAGGCCCCAATCTCGCCCCTGGCTTCCACCAGCTCCCTGGACTGGTTCCCCTTCCTGATGGGCACAGCCCTGATGAGGCTCTCTGGGGTGCCCCCCACATCACAGGACACTGGAGCTGAGAGGGGCTTCTCAAGATGGAGCCAAAGGTTGTGGCTCTCAGGCAGGAGGGAGCATCCAATGCCAGCTCCTTCATTTCACATATGGGAAGTAAGAGAGGGAGCATCCAAAGCAAGTTCCTTCCCCTACAAATCTTCCCTCTTGCTAAGCTGCCCCAAGTCTGACCCTGACCCCCACATTGGTTGAGGAGACTGAGGCTCAGGCCAGAAAATGGGACAGCCACGCAAGGTGGCAACCCTGACCCTCCCCACCAATCCAAAGCTTGGGCTCTCCTTGGGTAGCCCCCCCACATCACAGCATCCGAGCCAGCACTTCTAGGGGGCAGGGGTGGGGCAAGAGGCCCCCTCCTGCAGCACAGACCTGGCTCAGCCACTCGGACTCCTCCAGGGAGCGCAGGTAGGAGGTGGGGCTCTGGTCCCCCGCAGGGCAGCCAGGGACGCATGCCTTCAGAAGCTTCTTGAAGCTAGCTTTCACCTGCCTCACTTCAAACACCTCAATGGGCACCAGTTCCCACTGCTGGAGGGGGTCTGGCCTCACACCCTGCAATGAAGAAGAGAGGGAACGTGAGGGGCTGAGCATGACAGGCAGGGTCCGCCAGTTCAGCCTCCATCAGTCCCACCCACCCTGACCCCAGGGCACCTTCAGCTGGGCCTTGTCACCAATGATGTAGAGGGCTGCACGCTGGGGACGCAGGAAGCCTGGTTCTGAGGGAGCCCCATTAGGCTGGGGGGGCCCCAGCAGGTCCTTGCCCGCTAACCTGGAGCCTACATCCACACCCAGGCTGGATCCGCTGCTACGGCCACCGGCCCGAATGCTGCCCCATTTTCCTGTGGGGAGAGAGGTTGGGATGAGTAGGCCAAAGGGGCTGAGGGCATCTACTACTTACCTTAGAAATGGGGGCAACCAAGAGCATAGCCTCGAGCCCCCTGCTCTCTCTTGGGAAGGGCAATTCCAACTACAACTACATGGTGAATGCTCAGGGTGGGGAACACAAGGCTCAGAGTTAGTGCCAGGGCTGGAAGGGTGGAGGGCGCATCTGAGTCAGCGCCCAGGGTGTCGAGCGTGTGCCAAGGGCAGAGAGGCAAGTGTCCACCAGCTGGTGCCTGCCGTTAACACTCGGCAAGGGGTGGAGAGAGGGAGCGAGTTAATGGCCTGGGGCAGCAAGGGGGACACAGGCAGAGTTAGTGCCCAGGGCTTACGGTACCTCGGGGAGCAGTCCGTCTGGTGACTGATGCTGTCGTGGGATTGGACAGAGTAGTGACCCTGGCTCTGGGACTGGGTGCTGAGGGGGGCACAGCACAAAGACAAGACTCAGGCCCCAGCCCCGGGACAAAACCCTGACTAGCCAGAGAGGCCCAGGGTGGTCCCTGCTCTCCTCTTCAGATCACACAGTATATCCAGTGGCCAAACCCCAAGGAACCCCACATTCTCCTGAGCACCTACACAAGGCCATGCTTCTCCAGACATGAAGGCCCCAGATTTGGGAGCATGCCTCAACCCCTCTTCTGAGGGCAGGGCTGCCTTCCTACCAGGCTCAGACTAAAGCTCAATCTTCGTTGAATTAAGGTCAGGTCTGATAGGCAACAGGTGGGAGGGCAGGGAAAGGATTCTGAGGCCCTTGGGGTGGTGTGACTGGAGAGGGAGGCCTATCTACACTCCAAACTCAAGTGGCCATACAAAGAGGTCCCGGGAGGGTTTCAGGAGAGGTTTGGCTGAGAGAGGAGTCAGAAGAAGATCTAATAAGGGGGAGGGGAAGAACCAGCCAGATGACCTGGCCCCAGATCCTCCCATCACCCCTGCCCACTGAGGCCCAGCTGCAGTGGTGCCCACAAGGTGTGAGAGGCGGCCTGCCAACACCTCTGCTCCAAGGTCCCCCCAGCCCTGCTCTAGGGACTCCATAGCCCAGAACTAACACCATCCCCTGTGACACAGTCTACACTTCAGACACTCTGGACGGACAAGGTGCATTTGCACCCAGGCTCAGGATCCTCTGATCTGGATGCCTCCTGGGCACCACCTCAAATGGCCCCTTGTCCAGGAGGCCTCCTTTGCCCCTCCCTGTCTCTTCAGTCCTAACCTCGCCTCCCCAGGGATTAAATACGGTTAAACCGAAGCAATCGTGACGAATGCCACGTGACCTCGAACCAAGGAACCAACCACTTGGCTAAGGAAAAAACAGAGCCTTATTAAACACCTGCAGTGTGCTGAGGACACAACACAAATGGGAAACAGTCCCTGCCCTCAGGAGATCAAGCCTCATCCATTGCTGATTTAGGAGAGTTGGGCAGCGTCCTGCACAGCCCAAATGCCCCCAGTGAGCACCGAGTCCTCCCTGAGCTGTGCCTCAGTCCCTGCACCTTGCACCAAGCGCCTTCTATGTGCCAGGGACTGGGGGTACAGCAGCAGGAATGACCTGAGGCTCCCCTGGGCACTCACCATGACTTGCCATGTGCATAGATGAGAAGCCGCTGAGAGTGTTACGCCCAGAAGCAGCATCAGCGTGGCGGGGCATGGAGCTCACCACTGCCTGGAGGTACTTCTCTTGTTCCAGGCTGCTGGAGTCAGCCTGGGACTGACCTGGGAGGGGAGGGCAGGCAGGTGAGTCTGACAAATGGATACGCAAGATCCCTACCATGGGGACCATGCACAAACAGACACCCTTGGCAGGTGGGCTGTCCCATGTGATGGGGTCTGCTGAGGCTCCCCCTTCTGACCCAGGAGGGTGGGCTGGTTGGCTCGTAGTCCCATAAGTGTGAAAGTCCAGTGAAGGAGCTATGGGGGGCAGGGGGTAGGAGATGGGGAGGGAGGAGTGTAATGCCTGGAGGAGCCCCCCAGTGTAGCCTGGGCTAGACACTGTTACCTGGGGATGGTGCATTCTGAGCCTTGAAGAGGCCCACCACTCCTTTGCCATGCAGTCCCCCCGACCGTAGCAGGACAGCCTTTGAACGGCTGCTCCGCCAGCACACGACAGGGAAGCGGTTTTGACGGTAACAGCGCGAGATGCGTTGCAGGGTGTTGTCCTGGATACTCTGGGGCACGATCAGAAGTCCTGGGTAGCTAGAGGCCAAGAAGGGGCAGCAGGTCAGTCAGGACCCTGAGCCTGCCTGTGCTTGGGGACGTCCTGGAGAGGTGTGGGCCTTCACTTTGGGATGGCTCTCATCCTTAGCAGCTTCCCTTCCACCAGTGAGGGTTTGCATCCCTCACACCTCCCCTCTTCTCATTCTGTCCTGTGGGGCCAATCCCTCCTGCAGCCCCTTCCAGCCTTGTTGATGCTTATTGTCTTCTCATCCTACCTCCCTGGTCCCCCTTCTCTGGGTGCACACCAGCCTTTCCACATCCAGGCCCGGCCCAGATCAGCAGGCCCAGCTGGAGTCTGGCCAGAAAGCCAAAAGCCAAAAGCCAATCACTGCCCTCATCCAAGGTGCAAGGTAGCCATGAGTACAGTAGCCTCTGTGGACTTCTCAAGGCTTGGTGAGGCCTTATGATGCTTATTCCACATCCTCTCCCCTCTCTTCCCAGCCTGGAATGCAACCTAGCAGGTCAGACACCCCAGAGGAGCACTCTTCTTGCACTGAGTCCCTGGCCCCATTTTGATGCAGCTGAAGTCGAGGCTTAGACAGTGTGCTCTAATCAGGGCCTTTATGTGATGTGCCTAGTGGATTCACATAAGGTCAGCTTCCTAAAGATCCCCTGGAGTTACACTCAAAAGATTTGTGTCTGAGACCCTGACTGCAGCCAAGTTTTTTACCCCCCAATTTCAGATACTTAAAAAAGACAAGTCTCTTATTAGATTATCAACCCTGTAGATGGGGTGTTGGGGTGTCTACATTTGTAACATTCAGTTGCAACTTCTGTTGTAAAGTTATACCTCCCCCAGCCATAAAACCATTAACTCTGCCTCTTCCCTGAGCAGTCCCCTGCTTAGCTGTCATTAACCCTGCGTATTACAATAACAAGCCATACCTATGAATCCTTCACCCAACCATTTATAACCAATTAGAGAAATGTAAAGCTCCCTTGTTCTAGTGGCCAGTCGTACCTATGAATCTTTCAATGCACCATCAGTAAGATAATTCCTCACCAATTAGACCCCAGTTAGTCTAGCTTCCAACATTCATCCTGTCATAGTGGGACACTGATGTGTAACAGACTGGGCACCTCTCAATCAGAACTGACTGCTAGTTGACTTAGGTGACATTTCAAGGCAAAAACCACACCTCCTGGTAGACCCGCCCTGGACTTCTTCCCAGTAAATTACGGGCAATAGGGCTGTGCAGTAGATATGAAAGGTGCACGTCCTTTTAAGTACTCACCACTCCTTAACTCCTCCCTGATCCCTCCTTTAGTCACCTAGTTAGCATAATTGACAACTGATTTATGTTACTATGGCTATATATAATCTGTATTTCTAATTCCTGCACTTTTGCAGGCTTCCTAAGCCCTCCTGCCTGCTGAATAGCATCACATAAACTTTCACAATCATTAAATGGAGTTCATGGTTCTTTCCTGAACTATCCTCTCACCCACATCGCCACACACACCTTAGCTGGACCTTACGTGGACATGCAACATAATGGCGCTCAAATGTGGGGCAAATAAGAAATCTGAAAGGAAAGTTCACAGCAGAGATGGCCCTTATGAGCAGAAAGGAGCTCCAGAAATCACAAGTCACAGGGTAAGGGAACTAATTTCAATCAACCTTTTCTTAAGCATTTCTCTTTCACCAGGCTGTTACAGGGATTCTCAAGCTTTCTATCACCACAGGTCAAATGCAGGGGGTTTTAAGATGAGGAACAATATTTTTAAATATTAAAGAAAATAGTGTAAGAAAGATTAATTCTGTTATTATGAAGGAACAGTTAGAGGAGTTTTATTTTGTGTGTTGCCCTGGGTTTTTAAAGGGTAGTGCAATAGCATGGGAATCAGAAGGAAGTAGATATTTTAAAAATTTAGCAAAAGAAGGAACCCAGCATTTCCCTATTTCTGCCTTTTTCTACGGAATATATTAAAGATATGTTTTACATTAGCAAGGAAAGTGCCAAAGGCAGCACAAACAGGTATAATACAGCTGTTTTTACCCAGTATTTATAGCAAGTCAAAAAAATGTACAAAAATATCAGGATAAAAATCGGAAAAAATAAATTGCTTTCATGAAAAATGTGAAGTCTTAAGGTTTAAGGGTCTCCTTTCCTCTGATCCAACTCTGGCCAAGTCTGATTGTGGGAAAGGCTGTCAAAAATTAAACAAAAATAGTAAAAAGTAAAAAGGGAAATTTTTTTCCTCAGATCAAAGAGACAGACTAATAAGCATTCTCCTGCCCCATCTAAAAAGAGAAAAGTTTAGTGTATCAGGATGCACCCAAAGGTTAATTTCATTTGGCACTAAAGCAAATTTAGAACATATAAACATTTGAAGAAAAAATAAAATCAGGGATAACGCTTTTAAATCGAAGTACAGGACAGAGATTGGTGCCACTAGAAGTTTTATCCAGTTTCTCCATACTGTATTTAGACATTAAAGGCTTTTTACTTTCTAAGAAAAGAGAAAAAATTTATTTTAGGAATCAGGTTGCAGTACAGGTAAATTAGCTAAAAAACATTAAAAAAAAAGTCTCTCCTTACTAAAGCGAGAAAGACAATTAAGGTGTTTATATCTTCCTCCCCTAACTTGGCAGCCCAGAGGCAGCCTGAATTCACAATTCAGACCTTGCAAAGAGGATTAAAAAAAGCCTAAAATTCTCTATCAATAAATTTTGCATGTAATAATTTGAAACAAAATTTCGCATATTATCTAAGTTGTTGTATCTTTATTTTGTTAAATATTTCCTCAAAATTTTGAAACTGGTCCTCCCTCTTAGGTGGGCCATGAATCTGATATCTCTGAAGTAGAAGTAGGAGAAATAGACACAAAACTATGTTTCATTGTAGGACATCAGGTAGCTGAACTCTTTCATCCTAAATAAGATTAAGACAAGAGGTTCCCCCTCCCCCCCACCCCCACCTGCACCCCCACCTTCTCCCACAGGGCAAAGGAAGGAAGGGGAAAACGGCTTGATTAACAAAAGATCTGAGCCCCTGCTACTAGTAAGAAATCAATAGTTGGCTGTACTGAGGAAAATAATCCATCATTTAATTAATATTTTTATATGATCTAGGAATTCAACTGACTTCATTTGAAGCTTACTGTTTTTGCTACAGATAAAACAAGTCACTACTGCATCAGGTTGTTTAAATTTCAAAAAGAAAAATGTTAAATGACATCCCTTATGTTTTGACAGACATAGTAGATCTTGATTGTTTATTACAGCTAGATGAGAATAAAATTAGCTCTAAGCTATGATTGGAAAATTTGCTGTTTAAGATAAAAAGCATTTAAGTTCATATTCCGATATTCCTACTCTTTTTCCTCTTAGACCTGATTCTTATTATCAGATAAAAGAATCAGTAATATGAAATTTTTTGTCAGCTCATTGGAAAATTCAATGTTTTTTACCTAAGATTATGAAAAGTACAGAAAATTATGGAAACTACTTAAAAATCACCTTAAGATATTCCCATTGACTAAAGTAATTTTAGAACTAATAGCTTTTTACAAAATATGGTGATCAGCTTTTAATTGTTTGAGATTAAATTAATATATATTTTTTCTTCTCTCAGAAAGTCTTCTCTAAAACACTCTGTGATACCTAAATTAGTTTTGTTAAGTAACAAGTCAGGAACATAGAGAATGCTCACTGACCTCTGATAATCATTTAATATCATCAAACAAGCTGCTCTGCCTCATTTTTACAAAAATAAGGCTCTCTTTCTGTGTCAGCCACTCCAGAGCCCAGATAAGGCTGAGAGTTGGGTTTAACACAGGCATCCAGAGATCATAAATTTCCAATTCAGACCCAGCTTTGTCTTGCTTCTGAGTGAGCTCGGAGAATACCTTTTCTTATGCCAACAAACCAGAAAAGGCCTACTTTATGGCCCTTCAGGACAAGACCCTCAACTCAGGGCATTAACTTGAGTAAAGGGACTTTTTCTTATTTTAAGATTTTCTGGGCAATATATCATGTTACAGAATGTTAACGGTAAAGAAAACAGAGATTCTGGACTATAATTTCAATCAATAATTTGTCAGATTTATCTTGTTTTATTGTACTTATCATTTATTCAACTGGGAAAGATTCCTTTCTCTTGCAATGATTATAAGGATGATATATTTATGTAACTCAGCCACCCCTAATTGGGATGGTCCTAAAATGTCCTTAAGCTCTCTCATCTTTTTGTCTGTCAGGCAAAACTAGTCTTGCACTGCTGGTATAAGTAGTAAACCTAGCTTTAAGGGAATAATGAATAAATGCTGTAATTTTATATCTGTCTCCTTTAAACTAAATCCTTTTCAGATGGAAAGGTAGATTATAGGAAGCCCTTCGAACAGGCTTCCCTGCTCCCTCTATAATTTCAAAAGAATGGCCTTTGTGGACAATCAACTTAAAATATTGTTTTGAAAAATATCCCATTACATCAAGATGATTTGTCAATATTTTGCCTTTTCTCTTCCATTACAAGGGATAAAAAACAGTCCAACAATGTGCCAGAACTTTGTTACACGAGTTAAAACTATAAGAGATCAATATCCATGTGCATATCTTAAGCATTATATATGAATGACACCTTGTGTACATCCTTCAAAAGTGGTTTTTAAATACTTCAAACTGCTCAGGTTGTCTCACGATGGGTCACAACCCCTGAAAAAATCTAGTTGTAATCTCCACACAATTATTTAGGACATAAAGTGAGAAATAAAATTATTGAGCCTCAAAAAATAGTAATTCAAAGAGACAATATTTTCTCTGAAATTTTGTCTGAAAACTTTAAATGACTTTCAAAAATTACTTGGAGACATCAATTGGATCAGACCTTATTTAAAGGTTGGAAAACATCAACTCACTCATTTACTTAATGTCCTAGGAGGAGACCCAAATCTCCATTCTCCTTGAACTTTAATAAAAGAAGCAAAATTTAAAACAAAACAGTGTTCCCTGTACAAATTCATTAACTTTATGTTAAAGCCTAAATGGAAATGCTAATCTAAAGAGACCCTTTCTGGTAAAGTTTATTCAATGTGTTTTAAAAACCTTTTAAAGTTTTATTTCCACCTCCTTTCTCACCTACCCAAAAGAATGAAATATATGCCATTACATATCTTTCAAGGGAACAATTTCAAATTCTTAATGTTTTTGTAGACAGTAAATATTGTTATTATATTGTAAGAACTATTAAGACTGCAAATATAAAACATTCTAACAATCAAGAGTTATATGAATTATTCTTGCAGTTGCAACAAGTGGTAAGAAATAGAAAAAATCCTTTTTATTTCTCATATTTGCCTCTCAGGGCCCATTCAAAAAGCAATGCAAATTAACAATACAAAATTTATCCAAAACTTAGTCCTTTATCTCTGCATTCATAATGCAAGGATATTAATAAGTAAGTTCACATTTACTCTTGAACAGGTCAGTCAAATACCTTTACTTATGTTACAAGTTTAAAACCTAAATAGTCTTTGGCAAATAGATGTCACTTCCTTAAAAACTTACAATATATCCATGTGACAAATGAATACTTTTTTCTCATATACTTTTGATAACTTTGAAGGCTGGATAATCTTAGCTGTTTAAAGCAAAATAAGAATTGAGAATATCTACTACCAAATATTTACACTCACAAGAATTGGCACAACTAATATTCGAAGTAAGATAAGTAATATCAAGCACAGTTTAAAAATTTTTGTGAACTAAGCAATCTGAACAAGAAACCTTAGTTTTCTTGAATCTAAAATTTTTTTTTCAAGTTCTTTTAAAGTTGAAGGTTAACAATTTATCATAAATGACTTACATACCTATTTAAAATGAATGAAACATGGGAAAGAAGATTTTCAGGGTATTACTAGGAACCTGTAATTTAATTTTTTTTGTTGCCATTTATCCAAGATTTGACATTTTTTAGATTGATATTTTCCCCAAAGATACTATGTAGTTATGTAATTAAATAATAGAGAGTCTTCTCCCTGTAACATCCCTCAGAAATGAAAAGGCAAGACATTGCCATTCAAAATTAAAAAAAAAAAACAAACATTTTAATCATTTTCTGTTTCTTTGTAACTGTGAAGCCTCCCACTCATTTAACTTAAGAAGGCTATATTATATGGACAGAGCAAAATTACTGTCCTTCAGTTTGATATGATTACACCTGTAGCTAGAATTGTTCTTCACTCCATTCCCACTGTTTTTCACCTCTAAGGTATCCCTAAAGAAATAATAACTGATAAGGCCCCTGCCTATACTGGCAAATCATTTCAATCTTTCTCTGAAACCTATTTACAAAAATTATAATATTTGGATTTGGACCTATATATCACAAGGGCAATTACCTTTTGCACTGTACACCCTAAAATTTTTTTAAGCATCATTACACCACCAGAATAACAATTTGAAAAAGTACATATTCCCAAATAAAGTAATTGTGTGGAATGAGTGAAAACTTCTCAGTCTGCAATTGTTCCCCTCCCCTGACTGCTGTCAATCACTTTTACCCTCCCCTGACTGCTGTCAATCACTTTTACCTTCCTTTGTCTGTTTTCCCCGCCTTGGTGAGACCCTCCCACCTTCCTTCTCTTGCAGTCCCAGTGGGGAAGAGACTGATGGGGTGGGGCCTCTCCACCAAAGAGAGGAAACAGTTAGGAAAGAGGGAGGACTAACTGGGTTTATATTCTGGTTCTAATCTTTGAAACTCTCTCCAGGCCCTCGGCCTCAAGCACCAACATGGGTAAGATTGCTGTCTTCTCCCAGGGAAGGGAATAAACTCCTGTTCTTACCCTAAGGCATGTCTGTGTTTACTTTTCTGATTAAATTAAAGATAATGGGTATTTTTTCAACCCACACATAATGGAAAAGATCTGCCCCTTAATTAGGTAGATGGGAGGTTTTGCTTATATTTCTAGATGCTGTCCTGGTGTGCTCCACAATCACCTCACAGACTCAGAAAAGAGAAGATCAGAGGAGCCCTCACAAGAACAACCCAAGAGGAAATGACTTGGCATCCTAACTCTTCACCAGATAATACAGTCATCCAAGAGAATTAGAACATCACAGACTTCAGAAGAGCCTGCAGTTCAAGAACTATTTGAATTTCTAATAAGAACTGGTTTTGGACTTTTTAAATCAAAGGACTAATTGCCTCCCTCTTACTGTCAGCAACTGTGTCTTCTATTTCTCTGCTAAGTGGGATACAAACTGCTTAATTTGTGAATGAACTGGCAAAGAACGTTACCTTGGCTTTGAAAACCCAAGATTCTATAGACAAGACATAACTATCAATTTGTCATAAAATCAATCTGCTGGTACAGTTACAAATATTAAGGTCAGATTCTTTTTCCAATGTAATTATGGATACACTTGTCTATGTATGAACTGTTCATTGTACTGATTTTACTTTTGCTCAATATATATCTTGTATCTCTATTTTGCCTTTTCCCAAATAATTCCACTTATGCTTGGCATCAAACATCAAAAGCATACACATTACATCAAATTTCTGATGACTCAAAAAAAAAAGGGGGGTGGGGGAATACGGTCTGTCAGAATTTGTGTTACTAAATTCACTGTCCTAATACTGTTAATGGTTTCAACTGCTGTGTTTGCAATCCAAAATGTTTCTGTAAGCCTTTTAGACATAACATGATATAGATAAGGATCTTATATATAAGATCAATTTATTACAACAAATAGTATTATGCTTAGGTATGAGTTAAAAGTATAAAAAAAACTAAATTAAGGGGCAGCTAGGTGG
>CM053597.1:228472467-228486347 GCA_028646575.1 Pseudocheirus occidentalis
GGAGCATGGCATGACTCTAATGTAACCATGGAAGTCAGAGAGTTTCATCAGATCACAGAAGATACCAAATTTCTGGAATTGCTCCAAAAGGTGCTGCAACAACAATTATTAATACACTGAAGAAAAGCTCCCATTTCAGAACACAGCAGCCCTCACTATGCACACCCCCCCAAAACTGATCATTGTTATAGTCTCTTGTATGCTTGTACCCTGCCTTTTTTGATTTGTGACCCATAATATCAAAAATTTAGGTACAGAAGTACATGCCTTCAAACTCCTTCTTAAAAAGGGGGGAAATGATGCAGCTGAAGTCGAGGCTTAGACAGTGTGCTCTGATCAGGGCCTGTAGGTGATGTGCCTAGTGGATTCACATAAGGCCAGCTCCCTAAAGATCCCCTGGAGTTACACTCAAAAGATTTGTGTCTGAGATCCTGACTGCAGCCAAGCTTTTTGCCCCACAACTTCAAATACTTAAAGAGGACAAGTCTGGGGCGGCTAGGTGGCGCAGCGAATAGACCCTGGAGTCGGGAGGACGTGAGTTCAAATCCAGCCTCAGACACTTGACACAAAAACTAGCCATGTGACTTTGGGCAAGTTACTTAACCCCAACTGCCCTCCAAAAAGCAAAAAAAAAAAAAGAAAAGACAAGTCTCTCAGTAGATTATTGGCCCTGCTGATGGGGTGTTGGGGTGCCTAGGTCTGTAGCATCCGGTTGCAACTTCAGTTGTAAAGTTACACCTCCCCCAGACATAAAACCATTAACTCTGCTTCTTCCCTGAGCAGCCCTCTGCTTAGCTGGGATAAACCCTGCTTGTTACAATAACAAGCCATACCTATGAATCCTTCACCCAACCATTTATAAGCAATTAGAGAAATGTAAAGCTCCCTTGTTCTAGTGGCCAGTCATACCTATGAATCTTCCAATGCACTATCGGTAAGATAATTCCTCACCAATTAGACCCCAGTTAGTCTAGCTTCCAACTTTCATCCTGTCATACCGGGACACTGATGTGTAACAGACTGGGCACCTCTCAATCAGAACTGACTGATAGTTGACTTAGGTGACATTTCAAGGCAAAAACCACACCTTCTGGTAAACCCGTCCTGGGCTTTTTCCCAGTGAATTATGGGCAATATGCCTGCACACTAGATATGAAAAGTGCATGTCCTTTAAGCACTGACCACTCCTTAACTCCTCCATAATCCCTCCTTTAGTCATCTAGTTAGCATAATTGACACCTGAGTTACGTTATTGCGGCTATATAATCTGCATTTCTAATTCCTGCACTTCTGCAGGCTTCCGAAGCCCCCCTACCCACTGAATAGTGTGACAATAAACTTTTCCAATCATTAAATGGAGTTCATGGTTCTTTCCTGAACTACCCTCTCACCCACGTCTCTGCACATGTCTGAGGCTGGACCTTGGGTGGACCTGCAACATTGTTTCAGCCCTGATGAATCCCACCCTCCACCTTCTGTGATTCCTGCCTGTGCAGCCATACTGACAAGACCTGCTATACATTTCTACCAATCCCAAAAAGGTAGGGAAAGGAAGGAGGGAGGGAGGAAAGAAATCTTCACTAAGAACTTTTGTGCCAGAACCAAAATGGCAGAATAAGCAGGAAATTGCCGCAACTCTTGCACATTCACCCTTAAACCACCATAAAATAGCACCCCAGAACAAATCTGGGAGCAGCAGAACCAGCAAAAAGATGGGGTGAAACTTGGGAGATCAGTAAGAAAGGTCTGTCTCACTCAAGTGAAAGAGGCCACATTCCAGGACAGGAAATGTCCCAGTGAGCAAGCCAGCAGAAGTCCCTGAGCCCCAGGGCCCCAGTGTGTGGAGCGGACAAACGCCAGCACCAGGACCCCCCAGAGCTCTCAGCACAGTCAAGGGGAATGGGCAGACTCCAGCTCTGAGAACTGCCCCGTACTTCAACATAGCCCTGGGCAAACATATAAGCCACCAATGGCCAGACCACTGTGTGCTTCTGTGCAGCCCCAGGGAAATGAAGAAACACCCCATCAGCCTAAGCACATGTCAGACACCAGACCTAGGGCCCTGGCTCAACACCAGGTAAGCTGTCAGACCCCTATGGACCCCAACAGTACCTGGCCCCTCAGCACAGCATTAGATATGAGGGTCCCCTATGGGCCTCAGGGCACCATCACTGCAGCACCAGGTAAACAACCAGGGCTTACAGCCCTGGCACAAGAAACTCAAGACAGTGCCCTTTCCATCCCAGGAGTAGAGCTCAGATTTAAAAGAAAGGAAAAAGGCCAAAATACATGAGCAAAAACAAAAACAAAACCCAACCAGAAAAAAAAAGAATCTGACCACAGAAAGCTATTACGGTTGGTAACAGGGTCTACCTGTTTGTCAAGACACAAACTCAGAAGAGGAAAGTAAAGTCAAAACCCCAAACAAAAACAAGGAGCGGTCTCTGGACCTGAAAGAACTCATGGAAGAGCTCAAAAGGAGCTTTAAAATCATATGAGAGAGACAGAAGAAAATCTGGGAAAAGAAACGAGAACGATGGAAGTGAATGATGAAACAAGAGTCAATAACCTGGAAAAAGAAAGCAACTTAAAAAGCACAACCAGCCAATGGCAATGGAAGCATAAAAGCAGCTCTTTCAAAGTCAGGCTGGGGCAAACGGAAGCCAACGAATCCACAAGACATCAAGAATCGGTCAAGTTCAAAAGGATGAAAAAGATGGAAGAAAACATAAAATAAAATACCTCACCAGCAAAAACAACTGACCTGATAAACGGGTCCAGGAGAGACAACGCCAGGATCGCTGGACTACTGGGAAGCCATAATCAAGAGGAGGAACTGGACAGCATCTTCCAAGAAATGATCAAGGAAAACTGCCCTGACATCCTGGAACCAGAGGGAAAAACAGGGCATCGAAAGAATCCACCCATCGCCTCAGGAAAGATTGGAAAGTAAAAACTCCAAGGAACATTATAGCCAAATTATAGAACTATCAGGTCAAGGGAAAAAATATTCCAAGTGGCCAGAAAGAAACAATTCAAATACCTAGGAGCCACAATCAGTATCACACAGGACTTAACAGCTACAACAAGAAAGGATCAGAGGTCATGGAACATGATATTCCAGAAGGCAAAAGAGCGAGGACTACAACCAGAATCGCCTGCCCAGCAAAATGAAGCGTTATGCTTTGAGGGAAAAAACGGCCATTCAATGAAACAGAAGGATCTCAAACTTTCATAAAGAGAAGACCAGAACTGAATAAAAAAATGTCATCTCCAATACGAAAACCCAAGAGAAGCCAAAAAAAGGAAAAAAGGCAGTGTAAGAGATTCAGTGGAGCTGACCTGTTCCCACCCTTGCATGGGAAGAGAAAACTTGTAATTTTTAAAAACTGTGCCACTAATAGTACAGGTAGAAGGAATATATGAAAACAGAGGGTAGGGGAATAAAAGTGAATTTGAGGAAATGATATAAAAATCATTAAGGGATGAGAAAGAGGAGTACATTGGGTGCAGAAGGAAGAGGTAGAGTGGGGTAAATTATCTTACATAAAGAGGAGATAAAGACCTGTTACAGTGGAGGGAAAGATGGGAGGGCAGGCAATGGGCATCGCTTGAACCTTACTCTCATTAGTACTGGCTTAAAGAAGGAATGATATACACAATCAGATGAATATTAAAAAAACTATCTTATGTGACAGGAAAGAAGGAGGCAAGGAGATTAAGTAAGGGTGGCAGGGTGGGGGGAATGACAAGAAGAGAAGGCAGACCTGGGGAGGGAGGCAAGAGACAGAAGTAAAACTCTGTCAAGGACCGAAAGGGTGAAAGGAAAGAGAGGACAAAATGAGGAAAAATAGGACAGTGGGAAATACATGTAGCATTTCATAATCATAACTGTGAATGTGAATGGCATGAACTCTCCCATAAAACGGAAGCAGATAGCACAGTGGGTCAAAAACCAGAATCCTACAATACACTGTTAACAAGAAACACACTTGAAGCAGAAAGACACACAGATTAAAGGTAAGGAGCTTAAGAAGAATCTATTATGCTTCAGCTAAAGGAAAGAAAAAGCAGGGGTAGTGATCCTGATCTCAGACAAAGGAAAAGCATAAACAGACCTATCAAATTAAAACCACAGACAATGAAGTAATATCAATAACAAACACATATGTACCAAGTGGTACAGCATCCAAATTCTTAAAGGAGAAGTGAAGTGAATTACAGATTCATCACCAAAGAGGAGATAGAGAGCATTACAAAATGTAAAATAGATCATTTGGACTTTATTACATTAAGAAGTTTATGCACAAAGAAAACCAATGCAACCAAGATTAGAAGGAAAGCAGAAAGCAGGGGAAAAAATCTTTACAGCCAGTGTCTCTAACAAAGGTCTCATTTTTCAAATATATGGAGAACTGAATCAAATTAATAAGAATACATGCCACTCTCCAATTGGTAAATGGTCAAAGGATATGAACAGGGAGTTTTCAGATGAAGAGATCAAAGCTATCTAAAGGCATAAGAAGAGGTGCTCTAAATCACTTTTAATTAGAGCAGGGGTGAGTAGCCTGCAGCCTGGAGGCCAAGGCTACATGAGGCTCGTTAGGTCTTTAAGTGTGGTCCTTTATATCCAAACTTCACAGAACAAATTCTTTTTTTTTAATGACTTGTTTGTTTACTTTTAGTTTACAAGATTCATTTCCAGAATCACTTGAGTTTCAGATTTTTCTCCCCTTTCTCCCCACCCCCCACCACTGCCATGGTGGCATACAATCATGTATAGGATCTGCAAACTCTTTCACATTGTACAATAGTCTGGTTATATCGGTGTTATAGTCAATGGAGTGAACAATGAGAAAAGAGAAACAAAAACCAAACATAGAAAAGAATGACATCATGCACTGCTTCAGTCTCCATTTAAACTCTGGTCTTTCTGGATCTTTCTCTGAATACTGACATCTCCTTCCATCCTGTCAGAGTGGACTCAGTCAAAAGGCCACACCCAAGGACCTAGAAGGCCGAGTGTGGCCTCAAGGCTGTAGTTTCCCCACCCCTGGATTAGAGAAATGCAAATTAAAAACTCTGAGGTCCCACCTCACATCTATCAGACTGGTTAATATGGCAAAAAAGGAAAATGATAAATGTCGGAGAAGATGTGAGGAAATTATAACACTAATGCATTGATGGTGGAGTTGTGAACTAATCCACCCATTCTGGACAGCAATTTGGAACTATGCCCAAAGGGCAACCAAAGTGCATATACCCTTTGATTCAGCAATATCACCACTAGGTCTGTATCCCAAACAGATCATAAAATAGGGGAAAGGACCCACATGTACAAAAATATTTATAGCAGCCCTTTTCATGGGGATGGAAATTAAGGGGATGCCCATCAACTGGAGAATGGCTGGACAAATTATGGCATATGAATGTAATGGAATACTACCATGCAATAAGAAATGGTGAGCAGGCAGATTTCAGAAAAACCTGGAAAGACTTGTATGAACTGATGTAAAGTGAAACAAGCAGAACCAGGAAAACATCATATACAATATCAACAACACTGTGTGATGATCAACTATGAATCACTTAGCAACACAATGATCCAAGACAAGTACAAAGGACACATGAAGGAAAATGCTATCCACATCCAGATAAAGAACTGTTAGACTCTGAATGCAGATCAAGGCATACTTTTTTCACTTATTCTTTTTTATGGTTTTTTTCCCCATTAGATCTGCTTCTTCTTTCACAACTGTGACTAAAATGGAAACAGGTTTTACATGATAGCACCTATATCAAGTTACCTACCACTTTAGGAAGAGAAGAGGGGAGGGAAGGAGAAAAATTTGGAATTCAGAATCTTGTAAAGATGAATACTAAAAGTTGTCTTGACATGTAACTGGGTAAAAAAATAAACTACTACTAACAATTAAAAAAAAAAGAACCTCTGTGCTAATTGCTTTATAAATATTATCTCTGGAGGATATTATGATGCTATTATGATGTCCATTTTACAGCTGAAGAACCTAAAGCAGACAGCAGTGAAAGATCTTGCAGCCAGAAGGTGTCTTGAGGCCTGGCTCCCTAGCCACTGTGGCACCATAAGCCCCCTGAGACCCCAAAGCCCCTGCCCTCTGAGCAAGCCATGGCTGCCATCACTGGACAGGATGCAGGCCTATACAAACACAACGCCCCTAACCTCCAAACCATGGGGTGTGGAATGAAGCAGCAGTACCTGCCTGGCTGCCCCTTAGCCACTCCCCCACAGCTGTATCGCTGCCAGGAGATAAACCAACCTCCTAACACTCTAATTTGGCTACAGAAAGTGGGTACTTGCATGTGTGCATCCACCTGAAGCTCAACAGGGCATTGACAAGTTTTTGAACTCTTTCTGCTGGTCTGGCATGCTGTGGCATTCTCCAGTTCACATGCAGGGCCCAGGGAGCCACGGAGCTCATAAGCAGAGAAGCCACAGCTGGACTGGACCACCTAGTCCTCCTTTTCTGGAACATACCAGCCCCAGCAGCTGAGCCCTAATGCTTCCTCCGGCTCTATTCCTCCCCTGACAGTCATCTCCCTCTCCCTGCCCCCACTCCCTTGTTAGCACCCCAAGAGTTTGCTCCCAGTGCCTCCACTCTCCAAGCCCAATCTTTGCCAGCATTGTCTCTAAGCTGCTAAGCCTAGCTAGGCTTTCTCTAGGCCTCTCCCTCCTGGGCCGCAGACCTCAAGCTCTCTACTGATTCACGTTCTGTCCAACCATCAC
The DNA here is from genome assembly GCA_028646575.1 of Pseudocheirus occidentalis. Taxonomy (NCBI): domain Eukaryota; kingdom Metazoa; phylum Chordata; class Mammalia; order Diprotodontia; family Pseudocheiridae; genus Pseudocheirus; species Pseudocheirus occidentalis. Next base: position 228,479,234 of record CM053597.1, read on the forward strand.
CCACTGAGCAGCAGAGGTCCTACAATTCCCTCTCTGACCAGATCACTCATCCTTCAGGTTTGTTTCTGTCTCTTCCTCCCCCTGCTGCCCCCAGGCTCTGTCCTGGCCTGCTTCTCTCTCTTTGGGGGATCTTGTCCCATGAATTCTGGACCCATCTTTAGGCCAATGCCTCTTTGTGCTCTCTCCCCACCCCTAACCTTTGCCCTGAGCTCTAGGCTCCCTGAAACTGCCCCTCTCACCAGTCTCATCTCCACTGACAGATCTCTTCCCATTCCTTCATCCTTGCGTCCACTATGGCCAATTAATGGCCAAATTCTGACCACTTTGCCTTTGTGAACTCTTACAAGTCTGTCTCATTCTCAGCCCCACCTGTGACCTGCCTGCTTCAAACCTGAACAGCCTTCCCTCTGGACCACCCTGACAATTCCTAGAGCAGCAGTTTTCAACCTGTGGGTTATGTTCAATTTGTAACAATGAAAATACATCCTGCATATCAGATATTTACATTACAATTCATAATAGTAGCAAAATTGCAATTATGAAGTAGCAACAAAAATAATTTTATGGTTGAGGGTCACCACAACATGAAGAACTTTATTAAAGGGTCGTGGCATTAGGAAGGTTGAGAACCACTGCTCTAGAAGGTCTTCCCAGAGTGAGGAAGAGAAAGGTGGGTCTACTTGGAGTCAGGGGACCTGGTTCTGTGGATTCCTCCCTGTATAGTCCTGGCACTATGCTTTTGTTTTTTTATATGTCTGAGGAGGAAGGTGGCCCAGATGGCCCCTGGAACTCCTCCACCCTTCACATGACTGAGGCTTACCCAGCCACCTGGCAGGTGAGCTCACCTGCGGCAGATGGCATACATCCGATTGACAGGCGTGACCCTGAAGGGCTCAGACTTGGCACGGCTCAGGCTGCTGCTCAGGGTGCCCAGGCCCAGGCGCTGGTAGTCTCGGCAGCAGGCCCGCTCCACAAGGCTGTTCATGGTCAGTCTATCTGAGGGCTTCAGTGCCGAGGCAGGGGTCAATGTGCTGGGCTCCAGCTCCTCGGACACTGTGGGGCAGAGAGCAGAGTCACAGATCTCAGGAAGGTCAGTGGCCTACAGAATGAGGTGACGTGGCTGGGAGCCAAAATGGGAGAGCTGGGTCTGAGACCCAGCTGGGCCCTCTGCTTCCAAACCCAGGGTGGCCCAGAGGCAGGGCCTGGAGCAGGCAGCCCTTCCCTACTCCCCGGCAGCCCTACCCCCTCTCCTGCAAGCCCAAGGGCCCCAAGTCTCCCTCCCTCCCTCCCTCCTCCCAGACCTGAGATCTCATCATCCTGGTCCTCAGGAGGCACAGGCTGACCCCGCTGCTCCCAGCTCGGGGGATTGTACTTTTTCCGAGTAACATATTGGCGGCCAATCGTCTTCTTGGCATTCTTCACTAGGTTCCGTGACAGGGTCCTAGGTGGAGGAGGACAAGCAGCTAAGTGTCAGGAGTCAGGAGGTGCAGGGGAGACAGATACAAACCAGGGTGCTAGGAGCCAAGGATGGGGGTGGGGGTACTGTCTCTTGCTGAAGGCAAAGGACTAGGCAGTACCTCAGGGAGGGGCTCTTCTCCTTGGCTGTGCAGGGCTGTCGGCTGGCTGTATGAATGGAGCCGGCAGTGAAGGCAAACGTCCCCTTGATATCTGGTGGGTAGCGCAGCTTGTGTAGGTGTTTTCGGAAGACCTCGGCACTCTCTGAGCCCACCTCCTCATCAAATGCCATCTTCAGCAGCTGTGTTAGGAGGACACTCAGGGGAGTCAGAGGCTAGGTGCCAGAATTCCTGGGTACAACTAGGGCAAAGCCCAGCTACTACGGACACCACAGTGCCCTTCTGAAACCTCCAACCAAAAACACTTTTCCCTATGGCTAACCACACTGACTAGAAGGAAAGCTCTTGTAGGATCTCTTTTGCTAAGACAACCAAAGAAAAATAAGCAACAATAAGGAACAGGGGAGGCAAAACCAAGAAACCCTGAAACAAGACGGCGAGCCTGGGCAAAGCTTTGCCGGCCATCTGAGGCCCCAACAGGATGGAGCGTGAACATGGCAGGAGCCAGGAGCACAGGTGCAGAACCAGCGGCCACTGCATGGCCAGCTCCCTCAGAGGAGCAGCAGGCTGGGGGTATGCGGCTCACCTTTTCTTTCCTTTGATTTGGAAATGCAAATAATACCAAAAACAAGATACAGCAGTAAAAGCATTTTAAACCAAAGAAGACAGACTGTTCTTCACACGTCCTTGGCATCGTCTATCATCTGCCTCCACCTCCCCTCCTGTCATCCGGCAGCCTGCTGCTGCCTTCTCCAGGGAGGCCAGGTGCGGCATCTCTTCCCCGGCTATCTGAGCATCCCACCTCTGGCTCCTCCCCCTCCCCCTCCCCAGCACACAAAGGCTCACACAGATGGACGGATGGAGGATACATGGACCTGCACAGCCGTCCTTGTCCTCATTCGCGTCCTCCCCCACCTCTTCTCCAGGGTGCCGAGAGATGACTCACCCATCTGCACACACAGCCCCAGTCTTTCCCTGGCTCCATCCATCATCACACTTCTTACTCCTTGCCTTCCACAACATGTCCCGGAGCTACCTCACACGCAGCATGTTCAGAACAGAACTAAGGATTCTGCCCCCGACTCTCCTCCAGTTCAGACGGCCCCACTAACAAATCCTCAACATTATCCTCGCCTCCCTGATGGCCATCATCTTACAGATCCAATCCATCACCACATCCAAGCCCTTCTCCTGATGACTCCCATGGCTGCCATCTTGGTTCAGGGCCTTGCCTCTTCTCACCTGCCCTGACTGCTGCAATGGCCTCCCAAATGGTCTTTCCCCACTGCAGTATATCCTTCACTAAACTGACCAACTGATACCAATCCGTGTTACTCCCTCACTCAAGACACTAGAGTGGCTCCCTCTTGCTACCGATGATAAATTCCTGTTGGTGTTTAAAGCCCAATTCAGTGTACAATGAGTCTTCATTATATGTCACTCACCTACCCACACTTTTTGGGAAGTCGGTCAGACTGGCTATGTCTCATCTCAGGGCCCTTGTGCCCATCAGAATGTTACTTCCTTCTCTTCTCCATCCTCCCAGCACTGCCTTCTCCACCAAGCTCTTCCTGATCCCCCCAGTGCCCCCCTACCTGCTACATACTGGCTCCATCTACATCCTGTCTCTCTTAATAGATTTTAGGCTCTTCTGGGGGGGCAGGGTAGACTTTCTCACTTTGGTCTTTGTATCGCCAGTATATACCACACTGTGTGCCAGTGCATGACACCCAAAATGTGGCCAGGGCTGAACACCAAAGCTCAGTCACAAAGGGCACAAGAGGCTGGGGCAGGCCAAAATAAAGAGAGAATCCAGTAGGACCAATGTGCACTTGGGTCTAAATGAGCAACTGTAAAAGATGATGGTGGGCCAATAAGCATTTATGGAGCACCTACTACATACCAGACCCTGTGCTGAGCACTGCCCAACAGAAGTACCAAACCTGGGATGGGGCCAGGGCACCCACCTGCCCACTCATTCCTGAGCCCAGTCAGACAAGAGCTGGAATCCTGCCATACTTGGGGCCTCACTCTTTGACAACTGGGGAATTTCCACAGAAGAATGGCTGAAGGATCAGGGAGTATTTCATAGGAAACACCTTGGCAAAACTCAGGCTTGGTCCAGTAGAAGAAGGGACAAGCATGGGAGCTGTAGCTCCACAGGCCAGAGGGAGGCCCCAGGGTGATCTCAACTCAGCTTGGGTGCTGAGGTCTGTCATATCAAGGCTGGGAGTCAGACATCCTGCGGCCACCTACCAGGAGGTGGAGGATGGGCCAAGCAGCTTGTGGAGCTTTTGAAAGTGCCAGAAACTGACACAAGGAGGGGAGCTGGGGAAGGAGACCAGTGCTTGTGTCCACTGACCAAATCAGGTCTTGCAGAAAAGTGGGTAGAGAACTGAGGATAAATATAAACACTGAACAGCACAGTCCCCAAAAAATGAGGGTGGAGAATTTGTATGTAGAAGTGATAGGGGATATTTGCACAGGGGTAGAGAGGGAGAGGGGAGAAGGAGGAGAGGTTGGGGAAGGGGGAGGAGAGGGGGAACAGAGGGAGGCATCAGCCACCGAACTATGGCCAACTGTAGGGGCTAGCAGGGAAAAGAAGGACAACAGGCTGGTCCAACAGAAGAGGTGGGCACCACCCCTGGACAGAAAGGGGCAGGGGGAGAGGCCAAGGTCCCCAGGAGCATGGGCTCTGTGCTGCTGTACCCACTCCTTTTTTTAGTGGAAGGGATTCTCTAGCTTACTGCAGACCTTTGTCTTAAACCTCAGCTGCCCCGGGCATGGCCCCCCGCCTTTGGGTGGCCCACCCAGGCCCCTGGCACAGGGCTCTGCCTGCAGCTCAGACCTGGAATGTACAGGAGCGCAGCTGCAACCCATCCTGCAGGAACTGGTCCGTGGGAGCCTGGGCGCTGATCCTCTTCTCCTTGGTGAGCGAGGCCACTGGGAAGGACCGCACGACAACCTGTTCCCCCACTGGGGGGACATGGAGAGTCACAAGGGATCACAGAGAAGGGCCAGAGAGGGGGAGGAACAGGAGAGGCCCTCACTGAGAGAGGGGATGCCTGTCAGGGTAGGGGCCAGGCCCAGAGGGCATATGGTGAAGGGATGTTGGGACACTAGGCAGGGCCTCACCCAGGGGATCTGTTGGCATCCCAGTGAAGATGACCCGGTAAGTGGTGAGAAAGACAGCCCCCTCGGCGGGCAAGAGGGCCGGCCCCCCAATGCTGCCCCCAGAGCCCTCCTCCCGGCCATCAGGCAGAAGGTAGACGCGGAGGCCTTCCAGCACACACTCTTCTCCTGGAAGCAGGCTGGGCCGGAGCAGCTTGGGCTGAGGGATCGAGAAGTAGAGGAGGGCTCAGAGGAAGGCCTGGCACCATACCCCGCCCACCCTCCTTATGCCCCTGGCCTATGCCCCTGGCCCATGCCCCTGGCCCATGCCCAGGACTCACCTTCTGGATAGGAGGCAACCTCTTACTCTCCCGGTGCACAGCCTCCAGGGTCTCGATGTGCATCTGGACAATGTCTGGTGGGGTGAGGCTCCTCTTAGCTCTTCAGTGGAGCAATTCCACCCTCCCACCCATCCATGCCAGCTGCGCCCTACCTGGCACCATGACGTGCAGCCCCTTGAGGTGCTCACTGGTGACGCCACTCTCAGTGCACACCTTGTCCACAAAGCGGTTGATAAATCGCACCACAGCTCCTGCCACGTCCGACGTCTCAGCATCCTCGAAGCCACTTTCTGTATCGTAGCTCTCGGCCATGCTGCCTGCCATGCTGCACCCAGAGGAGGGCGTGGGCATGGTGGTCCCCTCCCTCCCTTCCCTGCCCCCCAGCCCCGTCTGCACCTGCCCGCACACCTGTTGGTGACCAGGCTATTGCTGACGCTCTCCAGGTCGCCCAGGCCAGCCCGCTCGCGCAGCAGGCGGCTCTTGCTGCTGTCCAGGGGCAGCAGGAGGTAGCTCATGCGGTTGGCATAGTGGATGGCCTGGCTGAATACGGTGCTCTCCTCCTTCTGCACCAGCTCCTGCTGCTTGTCCCGGCCCAGCGTGGGCCATAAGCGCCGCTGCTCTGAGGCCACGTCCAGAGCAGATCTCTCCTCTTCCTCTTCCTCCTCCTCGTTCTCTTTCCCCGGGGCACCAGCTTCGGCGGGGACCACCTCTCCCTGCCAGTGAGTGAGAGCCCTAAGACAGGAGCTCTAGGAGACAGTCTCAGGGCCCCCTCTGAGGCTTCTCCCTCCAACATACTCGGAGCTTCTAGGGGCTGGCAGGCCACATCTCCCCTCTCACACACACACTCGGGGCTCCTGGGGGCTGGCAGGCCACATCTCCCCTCTCCATGCACACTCAAGGGCAAGGCCACGCCTCCCTTGTCCCTACCTTAGCTGAAGGGCCATCTTCCTCCTCAGTAGGCTCCAGGTAGAGAGCACGGATGTGCGTCTGCACGTCTCCGTAGAACATGGCTTCCCAGAACTGGGGCGTGCTCCACACTACATGCTCCTGGACGCAGCTATATGCAAACTGTGTCACCCCAGGGCTTAGTTTCTGGAAAGATCAGGCCCAGCCAAAGGTCACCACAAGAAGTCTTCCAACTGGGAGTGGCAGAGGGAAGTGAGCACAAGGGACAGGCCCCCAGAAGCATGCTCTGGCCCCCCAAGTTAGAAGAGAGCTCAAAGGACTCTGGGCCAAGGCCAACCCAAACAACAATCCCCTTGACACTGTGGGTAGCTCATGTCAGGGAGCTCTCACTGCCAAGAACGTCTGTTTCTCAGCCCTTCTTCCCACAGAGGGCACATTAGGGAGTGAGTGGCTAGGGGTCAGGGCATGGGGTCCCCAGGCCCGGGAGCAAGGGAAGGAAGGGCTCGGGAGGCAGAGCAGCCAGCCCAGTCAGGTGGCTGGAACTCACCCGACAGAAGGCGGTGACCAAGGGTAGCAGGGCTGCAGCGATGCCATGCTCATCCATTGCAGTGCAATCCTGGGGGGGCAGATGGGTGGTAGTCACTCCTGGTACAGAGTGATGGGCCCCCACTGGTCCCTCCCACAGGCTGTGTCCCTTACCTGAAGGCAGCAGTTCATCATGCGCACCACAAAGTCAAACTGCTGGTGATCCAGGACGGCACGGTTCTGCTGCACATGCAGATGCAGCTCCCGCGTGAGGCAGCGGCGGGCGGCACGGCCCTTCAGAGCCCGGAGCACAGCAGGCAGCAGCTGGAGGCACAGGGCAGTGAGGCCCAGCCATGGGATGCCTGCTGCCCCCCGGCCCCCTCCTCACCCCTGGTTACCCCCTCACCTTCTTGGCCTCCAACATTTTCCCCTCAAACACATAAGAGATGCAGTTTCGGACAACTTCGAGCCGCCGCGCGCTATTGGCATGGACTGCACCGTTGCGTTCAACAATGGCAGCTGGGGAGCAAGTGGTGTCAGGGGCGTCTCCCTGCCAGGCCTCACCCACCCCCCACCCCAGAGCCCAGCACAGGGGCTCACCCATAGGGGGACCTGAGGGCACAGTGGCCTTCTTCTCAGCCCGCACAGCAGGGGGTG
>CM053597.1:228486847-228512906 GCA_028646575.1 Pseudocheirus occidentalis
GCAGCTGGGGAGCAAGTGGTGTCAGGGGCGTCTCCCTGCCAGGCCTCACCCACCCCCCACCCCAGAGCCCAGCACAGGGGCTCACCCATAGGGGGACCTGAGGGCACAGTGGCCTTCTTCTCAGCCCGCACAGCAGGGGGTGCGCCCTGCAGCTTGGCAGTGGCTTGGTCGATAATCCATTGGACAGTGCTCTCATCCAGGCGTGGGAAAGGACGTGGTGGCACCCGCCGCAGGTGGCTGCCCTCCCCCGGCCTCTGCACTTTGTGCATCGTCACAGCAGGGTACGGGTTCTCCTGGTGGGGCACAGGGGTGAGGGTCACCCAGGCGGGATCGGCAGCCTGAGGCCAGGCTGGCCCCCACCCCCCTCCTGCCTCCATAGCCCCCTACATTCTTGTACAGCTGCTCCGCAAGCTCTTTCACGTGGCGCAGGACACGCTGCGGCTGGTTCTCATCGGCCCGCATTCGCTTCACCTCATTGGCCACCAGCTGAGGAGAGGGAGGAGGGCAGGGAAGAAGGGGGGGCCCGGCAAAGGGACAGCCCCCCGCTCCCCCAGAGTGGCCCATACCTCATCAAATAGGTCAGTGGTCCGATAGGGGACGCCCCTCTCTGACACAAAGCCCGCGAAGGCCATGCCCTCCAGCACCTTCAGCAGGAAGTCATCCTCCACCAGGCCCCGCTGGCCCAGGAATGCAGCCTACAGGACAGGCAGGCAGGGTCAGGGCCCCAGCCCTTGGCTCCAGGGATCCCTGGCCAGAGGGGGCCTTGAGGCTCACCTTGTGAAAGCGGATAACAGGCTCGGGATGGATGCGCACAATGTGGAGGCACCAGCGATAGCCTTGGAGCAGCTGGGCGAAGAGACGCAGGAACACAGCCCGCAGTTCCTTGTCCTAGGGAAGCGGGGCCTGAGCAACTGGCAGGAGGACCCCTGGGTGACCTAACCTTAGCACTCGGTCAGCCCTGCTCCCACCTCACCCCCCAAATACCTGCATTTTTAAGGAAGAGGCAGAGGTGGCCGGGGGAGGGAAGGCCAGGTCAGCAAGCTCTAGCTCAGGGTCTAAGACCTGCAGAGACAGACAGTCAGACCCTTGGACAGGCAGACTAGGGATGGGCAGGGGCCCTGTGACTCCTCCAAGTCCTGGGTTCTGGGATGCCCCCAGGCCTCTGGGCATTCAGAGCTCATCATCTGGGGGACAGTTACTCAAAGAGCTCCACAGACCTAGGGTCCACCTCCCAAGGCATGCCTGGGACCCCCTGCCCCCCATTGGCCCCAAGACTTGGGGCCCCATGCCTCACTCACCATACAGAGGGCACTGTGAGTCTGACTGTGCAGGGGCTCAGGGAGGGGAGGAATGTGTACACATTCAGGGACTGTGACTGTCCCCCCATCCAAGTCAGCAATGATCACGTCGAGCTATGAGCAGGGAGAAGCCACAGGCTCAGGTACACGGGCTCTGCCTCACAGCACCCTGCAAAGTGAGCCCCATGGGGAGGGGCTCCCAAGGGAAGGGATGGGGCCAAAGGCCAAGGGATGGCCCCAAGCAAATGACGGCAGCTGACATAGGCCAGACACGGCACCGAGGGCATCGGAATCTCACAACCCTCACAAGCCACTGGGAGGCTGGTGCTATTCTGACTCCCATTCTGGAAATGAGGAGACTAAGGCATACAGAAGTAAAGTGTCTTGGCCAGGGTCACACAGAGTGAGCTCGGTTAGGGGAAGGCCAGGGATGGCGGGGGTGGGGGAGGCAGTGGGGCAGGAGACCATCCTCTGAATCTCCTCACCAGCTCCTGAGTCTCTGCCTGGAACAGGGAGTTGACGCCAATGATGAAAGGTGTGGGGGTGCTGAGAACCTCGAGGAGCTGTGCGGGCAGGATGGGCACGTAGGTGAAGCTGTAACAGTTGGGGGGCATCAGAAGTTATCCTGGAGCTGGGGGAGGCGGGCAAGGGGGCATCCCCCAGGGATACGGGGTGGGCAGGGCCAGAGTACACCTGGGGCCTGGTACCTGTATCTGAGGGGGAAGAGCAGGGCGAGCAGGCCCCGGCATGCGTCAGTGAGCCGCTGGTAACTCCGGGACAGGAACAGGATCTTGTGCTCTGTGAGAGCAGCACAGAACAAGGCCAGCACATTGGTGATACCTAGGGGCAGAGGGTGGCCTCTCCTCAGAAGGCAGAAGATGGGCTCGGCAGCTTCCAGGGACCCAGAAGGCCTCTCTACTAAACACGCCTGCCAAATGAGGGGGAGGCCCTGGCCACTGCATGACCTGTCCCACCTGCATCCTCCTCCGGTCCTGGTTCTGTTCCCCCAGGCTTTGATCACCCCGATACCTTTGCTTGCCCAACCAAGTCAGGGCCTCACCCAGCTGTCGGAAAAGTAGGGCCACGCTACAGCAGCTGACGGGCAGCGAGTCTGTGAGGGGCGTCTGGATCACCTGCCGGTCACCAGCACCCAGGGAGATGGTCCTCTGCAGACAAGAATGGGTTTGGGCTTACCTTCCAAGGCTTCACTGGAGCCTCACACTTCTCTGTCCCCTCCCAAATGCAGGTTATCTCCCTGGAGCTTATGCCCAGGGCACTACCTGCCCAGACAGGCCCCATGGCTATCAAAGGACCAAGCCCGGCGTTGCCTGGCCCAGCCTGGAGAGGGGGACTGGAACCGCCCCCAGGCTGCCTTGGGGACCCAGACAGGTATAGGGGCCCTGAGGGTGGGGTGGGGGGTTAGTGGTCCATACCGCTCCTTCCTCCATAGAGTCCGGCTGCGCAGGACAGACAGAGAGACACAGTTAGAGACACACGACCAATCAGATAAGGGGGCAAGGAAAGAGCCACCCCAAACGGAAGGGCAGACAGAGGTGCCCAGGAACTGAGAGGACAGGCAGACAGGCAGGAACTGGGAGGACAGACACACAGGTGCCAGAGAATAAGAGAACACAGACAGGCCTGAAAGCAAAAGGGACAGAGACAGACCCAGGGAGTCAGAGGATGGTGAAGGGAGGAATTGACGGGCGCGGCCGAGGAAGGGTGAGGGGAGCCTCTCCCCCAAACCTCCCTGAGGCCGGGCCCACCTGGGAGCCCCCGGTGATCGGAATGGTACAAGTCAGGAGGTTGCCGATGACATTCTCCAGGGACACGCTCAGCCCCTCCACGTGGATCGTATAGATGAGACCAAGGCTGTTCTGCAGAAAATGAGGGGCCGGGAGCCATGGTTAGGGGGGCAGGAATCTAAGACACGTGGTGCCAGGCCCGCCTGATACAGCCCCCTCCTCACCCGGAACACCTCAGCATGGTCCAGCCGGGACACCAGCACCAGGGTCTTTGGAGCAAACAGCTGAGTGGGGGGGACCAGGGCTGATGGGGAAGGCTTCTCTCCAGCCTCCTGCTCTTCCTCTTCATGGCATGCTGGTGCCTGGGGGTAGGGGAAGGGAGTGAGGACCACCCCACATTAGTCTTTCCTCTTCACCCTCCCACATCTTGTGCCCCCCTCCAGCCTCACCTGGGAGGGCTCCACAGGCTCCCAGAAGGTCAAGCAGGCACAGTAATGCCGCTCGGAGTTGATGTCGGTGAGAACAGCAATGAAGAAGGTTGGTGGGTTCCGCTCAGGGCACAACTGCCACCCACTTGGCTGGCAGAACTGGAAAGAAGGGAAGTATCAGGAACCATCTAGGCACCCTGGCCCGGGAGTACCTGCCATCACTCCACTATCTGGTGTCACTTCCAGCCACAGAGGCAGGGGGATCCCAGGCTGGAGTGCCGGCTGTCAGTTTCCTCCTCTTAAAAAATGGGGGCACAGCAACCACACTCTCATCTCTCTGAAGACTCATGAAGACAGCGAGCACAGCAGGGCTGTGCCAAGAAGACAGTCTCTAGCATGGCCCTAACAAAAGGCTTCCTGCAAATGAGGAGTCTGTCTCAAGCCTAGCCACCCTCCAGACCAGCAAGCCTGCACTGGCCCTGAACCTGCTCCCTGCCTCTGATGATCTTGGGCCTAACCAGAGACTCAAGGCTCATTCCTGGCCTAAGGCCTCCAACCCCAGGGGTGTTAGGCCCTCCCAGCCATACCATCTGTCCTTCCTGCCCAGAGCTGGCAAGGAAAGGGGAAGCAGGAGACCAGCACCCCCCAGTGAGGCCACACTGGACGTAGGCCCCAGAAACTCTCCCAAAGCCTGGTCTTGGGCCTAACCAGCCCCAGAGGTTTCCCTCAACTCACAGCACTGACTGTTTAGTGATTCCCCCAACTCACCAGCTCAATGCCTTGGGGAAACGGGTTATCCTCCCAGTCCTTCTCTGGGAAACGCTGTAGGATCTGTCCATGGCCTTCCCCACTCCCTGTGGGTACAAGAGGGCAGCACTCAGAGGCACAGACCCTTCCAGAGTATCCACTGCCCCCCCCAATGCCAGCGCCCAAGGCTCAGTGAGCCTTGCCCCCTCCGCTACAAGATGCTGATGTGGAGAGTTCTGAGATCAGGAGCCTTAGAAAGGAACAAGACAGGGAGGGCCCCAAAAGGGGAATATGCGTACGTGTGCACACATGCGTGCATGTGTGTGTGCGTGTGTGCACACGGGGGGGGGGGGACAGCACTCAGGTGGCAGTGAGGGAAGAACCTGGGGCATGAGAAATAAACTAGAAAGCAGGAAGGAGATGGTTGGGCATCTATGAAGAGCAGCCCAGCCAGGCCCCAGACACAGCAAGTCACTAAGCACTTACTCATCCTACACCTACCATGTGCTGGGCTGTACTCAGCACTGAGGTTATGAAGGAAGGCAGAAGACCCTGCCCTCAAGGAGCTCCCAGTCTAACGGAAGAAACAACATGCAAACAGCTACAGACGCACGAGCTTCGGACACTAGAAAGAGGAAGCATGCAGTGCCTACTGTGCCAGGTCTAAGCACTTTACAATTACGAGCTCATATGAGCTTCCCAACGGCTCTCAGAGGGAGAGATGAGGAAACTGAGGCAAAATGAGGTTAAGTAACTTGCCCAGGGTCACACAGCTAATGAATCTTGGGGGTGGGGGAAATTAGGAAAGGCTTCCTGGAGAAGGTAGTATTTTAGCTGAGCTAAGAAAGAAGCCAGGTAGCAGTGATGAGGCAGGGAGCCAGAAAAACCTGCCCCGAATCACGAGGCCAGAGTCACTGGACTGAAGGTGGCATAAGAAGGCTGCTCACAAAGGGCTTTGAATGAACACCAAAAAGACCTGGTATGTGATCCTGGAGGCCATAAGGAGCCACAGAAGTTCACTGGTGGGGAGGAAAGAGTGTGATGTGGCATGTCCTGAACATCAGGGTGTACTGGAGTGGGGAGACTTCAAGGCAGGCAGATCCGCACACATGAGGGTGGGGGCTGAGCCAGTTGACTGGGACTGGGACAAAGTGGGGAAGGCTTGGATGGCAAAGGAGTGAATTTAGGTGGGGACATAGTGAGGCTGAGATGTTTACAACACATCCAGTCTGAACTGTCCAAGAGGCAGGTGGAAATGGGAGCCTGGGAGGAGGCAGGCTAGAGAGTACCTCCTCATGCCACACTACCCAAAGAAGTGTCCACTCACGCCCCCCTCAGTCCACACAAGGCCTCCAGAGCTCTGCCCTTGGCACTGGGCCCCACCCTCACCACCCCAAGCGACTCCACCTCCCCCAGGCCCCAGGCAGCTCCCAAACCCACAATTTCCACCCAAAATAGTCCTGTGTGGAGACAGGAGAGCAAAAGGCAGCCACCCAAGGACACAAAGAGAAAGAGGCTAGAGGAAAGTCCTGCTTCCAAGCCTGTATCTGTTCCATGTGGGCATCAGGGGCTTGGCCTTGAGAAAGGCAAACAGCAGGCCTCTGCCTACCTAAGCCCCAGACAGGAAGAACCTTCCACCACCACAAGCCCCTCCTGAGGGAACCTCATTCTCTGGCCTTGGAGGGGTTACAGCTGCAGCATCCCCCCCACATCACCCTGGTCAAAACCTTGGCCAGAACTGCCCCAGTGGCTGGGAAGAGGGGGGCCAGGCTACCCCCAAGCTAGCGATGGCTCTGCCAGGGTGCAGAAGGCCCAGCAACGCTCTCTTCCTGGAGCAGTGGGCAATGACAGGCTGACTAATGCTCTTCTTTTCCCAGCTGTCCACATGCATTAGCTGGGCTTGCCTAGGATGGGGGTAGCAGGCAGAAAGAGGCCAGTCTGTCTCTAAGAGGACACAAGTTCATTCTTCTATCAAGAAGGTAACTGGGACAAGGAATTGAGACCACCCCATGCCCACCAAGGTCAAAAATTCAAAAGTTCCTCCTCCCAAGCTAGGAGGAGGGTGTCTAACCTCGGGGCCCCAAGCTGGAGGGGAGACACACTGCCTTCTTTGTATCAGGCAGCCAGGGCTGCCCTGTGTGCCAGGCAGAGGAAACCCTGCACAAGGAAGCAACAAGGCAGCAAGTGCCCCCCTCAGCCATGGGGCTGGGTCAGTCGGAACCTGAGCTTGGGCCCAGCTACAACCAATCCTCTTTGGAGAGCCCTGCAACCTCAAATGGGGTAAGTCCCAAGAGCCTCTGGGTCAGCTTCTTACAGGGCAGCTATTTTAAGCTAGACAGCCTCAGAAGCCATTTGGTCCCCCCCACTCCCATTATATCATGTTGCCTTTTATCCCAGCCCAGCTGTATGTCTAGGGGGGGCCCTTCTGTACCACTCTCCTCCACTCCCACCACTGTCCACACTGGTACAGTCACTGGGTGCCCTGCCAACAGTTGAGTGGATGGTGTGGCCCAAAGGGATCTTCTACCTGAAGTATGTGGGCAGTGAGGACCCTTGAGTGGGTCCTAGAACAGGCAGGAAGGGTGGGAGAAGGAAGCACTAACCCCATGAAACAGGCAAGAGCCCAGGTATTCCACCCCCTGCAATCTGTCTGTCTGCCTGTCTGCCTGTCTGCCTTACCACAGGGAGCCAGCAGGCAGAGCCAAGCCAGCTTCCTAGGCCTTGGGGAAGATCGGATGAGGGGCTGCTCCCCAACACACTCCGAAGTCATCTCCACACTCTAAGAAAGCAGTGCAGGTCCCTGGGGAAAGGGCAGTCACAAGCAAAAGCCAGGCATAGCCCTTCCCCACCAACTCAAACCAACAGCCTCCTCCTAACCCTCTGAGTTACTGCCCAGATGCCCCTCATTCAAGATCCCCCCACTCATGGAAGAAATCCAGACATATGGCCTGGAGGCTAAGGCTGTCTAAGGCCGGGCAAGCACTCCCAAAGCCCAGCCCTTCCCTTGAAAGGTACTCCCCACCCCAGCACCCCTTCCCATGAGGACTGAGGGAATCTGGAGGCCAGCAGGGAACAGACATGGCTCCTGTTCTCCTTCCCTTCACTCCCACCAAAAAGAGAGCAGAAAAACACAGGCCCTCAAGAGAGTATCTAAGAGATTTCACTTCTGGGAAATGCTGTTGAGCAAGCTGAAATCCCCTCCTTCTCTCCAGTCTGAAGGATGGGGGAAGAACATGGGGCCACAAGATGGATGGACCAAGAGATGGTCCAGCCCCAGGCTGGGCTATAGCTTGAGAAAGCCCCAGCTGATGGGATCAGCAGCATCTGATAGGAAGCCACTCCTCTTGGCAAAAAGGAATAGCCCATTCTGGCCCAACTTTTCACCTTTTCCCCAAAGAGCCCTCAAGGAGTGTGGAAGGCTAACAACAGCGCCAAAAGCCCACCAGGAAAAGGGAACTGAAACATTAGAAAACAGCAGCACTGCTTCTGGACTCTGGAAAACCTGCATTCAAATCTAGCCACTGACACTGATCAGCTGTGTGTCCCTAGGCCAGTGTGCCTCAGTATCCTTACTGGTAAGATGAGAATAGTAACATTGACCTCCTGGGGTTGTGGAGGCTCGATTGAGAGAATGTGCATAAATTTCTGCCTGTGATTCAGACTGGCACTGGGCCCTGGGCAGGCCTCTGAGCCCACTCCAAGGCTACACACGAGCTGCTGATGGGTACTGTTAAGTGGCACTGAGTGTCCATGCACAGCAGGTCCTGGGGAGTGTAGAGCCATATGGCTGGCATCTTCTGGCACTCCAGGTGCCCAGGGGAAACGTCCCACTCCCTACCAGTCAGGCCTGGGCTGCTGGGCTGAGGGGCCCAGAGCCTCAGCACAGAGGGCTGTGGGCAGGAGCCCAGAGGCCCTGACTATATAAGGCCAGCGAGGGCTTCAGGAGGCTGCTCACAAAACCTCAGCTTCCTGCTCCCCTCTTCCTCCCCTGTCTACCACAAGCTGCCACAAAGGCAGAGCACCCTGGGGGGAGGGGGGGAAGGAAGGCAGAGAGTATGACAGGTCCTGACTCCCACACAAGGCCCCCTGACCACGCTGTTGTTACTCAGTTGTGGCCAACCCTTTGTGTCCCCAGTGCTGTCCAGGGAGTTTTCTTGCCAAAGATAATGGAAGGACTTGCTATTTCCTTCTCCAGTGGATTAAGGCAAACAGGGTTCAGGGACTTGCCCAAGGTCACACAGTTAATAAGCATCTGAGGCTGGATTTGAACTCAGGTCTTCCTGCCTCCAGGGCCAGCGCTCTATCCACTGCAGTGCCCCCTAGCTTTCTCCACCTTGTCCATGGGAAGGGCAATTACTGGACAAGGTACCCGCCCCTCTCCCCCCAAACTTCCCACTAGCAGCTGAAACACCAAGGCGCCTGGACTGGAGTGTGAGTATGGGGGGTGGAAACTTCCTAAGGGTGAAAGAAGGCGACCACTCACTTTCTCCCACCCACCTTTCAGCCTCTGGCCCCCCACTGCTTCCAATGTAGACAGCTCCTTGACCAGACCAGAGGCCTCACCTTTCACATGAGCCAGCCTGGCTCCTCCTGTTACTCCCCTGAGGAAATTCCCCCCACCCCTCATGAGCTCCCACCCAGAGCTCTGGCACCCCAGGTCATCACCACCCCGGGCTGCCCCCACTCCGGGCTGCCATCATGAGGTGACTGCTGGGCTCAGGAACTGTCCATCCAGGTTTGCTCATGGCAAAATTCTGGCCAAACTCCAGGAGGGGTACTTCGGTGAGGGGAGCCAAGTGTCTTGTGCCAGGAGAGGCCAAGCACTGACCCATGGGAGAGGCTGTGATGTTAGGCCCCAAAAGCCCAAAACCTATCAGATGAGGTTTCCATGACACTTCAGGCACCTTGCACATTCCCTAATGTGATCCTTATGACCCCTCAGAGGTGGGGACTACAAATATCACCATTTAACAGTTAAGGAAACTGAAGCAGATAGAGGGTCACCCCGCTAGTATATGTCTGAGCCTAGATTGGAACTCGGCTCTTCCCAAGTCCAAATCCAGTGAGCTGTTACAGAATCAGGTTCCCCTTCCCGGGAAGTCTTCAGGTACAAGGTCCCTCCCCCCCCTCCCCCCCCAGGGCCAAAGAAGGAATTCTTTTCAGGCAGGAGTTGGGCTAGCTCACTTCTAACCCTGAGGTCATGTGATTCTGTAACCTGGCATTCAGGGCCTTCTAGAGCATGGCTTGGTCCCAGGATTCCCCAGGCACTGCTGGCCCCTCTCTTCTCCAGGTGGTCTGACGGTACCTCCGTCTTGGCACCTTCACTGTGAGGATTTCCCGAGGTTCTGCTCCCTCTGGCCGATGCCTCTCAGAGCTCATCATCCAACCTTGTTCTCTGCCCTGATCCTCAGTCCTTGGGAATGATGGCTCATCAGCTCCTTCCAACTTCATGGCCAAGAAGACACCTCAAAGGCACCACTCTCCTCCCTAGCCTCCCAGACTCCTTGGTCCATAACCTTGGCAGTATCCTACCAGAGCTGGTTGGAAAACAAGCATTTAAAAAGCACCTACTACATACCAGACGCTGCCTTTCAGGAGCTCCCAGGCTCATGGAGACAGAGCCCTCAAATGGCTTGTGCAAACAAGCCACAGGCAGGATGGATGGGAGATGAAGGGCTCTCGGTCACCCACACATCTACCTTCACAGCTTTCTCCACTCACAGGTGCCCCCCCCACAGTCCAGCCCTAAGTCTCTCCTCTCCCCTATTGCCAAAATAGACCAGAATGGCTTTCCGTGGCCTCCTCAATTTAGCTTATAAAGCCCTACAGAGCATGGCCCCGCACTACCTTCCAGCATCCTCTACATTCTGTGGTGCAGCCCACATGCACATACTTCTGGTCACTAGGCCGGAGTGGCCTCCCACTTCACTGCCTCCACAGAAAAGTCTTCTCTTCCTTCAAGATACAGACCAAGCAAGCACTGCTAAGAAGGGTCCTTCCTGACCTCAGGGGCACAGGAGCCCCCTCATCCTGAGCCTGGGCCTGCTCCCAGCCTGCTCCTCACAGCCCTTGTCCAGGGAGGCAGCTCCTACGGAGCAGGGGTCAGCCGTCCCTACCAGCTGCCACCCACAGGGCAGGCTCCCCCTCACCCCCACCCCAGCTGAAGCATCAGGGCCTTGAGGGAGAGAGATGATGCCGCACCGGCAGCTCAAACCACTGCACACTTTCACTACTGCCCCTTCTCACACTCTGAGAGAGACGGCCCAGGACCCCGCACCCAAGAGCCAGCGCTCTACCCTCCACCCCCCACCCCCATCCTGGGAGATGCAGCCTGGGGCCTGCTCCTGCAGAGACTGCAGCCACAGGAAGTGAGGACCCAGATGAGGATGTGCTGCCGCCGGAGTCCTCGGCCCCGTCTGGTGGTTCAGCATCAGCATCAGATGGGATTCCATCAGTGGAAATGGCGTAAAGATGAGACTAGACCAGCTACTTTGCTGCTGCCCCTGAAGGCCCAGGAGATCTTTGCATCCACTGGACCTGCAGCTAAGACCTTCCCCACATGCTGTCTCCTGGGCAGCCTGGGAGGGCAGAGACCATCTCCCTCCCTGTTGTATCCCCAGCACTTGGCCCAGGCCTTTGTACACTGAGAGCCTCCTGAATGCTTCCTTCATTCATCCATATTTATTCTGACTATACTTATATATGTCCGTGCTGTTTCCTCCACTGGAATCCAAATTCCTCATGAGTGGGGCACATTTCACTCTTTGTCCTTGTGCCCCCAGCACACAGTAGACGTAGCTTACTAGATGCTTACTGTTCTCCTACATGGGGTAGAGGGTAGGTCGGGGCCCAGGCATGGACTTTGGAGCTCAAATCGAGGTCTGAGCTGAGCACTCTGCTTAGGGCTCCCAGAGGTGGCAGAGCTAACGCTGATTGCAGCAGCTGCCTCCAAAGTTCAGGTAGTCCTCAGGAAATACTCAGGGATGGAGCCCTGACCTCACACCCCTCCCTGCCCAGGACTCCGGGGCTCCTTTCTGAGAAAGGCTCTGGGACACGGGGCAGCAGCCACCTGCTTCCTGGTTTTCCACACCCTGCCCTGGGCCAGGGCAGCCTCAGAGCCAAGAATGGGGAAAGTGAATGCAGAGCAGAGGCCTGGGCCAGGCATGTAGGGGAGGGAGCTGGGTCCATTATTAAGGGGGTGTGGGTAGACTCTGGAGGGAGCAGGTGGGGAGAGAGTCTACTTAGAACAGCTCTATATTGCTAGGGCAGCCCTAGCTAAGCCAGAGCCCCTCCCGCCCCAGCTGGAGGGTCAGAGCACAGCCCATTCTCCTCTAGCAACATGTCCCTCTAACAGCTCCTCTCCTGGAAGCAGCAAAAGGCCCAGACATCCTAATGACTGACACCTGAGGGCTCCAAATGAGAACCTGGGGGACCTCTGGCTGCCTCTGTCCCTGCAGAATCAGGACGTTTCTGAACTAGGCAGGGACAAGGAGACCTCATAGGTCAACCAGATCTGAACAATTACCCACCAAATGGCCAACCAACCTCCAATGAAACATCTCTTACAAGGAAAAACTCCTGCCCTTCCCCCTGAGGCATTCCACTCTAGGTCAGGAGAGCCGGAATGGACTTCGACTAAACTTGGACCTGTCTTTCCACAACTTCTCCCTACTCCAGGCTCTGCCTTCGGAGGCCTAACCTCTTCTACCCCATAAAAGCCCTTCAAATATTCCCACACACTTCTCTCCCCATCCACTTCCAGTCTTCTCTTCTCCAAGCTCCAAACATAACAAGTGCTTTCCTTTCCATACGGCCTGATCGCCAAGCCCTCTGTCATTCTGGATAGCCTTCTCTTGCCCCTCCTGGTGCCCTGGCCTAAACACAGCACTTCAGATGGGGGTAACCAGGGTAGAGGCCAGCAGGAGTACGCCCTGCAACCTTCTCCCTGTGCTGACTCTGGGGTGGCCAGGCTACAATGACTGGACTTGTCAAGGGCCATCCACACCTCTCACTACCTGACAGGAAGACTTCTTTCTAGTTCCTCCTCTCCCATCTTGTGCACACAATGGAGATTTTTTTGAACCCAAGTTCAAGACTCTTCATACTTCATCTTACCCAATTCAGAGTATGTGCGAACATGTGAGACACCTCATGGCATCCTATGGCCCCTGACAGGTGGGTGGTCTAGTCTTTCATCTAAGAACTGAAGGGAAACAACCCAGAACCAAGGACTGATCCCAGGATTCTCCACTACAGGCCTCTTTCTTCCAAGCTGACTTCAATCACTGGTGACAATGCTGGGAGTTTTGGCTGCTCATTCAACCAGTCTCAAGCCCCCTAAATCATACTGCTGTTCTGCACAGATGACCTGATCTCGTCTACAGGGATCCCATGAAAGATGCTGCCAAACTCTTGGCCAGAATCGAGGTACACAACTTCTACAACAATCCTGATACCCACAGCTCCCAAGAGAGGCCACCTTCCCCTCCCAAGCTCCACCAACACAGCTCATCCCCTCCCTGCCAACTCCACCCCCACCCCACCATAGCCCAATCTTCAGAAGCTGAGGAGCTGAGAGCTGAAAAGTTATCCAGGCCACATGAAAGCATGGACTCCCTCACAGGAAATCTAAATCTGCTTCCCTGTAACCTTTGCTCACTGGGCCTCGACAAGAGACATTTCAAGTCAGGTCTCTTCTCATCTTCTGCAGGTCTCCATGAATTCCTAACCATCCTTTAAAGTTCCAGGTAGATAGCATCTCTTATGGGAAGCTTTCCCTGTCACTGCCCCCTACGCCTCCCCTTCCTCTTTTGGCACTCTGCTGGGTCCTTGCTGGTGTGCTTAGGGGTCATTCTGAAGTACAGTTAGGAGTCTAGGCCTCCACTATTTCCCGGTAAAGCTTCAAGGCTTAGCCACCCTCCATTGTTCCTCCAAGAGAAAGCACAGTGTACAGCGCTCCATATACAACAGGTAGCTAATAAATGTGGAAGTGAACATGAGCCAGTCCTCCCTCCCCACCCTGCAGCCTGTCAATCAAGGATCAGTGTGGTCTGAGCAGAGCCCAGTATGGCTTGATTCTTCCATGGCTTCCCTCACAGAGCCATGAAAGCTCCCACTAATGCTGCCTACCTTCCCCTTAGCCCAAGCACCTCCACAGAACTCAGCCAGGTGCCCTCTCCCCAGCCCAACCCTTAGGCATACCCGGAAGGGAGGGGACCCCAGGGCTCAAGCTCTACCGGAAAGACACAGTCTGGCTTCCTGCCTGTCTCGCTGGCTGTCACTTCTCTCCTTCAACCTCCTGTATGTGGGGAGTCTTAAGAGTGGCTCAGTCGTTCCTGCTCCCAATCATTCCCCTCTGTGGCCACACCTCTGCTTCCCTACCCCCTGTCTCAACACTGCAATGGCCATATCAAATGTCTCCTGAGCAGGAGGGGAAATAGCCATCTTTAATCGTGCCTTCATTTTACTGATGAGGAAGAATAGTAGCCAGGATTTGAACCCTGGATTTGACTCCCCTTCTCCAGGGCACAGCAGGCAACTGAGATGCTCAGCCTAGGGCCCTGGCCTTAACAGACATGACAGAATTCAGTCTGCTGCTCCCCCCTCATCCTCAGGCTGACTCCAGTCCAGGGGGTGTGTGGACAGGTATCCTGGCTGGTGCCTGCAGCTCTCCCCATCACTTTATGTTGCTGTGGACAGTAAGTGGGTGGGGCAGCTTCCAGCCACCCTGACAGAGAGAGGACTGCTCCAACCAGTACTGCCATGAGTCACCAGGGTGGTGTCCTGCTAGGGACCCAGGGAGAACAGTGTCTGGCTCCCTCCAAGAGCCAGGTAGGGAAATGTCCCTTCCCTTCCCAGCCAGCACATGGATCCGGATGTGAGGAGGCCACGTCACTGTCACACACACACTCATACACAGACAGACACACAGTCACAACCCCCATCTGTCTGTCTCTCTCACTGTCTCTCTCTCTCTCTCTCACACACACACACACATATGCGCGCGCGCCTGGGAAAGCTCTAATTTCTTTAACCCCAGAACAGGGCCAGGCTAAGCAGGGCCCAAGCCTCATTCAGCCAAGTGACAGGCCATTCTGGCCTCCATCTTCACCCAGTCCACTGCCTCTCCCCTCAGTTCACCATGCTGAAGCACCAGGCCAAGGAAAATACAAACAACTACATCATGATGCTGGCAAGCCCCCAGAGGCAGTGCCAGGCTCAGCTGCCCCTGCAGGCCCATTCCCAGCTGGGGGCCAGGGCAGAAAAGAGAGCTCAGCACGAGGGCTTCTCCCTACAGCTGCTCCATCCCACCCTCCCAAGCTGCCAGGCTCCAGAGCTCAGGGGCTCTACCAGAGTGCCCACAGCCAATCTGATGGGGCGGGGGAGGGAAGGGAGCTGCTCAAAGTATACAGAACAGCCCCAACCTGCTCCAGAGAGAGGGCGGAAGCATGGGTGGGGACAACAGATGTGGCCTAGGAATGTGGCCCAGCTCATCCAAGGGCAGGGTTGAAACCAAGGCCAAGCTCTGGGCAGCTAGGAGGGAAGGGTGGGGGTGAGGGGAAGGGAGCTTCCCTTACAGTTGGAGAGGGGGAGGTCAGACCAGTGAGACCCCAACTGTGCTGGCCTCAAAGCAGGAAGGAATTCCTGGTAGAAGACACCTCTCTCCCTAGAATGGGACTCAATCACACTGGGACTTACTCCAGAACAGGGCAAAACTGGAAAAACAGAAGTGGGGGGTGGAAGGGCTGGCAAAGCACCACCTGCCCCCTAGGCCCAAGCCCCAACCCCAGGGGCAGGCCCACCCAATGCCTCTGCTTCTGCCTAGTCAAGAGGATGAGTTTCTGCTACCCCAACCCTCATTGTGGGCTCTAGGGATCCAAAGCCGTGAAGAACCCTGGCCTCTGCCCTCAAGGAGCTCAGGATCCAGTAGCAAGGAAGACATAAACAAGTACCACGAACACAAGAGGAAATGGGGAGTCCATGGGAAGGGCAGCCAGGAAAGGGTGAGAGTGCACAAAAGGAGGGTTCAGGGACAAGACACTCGTCCTCGTTCCTGCCACCCTACCCCAGGCTGTATGTGCCCTCAGACATCAGGGGGTAGCCCTCCTAAAAACATGGCAAACTCTCAGGAGGCAAAAGATTAGGCCTTATCTTCTTTTATTATCTACCAGCACAGGTAGGCTGGCCAGCTTAGTGGCTAAGCCCCAGTTATAAAGGCCAAGGCTGCAGTCTTGTGGGCAGAGACTAACTTCTAACTCACTCAATGAGTCTGCTAAGCCCAGAGAGAGGACGGTTCCATGCAGCTCTCCCCCACTACCACCAGCCAAGGTCCACAAGGGTCTGGCAGCTGGCATCAGCAGGCGTTTCCTGCAGCTCAGCCATCCATCCCTGCTCCCTCCAAACTGGTCCCTCTCCTACACTGGCAAAGCAGGCCTCCTGGGAGGATTCCCTCCGGCAGCAATCATTTGGCGGAGTTCAACCCCAAGGGTAGGTTCCCCATAGGAAGGAGGGGGAAGGTCTCTGACTCTACCAGCCATTCAAGAAGGAAGGCTGTGCATCCACAGCTCAGTTTCCTTGAGGACACCCAGCCTGGGCACGGCCACTCTCCACGTGGAGCTCCCCCCACTCCTGGTTGGCTACATACCTGCCACCAGTGGGATGGCACCATCCAGCCCAGATTCAAACCATGTCTCCTCTCTCCTTTCTCCCTGGCCAGGGCTGCAGCATCTCGTCCGTGGCCTGATGTCACAAGCAGCGGAAAACCCTTTTCCATACACCTGCTGTCGGAGACCTTAGGTCCTGGCTCTCCTGGGCCTGGTCCCCAGCCTCCAAAGACCCCAGCCCATTTCAGCCAACATCACTCCCAGCTTTCCTTGCATGTTCTGGTTAATGCTGTCTCCTCCACAGTTCCAATTTCTTTCTCATATCCCTAGCTATCCATTTTTCAAGGCTAAAGTCAAAACCCGCTTTCTCTGGGAAAACTTCCCAGGATGCTCCAACTCACAAGAGAGTTGTCTTCCTTCTCTGACCTCTTACAACCCTTACAATCAGTGCCAAACAGGGAATGTTCCAAGTGCCTCCTGTCTGCAAAGTGTAGTGTCCACGTTCCCAGCCCTGTCCTGCACCAATCCTCACTCATACGATCTCTAGGAAATGAACCGGCAGCAACACAACCATTACTGTTCCACAGGTGGGGACATAAACTGGGGACTGGGGTAAGGAAAGGCATTCCCTCAAGGTCACCCAACTGGCACAGACAGCAGCCATGGGTCCATCCGGCTTCTCCAAGCCCCCTAAGGGCAGGCAGTCCTCTGTCTTTTCTACCCCAGAGAACATTTCAAGGCCCTCACCATCTCACCCTGCTCAATTGCAGTTACTCTTCTCCCTAAATTCCCATCTGGGAGAGGTGTCCCTGCTCAGGCCCTGCCATCCCTAGTGCCTACCAAGTTCATCAAGGAAGGCCCAACTGCTCATGCCTGCCCCCCACCTCCAGGAATTACCCAGATATACTTGTTAACATAACTTGTATTTGTTTATCTGTGTGCACTGCCCCTCCCCCTTCCAGAATGGGCACCTCCTCTCTCCCTGGTCCACCAGGCCTGAACACAGGACTTTGGATTCAAATGCTGCCTTGGCCACAGCCTGGCTGGGCACAAACCACACTGGCAGAGAGACGTTTTCCAGATGCCAGCCTTTGCCCCAGCTCCTGGCAAAGAACAGGCCCCAGGAAATGCTTTGCGGTGCCTGACCACACATGCACAGACCAGAGACCCTGACTGACCACCCTGGCAACACCACTGAACACTGGTCTGGGGGTGCAGGGCGACATCTATAGATGACAGGGAGGCAGATATAACACCTAGAGCTAGGGGAGCAGAGATTTGGGGGTTCAGGTGGGGTGCCACTTATAGGTGATGGAATAGCTGGCTTGGGGATGCAGGGGCATGGGTGCAGGGTGACATAAGAAGCTACTTTAGGGATACAGAAGTGTTACTGTAGCTGGGGGGCAGAACATCTGGTTTAGAGGTACACAGTGACATCTGCAACTGAGGGAGTAAAGTAGCTGATTTGTGGATGCAAGCTGATGCCTATAGCTGAGAAGGGCAAAGTACCTGATTTGGGGGTACAGAGTGACATCTGCAACTGAGGGGCAGGGCAGCTAGTTTGGGATATAAGGTGACCTTTGCAGCTGGTTTAGTGGTACAGAATGATCTGTGCAACTGTTTGGGGAGTGGAGGGTGACATCTGCAGCTGAGGGAGCAAAGTGGCTGGTTTTGGGGTACAAGTGACATCTGCAACTGAGAGGGACTTGACAGCTGTTTGGGGGGTGCATGGTGATCTCTGCAGCTGGTTGGGGGGTACCAGGTGAACTCTGCATCTGAGAGGGGCAGGGCAGCTGGTTTTGGGGTGTGTGATGACAACTGCAGTTGACCGGCAGGGCAGCTGGTTCGGGGGTACAGGATGACCTCTGCATCTGAGAAGGGTAGGGCAGCTGGTTTTGGGGTGAAGGGTGACATCTATAGCTGAAGTGGGCAGGGCAGTTGGTTTGGGGGTACAGGGGGAGGGCAGCTGGTTTTGGGGTGCATGGTGACCCCTGCAGCTGGTTTTGGGGTATGGGGTGACCTCTGCAGCTAAGAGGAGCAGGGTGGCTGTTTGGGGGTGCGGGGTGACCTCTGCCTCTGGTTTTGGGGGTGCGGGTGACCTGTGCAGCTGGCCGGGGACACAGGGTGACACCCACAGCGGGGCACTGAACGCCGTGCCCAGCCCTTCCCCCCCGCCTCCTGCCCCGAGGCCCCCCACTCACCGGCGCGCGGCCCGGGCCCGAAGGCCACCAGCACGAAGTAGTCGGCGAGCCGGGCCATGGCGGACGGGCGGCGGGCGGACGGGCGAGGCGGCTGCGCGCTCACGGCCCGGGCCCGGCCCCTCGGCCCCGGCCTCGGCCCCGGCCCCGGCCCCGGCCCCGGCCGCGCTCCCCAACCCCGGCGGAGGATGAGGCTCCAGCGGCTCCCGCCGCCATCTTCCCCCGGTCCCTCCCTCCCGGCGTGCGTGCGTGCGCCCGCGACGGCGTCTGCGTGCCCTACGGGAGACGTGCCTGCCGGGGGCGCGCTCGCAACTCTCTCGCTCGTCTCCGTCGCCGGTCCGAGAGCCGCAGGGGTCTGAGGGGGCGGGGCCAGTCTTGGGGCGGGCCAGACGGAGGCGGTCACGCCCCTTCGCCCCTGCGCGCCTCCCCCGCCCACATCTTCCTCGCGGATCTTCAAGCTGGAATAAGGGTTGGGTGTCTCTCTGATAACCCAGGGATCCACAGTCCCTGGGCGCGGACCGCCCTCTCACCCCAGCCCGCTCTACTGCTCTTGGCTCTGATGACCTGCCCCCTCTTTCATATCCCCACCACCTTCTTGGGCTTAGACCTCCCGCCTCGTTCCAAGACCTCCCTCCCCACTACGAAGTCCAGGCCCTGGGCGCCCACACCTTTCTAGCCTTGGACCCCTCCATTTTCCTGGACTTGGACCATCCCCTCAGATCCTTCCAACACCTCAAAGCTCAGGGCTGCCTCCCATCTTCCCAGTCTTAGATTGTCCCCCTCTCCCCTTGGACTACTCCCCTCTTCTGGGCTCAGAGTCACCTGTCTTTGCTCCGGTGGCTCCTTAGCTCAGGCTACCACCCTCCCCAGCCATTGGTTCTCCCGTCCTCACCATCTCGCACAGCTCCCCGCTCCTTGGACCCCCTCTTCCAGGACCCTGCCCCCCTCAAACCTTCCACTCTATTGTCCCCTCCCCAGCAGGGCCTCAGGCCCTTTTTCTGAGATCACAGTGCTTCTCAGGAAGCTGAAATTGGCAACAACCCCTTTCCCCCCCCCCCAATCTCCTCAAGCTCCTCTCTCCAAGGTCACCAGGGAAGGGAGGAGCTTGGCTTCCCCCTCCTGAACATCCACGACCTCCCTAATTCACTCATTTTATTAGCCAATTAATATGGGTAAGGTATGGGGCTGGTCTTGACTGATGCAATAGGCCTTGCCCTCTGGGTGCTTACATCCTAGGAGAGGCAGGAAGGAATCCCAAGGTGATATGAGGAGGAAGAGAGCTCTCCTTACCTGGGAGGGTAAACAGGGGCAAATGAATGGAGGCGGCTAGCGCTAGATCCAAAAGGTGGGGAAGGTAAGGAAGGAAGGGCATTGATTTAGTCAATCAATGAGCATTAAGTAAGAAGTACGAATTTTCAACAGAGTTGCATGAATTTGTTTGAATATTTTTTCCTCCACACAAAAGAAATGCATCAACCATTAAAAGCAAGCCCTCACCAACAGACAAGAAGCAGTAACTTCTAACTACTATCTTACTCTTTCTGAAAGTTCATCATCCCAGTGGATTTAGCACCAGACTTGAAATCAGGAAGATCTGAGTTCCAATCTGGCTTCCATGTGGCCTTGGACATGTCACTTAAGCTCTTGGTTTCCTTATCTGCAAAATAAGGAGAATCATAGCATTTACCTTCCAGGGCTGTTGTGAGAATCAAATAACATACATTCCAAACCTTAAAGAGCTATGTAAATATTATTGTTGTTAATTGCTTAAAACATCAAAACACGAAGGATTTTGCAGGACTGCAGAACAAACATTCCACATCCCCTGTGGCTCTTCATTAGCTCCTCAGAGTTCATATCTGCTGGTAAACAGGCCAGGGAGGTGGTCTTCTCCTCCCCATGGTGATTGTCTTCTCTAAGAAGCTCCATGATAGTTGGAATGGGCTCCTCCCTCGAGTAATGCAGCATCAGGAGATCCCAATCTCTCAAACTTGGGAGGTTGCCTCCAAGGTGTCTCAGGATCACTGTTAAATTGCCAAAGGAAAAAAACAAACAGCAGATGCATGGCCGACCTGAGTCCCAGGCTCAGGTTCCATCGGAGGAGAGCTGCTATAGTGACAAGATAGGGACAGTAGCCATTTCTCTCAGTCTGGGGTCCCACCCCAGGAAGGCAGCTCTTTCTGCCTCAGTGAGCAATCTTGTGCCACAGGTCCACTTCGCCATGGCCAAGTACCTGAACACAGAATTCACCACATGTGAGCCTGGGGATGGGCTCAGCTTCAGGACACAAACAAGAAGGGAAGAAGCCTAGACACAAAGGGCCAGTGATGGAGGGAACAGTACATTAAGGCCAGGGTAATCAGAACAGAGAATTTCTCAGGGGACTAGTGACAAGTGAACTTGCCTGTTCTTTCTTCCCTTGCCTTCCAGGGGACATTATCCTCTTTTGGGTCCCCTCCCACCCTCTCTACTTTTGTCCTTTTCACTAGTTCAGGAATTCAATAACCATTTCCTAGGTGATGACTACACATTGATTTCATGGAGCCCCAAAACATTACAGACTCCTCAGGGAGATCAATGGTCTCTTGGAAGAGACCTAGCAATCCACACAGGAAAAGCTGAGTGAATGAAGAATGCTTATTGCCCATGCTCTGTCAGAAAGGTGAATTGGGGGCTCACTGAATTAGACCATCTGTATGAATCTCATAGACAGATGTTATTGATCTCATCCTCTCCCATGAATTTAGGAGTCAGGGAGACCTGAGTTCAAATCCAGCCTCAGACTCTTGCTAGCTGTGTGACCCTGGGCAAATCATTTAACCTCAGTATCCTCATTTCTAAAATGGGGATAACAATATCACCTACTGATCCAACCACTCTGGAGAGCAATTTGGAACTATGTCCAAATGTCTATAAGACTTTACATATACTCTTTGATGCAACAATACCACTACTAGGTCTATATCCCAAAGAGACCATAAAAAAGGGAAAACGACCCACATATGCAAAAATAACAGCTCTTTTTGTGGTGACCAAGAATTGGAAATTGAGGGTATGCCTATTAAATGGGGAATGGCTGAATAAGTTGTGGTATACGAATGTATTATAATACTATTGTTCTATAAGAAATGATGAGCAGGATGATTTCAGAAAAACCTGGAAAGACTTACATGAACTGATGCTGAGTGAGGTGAGCAGAACCAGGAGAACATTGTACACAGTAACAGTCACACTGTGCAATAATCAACTAAGATAGAAATAACTCTTTTCAGCAATACAATGATCCAAGACAACTCCAAAAGACTCATAATGGAAAAATGCTATCCACATCCAGAGAAAACCAGGGAGTCAATGCAGATCGAAGCAGACCATTTTCTCTCTCTCTCTCTTTTTCTTTCTTGTGGTTTTCCCCTTTTACTCTGATTCTTTTTTCACAACATGACTAATGTGAAAATATGTTTGATATGATGGTGTGTACATAGCCTATATCAGATTACATGCCGTCTTGGGGAGGGAGGGAAAGAGAGAGGGAGGAGGGGTGGAAGAGGGGAAATTTTAGAACTCAAACTCTTATAAAAGTAAATGTTGAAAACTAAGAATGAATTAATTAAATAAAAGAATGTCACCTACCTCCCAGGACCATTGTGAGGATCGAAAGAGAATAATTGTGAGGTACTTCGCACAGTGCCCAGCACAAAGTGAACACTATGTAAATGTTAGCTGTGATTATTCTCTCTATACAGATGGTTCTCAGATCTATTTATCCAACTCCAAACTCTCTTTGGTGCTATTGACAACTGCCTGTTTGTTGGTCATATTGAACTGTATGTTCCATAGACACCTCATACTCAATTATGTCTCAAACAGAATTCATCATCCTTCCCCCAGAACATTCCCCTTTTCTGAATTTCTCCATTGCTATTGAGGGCACCGGCATCCTTCTAGGCACCCTGCCTCACAGCCTAGGCATTGTCACATTCAGCCCTAATATCAAATCCTGTTGTTTCTACCTCCATAATATCTCTTATTGCCAACTCTTGTCAATTCTGCCTTTCTAAAAAGTAACAACTAAGTGGCTCAGTGGCTAGAGCAATGAGCTTGGAATCAGGAAGACTCCTTTCCATGAGCTCAAATTCTGCCTCAGACACTTACTAGCTTTGTGACTCTGGGCAAGTCACTTAACCCTGTTTGCCTCAGTTTCCTTACCTATCAAAGGAGTTGGAGAAGGAAATGGCCAACCACTCCAGGATCTTTGCCAAGAAAATCCCAAATGGGGTCAGTAAGAGTGGGACACAAGTTAAATGACTAAATGAACAATAAAATCTGTCTCTTGATATTCACCCATCTCTCAGGCTCTCAGCACCTCACACCTGGACTATTAGAATAGCTGCAGGTGGCTCTGCCTGCCCAAAGTCTCTCCCCACCCCAGAACATGCTCTACTCAGCCTTCTTTACCATCTTCTGATATTATGAGGGAATTATTAGATAGGATTACTGAAGGGAAAATGGTTAATTTTTTAAAAACCGTATTTGAATATGTTTTATTTCCCCCTCCAATTTCATGTCAAAACAATTTTTAACATTCAAAAAAAATTTTGAGCCCCAGATTCTATCTCTCTCTCCCTCCCTCCCCTCCCCCTCCCCTCTGCACCCTGAGATGGTAAGCAATCAGATATCAGTTATATATGTGCAATCACGTAAAACATTTTCATATTAGTCATTTTGTACAAGACTTGGAAAAAAGAAAAAGAATTAAAGAAGGAAAGTGAAAAATAACATGCTTCAGTCTGTATTCAAACAATATCTGTTCTTTCTTTGTAGGCAGATCATCTGCTTCATCATTCCTTTGGGATTGTCTTGGCTCATTGTGTTGCTGAGAATAGCAAAGTTATTCACAGTTCTTCATTGCATTATATTACTGTTACTGTGTACAGCCTTTTCCTGGTTATGTTCACTTTACTTTGCATCAGTTCATGTAAGTCTCTGCAGGTTTTTTGGAATTCATCCCACTTGTCATTTCTTATAGCACAATAATATTCCGTTATAATCATCACAGTTTGTTCAGCCATTCCCCAATTGATGGGCATCCCTTTGATACTGAATTCTTAGCCACCACAAAAAGCACTGCTATAAAATGGATAATTTTGATTACATTAAATTTAAAAGGTTTTACAAAAATAAAATCAATGAAGCCAAGATTAGAAGGAAAGAAGAAAACTGAGGGAAAATTTTTATAGCAAGTTTTTCTCATAAAGACCTTGTTTCTCAAATATATAGAGAACTGAGTCAAATTTATAAGAATACAAGTCATTCTCAATTGATAAATCATCAAAGGATGTAAATAGGTAGTTTCTAGTTGAGAAATCAAAGCTATCTATAATCACATAAAAATAAAAACCACTCTAAATCAGTGCTGATTAGAAAAATGCAAATTAAAACAACTCTGAGGTACTCCCTCACACCTATTAGATTGGTTAATATGACAAAAAAAAACAACAACAGGAAATTGACAAATATTGGAGGGGATTCAGGAAAATTGGGACACTAATGCTCTGTGGGTGGAGTTATGAACTGATCCAACCATTCTGAAGAGCAATTTGGAACGATGCTCAAAGGGCTATAAAACCGTGCATGCCCTTTGACTTAGCAATACTAAGACTGGGCCTGTATCCCAAAGAGATTAAAAAAAAAAGGATAAGAACCTCTATGCACAAAAACATTTACAGCAATTCTTTTTGTTGTGACAAAGAATTGGAAATTGAGGGGATGTCTGTCTGGGGAATGTCTGAACAAGTTGTAAGTGTAAAATTCTAATGGTATGAGACATGATGAATAGGGTGCTTTCAGGAAAACCTGGAAAGACTTACATGAACTGATGCAAAGTAAAGTGAACAGAACCAGGAGAACATCATACACAGTAACAGCAGTATTTTACAAGGATCAGCTGTGAATGATTTAACTATACTCAGAAGTACAATGATCCGAGACAATTCCAAAAGACTCATGATGAAAAATGTTACCGAACTCCAGAGAAAAAGCCCCGATTGGCTATGAGTAGAGATTGAAGCATATTTTTTAGCTTCTTTTATTTTTCTTGGTGTCTTTATTGGGAGAATTTTTGTTCTGTGTTGTTTTTTTAATACAACATGATTAATATGGAAATATGTTTTGCATGATTCAGCATGCATAATCTATATCAAATTGCTTGCCTTCTCAATGAGGGAAGAGAAAAAAGGAGGAGAATTTGGAATTCAAAATAAAAAAAACCCAAAAGTTAAACATTGTTTTTTTATTTGTAATTGGAAAACATAAAAGATTTTAAAAAGTGAGAGGCCTGGGGCAGCTAGGTGGCACAGTGAGTAGAGCATTGGACCTGGAGTCAGGAGGACCTGAGTTCAAATGTGGCCTCAGACACTCGACATACTAACTAGCTGTATGACTTTGTACAAGTCACAACCCCAGTTGCCCTCCAAAAAGCAAAAAAAAAAAAGTGAGAAGCTTATTGGACCAAATAAAACGCCATTTTTCTGCAAAGATCTTTGCAAACCTTAAAGCATCTTATGGACCCTGGCTCTTAGTATTATGAATACTGAGCTTGTGATCTTCCCTTCAGTCTTGCCACATGACCACCAGTTCATCTAATTCAAACATACATTTCCCTGTTGGCATCCTTTACTCTAGTACTTCTTTTTTTTTTTATTCTCTAGGCCTGTGTCAACAACTGCCTATAAGGTATTTTCAGCTGGATACCCCATTTTGTTGTGGTTACAGTCATGTTCTACTCTCGTGACCCCATTTGGAATTTTCTTTTTTTTTTTTTTGCCAAAGAAAAAGTAAAGTTTATTGAAAGTTCAAGTTCGCTATATGGGGTAGACTCTTAAGAAGCAAGTCTATACTAGGTCATTCTATGGTGCTCTCACAAAGCAAGTCTGTGCTAAGCTATCCTATGGCGCTTTCCCTAAGATGGAGGGAAGATGGGGTCTTATATACAGAGGAATCTAGGAGTGTTTCAGAGGAGGAGCCTGGGGAGGGTCTTCAGGAGGAGCCAATGAGATCTGACTGATGAGTTTGGGGAGGGGGCTGATATTTTGATAGGCTCCAGGGTGGGAAGCAGATGGACAATGGAGGGCCAGGCTAGTAACAGGTTTGGGCCCAGCCACAATGGAATACTTATGGCCTCTGCAAATGCCTCCTGAAGATTCTATAACCCAGGGGGAAAAGGGTTGAGGTCCAGCAGAAGGGGATAGGGGGGCTGTCTCAGTGGGACTGGTGACTGTGACCTGAGCAGGAGTTCCTGAGGGAGAAGGGGCTGGGGCCAAAGCCATAGAAAAGGGGTCATTCAATTGGTCCCCATTGCCTCTTTGTGTAGAGGCTCTAGCTTCAAGCATCTCACGCTCTTTCCTGAGAATTGTGTTCCGAGACAGTTCAATGAAGGCCAGCAAATAGGCAGCTTCTAACCATTTTTCTTCTGTGACAGTATAATTCTAACTGCAAGAGAGTATTGTCTTTTAAAGTCCCCAAAACAGGCCACAATTCATGGTTTTCTAGGCAATAGCTAGGCCAAACAGTGTTGCAAAAAAAAAGCCACAACAACAAATCCTAGCTTTTCCTTTTTAAGGTATCCAGAGAAACTAAAATTTTCCCAATGTTGTAGAAGACAACCCAAAGGTGAACTTTTGGGAGCTACAGGCATAGGGCCTGGAAGTCCCTTACTCCATAAAGGAAGGTTTAAGAGTAAGCCTTGAAAAACAAACAAAACAAAACAGTCCAAAAAACCTACAAAAAAAAACCCTTGAGTTTTCCTAGTTCCCTAGTGCTGAGAGAATTGAAAGAATCTGGCTCACACTTCCAGATGAGCCGTCTGTCTTTGTCCTCCATTCTTCAGAAGCTGCACACCTGTCCATGTTCTCCAACACAACCAAACAGGACCAAGAACCTGAGGTCAGGCTGAGTACCTAGCTGTCTGACATAACGGGACCTCAGAGGTCAGGCCCACAAAAACAAAACAAAACATAAAACACACACACACACACACACACA
>CM053597.1:228513006-228543248 GCA_028646575.1 Pseudocheirus occidentalis
AAATGAAGAGGGTGCCCAAAGAGTATTAGGGCTGCCTGAGACCCCAAAATACCAACATGCTGGGTCCTGCGGAAAGAATTCCACTCAAATCTTCTCAGCCAAAGAAAAAGTAAAGTTTATTGAAAGTTCAAGTTCACTATATGGAATAGACTCTTAAGGAGCCAGTCTATACTAGGTCATTTCATGGTGCTCTCACACAGAGCAAGTCTGTGCTAAGCTATCCTATGGCGCTCTCCCTCCCATTTGGAATTTTCTTGGCAAAGACATTAGAGTGGTTTGCCATTTGCAGACAAGGTGAAGTGACTTGCCCAGGGTCACACAGCTAGTGAGTGTCTGAGCTTGGATTTGAACTCAGGTATTCCTGACTCCAGGCCCAGCACTTTGTGCTCTATGGTGCCACCTAGCTGCCTCTCAGTAAACTCTAACGGTTCCCTCCAGAGTCAAATGCAAATGTCTTGTTATTAACAACCTGACTCCAATCTCTTCAGTCTCCATTACTTCCCTTCTGGTACTCTACTGTCCAGCCAAGCTGGTCTTCTTACTGCTCCTTACACATGCAAACCCCTACTCTGTGCCCCACCTCAGTACCTTTGCAGAGCTGTCTCTCAGGACTAGAACATTCTCTGTTCTCCTTTTAGCACCCCAGCTTCCTTCAGCACTCAGCCCCTATCCCACTGTCTACATGAATCTTTTCTTGATGCCTCCATTGCTAGTACCTTCCGCTTCCTGGAGAATCACAATGTATGGATTTTACCTTTCCTGTGGAAATGTTTTTATCCATGTATCCATTTTGTTTCCATTATATATGTTTATGTGTGTACATGTTGAGTTCCTTGACAGAATGAAAACCCAGGGACTATTTCATTTTTGCTTTTGTAACCCCAATGCCAAGCAAACAACAAGTGTCTAATAAATGCTTGGGGTTTTTTGGCCTTTTTTTTAGAGGGCAATTGGGATTAATTGACTTGCCCAAGGTCACATGGCTAGTAAGTGTTAAGTGTCTGAGGTGGGATTTGAATTCAGGTCCTCCTGACTACAGGGCCAGTGCTCTATTCACTGGGCTACCTAGCCGCCCCATAAATACTTGTTGAATGAATGACTGATCAGTTGTTACAGGTGGCGCTCTGCTACAGCTACCTTGCACCTCTCCGTTGCCCTCCTGCAGATTGTTGCTTGCTGTTATTCAGTCCTTTTAGTTGGGTCTGACTCTTCATGACCCCATTTGGGTTTTTTTGGGCAGAGATGCTAGAATTGTCTGGAATTTCTTTCCCCAGCTCATTTTACAGATGGGTAAACTGAGGCAGACAGCATGAAGTGACTTGCCCAGGGTCACACAACTAATAAGTGTCTGAGGCTAAATTTGAACTCAGGTATTCCCAATTTCAGGGCCAACTCTCTATGTGCTTCACTTCCTAGCTGACTCTGCCCTGGATGTTCTCCAAGACAATAACAAGTACCTTTGGCAAGCATACTTCATTCTGTTTGATGTGTCACCTGTTGTTAACAATCAGAGTGCCACGGAACAAGGTTATCTCTATTGTAGCTTTCAAGGAGTCTTACGTAACTTCGATTCATGAACAGGAGATGTCTTACTGGGACAGAATTTTCAGGTGGCCTTTTGCTTTGCCAAATCAAAGGCTTTTAAAAATAGTCAATTTACAACAAGCACCTTGGAGTCTTGTGTTCTCTATCTGAAGCTTTCAGTCGATTATGTGATGGAAAGATGTGGTCAGCTCTGGAATATCCCTTGAGGAATCACACTGATTCCTTTCTGAGGCTCTTATCAATGACGCCCATAAAGCATGGGCACAATATTCTTCCGTAAGGGAGGGAGTTCTCTGTCCTGCTTCAGTTGAGGTAGTCAGAGCTGACCTTTGCAAGTGTCAAGACAGGAAGTGACCTATAAGAACTTTGCAAAATGAGACCTGCGTTATATTACGTCAACATGTTTATTTGGACAATGAAATAACGTTAATTTCTGGATTGTTTGTGAAGTGTGTCACGCTGACTTTTATGAGACTGTACTTGGCACTGAGGAAGGTTCTCAGAAAGACAATACTTGAACCTTTCCTAGTCTCTAGAGAACTATCCAGAATTTGGAACTATGGGCATTGACAATAGCATCTCCAGTTGATTTGTTGGGGACAGTAAATATTTTAACTGGGAGGGGGACAGAGATGGGGAAGAATTCAAGGAAGATTTCCTTCCACATCAATTGGGAAAGTTTCAGAATGCCCAGAAGTAATTAGAAATGGCTCAAATAATAGAGTAATGATAAACTAAATAAAACTGTTTCAGGCTTTGGGGGGCCTTAACACAGAGTGGAATAGTAATATTAATATTTTTTCTTCTACATACTGAAGAGAGGAAGCGACTTCAAGGAACTGACACTGGAAGTCAAGAATCACCTATGGAGGGGCGGCTAGGCGGCACAGTGAATAGAGCACGGGCCCTGGAGTTAGGACCTGAGTTCAAATCCTACCTCAGACAATTAACACAAAAACTAGCTGTGTGACCTTGGGCAAGTCACTTAACACCAACTGCCCTCCCCCCCCCAAAAAAAAAGAAAATTAAAAAAAAGAAAACAAGAATCATCTATGGAGAGGAGCAAATCCTTGGAGCCCAACTGAAGAACCTATCCAATAAAGAGTTTATCCAAGGGAAGCTATATGAGGACTCCAGAGAGAGTACCGGGGAGCCTATATCTGTTCTTCATTACCGCTGTACTCTCATTGACTCCACTCTTCCCATGGATACCATGTGGGGAGTTCACTCCTGGTTGATGAGGCGCTGTTTTTTGTACCTACTTTTCTTACCATTCATCTTAGCAAATGACTTTACTAAAGTCTAGTTAAGTCTACTGACTGATTAGAAATATGAAGCACACTGATATGGCCTCATCAACTACAATGGGAAGAGTAGCCACTCATATAATTACACCTAGAATCCAAGATAACAGCTTCCCTCTGGGGGTCCAAACTGTAAGTATGAAGGCAGGTTGGGGGAGTGACCCAAAGTGGGATGTGTGTGTGCGTGCGTGAGAGAGAGAGAGAGAGAGAGAGAGAGAATAAGCATATAGGTCAGTAGTTATTGGTTTTCTCTTCTCTTTCTTTCTTTCTTTCTTTCTTTCTTTCTTTCTTCCTTTCTTTCTTCCTTCCTTTCTTTCTTTTTTTCTCTTCCTTCCTTCCTTTGTTTCTTTCTTTCTTTCATGAGGGGGGAAGGCAGGGTAATTGGGGTTAAGTGACTTGCCCAAGGTCACATGGCTAGTGTGTCAAGGGTCTGAATCCAGATTTGAACTCAGGTCCTTCTGACTCCAGGACCAGTGCTCAATTCTCTGTGCCACCTAGCCACCCTTTTCTTGGTCACTCTTTAAAAGATTAATAAGGTCTAAAATTTTTCCCTCATCCTTGATATATTTTCCTCCTTCAGATACCTTGAGAATTAAATCCCTCAACACCTTCACAGTGGTGTTGCTTCTAGCTTTGATCTACTCTGCTAATTGAAGAAGACTAACACCTCTGGTATGAGGGCTTGTCAAGCCCTTTTCAAGGCTGTTCATCTACCTCTGGTATCCGCTTGCCCCCCAGTTCTCACTGGTGACTCCAAGATGCATGTGAAGCAGCCACACTCCAGTAAAACTATCTTGGCAGATGGGCTAAACAAGGATGAGGGTAACCAACAGGCCTCAAACCCATTCGGTGAGTAAAGGGGGCGTCTACTCCAAGCATGTGAAGACTTCTGTGCAATGGGCAGATGAGAACAATTTGTTATTAAGGTGACTGAAGCAGGTGCTGTGGAGTGCTTAGAGCTGGGTCAGACATTGAAGATGACAAGGTCATCCACAGGCCATTGACAGTCATCTTTACTTTTGTCCCGCCATTGGATTTCTATAACTCTAGAAGAGAGAGTGATGCATAAATCAAGAGATGCTATGATGCCATTGATCTTTGAAAAGGACTTGGCCTTGTCCAATTGTCTTCCTCTCCTTTATCCTCTATAGTGCCATTTATTTGTTACTGTCAGATAAAAGGGCAATGATTACCAGCTCCATCTGGCCCCTTTTGGTCTTGGTGTTGGGTAAGACTTACATGGACCCAAGATACGTTTGATGGCAGTGGAAAGAAGCTGAAAGACTTTTTCTAATTCTAAATGAGATGATAGAATGAGATAGAGAAGAGAGTAGCAAGACAGAAACAGAGTCATTCTAAAGGCAGACAAATATCTCAAGGCTTCTCCAGTTAACAAACTCAACACAGTCAGCTGAGCCTGGGCTATGAGCTAAAGGAGCTGATAGAGCCCCTTCTTCCTACTGGGCCAGAAACAGTATAACTACTAAAAACCAACAGGTGGCAGCAGAGAGCAATAGCTCAATAGGCTGAGACTGAAGAAAAAACAGATCAACAGAGAACCCCAGTTCAGTGCAGACAATAGCTGGCTAACTTTAGAGGCACTTCACCATTATAGAAACAAGCAGGGTCGTAGGCATGAGTTGCCCCAGTTATATGTACCCTCTGGCCACCTGGGTTTTCTGCATCTATCCCTCTCCCACTGGCCACTTTGTATGTCAAGGGAGCTAAGTGCCTTATTTTGCTATTCTAATTAGTGAAATCTATTCATTTGAATCATGTATTTAAGAGACAAATCAGTAATGATTCTGAGTGGGTGCTTACCTATAAATAACACAGCTGAGACCTGGAATAGTTTTCAGGGGACCTCCATGGGAGGGGCACCCTGGAAGCAATAGTAGAGTCTGAGAAGAGTAAGGCTGGAGAGATAGAACATAGACATATTGTGGAAGTCTTTTGACACTAGGTCAAGCAGTTTTTACTTTATTTTAGAGGCAATAGGAAGTTGCTACAGCTTTTTGAGGAGAGGAGTAATGTCACCATATCTGTACTTTGGGAAGCAAAGATTGGCATCTGTGTGGAAGCTCAATTGGAGAGGGTAGGTACAAGAGGCAAAGGTGAATTAGGCTAGCGGTCATGTGAGTAGAGAGAAGGGTAATGGTATTGGAAGAGATGTCATGAAGATAGATTCTGCCAGATTTGGTTACTAATTGGATTTGGGTTTTGCAGGAGAAGAGTGGAGGATGACCCGAGCCCAGTGACTGGGAGGATGGTAGTGCCCTTACCAGAAATCAAGCTATTTGGAAGTGGAATGTCTTCAGAGGGATAGAAGATGAGGTCCTCTTTGGCATTTTTAAATTTTGAGATGTCCTCTGAAGCATCTAGAAGGAGATATCCAAAAGGCAGTCATAAACGCCAGACCTAATGGCCTTTCCAGGTCTTTAGCCTTCTTGACCTCTGTGCAGCTTTTAACACTGTTGACTCTCCCCTCCTCCCAAGTGTTTGCCTCCCTCAGCTTTTGGGATCACATTCTTCAGCTTTTTGGATTACATTCTTTTCTGGTTTTCCCCATGCCTATTTGATCGCTCCTATTACTGATTACTCATTAATGTTTCCTTTATTATCATATCTGCTAAGCATGAATGGGAAGGAAATAAGTTATTTATCATGTGTGCCAGGCACTGTGCTAAGAACTTTTATAAATATTATCTCATTTAGTCCTCACAATGACCATGTAAAGTAGGTGCTATTATTATCCCCATTTTACAATTGAGTAAACTGAGTCAGGCAGCAGTTAAGTGACTTGTACAGGGTCATACAGCTAGGAAATATCTGAGGCTGGATTTGAACTCAGATCTTCATGACTCCAGGCCCACATTCTATCCACTTAGCCCCACTTTCCCCAGATCTCTTTTCTTCTCTACCTGTACTCTTTTGGGTCTCCTATCATCTCTATGGAGATGACTCCCAAATAAATCTATCCCATTCCAAGCTGTGTCCTAAGTTCCAGTCCTCCACTTTTATCTGCCTCCTGGACAGCTCCGCCTGCATGTTGGACCACTCAGACTCCAAATGTCCCAAAGTGAACTCATCGTCTTTCCCCCGTTCTTTGTCCTCCCTAACAACATATTTCTAGCCACACAGACTCCTCAATTTGGCATCATTCCCTCTCCCTCATCCTTCAATTCTCTATCTGCTAAATCTTGGTAGTTCCCTCTTCAGGACACCCCCCAAGAACATCCTTTTCTTTCCACTCAGTCAGCTACAGGCCCTCCTCATGGTGTACCAGTCCCCAAATCATTGCCAGTCTCTTTTCTTTCAAATCTATCCTCCATGAGGCTGCAAAAATTGTCTTCCTAGGGCACATCTGGCCATATTAGTCCCCTGCTCACGAAGCTTCCATGGCTCCCTCTTGCCTCTAAGAGAAAATACAACTTACCATTTGACATCAGCATCCTGGCTTTAGCTGACTTCACACTGATTCTTCTTCATGGACTTTTTGTTCTGTCCCATTGTCATTGTTTTATTCTTGTACTGACCTCCCACCTCCATGCCTTTGCCCAAGCTGTTTCCCATGGTGAGAGACTTCTCCCTGCTCACTTCTGTCTTTTAGATTTCTTAGTTTCCCCATAAAGCTCAGCTTTGGTGCCATCTGCTTCAGGATGCCTATTCTGATGAGCCCCTTGTTCTTTTTCACCACCTTGGCAGCTAGGTGGTGCCATAGATAGGGGCTGGGAGCTGAGTTCAAATCCAGCCACAGACATTTATGAGTTATGTTACTCTAGGCAAGTCACTTAATTTGTCTGCCTCAGTTTCTTTAGTTGAAAAATGGGGGATACCCAGGGTTGTTGTAATGATCAAATGAGATTATAGTTATGAAGTACTTAACACAGTGCTTGGTACATAGGAGGTTCTTAGTTAGCATTTATTTATTTATTTATTTTTAAGCTCTTTTAATTAATTAATTAATTTTTAGTTTTCAACATTCATTTCCACAAAATTTTGAGTTACAGTTTTTCTCCCTCCCTTTCCTCTACTCCTACCCCAAAATAGCAAGGCTACTGAGTACCCCTTCCCCTAATCTGTTCTCTCTTATATCTTCCCCCTTTACCCTCCTAATTTTCTAGTAGGACAAGATGGCTTTCTATAACCCAAGATGGCTTTCTATATCACACACATATACTCACATGCACACTTACACACACTCACACTCTCACTCACATCCACACCCACATATGCACACACTCTCACACACACATTCTCACATACACTTACACAAGTCACATACACATACACATACTTATATGCACATTCACAGAAACACTCCCACATACATACGCCCCCACACATATTCAGAAGACATACAGTGCCTCTGTATCTTATTTTCCAGCTGCATGTAGAAAATAAATTTTTTTTAAACATTTGTTTTTAAAACTTTGAGTTCCAGATTTTTTTCCCTTCTTCCCTCCTCACCCGCCCCGTTGGGAAGATAAGCAATTCAATATAGGCTGTACATGTGTAGTTACCCAAATCATTTCCATAATTGTTATATTGTAAAAGACCAACTATTATTTCCCTCCATCCTATCCCTCCCCCCACTTATTCTATTTTTTTCTTTTGACCCTGTCCCTTTTCAAAAATGTTTGCTTCTAACTATCCTCTCCTCCAACCTGCTCTCCCTTCTATCATCCTTCCTCTTATCCCCTACCCCCCTATTTTCCTGTAGGGTAAGATACCCAAATGAGTGTGTATGTTATTCCTTCCTTAAGCCAAATTCAATGAGAGTGAGGTTGACCCTTCCCTTTCACCTTCCTGCTCTTCTCCTCCATTGTAACTTTTCTCTTGCCTCTTTTATATGAGATAATTTACCCTATTCTATGTCTCCCTTTCTCCTTCTCCCAATAAATTCCTCTCTCACTTCTTACATTTTATTTTTTAGATATCATCCCTTCATAGTCAACTCATCTGGTGCCCTCTGTCTATGTATACATGAACATATATATATATATATGCCTACACTCACGTATATATTTATATACACACACCCTCCTATATATGCATATATGTGTATG
The DNA here is from genome assembly GCA_028646575.1 of Pseudocheirus occidentalis. Classification (NCBI taxonomy): domain Eukaryota; kingdom Metazoa; phylum Chordata; class Mammalia; order Diprotodontia; family Pseudocheiridae; genus Pseudocheirus; species Pseudocheirus occidentalis. The sequence goes on from CM053597.1 coordinate 228,520,925, forward strand.
TATACATATATACATATATATATATTCCCTTCAACTATCCTCATACTGAGAAAAGTCAGTGTAGTTTTTTGTTTGTTTGTTTATTTGTTTGTTTGTTTGTTTTTCAGAGGGGGGAAGGTAGGGCAATTGGGGTTAAGTGATTTGTACAATGTCACATGGCTAGTTTTTTGTGTTAAGTGTCTGAGGCTGGATTTGAGCTCAGGCTCTCCTGACTCCAGTCCTGCTCTATTCACTGCACCACATAGCCACCCTAGAAGTTCTTAGTAAATGCTTGTGTGCAATCACTTTATATGGACTTATCTGGGTCATTATATTTTCCTAGTAGAATGTTAATTCCCTCAGTCCAAGGACTGTTTTAAAAAATGTGTATCCTCAGTACTTGGCATGGTGATTGGCACATATTACGTGTATAATTAATGCTTGTTAATTCAGTTGAAAGTAGGTAGGACTGAAAGTTAGGAGTAAGTTCCAGGGATAAACATACACACACTCACTCACACGCACACATACTCACATGCATACTTACACACACACTCACACTCTCTCATGCCCACACCCATACCCACACATACTCACTCACACACATATACTCAGATGTACACTTACACATACTCACACTCTCTTACTCCCTCACACCTGCACACACAATGCACACTCATACACATACTCACACTCTCATACACTCACATGCACACACACACTCATACTCACACACAGGCACATACTCACATATACACAGTCACACAAACATACACATACTTATATGCACATTCACACAGACACACTCCCACATACATACATATTCAGAAGACATCTGGGGAGAAATGATAGTTGAAGTCAGGGAAGTGGATGAGGTCAGTAAGGGAGCCGGTGCCCAGAGCAGGCCTCCCAGGCATACCCTTAGTAACAAAGTAAGAGTGGGTGGATGAGCCAAAAAAGAAGAGTGGGAAGCAGTTGGGCTGAGGGCCAGGAGAAGGCAGGGCACGGGCTGTCAAGGGAAGGGAGAGAATCCAGCTCAGAAGGTTGTGGGTCAATCGTGTCCCAAACTGTCCAGGTCAGGGATGGAGAGGCCTGAGTGGAGACCATCAGAATTCTTTTGTTATTGTTACTGTTATGGTTTTGTTCATTTTATTGTTCATTTTATTCTATTTTAATTCCAAACTTAACAAATACCAAAGAAAACTTACAATTCTGTACACATTGCAGAAAAGAAAACTATAAACGACCTTGCTTTAAGTAACGTGTGCACGTGCGCACAGACATGTGCGCGCACATGTACATGTGTACATGCAGGCACGTGTACGCACATACACGCAGGCATGTGTGCATGTATATACCGCTGTGGGTGTGCATGTATGCACTATAGACATGTGTGCACAGATATGTACTTGTGTACATGCAGACATGTGTGCATGTATGTGAGCATACGTGTGTGCTTGTGCACTCCCTCTCCCAGATTCTGGCTGCTGCAGTTGCCACTCAGGATTCTAGGGGATGATGAGCACCCAACTCACTTACCATCAGTCAGCTTTTGCAAAGAGATGTGCACAAAGTACAACCATTCCCCACAAGCCCTAGGGGCCCCATTCCCCTCCCCCCACTGCCTCCTAAAGTAGGGGAGGGGATTGGATTTATGGTTCAGCTCACCTCCTGCACAGCATTAGTCCCACCACATTTGTGTCCAAACGCAGCAGGATAGCTGGTTGAAAGCTACAGCCAGGCTGGGCCCTCCCAGGGGTGATCACTCCCAAAGATCCGTCTGCTCTTCGGGCCATTGATACTGTTTTGGAAGCAAGGCCATGCCTGAATCCTGACTCCTGGATTCTCAGAGTTCACTTTCCTCATCGTTGAATCTCCCAAGGTGGAAGAATCCTCTTCACTTAGAAGAGAGAACAGATGAAAAGCCAAGGTCCAAGCCCTGATTTTCTGGGCCTTGTGGCTACAAAGGAGAAGGCCCTCAGGCTTTTCTCTTCACCATATGTTCTCTTCTTGGACAACATGAGACAAAGAATTCCCAAGCTTCCCCAGATTTGAAAGCAGGGGCTGATGTTGGCAGACCTTTTCACAAAACCTCCAAAGGCAATCATAGAGCCTCCCTTGGAGGAGAGCCAACTCTCACTGTTGAACCAATGATGGAACATTGACCAAGAGCCACCGTCTCTCCAAGGGCACAATCCTCCTGGAAGCAAGCTCCCAAGGGTCCTCCGTGTGGAGAAGTTACAGCGGCTGAGGGAGCTGACTGAACCTGTGTATGTACCAGACCCCTATATCCCAGAGAACTTGCTTTTAAGCCTCTAAACAAATTCAACATGTAATTTCCAGACTCCTCTTTCTGTCTGTGATTCCTTCTCAGCACCTCCTTTGTAGTGGTTCACCTGGGAAAAAGCCTTAAGCTGAGTTGGCTTAGGAGGCCAGTTTGTAAGGGGCTCACCTCACCACCTCTCAGTACCCCCAATCCACCAATAGAAGAAGAGAATGTTCAGAGCTAGGTATGAACCTGGATCTGCATTGGGAAAAGGCATTTTCTGCATAGGGGTTCTCTTTCTCTCCTCTAGTAGAATGGAAAAGCATTTTTAAAGTGTTACTGTGAGCCCACAGCCCTGAGAGGCTGTTGGAGGAAAGACCCGAGTTGTTCTATCTGGCTCAAGAGGCAGAACACCACAAGAACTAGGAGCCATGGGTAGAACTTGGAATTGGTCAACTTAATTTTGTTAAGCATATTCTACTAAGCAATGGAATAGAACAGTGGTTCTCAACCTTCTTAATACTGCGATCCTTTAATACAGTTTCTCATGTTGCGGTGACCCCAATCATAAAATTATTTTTGTTGCTACTTCATAACCATAATTTTGCTACTGTTATGAATTATGATGTAAATATCTGATATGCGGGATGTATTTTCATTTTTACAAATCGAACATAACCCATAGGTTGAAAACCGCTGGAATAGAAGAAAAGGAAAATCAGGGTCCCTACCCTCAAGGGACATTGTGATGGGAAAACGACCATGTACATATGTAAAATGGGAGGGAATGGCAGGGGGAGGCAGGAGTAATTGGGGAAGTGGGGGCAGGGAGAGGAGTGTGGAAAGGCCTTGAGCAGCAGCTGGGATCTCAGCTTGAAAGAAGCCTCAAAGCTAGAAAGTGGGGGTGAGGAGGGAAGCATCCCAGCCTCTGTGACAGCCCGGGCAAAGGCGGAAATGCACAGAGGTGGGAGATCTCTGGCCACAAAGGAGTTCCTTCGGAAGGGAACTGAGAGGCAAACATACCCTGTAGACCAAAAAGCAGAGTTGGGGGTTTGGGATGTGGGAGGATTGAGCTAAATGAGGAAGAGAGTACAGGGGAATAAGAGTTTTCTAAAAAACAGAGATAAGGGAAACTGCAGCGACATGTTTGCTAGCTATAGCATAGGCTGAAGCCTCTGCCTCTAGGTTGGTGAAGAATTGAAACAACCAATAGATTTCTGTTTATTGAAAAAATAAAGTAAATTTTTGTATTGCAATTTTATTTAATATCCTTTCACTTTTCAAAATTGGCCTGATCATGAAAAAAAGTGCAGAATCCACCTGAAGTACATTAATATAGAGAACAAATCTATTTTGATAAGAGCCTGCCAGAAGATCTGTAACAAAATCATGGGATCAGAGGCCTGGAAGGCACCTGGCCTATGGGAGGCTGTGTATGGGGCAATGGAAAATGTGTTAACCTTGGAGTCATGGGACATGAGCTCAAATCCTGTAAAAAAAAAAACTTAAAGAAATAATTTAAACAACTTTGCAAAATATTGCAGAGATGAATGGTAGAAGTCCACCAGCATGGAACCAGTGGAAGAGAAACTGAATCGGCATTGGTCTGAGACTGACATCAGATCATTCGAAGAACATTCATAGATTAAACAGGAAAGACAACAAATACACCCAAATCAGCCAGATCTCCCAGAATTCTCTAGTGATCAGTGATAGCAGCACTTCCCCATTAAACACCATGGGCCCCAATACATGCTATTTAAGGAAGTGGAAATGATCCTTGGGAAGAGGACAGTGAAACCAAATGGACTATTTTGAGAGCTCCAAGGGTTTGGTTTCAGAGATATTGTTGCTGCTCGTTCCTGAAGAGGACCAATGACATCAGGAGGTTGATGTCTTGACTTGTAAGTGAATTGGATTTAAGTGAGGCAGGGCTGTGTGCAAAGTCATCAGCCTCATTCTCGCCTTCAATCATTTGAGTCCAGAGGCAAGGCACAGGTCAAGACAACTGGTGATGGCCTCAATGCAGTAGGAGACCTTGGCCTTTTAAACTAAGGTCTTTCCTGAATCTCAGTTGGTCCGAGGCAACACCCATTCAGTGATTTAAGGCTAGGTAAGAATTGAGGTGAAAAATGACCTAGTTTGCCTACTCAAAAGAATCAGTCTGGGAGGGGAAGAATCTCAGGGATTTTGACCAGAAAAGAAACAATTGCTCTTTACACTCACTGAGAGCCTTCCAAACCCAAACAATGAGCAAGTGAGACTGGGGCTGGGTCCTATTATTAGCCAATCTGAGTCAGAATGATTTGGGTTTGAAGGCACAGTCAAGTAGCTCCATTTAAATCCAGAGAAATCTCATAGGAGTTACCTCACAGGGTGTCTCAAGGAGACAATAACAAGCACCCAGTATCTCAAGAAAAGACAATCAGGAAGTCAACAGCAGTTCAGGCCCTCTCCCCTCTGTTACATTCTCTGGACCAAGACCACTTGAGCACCTTTGCCTGCTGTTCTCAAAAGCCTCCCACACTTTGCCATTATCCTGACATTCAAGGCCATCTACCATCTTGCCCAAGTCATATTGAAGAGGTAGGACTGGTAGGAGCAAAGGGTTTGGGGTAGGGGATGGTGGGAGCCCTGGCCATGGCAGTCTTTTCATCATCCTTGGGCATTCTTCCTCTGTTCCTTATTAAGGTAGTTTCCCCCCACTTTCTGCCTGCCTAAATTCTATACATCTTCCAAAGCCCACCTCTTCTAGGAAGTTTTCTGTCACCCTCAAAGCCCCCAGAGATCTCCTGAGCTGCCACTGGGTAAAGCTTCAGGCCAAGATCTATGAACTAATGGCTCGGGCATTTTTCACCTCGACTCTTGCAAGTCACCTATGGGGCACTGAAAAGGCACTTTGGAGGTGTGAGTAGACTGAAGCCCATTGTCAATGAGGAATTTTGTAAGTGGAGTGAAGAATGTCATCAATAGAATATATGATCAGTAAAAGAGGTGGTTTGGTCATTCCCCTGCTCAAGGAGCTTCTGTGCATTCCTACTGTCTATTAATAAAAAAACCTATCTGGGCCCAGACTACCAGGCAAGATTCTGTAGCACATTAGTAATGGGCTATTGTATGGGCACTTACAAAAGAAAGTAACAAGCCCTAGGAGCTAGCACAGGGTCATCAAGAACAGGTCACACCAAAACCATCTCATTTTCTCTTTAGATGGAATTACTAGACTGGAAAAATTGGTCTGTGCCATAGACTTATGAATCTTGGATTTTATCAAAGCATTAAAAAGCCTCCCAAGATAACCTTGGCAACAAAATGGAGAAGTGGCCAAATGACTGACTGATGATAAAACAATTGGATGGATTCTTTGCCTGCCCAGTTAAGTGGGTTATAGCTGACCTGGAAATAAGTCTCTAGTAAAATGCCCCAGGTATCTGTTCTTGGCCCTTTGCTAAGATTACCTAAGTGAAGACAAGTGATCTTGGGCTCTCAAAGGCTTTCCCATGGAGGACAAACAAGACAGGCCTTGAGTATGAGCCTGGGGATGGACTGACTGTGTGTTGTCTTGAGTCCTGTCTGGCTAAGCTCAGAAGGGCTCAGTTGAGGTAGCAGCAGGGCAATTCAGCTATCACACCTCACCGAGCTGGTTGGCCCTGGGTTTGAGATGTGCCTTGTTGGAGGAAGCACCCATACAGATGTCCTAGGCATGAGTCCTTGTGGTAGTAAAGAAAGTTCCAGCCCCACTATCATTAGCATCACCACCATCTTCATCACTAACCTTCCTCCTACCATCAGCATCAGCATCAGTACCCAGATGGCACAGAGAAGAGAACACTTGACCTGGAGTCAGGGAAACCCGAGTTTGAATTTTGCCTCAGACACTACTAGCTGTAGGACCTCAGGCAAATCACTTAACCTCTCTCTCCTCATCTGTAAAATGGGATTAGTAAAAAGCATCTGCTTCCCAGGTCTGTTGTGAGAGTCAAATGAAATAAAATGTAAAGGGCTTTGCAAACTGTAACACACTCTCTCAATGTGAGCTAGTAATAATGACTAATAATAGCTTGGATTTATATGGCACTGACTATGGGCACTGTGCTAAGAATGCTACAATTATCATCTCATTTGAGATAACCTCACAATAACCCTGGGCAGAAGGGGCTGCTGGTATCATCTCTACCCCCATTTTACAGATGAGAAAACTGAGGTTAAGTGATTGGCCCAGTATCACTCAGATAGTACGTATCTGGGACTGGATTTGAACTCAAGTCTGACTGAAGGCCCAGACCTCTATCCACTGAGACGCCTACCTGGTGGCATTATCCCTCCCCCTTCCATCATTGCCATTGTCATAATCAATAACAGGAATAACACTCAACCTCTTACCAAGTGGTTGAAGAATGCCCAGCCAATCCACAGTTGGATTACAGCCACACTGGCTTTGTTCTAGAGTCTAGACAATCCACAGAGGTAGCTAGAGGGTCCCACAATGCACAGGATCATTTGGTCTGGGTTCCAATTTGGCGTCAGACATGTATTATTGTGTGACCCTGGACACTTAACTCTTAACTTAACTTAACTCTTTCTCCCTTAGTTTCCTCATCTGTGAAATGGTTACGATCATAGCACCTACTTCACAGGGTTGTCACAAGATAAAATGAGATATTTGTAAAGTGTTTGCCATATTATGCTCCTGGCGCATAGTAGGCACTTGATAAATGCTCGTTCCCTCTCCCTTAGACAATCCTGAACAAACACTGTGATAAATGTGATTTTAAAAATGTTGCTTGATGGGACTCTACTATGGCATCACTTTGGCTAAGCTGTCCTAGTAACCACAGCAGTACAAACAATGGCAGATAGCCTGTACTTTCCTTCTGACCCTTTGACAAAGATGTGAGTGATCAAGGCTCCTGATTGGTGGAGGTCCTGGCCTGCAGTAGCTAAATTCCTGGGCTCCTTGCTTACTAACTCAAATGCTCCTCTGGCTTCTGGTCCTGAGTAGGAAACTCTCCCACCCATGGGTGATAAATGGGTGACTTGAAGAATTTCCCCTCCATATCTGAGTCTGATGAAAAATGGCCCTCCCATAGATAGCATTGATTACCTGTTTGCAGCCAAGCTTGTCTGGAAGGTACAAGATCTTGCTCAGAGCCTGCTCTGAACACCCTCCCTCCCTCACATGAGTGACCCTGACCCTGGGTGTCTGGGTTTAAATCTCTGCCTGTGTTACCCCAGAGTATGGGCTTCTGTGGCTGGGCAGGATGGGGAGGGAGTAATAAGGGACTTACTACTAGCAAGTACCAATTTTCTGTCAATCCTCAAACCTGGGTCTTTCCTCTAACCTGAGCCATGAGGCCAAATAAAGTAGACGCAGCTGGACAATGAGAGGGTGGGCCAGATGGCATATGGGAAATTGAGAAGTGCTGTTATGGATTCCAAGCTGCTCCCTTGCCATCATCATGGCTAGCACTGATAAAGCTCTTTAATGTTCTCAGAGAACTTTATAGATATTTTCGTTTGATGCTTATAACAACCCTGTGTATAGGTGCCACTATGATCCCTGTCTCACAGTTGAGGAAACGGAGGAGACAGGGGTTGAGTGACTTGCCCAAGGTCACAGAATGTATATCTGAGGCCAACTGGTATTCAGGTCTCCCTGGCTCCAGGCCCAATGTTCTATCCACTGCGCCACCCTCTAGTTATCTCAATGGACTGTCTGGAACGAAGCCAGCTGGCCATGCTCTAACCAAGCCTCACACCCTGGACGTTCTTCATCTATTTGGGGATAATTTCAGGGTTCTTATTAGTTTTGTTAAGAAACACATTTTTGTTTACTTTGTTAAATATTACCCAATTACATGTAAAAAAAGTGTTTTGACATTCATTAAAAAACCCTTTTGAGTTCCAATTTCTTTTCCCCCCTTTTAGAAGGCAAGCAACTTGATACTAATATGTGTAAGTCATGCAAAATATATTTCCATATTAACCATGTTGGGTGTTATTGTTACAATGTTAGTATATATAGTATAGTGATATAGTCTAGAGTGACTAGTAATGAATATAGTAAGTAACTAGTTAGAATATAGTAGCTAGGTAGTATATAGTAATATACTTGCCGTATAGTAATAGTATATAGTAACATAGTTATAGTATAGTCAGTATATGATATATGTCAGCATGTAGTGTTACTGATTATAGCAAAGGCAATGATGGTGGCAATGCCCCCCCCCAATCACATCCATCTGGGTACCAAGCCCTGTTCACCTGGAGAATGCACCAGGGCACTGTTGAAAGCTTCCCTCCATCCCAGACTGATGACCACCCTTCCTCCTTCCTCCCACTGTTCAGGGTCAGCCACCTTGTGCCACAACCATTCATTTCCTTGTGGTGAGCTTCTCAAGAGCAAGGCCATTACAAGGCTCATATTTGGCTCCCTGGCACCCACAGCAGGTCTTACTCATAGCAGGCACTCAGCGACCACGTGTCATAGCAAATGATGGCTCCCTGGCTGGCTGATTGTCTCCCAAATGCCTGCTGGATGTAAGGAAGCTGTGCCACATCAGATTACTTGGACCAGAGAAGTGGTAAGAAGACTTTTAATGGGAGGGGGTAGGTACTATTGCTATATCCATTTTACAAATGAGGAGACTGAGGATAAGAGATATGATGTGACTTGCCTGAGTTCACGTCTGGCCTTAGACCTTACAGCCTGGGCAAGTTACTCAACTTGCCTGCCTTAGCTTCCACGTCTATAAAATGAGTATAATAATAGCACCTGCATCATGGAGTATTTGTGAGATTCAAATGAGATAACATGGAAATGCTAAACAAATACTAGTTTGCAAAGCACTTTCAACAAACTTTCTCAAACTCTCCCTCTTCCTCCCCCTTCCCCTTCCCCTTATTCTCTCTGTCTCTGTCTGTCTGTCTGTCTGTCTGTCTGTCTGTCTCTCACACACACACACACAAACACACACACAGAGTCAGCAGCAAGACTAGAATTCAGGTCTTACAAACAGTCCAATACTCCACTGTGCCACCTAGCTGCCTACTTTTAAAATGTCATCATTCTTCATAAAGGCTACTTGGGTTGCTTGGGTGGGCTCTTCCCTGGAGGACCTACGGAAAGGTGTGGACTAGAGGCACCCAGGGTGATGTCAAGGCCAGGCTTTCTGCTTCCATGGCTAGGGGTGAGGCCTGGCAGCATCTGTCTTTCCTCTGCTGTGGGGGGATGGGCAGGCATGCATGCAATGACGTCCTTTATATGATTTCTGAGGACACTCTGGAAGTGTCACAACTATCCTGGAGCTCTCTCTCCAATTCAGTAACTTGGATTTCTAGAGCCTATTTGTAGCCATCTGAAGGAGGCAGTCTACCCCTTCAAACTTTGGAGATCCCTGAGGGCAAGCCTGTGGCAGACCTCAATCCCTCAGATTAGGGGTTCCCTTTGATTGTTTCTCTCCTTATGGGGGCTTTCCCAGGGCCACTTTCCTCCCTCAAACAGGTACTGTGTCCTCCCCAGGCCAGAGCTCCCCCTCTGACCATCCTTAGTATCCCCAGGAGCTGTTTCCTGCTTAGAATCAGGGCTTCCCTTGGCCCCTATCTCCTCTTCTGATGTGAGAAGGCTGCTAAGGCTTAGGAGCTAAGGCTCCTAAGGCTGCTCTTCCCTGCTCCCCAAGATGCCCCCCATCTCTTCTTCTCTTTGAGTGTTTGAGGTGGAGGTCAGGGTTGGCTCTCCATCAGCACTGACTGGCTGCTGTTAGGCCATGGTCTCTGGGAGCCAACAGTTTAAGTCAGACAAACAGATGTCAGAGGACTCCTGGAGCCAAAGGGTACTCCTTTGCACTGGATGTAAGTGGGGATATGGTGGGAACCTGGGTCCACGGGTGACCTAACTGTGCTCACACCTCCCCAGCCTAGAACTTCACCTTGGGCTCAGCCTCTCCTCCCCCTTCCCCCTGTTGCTTTGGGAGCAGGGCTGGGCGTGTGGAGGCAGAGTGGGGCAGTGCCCGGCTGGGAGCCTCCCCTTCGTGTCTCAGGGCACGTTCCTCAGGCAGGAGGAGGGAGGGAGAGAGAGGGAGGGAAGGAAGGATGGAGGGTTAGGTGTGCCTTGGCCCTCGTAGGGTGACCACAGCGGGAAGCCCTGACCACAGCAGGGACACTAGGCAGTGTCCTCATTCTGGGACACTGATACCTTAAGCCACACTTCAAGCTGAACCTCTTTCTCTTCATGTGTCAGACAGAGCACGTCCAACATGTAGGTGACCAGAACCTCCTGCCTTGACTTCTTGAAGCCCCAGTGCCCTGACCCCTTAGACCTAACTTGAATCCCCAACCCTGCCCCACAAACTCCAATCTCTGGCCCCCCTAGGCCTAATCACCCTGTAGCCCTGGCTCCCCAAACCCCCAAGCTATGCTCCAACCCCTTAAGCTCTCTGCCCCAAGTCTCAAACCCCATTTCTCTCTGTTTCACCAACCTCCTCCAACCACCCCTATCCTTGATCCCCATCCTCAAACCTCAGCTTCCTTCAGCAGCTCTGGAACTGGATCTGCCCCTGAATCCCTAGGTCTTCTAATCAGAGTAGCTGTGAGCCCCCATGGAGTTACAAACAAGGGAGAGTCTGGCCCAGTCACAAGAGCCCTCTCAGCCATGCCTGTGGCTCCCCACCAATTACCCCCAAATGGGAAGTTGGCCAGTTTCCAGGGGCTTCCCAGCAAGGAATGGGATTCCTGGTGCTCAGCTGGGAGCTCTGAACTGTCTTCCATGGACTCCTACCCTCCCTAACAGTAATTTAGCTTAACCCTTTGTTCTGGTAAAGGCCCTTGCCCCCTCCTTCAACCCCCGATATTGGGTAACATGGAAACAGTCTGGACAAGCCCCCTGGGCTTGGATCCTCCAGCCCCAGGCGGCCCCTTGGTTACCACATATCAAATGGCAAAAGAAGAGATTGATTCTGGACTGGCTGAGGAGGATGCAGTTAGTCCCTAGGGAGGGTGAAGTCTCTGTGGGCTGGGGCAGTCAGGACAGCCTTCCCCAGGAGGCTATAGCTGAGGTCCTGAGGAAAGCTGCTTGAGGAAAGAACTGGGACCATATGAGAAATTCTAGGGAACCATGAGCACAGGGAGTGACAGCATTTCCCATGTAAAGTTACCTTTGGAGACCATAATGAGAAAACAGGCAAAATGTTGAGACCTGAATGCGCAGGGTGCCTCCAGCAATTCAGGAGGCCAGATCCGAACTCACATCTTTTAAGCCGAGGTCAACCGTCTTGCCCTCCACCATGCTGCACCTTCTACCCAAAGCCAAGAAAGAGCCTGCTGTGTTTGGGTCTGGTCCTCCCTATGCCCCATGGAGACCCGGGCTCTGGCTGCCCTCCCCCACCCTCCGGCCCCTTGCTCAGGCCACTCTAGCCCGGGCCCGGAGAGCTGTGGGGGCGGGGAGGGCCAAGGGGTGGAGAGCTGGCCAGCCCCGCCCCGGCCCCAAGGGGAATATTTAACCTGAGAAGAAGCTAGGCTCTGCCCGACTCCACTAGAGCGACCCAGGACCGACCCAGGACCGAGCGGCCCGCGGCCAGCGGCCAGACAGCGGGCAGCCACGGACCGCGGCCAGCCGGCTGGAGTCCAGACCGCGGACAGCAACTGCGCCGAAGTTCCCCAGAGGCCCTCAAATCTCTGAGCACTCCTCCTGCCCCCCACCCACATTCACTTTGGGACTGACGGACCCAGAAAGAGCGACGAACCCTCGTGCCAAAAAGCAGGCGGACTCGCGGAGCACTCCTCCGAGTCCGCAGCTCCCGCTTCAGGTGGGGGCAGGAAGGTGGAGAGGGGGGCGCCGGAGGAGAGGTCCCGAGAACCAGGGCGGAGGCGCGGGGGGGTGGAGGGGGTCGCCTGGGGGAAGCAGGCCCGGGCCCGGAGGCAGGAAGGTCCGAGGGGGCAGGAGTCCCGGGGCCTCCAGGTGTGAAGGGAAGCACCTAGGGTTTCACTGGCAGCCTTTGTCCCCTCAGCCGTAGCCTCGGCCGCAGGAGCCCGCAGAAGCCCCGCACAGCCCCAGCCTGCCATGGGTTGGCTTCTTCCCGTCACCGTCGGTTGCATCAGCCTGCTCAGCCTCCTGCTCCCGGGCACGCTGTCCCGGCGCCTGGGACCTCACCCGCTGTTGGCCCGGCCCAGGTGAGTGCGACGTGGCCCCCTCGGGGCCCAGGGTCCGCCCCCTCGGGCCCCAGTCATCCCTTCTCGCATACAAACTGTCCCCCTCGCCAGCCCCAGTCCCTTGCCTTCTACAACAGCCCAACTCCAGAGTCCAGACCCCTACCCTGGTCTCTCCCACTTCTCTCCTCCTTCAGGGTCTCAGATCACCTCCAGGGGTCAGATTGCAGACCCTAGTTCAGAGCCCCTTCACTCATTCAGAGCTAGGCACACTCTGATCTGCGGATGCGCGGATCCCTCATCCAGTGCTTTGGGGGGCTGGGGGCGGAGCAGGGCGGGGCTGGCTAAGGAATGGGGCTCTCTCCCACAGTACACACAGGGTTAATGGCTGGTCAGTCCACCAGGGGGCGCCGTCGTCTGGTCTCTTAGATATGCCTAGCTCAGCCCGGGTGGGAGAAAGAAGTGACCACTAGGATTGGGAGCCGGGGATCAGGAGCTGGGAATCAGAGTAATAGGCAGCGTTTCTATAGAGCCTTAAGAGCCCACATTTGAGCTTCATCCCAATCCTGGGAGGTAGATGAAGTTTATTCCATTTTACAGAGGGGAAAACTGAGGCAGAGAGAGGTTTACGGACTTGCCCAGGGTCACATAATTAGTAAGTGTATGAGTCAAGGGCTTCTGGATTGAAGGTTCGGTGTTTTGCTACTGCCCTGCCACCTCAAGCCACCTAGATCTAAAGGGTCCTCAACCGCCCAGGGAGATTAACTGCCTTGCCCCAGCTCAGGAAGGCAGTGAGCATCAGAGACAGGATCTGAACCCATGGCCTCTGACTTGCTCCAGACCTTTTTACGGTAGCAGCACTGCCCCCACTTCTGAAGGAGAGCAACCCTCCCAGTCCAGAAGCCCCCAAAACTGCTGCTAGCTAAAACAGGGTCAGACCATTTGAGCCTGGAAATCTGGGACTATATGGGACCTCCCCAGCCCCAAATCACCCTGGGGCCAAGGGCCTAAATCCACCCTGCACCTTCCCCCCCCAGCTTTCTGCCTGAGGAGGGAGGTAGGGGCAAGAGAGTTGCTGCCTTGAGATTTACAAAAAACAGTTCTCATAATAGTCCTATGAAGGACTGGCTCTAAGAATTAGTCTCCTTGTTTTAAGGGGGGGAGGGACTGAAGGTAGGGGTAGAGGGACAGCAGGGTCACAAAACTAGCAAAGGGTCGGAGCTAGGGCTTGGTCCTAGGTCTTCTGACTGCAAGGCTGGCTATCTTTCCTTTGGACCTGCGTCTGATACAGAGGTCACAAGAGAGGGAGGCAGGCTTTGGAGAGGAGGTCATGGGCCCTGAGCCCGGAGGAGGGGGGAATCTGCTGAGAGAGACACAGGCTCAGAGCTGGGGGGCGTATCATGGGCCCAGAGCCCAGAGGAGGATGGATCTGCTGAGAGAGATGCAGGCTCAGAGCTGGGGTGTGTGTGTCTGGGGGGGGCAATATCATGGGCCCAGAGCCCAGAGCAGGATGGATCTGCTGAGAGAGACACAGGCTCAGAGCTAGGAATATGGGGTATGGTGGATGCTGAGCCAAGGGAGGGGGGAGTAAAACCTGCAAAATCCAGGAGTCACAGACTAAGTCTTCAAGGAAGCTACAGATGCAGGTGGGCATGAGGAAGGCTGAAGCTGGGTTTGGCTTCTCCCCTTGCCCCCCCCCAGGTAGCAGCTGCCCAGCACTCAGGACTGGGTGGGGTTATTACCGCCATTTGCCACATTCCAGGGAGCAGTGACCCACAGAGGCCTGGGAGTTGCCCTTTGCCCAGGGTAGATGAGGGTTAATGGACCATGTGACCCTGATGACTGCTGTCCAGGATGAGTTCCTAGGGGCTGTGGTCTTCTTCTGGCAGTGTCCCCAGGGTCAGCAGGTACTGCCCCTCATGCCAGGGAGTGTGAGGGGAATTGGGGGCTCAGGTTCACTGTTCCTTGTCCTTTCTTCTGCAGGGAGCCCCCAGACCGGCTATCACCCCAAGACCTCGAATCCCAGGCTGTGATGAATGTGGGACTGGTGGCTCTTGTGGGCCTGCCAGAGCCCCATCTGGAGCCCCTTGTGGGGCGCCACCCTCGACACCTAGCCCATCCTCGCCATCACCATGGAAAGCTGCCGGGCCGCAGGGGCAGGGGCAGGGGCAGGAGCAGGGGCCGTAGGCACGCCCGGCGCCACCATGCCCAGCTCATGAGAATGGGCTGTGTACTGAGCACCTGCCAGGTGCAGAACCTCAGCCATCGCCTGAGGCAGCTCATGGGCCAGTCAGGGAGGCAGGATTCAGCCCCCATGAACCCCAAGAGTCCCCACAGTTATGGCTGAGCAGCCAACCTGCCCCTACAGCCCCCTGAGACCCCGGAGCTCACCACAGGGACCCCTCCATGGCTGGGACCCACCTTCTGTGTGACCCTGGGCAAGTCACTTTCCTCTCTGAGGCTAAACTTCCTCATGCATCAAAATGGGGATAGTCATTAATATTGACACAATTCACCTCACTGGGTGCTGGGAGGAAGCGCTTTGGAAACCTTAAAACCCAAGAGAAATGGGCCGTTTTCGTTATGGTTATTTGTTAGTAGCATTGTCTTGATCCTACCCAGTTAGGAGCCCATAGCCATGCCCCAACCTGTATCAGACTAGGGTCTCCCACACATCAACCTTTGACTGGGGGCCTTAAGAGTCTTTGAGTTCAGCCCTCATGTTACAGATGGGGAGACTGAGGCCCAGTCTCCATAACCTTTGGGGAGACACTCATGGCCTTCTAATGGGGCTTAGGGAGGGAGATATTCAGGAACTCCTAACTTGGAGGAAGATGGTCAGGGTCCCCTCACTCTGGGGAGACACCCCTTAACGCCTGCCCTTGAAGGGGGCTTCCCTGCCTCCTTGAAGATATGACAGTTCCTTCGTGACTCAAGGAATAAGTTGAGGGGAGATACTGAGGCATTGTCATCTCCCTAACCTTGGGGGGGATGTCCAGAACTCCCCTAATCTGGGTGATATGTGCCAAGGGCCTATCTAACCTTGGAAGAAATATCCAGGCTTCCCTAATTCTAGGGAAGATGCCCAGACCCCCTGAAACACCAAAGCCCTTTAACCCTGAGGGATGCTACCTGTAGGATGCCCAGGACCCACTTGATTCCAGGAAGATGGACAGGGATCCCCTCATCTCCCTGGGGGTAAGGAGGAGATGCCTAGCAATTTCTCAGCACTAAGGGCCTTGTCCAAAGACTTCTGGAGCCCAGTGGGTCTCCCAGTCCCTTGATTAGCATTCCCAGATACTTCTAGATCCCTCCTGCCTATTTGGGGGCATGGGTGGGGAACGGGACTCCTGGGGTCAGCCAGGGACGTGTAAATTATTCTTTGTAGATGTATACCTGTTCAACTAAAGCTAGCTTTGTGCATTCACGCCTGTGCCAATGTGTGTGCCCCAGGGGAGAGGGAATTCATTGCTGCCCCCTCAACCCCATCTTTCCCAGTGAGGGGGAGGGGAGGAGCAAGTAAGGTGGAGGGTCCCTCCTAGAGTCCCCCCTCCCGCAGCCTCATACCACCATAGGTGCTCTGAACCTCCCACTAGCACACCCACAAACAGACACAGAGAGCTAGTCCCTGGCTAGGACTTAGGGCTGCAGACTCAACTGGGGACAAATCCTAACCCTAAAGGGAGCTTTGCTGCCTCCCAGAGGCCAGAAGAGGCATAGCTGAAGACTCTGATCTGACCCAGAGAGGAAAGAGGAATGGGGACCCTCTCTGAGCCTCAGCCCTGCCCCCTCCCCTACTAGAGCTCGAGCTTGGGGACATTTCTGAAGGTTCCCAGACTCTCCTGTGGGTGGAGGGTCTGAGGCTACTCCCAGGTCTAGGTCTTTTAAGGCGAGGAGGTATGAGGGGTGTTGGCGTTCTGTGGGGTTCCCCACCCATAAGGACTAGAAACCAGGCCCAGAATCCAGGGCCTGTGTCCTCCCTTCCCCCAAATCCTTGGACTGTGTCAGAGGATATAAGCCAACTGAGCTGTAGTGTGCCATGGTTCTGTGGAAAGAGATTAATTTGGAGTTGAGAACCTGGCTTGTTTTCTCTGGGCTTGGGGTCAGGATTTGGCCAAGGCCTGGGCCTGCTGACTCTGCTGCATCAATGGATAGAGTAGGAGGTGTCCTGGGGCTCTGATGAGTAAACTGAGGTTAGGGGAGAACATAGCAAGAATAGAACCACTTTGGGGGCACTGCCTGGGGGCAGAGGGAAGCAGTCATCTGGAGGGGCAGACCTTTGAACCTCACACCTCCAAGGCCCCCTCCAGGCTGACATGGGCTTTTACAGCCATTTGGGGGGCACTGCCTTAGTAGATGAAGAAGATCCCAAAGCAGGGACCCATGTCTTCGGGTGGAGGGTGGGAGAAACTGTGGGTTTATATAGAGCTCACAGGCCCAAGGCTAGAACTGGAGGGACATATGCTCTACAGCTAGGACAGATCATTGAGCCTGTAATTTTACAGAGGAGGAAACTGAGGCCCTCAAGACTGCAATGGCCCACAGGAGTCTCTGCTCTACCCTACCTGCCCTTTGGGGCATAGCTCTGCCTTTGAGCTGGGATAGCCTTAACCCTGGAAAGTCATAACTTTTCCCTGTTTGCTCTCATTGCAAAAACCCTGGAGGAGCATGAGCCTGGGTCTGAGAAGGGCAGGATGCTGCAGGATGGGGTTTCTGTCAGCTTCCAGGCCTGCTCATTTTGCTTCTTTTCTTCATTTAGTCTCAGTCTGTGCTAGCTTTTGACTGCCATATGACACTGTTGGCTGATGATGAGCTTGCTATCCCTGATGCTCCCAGATACTTTTTTTTCATCAGAATGATCCCTAATCTTGCTTTCACCATCCTGTGAAACTGATTTTTTGAGCACAAACATTAATAGTCTGCATTTTTTCCAGTTCACTTTCACAAACATTTTATTGAGGTCTTCCCAACATTCCTGAGCTGGAAGGGACCTCCAGAGTCATTTAGCCTAATCCAGTTGGGAAAAAGAATTCTGCTTGCCATATACTGCCTTTATTTATATGGGGGTGGGGGGGGGAAATCCATCTCAACTCTGATTCTGATGGAGATTTTCCCAGGACCTGGCCTGACTCTGCTTCCCGGCCACTTCCTCCATTTCTCTTGGTTCTTCCCTTCAGGGCTGTGAAAGCCCTTGGCCATAGGAGGACAGCTCTTGAGCACTCTCTTTTCCCTGCCAGACATGCCCATTTCCTTGAACTATTCCTCACCTGCCATGAACTGACGCCTTTCCTCCCACCCCCACTTACCCTCTTCTGGCTGCAACTCTGGGGTCTGGGGTGCACTCCATTAAAGCACTGTTGACCATGGGAGGCCCCCCAGGCTCTGCCATGGGCCCTCTTCTCCTCTACATTAGCCATTTAGGGATCTCTTCAGCTCCTATCATTCCAACCATCACCATATGCAAAGGATTCCCAGACTGATTTGTCCTAACCTCTGTATCTCCAACTGCCCACTGGATATTTCCAATTGGATGTTTTGTAGACACCTTAAACTCAACACTCCCATAAACTGAACTCATTCTCTACCCTCCCTCCCCAGTTCTCCCTTCTTCCTGGCTTCCCTGTTATTAGCGAAAGCACCACAACTCTCCTAAGTCACCTGGGCTCCAAACCTACACGTCATCCCTAGCTTCTCATTCTTTCTCACCCCTCCTCCATATCCAAGTCAGGTGCCAAGCCCTGGCATTTCTGACTTCCAGACGTCACTAGTACAGGTCTCCTCCCCTCTTCCAACATTGCCGGTACTCTGGTCCAGACCCTTATCGCCTCAGGCCCTATTGTAATAACCTGCTGCTCCTTCTTTGCCTCAAGTCCCCCCACTACAGTCTCAGCTGTCAAATGGATCTTCTCAGAGACCAGGTCTGACCTTGTCACCTTTAGTAATTTCCTATTATTTCTAGGATCAGGTATAAAACTATTTAATTTTCAAGCCCTCCCTAGCCTGGGACCTTCCTACCTCTCCACACTCCTAACTCTTGACATGCACCCCTGCACTCCCGCCAGTGTCCTTGGCTCCTTGTCATTCTTCACTTGAGAAAGCTTATTTCATGACTCAGCATTTCCACTGGCTGTCTCCCATGTCTGAAATTCTCTCCTCTCTGCCTCATGGCCTCCCTTGCTTCCTTCAAGTCCCACCATGTACAGGAAGCCTGTCCTAATCCCCCTTACGTCAGTGCCTTCTCTCTGGTGATTATCTCCAATTTATCCTCTCTTTAACTTGTTTGTACATAGTGTTTTGTGCATTATCTCTTCAATTAGACTGACTACCTTGGGAACAAGGACTGTCTCTTGCCTTTCTTTATACCACTTAGCACAGTGCTTTGCACATAGTAGGCCCTTACTAAATGCTTGTAGACTGACTAAGTTAATCTAGTCAAGGCAAAAACCAGAAGGATGGTCACACCCTTATACCCAGAAACTCTGCCTGTCTTAATGCCACATCACATTGTTGATTCCTATAAAGCTTGGAGGTCCCTAAAAACTCCACACTATTTTCAAATGAACTGCTTTCTAGCCTGCAATCCTCCTGTCTGGTGAATTGATTGTTTTAAGCTCAAGACCTTACAGTCAACTCTAATGAATGTCCTCTGCTTTTTTTTCAGCTTAGTGTTCTGACTGGTTGGGATATTTTTTACTTTTGATTATCGCTTTGTGTATTAGCTGACTCCTTACTTTTTGGCATCTACAAGTTTGACCAGCGTACTATCTAATACACCTTTATCAAAGTCATTGATAACAATGCTGAATAGTTCAGGGCCCAGTGCAGAAGCCTGGGGCACTCCATTGGAGACCCTCCTTTAAGTTAACATTGAATCATTAAAGACAAAGTACAAAATCCTACAGTCTACATCACTCCATCTTATACAAGACTAGCCCCAAAAAAGATTAAATGCTTTGTGAAACTCTAGAGAAACTCTGTTTTCAGCATTGTCCTGACTTACCAGGCTAGTAATCCTGTCAACAAAGGAAAGGAGGTTAGGCTGGCGCAGCCTGTTCCTGATGGAGCCATGATACCTCTTACTGATAACTGCTCCCCTTCTGGAATGCTAACAACCATCCCTCTAATAATACACTCTAGAATATCGCCAAGAATTGAGGTCAACCTCCCTAGTCTATATTTGCAAACTCTGTTCCCTTCATTTGTTTTGAAAACGGACATTTCATGTCCTCTGCAGCCCTGTGGCACCTCTTCCATTTTCCAGTCTTTCAAAGGTCACTGACAGTGGTTCAACAATCGGGGCCTGGTGACTTAAACATGTTAAAGGAAGCAGTTGCTCTCTCACTATCTCCCTCCTTATCTTGAGTCTCAACTCCCTAATAAGATATTTTTTGTTTTGTCCTTTCCAGTCCAAAGATCATCTTTCCTTAGAAAAGAAAACAAGAGTAATAGAAGAAGCAAGCAGCCCCTCCCTTCTTGACTGAGGAGGGGGATTTGGGGCACTTGCTCTATGGAACTTAGAGCACTCTTCCAGGCCCAGGTGGCATAGTGGCTGGTTTTCACCCAGTGCTGCTTTTTCTTGTTTTGTTTGTTTGTTTGTTTAGTCTTTGTTACAAGAAAAAGCTCATTGTGTGGGAGGGAGGGATACATTTGAAAACAGATCTGTGGTAAAAAAGCAAAACCAAAACCAATAGGTCTCAATTAAAAAACATAAAGAGTTGTGCAACGCTGTCTTTTGACCCTTAAATGTTATTTATCATAGTCCCATTGGAGTCTCTTGAGAAGCAGAATTTAAAAATTCTCTTATTTTCCCCAAGATAGATGAATAGATAGATGGATGGATAAATAGACAGATAAAGGGACAGAAAGAAGACTATGCGGCTAGATGGATGGACGCATGGGTATCGATTGATTGATCAGTAGGTAGATGGATGAGTGGGTAGAGAATGATAGATGAATAGACAGGAAATTAGAAGGAGGGATGAACAGGCAGAGCATTTATCAGGTATAGACTATGTGCCTGATAATCGCAGACACGGCCAAGTACCCTAGACAGTCCCTGACCCTCTGAAATCTTACATTCATACAAGGGCAAGACAACACATAATGGGCACTGAAATTACGAGCTGGGAAGGGTACCCTCTTAGAGGCAAGTGAGAAAGTGAAGTCTGGAGAGTGAATTGAGCCAAGAGTGAAGTGAATGAGCCTTGCTGGGGGGTCTGAGTTAAGGAGTCACCAACGAAGAGATCTGGGTCTAAAGAGGTTTCTTACATCTTACAGAGGCAGACAAAATATCTTCTGGCAAAGGGAACGGGGAAAGGGAAGCCATGCAGCCTGGTTTGGAGCTGGTAGCCTGGAAGACAGCTAACAGAACCCAGTTCCTTTCTTAGACTTTGAGATCCAGTGTTTAGTGCACACCCGCCTGGATCCCAGGAGATAAACCAGTGTCAAAACTGAGTGGGGGCAAAGTGGACTGGACAGTGACTGGTGCTTTACCACCAAAAACCTTCCATGAATCGAACTTAATTCTAGAATGAGTTGGATCGACTGCAGATGTAAGGGTTTCTTAAATGGAGTTGAATTCCTCTTGTCTAAGCTCTTTGGTGTAGAAAAAAGCCACTGGTGATAATTGTTGTCAGGAAACTGGTGAAATCCTTTGGATTCTCCTCTACTTGGGCCAGTAACAGAAACAATGACCTGGTCCCTGAAAGTGGCTTCTTTTTCTTCCTGTTTCCCTATTAACAAGGGAGAACAGGAGAAACTTAAGGTTTGAGATCTGGGAGACGCCAAAGCCTAGACCTATTTAATAATCATTAAGCAAATAAATGTCACCTGGTGTATAACTTAGCCTCCAGAGATTAAAAATGGAAAGTATATGATTAACACCATAGCTTAGGGTGAGGTTTCTGCCCTGTAGCCCAACCCTCCCATCTACTGGAAGGGGAGCAGGAAGACAAGAGAGTGCCTTGGGTCAGAGGGGGCAGAGGCAACTCCGGGAGAAGTTTTAAGGAGCTCACTGAGTTCCTGCCACTAAGACTTCTCTGGGGAGATGAAAAGCTACTTTAGGGTCTGGGAATAAAACCAGGAAGGCCTTCTGCTGGTAAGTCAGTCTAGTGGCTAGGTGCTCTACTAAACAAAGAAAAACAAAAACTACCCTCAGGACCTCCCATTCTAATGGGAAAGACAACATGCAAACAGCTGTGCACATACAAGGTATATACAGGGTAGATGGAAGGTAATCAGAATTAAGGTTAGGTACAGTGGATAAGAGAGAGCCCTGGATTTGGAGTCAGGGAGATCTGAGTTCAAATTTGACCTCTGACACTTACTGGCTGTATAAACCTGGGCAAGTCATTTAACAACCTCTCTTTACTTCAGTTACCTTATCAGTAAAGTGTGGGTGGTTAGGTGAGTGCAGTGCACAGAGTGTGAGACCTGGAATCAAGAAGACAGCTTCCTAAGCTCAAACCCAGGCTCAGACACTTACTAGCTATGTGGTCCTGGGCAAATCACTTCACCTTGTTTCCCTCAGTTTCCTCACTTGTAAAATGAGCTGGAGAAGGCAATGGCAAACACTGCAGTATCTCTGCCAAAAAACTCCAAATGGAGCATGAAGAGTTGGACAAGATTGAAATGGCTCAATAACAACAACAAAATAGGGATAATAATGGCACCTACCTCTAAATGAGACATTTCTAAAGCACTTTAAAAGGCACTATATAAATGCATGCTGCTCTCATCATCATCGTCATCACCATCATCATCATCCTCATCCTCATTACTATCATCGTCATCATCATCACCATCATCATCACCATCACCATCATCACCATCATCATCACCATCACCATCATCACCATCACCATCATCATCACCATCACCATCACCATCATCATCACCATCATCATCATCACCATCATCATCACCATCACCATCATC